>JAYKKI010000001.1:61245000-62445000 GCA_039881145.1 Druceiella hillmani
TAGGAAATATTTCACATAACAAAACCACTTCCAAACCAACTGAAGCATGTGATACTTGGAAAAATTCCAATTTCCTTCAGGAGGTTTCGAGTCCACGACCGATACTAAATAACACCGAGCTGGTGCATTTTATAACGATAACGTCGTTTGCAACTGTTGCAATTCAATGTACTTGCAATCTCATTCGCTTAACTGTTACTGAAGGATAGCATTTGCAGGCATCTATTTTGAACAAAATGTTGTTAAAAGTAACTTCCAAATAGCTATTTCATTGTTATCATATAACATTATTCTTCATCAGGTAAAATTTATTGGCGGATAAAACTTATTATTTGATGTGAAGGAATTATGGTATCGGGCTTTTCTCTATAGTTTACAAAATAGGAAGTTCCTTAAACCAGAATCATTTAGTTTTATAATGTAGACTTGAAAATGTTCTAAAATTGAATATAATCTTTTTCCACATTGAATGTTCATAGAAGAAATCGTTTTATTCGATTATATTAATTACGTTATTTTCACAGCATATTTTATTTTGCTCATTGTTAGTAATCTTGACTGTAAGTTCGGGGTGTAACATTATTTGTTAAAGATTAAATACTATACCTAAATTAAGACAATTTCTTTATAGTTCTCATTATTTTTACTTATTTTATTCGTACTATTTGAAGCTTTAAAATTTAGATGTTATTTTTTATTATTTTTGGTCAATGTCACCTATTTTATTATTTGAAAATTTTGTACGCAAATTAAATTCTAAAAAGAATACAAAAAATTGATTCTATAATTTCTACTTTATTAGACTTTGTTTCCTTTTCTTGAGAGAGAGCAGATATTTAAAGAAAATACTTTGCGGTGCACATATATTATTAACTCTAGAAATCTTAAATTCTAACATAATCGATTTATGTATATACATGGATTATCATTTTCCGAAACTAGGGACTGCGCATTATTTGAACCAATGATATTTATCTGTTTAAATATATATACTAGTATATATATATATATATAAATATATATATATATATATATATATATAAATATATATATATATATATATATATATATATATATATATACTGCATAGATCATAGAGGAGTTGGGCCTCAAATAGGTTTTACTTTTGCCTGTTGGTCCGCGGAAAGTAATTTATAATGTTTAGGGGTAACACGTTTTATTTCAGAAGGAGAAGACACAATCCGTTCACTTGATAAAGAAAACAAGGTGTAGTCTACACAGATGGTTCCTCTGATAATAACTTTAACTGTGAGGTGCAGGCATCTTTCGTATTCACCCCTCCAGCAACAATGTCAAACTCAGAATCCCCACTAGCCAAATTGCTTCAAACTTCACTAGTGAACTAATTGTAATTATAGAATCCTTCAGTTTTAAGGAAGCTCGAGATCTGGATCAACCTCCCACAGTCACCCCCGCAGATGCAAACGCTATTGCCAAACGTAAAATCTTTAACCAGCGATTTGGCAAGGCAATAATCGCAGATCTTGACTGCCTGTCGTCTGTCTTGTTGCGATTGCATCTATTATCAGTAGTAGCAAGACTCCGTACAGGACATTTTAAAGACATAAAAATATCCTCAGAGTACAGTTCAAGATCTTATCCCACCTGCACAAACTGTCCCCAAACTCCGCTAACACCGGACCACATCTTTAGCTGCAAATGGCATCATCCAATGAAAGAACTCACTTGCAATTCTAGCATAAATTATTTGCACCGGCAACTTTATCATCATGTTTTGAAAGTGTATAGAAATGATAAACTTTATGTGAAAGCAATTAAATATAACCCTGTGGGTAAGCAACATCAAAGCCTATATATCGGATATATTAACGGTTATTTTTCATATGATATACAAAAAAATGTCTATATTACTCACTTCTACTGAATCCAGTACCACAAACGAGTAGCTGTCTCTTCAGATTTCACCGTAGAGTTATCCTTATTTACTTTTGTTCCATTTCAAGGAGTATTGTATCTTACTTTATACTTTATAAAAATATTACCTGACTAAACTGACAAACGTGACTATGATACTCTAAAAAGTCTTCACATGACTAAAGTTACTACGATATATTAAAAGTTTGTTTTTCATAAACAATGAATCAAGTATTATGTAAAATATTATTGAAAAATGTATTAGATGACTAAAAAAACTCCTTAAACAGCTTTAGATTTGACAAAATAATAAGCGATAGGGTTTACGGCATCAAAATATTGGATAGGGTAAACGAAACATGGAAAGAAAGTTACTTCTAGATCTGTTAAATTGTTTGTTGTTAAAAATCTTTTTTTTAACATACTACTCACTTGCAGGGTACTTAGTTGCAAATTCTCGTAAATTCAGTTAGATTTACGTCCAAGTATAAAGAGCGATAAGACTGAAATTGGCAGGTGTATACGTATAGTCTGAACACTACATATAGTATTTACATATAGCGTGAACTATTTAAGGTTTGAATTACATTTGCATGCTTCTACACCAAATGAATTCAACTATTTATTTTCTAACTATGGTAGGAGGTTTTTTTGCTTCTTTCTTTTAAATAAGAAATACTGATTGAAATATTAAATACTATTTAAAACACTAGGTTAGTTTCAGTTGAAGCTGGGTTAAATTTAAAGTTTATTCAATTAGGTGTTTTGAACCAAAAAAATTTAAGTTTTATTGATGATTATATTTATTCTATAATGTTGGTGAATATTATTGCCAATATGTTTGCATTGAAACTAGCTCTTTAGTTTGTACGGGGACGATAATTTAAGGAGTATTCAAATACAGTATTGACGATACTTTGGATTTTATTTAGGTCGCATAAATCGTGAATTACATCATGGAAAATGTAATACGTGACTTTTATTTATCAAAATTTAAAAAGGGCACTTACTTAATTTTGTGTGTATTAATTGGATATTCGCCGCACGTTTTATATTAAAACTAAATTTAATTAAATTTATACAATTTGCAACCATTGTACATATATGCAGAAAATAACAACTAAACAATTCAAATTATAATTAAAATATCATTAAAAAATGCTACAAGTCTGAAATGACAGAGTTTAGATAAAGATGTTATATTTTTTTAAATATTTTATGGGCAGTAATCAGCTGCAAAATATATTTCCGGATTGTTTCGTCCATTGTTTCAATTAATACAAGTCCTATTATGATTGCATAGCCTAAATAAAACATATCAGTAAAACTTTTGAAATACAATTTAATTAATTAACCAATTTTAATTACTTAAGTGGAAACAATTAGTCATAGATGCGCATTGTTTGTCCATGTAGATGAGAATACAAATTTGATCATTCCGAAAAGACAATAAGAAATTACTTAAATGCATGATCATTACTTGAGCCTAAATGTGGCAGCATTAATTTATTTTTTCAAGCGCGGTTGTATTAAAATGGATTTGGAATTATAACAAAAATAAAATTAAGGGTTACTGCCTGTTACAATTTTTATTGTTTCAATACTTTTAATGATCATTTAGAGTATGACTTTAAACTGAGAAAGTATATTATAACAAAAAAATGTATATATTATATATTGATAAAAAAATTTAAAAGAAATAGGTCTAAGGTTAGATCATAAGAAATGAATGCATTTATGGGTGTATATCTAGCACAATAAACCCAAATAAGATATTAATAAGTGGAAGGTTGAGATGTATCCATATCATCGAGAATACATTGCAAACAAGTTTTGAAAAATCCATTGAGTTTAAATTATGTTTAAAAGTCAGTAGCAGACAACATATTCAGAAGAGCGTTGTAGAAATTTAATGCGCACACGCATTCATAAATTGTTATTTGAGTTATACTTTTATTTGTTAGAAATTAGTGTTAACAAATAGACTTGAAAATGAATATGGTATTGTGGAGTAAATATTTATTGTGTAAACTTAACCTAATCTAACTATATATTCGTTAAACCTGCTTAATTAATTAATAGAGTTTAATGAAATATTTAATAGTTAAATAGGCGTGCCCCTTTATTTGCGAAGAATAAGCGCAATAGAGTAAATAAATATATAGATTACAAAGAGTGGGAATCGATCAAATGTATCTTTGGTAACATGAATATTTAGATAATTTGAAATGGAGACAAAATTATTGTATTTGTATTGCTTACGTATACCAAATTTATCGGTCTAATCACAAGTATACTAATTTAGTCACTGTTCTGCCCCGTCCCCGCACCGCGCCTTCAGCACCGCCCTATTTGTCCCTTCGTACTGAATGTTAACTTCGAGCGTAAAACAACACCCTCGGAACTTATAAACTATTCGCCCCGTAAAATTGGTATAGTCAATTACTTACAAGGGATTTCTTTGAACTTTTCACAAGCCCAACTACGTATAATCAGTTCGTTGACTATTACTCGTAAAATAACGGAGCCTACTTAGCAGGAATAATTTTTCTCTTAATGTCATTATACATACTATTGTGGTGAATATTTTTCATATTCGAAAATAGTGGCTTATGTAAGAGGGGGTGAAAACGTATAAAGCCAACAAAAACAACAAGTTGAAAGCTTAATATTTCATAAACGTATCCCTAAATAAAAAAAAATATGATAAACCTCCAATATTTTCGAAGACCTATTCAACAAAACCATTGAAGTACGCGAAATAAACCCACAATTTAAATGTAGAAGAGATATCCTAAATTAAATTTATTATGGGTTCAGTACTTTTTATGCGTTTCAGTATTTGTAACCCTGCAAAATATCAGCTTCGTAGCACTAATAATCTGCGAGTATAATGGCCGTGAAGTATAGACGAACAAATATATATATCTACGTGGCGAAACTATAAGGATTTCTGGCTTGGTTATGGAATCCTAATTAGGTATTAGATAATAATTTGCTTATCAAATTTCCAAAACGATTTTAACGGTTTGATAAAAATAAATGAAATTTTTAAAATATCTTTTAATGGCGCAGATATACTATAACGAAAAACCATATGCCTTGGCTTATAAATACTGTTAAGTTACCATTAAAATCGTAAATAATATTCGGTTGCGATAATGAAAAAATATAATTCTTTGTGATTACATACAAGTATCTATAGTTTCTTGCTTTTTTCATACAAATTCCCATATTCAAGGGATTCTATTAGATTTCGTTACCTAATTTAATGCATATGCATAATTTATTTTAATAATTAGTTTATACTAATGCAAAAATTCTGTTAACTGTAACGTAATAAATATTTCAAATATGTTTGCAAAATGTAAAAATTATTACTTTTACGTTATCTTGCGTTAGCTTTTTATGGAAAAATGGTGTGTACTCAAAAGTAATCAAAATTTGAAAATGAAATCGATATATTCTTAATTTTTCTGACAATGAAATTTAATCAGGAATGTTACCTCTAATAAATCTGAATCCAGTATATGTAAACAGGTTTCAAAAGCACGAACCGTATATGGATTTGTAATTCGATTGATGCTACCCTACTGGTGTGAGCCTAGGACCTACAGGTATAAAATATAATTCTGAGTTTCTGGGCGATTCCTATTAAGTAGTTGCACCTGACGGTGAGAGTAACGGTTATATATACCTTTTAGATTAATCCAGCGCAAAGAATCTATTGAAGGTGTTTTTGGAGCTCGATGTGTTGCTTTTTTAAGGTTGCCGTAATGAACTCACAGTCGAACATAGTTTAAACGAATGGAGTTTGTGGTATTTACATTTTATATTTGGCAGAAATCAACCAGGCAAGATATTTTCTTTGTTTAACTTATTTACTCTCCGAGGAAACAGTGCCATCTACCATAGTGGCATCTACCAATAGTCAATTATAATTCATCTGGAAAAATATTGCGCAGTTAAGGATAATACTAATTTTAATGAAAAATATGAAAACCCGTATTGCGACTCAGCACTATTTTTGTTTAAATAGAGGAAAGAAAATTGAAATTGAATTATTGTCAATATTTGGGTTTTGTAGATATAACAAGTGTTGGTGTAATGTCATGGAAGTTATGGCAAAATTAAAGAAGAGGATATTTATTTTATCATTTGTGTCTATTATTTTATATTAAAATTAATAATTCTTTACTGTTGCCAAGTATTATAGAAAATAAATTGTTAAAATTATTTGAAAATCACCTTTTGTAAATATTTCTTCATTGGACATAAAAGTAGTCAACATAACTTTTATTTTGGAAAACATTCCATGAAAAGCTCATCTCTGCAAGCATTTGTTACAGATAGTAATCTTTGTGTGGCAATATTGGATAATAAATAAAGAATACACAGTAGTTATTACTGTTTTTTAAGAAAATCAACTTCAATCATCTAAAAGGGTGGCCAACAAAATGAGAATAGTAATTAAATAAGGTGGGTCTCTATGAATTAGAACAGAAATAAATAAGCTCACAAATTTTACCTTTCACGCAATTTTTTAAATATAATTTCTTTAAGAAAGTATTAATTACAATAAATAGACATAATTTAAATTATTATATGAATATTAGTTTTGTAGGGTATATGGATAATCCAAATAAAATCATTATTTAGTACTTGCTGCAACAGAGGTGAGCTTTCCAAAAAATTAATGTGGCCTTAAATTCTAGATTTCTCAAAACTAAACACCCTATAAATAAAAAGTCTTCACGAATTCTTATCATCTATTACAAACTATATCTTATTTAGTTTATGATATTATGACATATTTTATCTAATGAAAGAAAATATAATCAAAGTAGAAGTAAAATCAAGCCATACCACTGAGGCCATTCATGCACCTTGTAAGAAAAAATATCCAACTCTAATAAGGAAAAATATTCAACTCTAGAAAACATATCCAACTCTAAAAGGGAATTTGTACTTTCCATTTATCGACCTCGAAAAAACCTTTGAAATACTGCCGCTGAAATTGGTATGGTTTTTAATGAGTACATAGTCAGAGGTATATATATATATATATATCTTGTGATATATATCTTGTCCAAAATACGTTCGGAGACATGCTTATAAATATTAAAAGCCTGAAGGATTTTAATGAAGTATTCAAAATTAAAGTATGTCCATACCAAAGGTCAGTCCTGAATGCCTTACTACTCAACCTATTTATGAACGTTATGAAAAACGCCGTTTAAGAACGAACGCTTTGGTAGGCATTATATGCCTAAGATAAAGAACTTATAACAAAATAACATTTGAACTGCCACAGTTATTCTACCGTTGACTAAAAGAATTAGAAAGACAAGAGCTAGGTGTCAGTCGTAAAAATACCGAGTGTATGGAATGTGATTTCGGGGAATATCAACTATTGGGAGCGATATTCTCATAGAACATACCACACAACCAAAGGTTTTACAATTTATAAATGTAAGCTCGATTTTACCAACTAACAATTCCGTCGAAAAAATATATCACTCACAAAATAAATACCGCTTCACTTAAATTGAGGTCCGCGACAGTTATGAATTGTATGACTACAAAAAGCCCAACCACACTAGACCAGTGCATCACTGGTCCAGTGTATGCGAAATCGAATGTTGGAGTACCAACAAATTACATGAGAATTGGCTACGTATCAGTGAGATAAAAATGCTAAAGCGGAGTCACCCAACTTGAAAAAATTACAAACGAAGACATTAAAAACACAATTAATAACCGTTCCCATCACTAAAAAACTGAAAAGAAGCCGCATATTATATTAGGATTACAATAAACAATCTTATAATTACTAAGAGATAGATGGACACTCACATAACTTACAAAGTACTTTTCGTCCCAAATCATTTACCGCGGTGTGAAAGAGGTAAATATATGAAAAATAACAGAAGCAAAAAGGATAAAATTTGTAACCCCGAGCACTAATATCCGGTTTTTCTTCAATTTGTTCGCTAGGCGTGAATGCTCATAGACGATTAAGTTCTCTGAAAGAATGGAGATCATGAGAGTGTTTGAAATTTTTTAAGGTCAAGCACTTTACTTCGATGTTTTATTTGATAAATGTACTATATTTTTTATTTCCCAAAAAAACTACTTTCGCAAACGCAGGAAAATAAATATTTTCTTCTCTAATTGGATATACGTAGCAAAGAAATACGACAATCATTTTGGAGGGTTATATTATAGGAAATAATATATTAGTGACACACAATATATTTTGTACGTCACAAATTAGTAAAAATTTAAATTTCCTTTGATCTATCTACTACTATCGTTGTATTATCACTAATAGTTCTAAAACTTTAAGTAATAGTTTAATACATGTGACTCATTAATAAAATTGTTAGCTTACAGATAAGTATAGTGTCCCAACTCCTGTTAGCAGAAATAGTGGCTAAAAAATTGGTACGAAAGATTATAAATATAAAAAGTGGAGTTCTCAATCATTAAATAAGAATGTTTTGCAATTACATACACTAAAATTACATGCAATACAGTAATATGCAATAATTGGCAATTATTATAATGACATTTTAATATAATTCATTATTATATTTTAAAAAGAACGAAAAACATTATATCCCAAAATCTGTAAGACTGAATATAGAGATCATTAGGACTAAATAACTTCCGAATGGTCCTATCCACCTTTTTCCCTTGGAATAATCATCCGTCTAACACCGTGATATTAAAAAAAAATTTTTTTTTTCAATTCAAAATAAGATACAAAAATTAAATAGTAAATGAATATACATACCAACTCTTTTTTAATCAAATTCAACGATATGAATTGCTTTATTGTTTAATCATAAAAATCTAACCATTAAATAAAAAGTTTGGTTAATTAAGGGCTCAAATTTTAAAAAAACTCAACAAATTCTATTTTAATGCATGTTATAATTTTTTAGTGTATTCATTGGCTATAATAAACTAGTTATGGAATCTTTACGTATTATTTACACAATAATATTTTAAAATGCGATATATAATTTATATTTGAAGAATATTAAAATAATGGTCTGAGGTATTCATCAACAATTCGCTCATATGTTAACCACCTACCAAAAAAAACTACCGAAATGGCCAGTGATCCTTTTAATACCAGTGCATCATTAAATTATTATGTTCATTAATTTTCATACTGCTTTTAACTGCGCAAATAATAGTTTAGAGTGGAATATAAATTTTTTAAAATGAATAATAATTTAAAGTAGAATATAAAATATACTTTAACATTCGTAATTGAACAGTCAGAGTTAGAATTTTTTTTATTGTAATAAATTACTACTTTTCACTTTCTTTTAATTTAATTCGAAGCCATGTTAAACAGGAACAAATGTAATATTACGTTGTCTTTAACCTTTTCAAAATTAAATTGTTATCCGTCACAACATTTTGTTACTGCCACCGTCACTTTATTTCTTACACACAAATTGACATATTTTATTATGTTCAATATCCGCTAAATTCTTAATTGTCAGTGCAGTCAAAAAAACACCCCTAAAAATAGAGACATATGGCGACTCTAAACATGTAGTGTGTTGACGAAGCTATGCAATAAATATATGTTTAAAATAAGCTGTACTCCCACTTTTATAATTTAGACTGAGCTGAATATTATTTTGTCAACGGGCATTGAAAGGGATTGGTTTTGTAACTATTTAACAATTTTAAATTTTCTCTTTACCTTAGTACTATCATCTTTTCACTACAAACTTTTCAAATAACATAAGTATGTGAGACATGATTTATTCACACGATGTAATTTACTTAAAGTCCTTTGAGTGGAACATAAAACGAGCGAAAGCGAAATATTTATCGTAATTATTCTCTTTTCCTTCGATTCCCCAACAGATTGCGGAAAATTATTTCTTTCAACAGCGTTTTTAATGGAATTTTCGACCACTTAAATTTCAATTATCGCACGCCGCCCTCAAAACATATTTTTTTAAACTCAGTTGAGCATGTGATCGATGCTTTAATCGCATCGATTAGTAAAGCCAGTACTTCTATGATTTATTCCTTTTTTTACATTAAATGATCAATTCATACAATTTAAATGTTAATTATTTCTTCCCGTGAATCAAAATATAGATAATAATTCCCTAAATATATTAACTGTATTATCTGTAAGTGATATAGGTAGTAAGATAAGTATATATATTATATATATATATATATATATATATATATATATATATATATATATATATACAGCCATTTTTCCTGAACTCTCTTGTCTCCATTTTCCCTGTCTCACTTGACGTATAAATTTGACATTAAGCATAGCAGTAAAATATATTAAACCACACGCCTCTTAAATCACGTATATAGTTTAGGATATCGTTTGAAAGGAATATTTTTAAAAGTATTTTTCAGCATATTATGTCTTCAGAGATATTCTGGAAAGAAATACAAAAACAATATGTTTCCCCTCCCTTATTTCGAAAACTACGTAATCTAAAATTATAAGAAAAATATGGGTTTTTAGAAAACGACTAAAATTTTATAATAATGGTACAGCGATGACCCTAGATGTCATATTTTTAAAAAAAATGTTTTATGTTTTACGCCTATCGAGATATGGTAGGCAATATCGATTTTCTCAAAAATTAAACGTCGAAGGAAATTGCAATTTCTCACGGTCTTATAATCCCACATTTTTTGCATTCCGCTACCTTTTTAAAATCAGGCATGTAAAAATTAAAGCTGGGGTAAATATAGGTATGACCTAAATTTGGTTTTTCATTTCACATACACTTTGGGGTATGACTTGAATGAGCTTGTTATGAGGAATGGAAAATTATTTTTACATAATTTTGCATAGTATATTTAAACAAATTTTCCAAAAAATAAAGAAAAATAAAGTATACCGCCCCCCACTCTCTTATTTTCGAAAATACTAAGCCAAAAATCACGAAAAAACAGAGTTGGTAAAATCTGTATTGAAGTTAAAAAAAGGCTACAGTAATTATCCTATGAATATATAAAATATAATTATTGAAATATACCTCATACATCAACCTTTATGAAAGACATAGTAGGCAATATATTTACGTCGTAAAAAATTATTAATTGTAAATATTTTATTAGAAATTCAAGACACTTAAATATTTATCATTGCCTAAATCTGTACGGAACCCTCGTAGTATGACTGCTACTTGTGTTTGACAGGCTTTTCTCTTTATAGTTATTGAACATTGAAAAATCTACTGGTTCCTTAGAACCTTTACGTAGCCACCTTTGAGCTTAGTAAGTTAATTTCTGAACCTATACACGGTTGACTTCAGAAAGTTAACCTTTTCTAATTAAATTTTCCCAATCTTCTATTAGACTAACAGAATGTACAGTCCAAAAATAGAACACATACGATAAATTTTGCTAAAAATCAAATACTTGAAAAGGATATAAATTGGTGAAGCAGAGACTTGTTATTTAATATAACGCGAGTTATACTTTTTGATTACGACATTTATTTATATATTAGAAATAAGTTTAAGAACTAAAATAATTGTAATTATTTTAAGCATAAGAACTAAAATCAGTGTTATTACCAAGGCTTGCCAGCTTCTGAAGGAAAAGGTAACTGTATTCAAAAAAATTATTCAGTCTCGTTTCAAATCGTACCATAATATGGAAGCCAACGTATGTAGGATGTCGGAATAAAATATTTGTAGCATTTTTTAGGAATATTTTTATTAACTCTCATTACATACATAACATAAAAATAACAGAACAATATTTTCGTTGTTATATTATTACTTAATTAAATTTATCAGCAGTTTTCGCAAATTTATTTAACAAAAAAAATTTAGATATTTAAGTGAACAATTTTAATTACTTGACCGCGATTAACACCTTATATACATTATCAAAAAAAAAGAAAGAGTAAAATATTACTATAAACATATAAATGTTTGATATGGTTTACACGGCGATTCAAGTGAAGATAATTGTCTCGATTTGGGGTATATAGAAGATAGTAATGAATTGACATAACAGTGGATGTAGTTCCTTGAGTTCGCTGAAAACATTTTTTTTGCATTCGCTGTATATGCATATTATTAAAATATAAAATTCATATAGCATTGTACTTTTCGCCTGAACTGTCAATGCACATGATCTATTTTTAGAAAAGTAGTAACATGCCCCTATTAAATCTTTCTCTTCGTTATTCTAATCGCTAGAAAAATTATATGTAAAGAAAATGTGGAATAAAATACATTATTATGAAGTTAACTATAAAGAAATTGTATGAAAAAAGGTAGATAAGCGAAATATTTATTAGAAACAGAAAAACTGATGAAAATATTTTCTAATCACGTTTACCAGTAATATATAACATACTTTTGTTGTGTTGTTGACGTGTGCACAAAGTGAATAAAAAGAAAAAACAATTCAGATGGGGTCAAAGGAGTGAAGTACAGCTCTGGCTATTTCATTAGCCTTGTTCGATAATATAATGATTTCAGTCCAGTTGACGTCGATTTTGAAGAGAGCCTATGGAATTTCTGAACAGGAAAGTAGATGGTAGATAAGCGAAATATTTATTAGAAACAGAAAAACTGATGAAAATATTTTCTAATCACGTTTACCAGTAATATATAACATACTTTTGTTGTGTTGTTGACGTGTGCACAAAGTGAATAAAAAGAAAAAACAATTCAGATGGGGTCAAAGGAGTGAAGTACAGCTCTGGCTATTTCATTAGCCTTGTTCGATAATATAATGATTTCAGTCCAGTTGACGTCGATTTTGAAGAGAGCCTATGGAATTTCTGAACAGGAAAGTAGATGGTGAGGGTCCAGTTGCGTATTTGGGCAATGTGAGTATGCTGAGGAGCAATTCCTTGTTACGTCTGGCATGATTTTCATGCCTTTCATATGTCTCGTTCTCAGTCCTGTGATCGTGGAGGTTATTTCTCCTATGCAGTTTAGTTAAACTGTTGGGAACTTCGTAACATGCATGTTTTTCCTTTCTCCGCGACTGATATGAGGACAGTGTTTATTTCTTGTATTAAAGTGGTGTTGCCTTCTTGGATGAACTGAAGGGCAGATTTACAATTCGAAAAGATAACTATGTCGTCAGAAAAAAGCATCAGACGATGTTGAGTTATAAATTTTGAGGGCTTCTCCGATGACTACAAGCTTGTTCGTGAAGGTAGTAGCAATATTTTCGACAGGAAATTTATAAGTTAACCTGCTCCCGTCGGGGTCGATATAAAAGATGCCAGCTCCTCCTCTATTCTAGTTTGTATCTGAAGAATCATCGGTGTACACTGTCACCAATCTATGGGTCGCAAGCTTGGTGATGGTCTTCAGAACCTTTGGTCTTGATGATTTCCCGTGACTCCTGTTTGATGAATGACTCCAACAGGTCAAGATTTTCACAGAAGGAGGAGATCTAATCGGGAAATTGGTTTCTTTTGTGATGTCTAGGCACGTGTAGTCAACATTGATTTCTTGTCGGATGTTTTTGTCATATTGTAGCATGGATGATCTGTGCAACCTGTTCTTTGGTGTCCAGTTTCTGAAAGTTATTTTGTTTATAAACTTTACAAGTTTTTTTCTGTTCTCTAGGGGAATTAAGTCGCATTCAATCTTGGCCTTTGAGTTGTTTGTGGACGTCACAGCACCGCTAATGATTTTTGAAGCTCCACACTGCACTGCAACAACTTTATACAATGGTGAAGAAGACACCGGGGCCCAAACAGGTTCAGTGTATTCCAGGATCGATCTTATAACCATAGTATACGTGTTAAGAAGCATCATCAGTTTTGAGCCCCATGATGAGCAGCGCAAAGTTTTCTTAAGATGGCAAGTTTTTTCAAAGCTCTATTTGCTGTTGAGTTGATATATGTGGTAAGCTAAGTTCCGCATCCAGAATTACTCCAAGGAACTTAGTTGCATACTTTTGTGTTAGTCTAATATGGAAATGATTACACATTATGAATTGTCAAAGAAATCATATAAAATATATATATTAGTAAAGTGTATTAAGAAAGACTGTTTTAATTTCTTGTTTTCATTTACAATACCATCATTCTTTTAAATCATTTTCATTTGTAAAACAACTGTTCCATCAACCATGTCAGAATCTGATGATACATTCTGGAGATGAATAATGAAACTCCTTAACGGATGCTAGTAATTTAAAAGTAATTCAAAATATTCGCTACTGGTAGTTGTTACTTTGCCAAGTAACTAGACCATCAACCATGGTAGCGTCTGATAAAGCGATCTGGAGATAAAGAATGGAACTTCTTACCGGATGGTAGTATACCAAGCTTGATTTAATATATTTGCTACTGGTAGTTGTTATTTAGCAAAGTAACTAGACTATCGACCATGTCAACGGCTATTAACGCGTTTTGGAGATGAACAATGTAACTCCTTAACGGATGGTATAAAATTAAAGATAATTCAAGATATTTACTGCAGGTACATGTTAATTTGCAAAATAACTACACAATGGGTAATGGCAAAGTCTGATGAGACATTCAGAAAATGAACAATGAAACTCTTCGTCAGATGGCAATAAATCGATCTTGATATAAGATATTTGCTACTGGTTTTCTTAGTCTTTATTAAGAAAAATAACTGCTCCATTGACCAGGTCAGAGTCTAATAATAAGTTGTGGAGATTAACAATGCAACCCATGTATTTCAATGTTTTTGAACATTTTTGATAAAAAATTATCCCATTTATTTTGACACTCGATAATACAAATTTCCAAAATTCTGTCTTACGAACTGATTCAGGCAGACGTTTTTGAATTTGTCATGTAACTATTTAAACGTATCTCGACATAATATTAATTTTATTAAGAAAAGAAGGTATGGATGGCTAAACCTATTGTATAAATATAACTTTTTTAGAATTACATCGTGTAATAATTTATAGAATATCCGCTCTATTTAACTGACCATCTTCATATATCGTCCATTAAAAAATCTCAATCTTCATCATCTCATCAAATCTCAATCTTCTCATCTTTCCTCCCGGTTACCTTTTTTCACGCTACATAAAAGCCTTAATATTTATTGATTCCAAAATTACTATTATTATCGATATTTATTTCAACATTGCTGAGCATAGTATTGCAAAATACGTCCCTACTGATATAATTTGAAAATCGATAAAGGCGAAGCGAATAAAATACATAAAATCCGAATGTTGTTAAAGAAACCATCTTTGAAATACACCATTTCTTTTCATTAAATATAACAATTACATATAGTATACACTTAAAGAAAAGTGAATTGGGATTTGTTCTTATGGTGCATACTTTAGACGGGTAGAGACCATTTTTTTCACTATGATATTTTATAATAAACTCTACGGCATCTATAAATTCAGAAAGAAATATATTATTACACGTCATGTCAAGTACAGGTGTCCAGTGGCAGATTTCTATGGATGGAACTTGAGCTTTTTTCGCATTATTACCTGTAAAGTTGATTTCGGAATTCCCAATATCGATGAACGTGTACGCAGTGGGGGATTAATAAACGGGGATTTTCAACGACAGAAACCATACCACGCTCGACATTTTCATCCGTGGCTACCAATGGTGTAGGTCCTGGCCTGGGCCTATTTAATGTTGATCCTGTAGCTCTGAACCTTGCTACCCATGACTGAATGAGGTTGATCGATGGTCCATCACGTAGTTGACGAATACTGTAACGATTATTAAATCGACGGCGTGCTACAGACAGCAAAAATCCACTCGAAATGTACGCCTCGACGGCAAAAGCACTCCATCCGCACCGCTTGCGCTTCTAACGACCCCCGCGTCCCTCTTATGTGTTGCGTTCAGAAACTATGTTTGTTCAAACTTTGAAATCTGCCACTGGACATCCTGTATTTACTTAATGTATTAATTGTTCAAAACAGTGAAATTTATTGGAAAACACATATTATCTGATAATATAAATTAAATATTACATATTTAATCAAATATTTAATGTCTATTTTGTATGAAGGAGTATATAAAACGTAAAATTAAATGAGGCATAGCATTAAATTTATTTAACAAACAGTTAGCGGAACTGTGACTTTTTCCATAAAATTCTGTCAAGGTTGTAATTTTAAATCTCCAAAAATAACAAAGTTACTCGTAGTTATTCCCAGGCATGTATTTCCAAATTTATTAAAAATCTGTTATATGCTCTCGTTGAAAAATTGACAACCAATTGGAGGGATGAAAGCGGAAAGATAAATTTGCAACAAATCACGAAAATTGTTACCATTTATTTCGGTTACGGCTTAGGACAAATCGATATACGATCATTTATTTAGATACAGTTTAGATTAATGACGATAATTGGTTTTTGAGAATAAACGAGAAAAATTTATATGGACAGCACCTTTTTAATTGTTTAAGTATTTAATAGAAGAAAGCTTATTAATGAGAGGGAAAAAATTATAAACTTGAACAATTTTCAAATTTGTATTTTCTAAATATATGTCTGAAAATATGTATGTGGAAAATCTCATCGCTTCAATACACTTTAAAAAAATGCAAAAGTTATGATTAAAAAAGGCATTTTAAAACAACCTAAATTAAATTTATGAATACGTAGTTAGAGAAGCATAATTTTATAACTGTATATATATATATATATATATATATATATATATATATATATATATATATATATATATACTATACTCGTCTTTCATAGAGCTCCCTTCATTTGCATAGACTCTAATCCGCTTCATTTGCATAGAACCCTGGTTAGGAAATGGGCAAATCTTATGAAGCCATAACTCAAATGTTGTACTGAAATAATTCTAAGTTTCTAGCGCCACAAGTTATTTGACGGTGGATATAAAAATTATATTCGAATTTATAATATTTTTACTTACGTAACGCACCTGTACCAATAGAGTCGCTTAGTAAACCCATATCTGTATAAATAATAACGATACCATATAAAAAAAGGTGGCGTTACATTTGCCAAGCTCTAGTTATGATTGCGAGATATAAATCTATTTACTTTAAGGGGATCAGAACCTATAAATATATTTACTTTAAGGCGTTCTTATTCTAGGGCATGCTATTTCGTGGCGTATATTATTCGAATTCCCATATTATTCGAATGACTTATGTTTTTACCTATCAATGCACTTGTAATATTAGCGTCATCTAGTATACTCATTTTGATACTGTTTAAACTTTTTTTTAATATTGTCAAAATATACTTTATATTGTATGCTCTGTGATTGATTGATTATCTACTTTTTTCATAGAACCTTGGCGGCTATCTATATTAGAAGTGCCACATAAATAAGTGCCATTTATATATTTAAAATATTTATAATGATACTATTTTTGTTGAGTTTTGCAGTTTTTTGCTGCTGTTTTTTGCTGATTTTCAATATTTTTCATTAATTTTTACGTAATTATTAATTTTACCATTTTTAATGCAATTTTAAAACCATAAATAACATATGAGTGGTGCGACCATATACATGATATAGGTAACACGATATTAAATTTTTATTAAATCTAATACACTATACAACGATTTACGTTTAATTAGTATCAACAATACATAAATTATTAAATTTAGTCTAATAAAATCTGTCGATATATACAACAATCTATTTGTTTCATATAGTTCGTAATCTAAATTTAAAACTTAATTGTAGTCTGTATAAATTTCTCAGTAATAAACCATCGTTAGAAATAAGTATAAAAAAGAATAGCGAAACAGAAGCTTGATAAGCCAAACCATCATCAGTTGAAGAGATTCAAATGTCATTTACTTGTAATGAATTAAACAAGAAATATTGAGTTCAACGAAGGGGATCAGTGAGTGAACTGGATCTCGTCCTAGCTCCTCCTCTAACCGTTAATGTTTCGTGCATCTGCAGTATCACGCGCGTCGCTGTTATTGGAATTACATCTGATGGCACTTACAAATGTAAAATTCAAATGACTTTACAATTATACTCCATATCGACATAACTTGTTGACTTTGCAAGTATGTATTCAAGAAAACATTGAAATAATACTCAATAAAAATGGAATATATCATAGCTCGTCGTGTGGATGTATATAATATAGAGAAACTACATTTTATTAATACAGTCCCTTTTTTACTCGAACTACATAAGAAGAATTAAAATGTGTTAGATCCCAAGTTCATTTGTTTATTTATGTTAACCTTAATTAACCTGAATTAATTTTAGAGCAGTATTTTCGTCAAATTTTTATATTAGACTTAAAATATTATAAATAAGTCACTTTCATAAATGCAAGATTCAGGTAATTTATCAAGAAGATTTGCATTTATAAGTGCAAAGTTTGTCGCTATTCTCTTAATTATTGCTTTAAAGAATTGACAACCAATTATCAGAGAGTAGTCAAAGGTGTAAGCATTTGTAAAGCCAGATTTTACAAACATACGTTAAGATTTAACTAACTCCGAAAGTTGGTAAAAATTTAAATGATATGGAAGAATAACTTCATGCCATCAAATTATTGCATCTTGATAAAAATGTCCAATATCGTGCCTTTCATAACTTGAATATGAAATTTAAAAATTTGTGTTATTTCTTTCTTGCTCTATTCTCAATGATTTTCAACCGACTAAAATGTTTGTAAACTTGATTAGATAATGACTTTCTTAACTTTAATATATACAAACGAACTTATTACAACAAAACATATTTTCTTCCAAAGAAAAGAAAAAATTGGCAAAAGGAAATTAACAATTAATTTACAAAATAATAAATAAACTATTCAATGTTTATTTATTGATGATTTATTCAATGTTTATTTATTGATGATAAAAATATTCAATATTTATTTATTGATGATTTATTTATGAAACATGTTTTCAATTAAATTTCAAAAGTGAAATTGACAATTCGTTTTAAATGTTGGTTTCTTTTCAAAGCGTGGCAATTCGTGAAGTGAAAGATTATTCGTAGAAGCAGCATTATGTTTGTTATAAGCACAATCATCTACGACTAAGAAGCTAAACACATATCCTCTCGTATAAGGCGATTGATAAAATGTTTAATTCAATTTTAAGCAATTCAGAACTAAAAAATATCAAATATCCAATAAAGTAAGATAGTCCTGGCAATTTTTTAAACGACACTTTTAACTTTTTTAAGTTTTATAAAATAAATATATATACATATATATATATATATATATATATATATATATATATATATGAATATATAAATATATGTACACGCATATATATATATATATATATACACATGTTATACATTTAGAAAAGACTGTAGATATTCTTTTTGTCATCATACATTGCGGTTATATAATTGATATTAGGTGGAAATGATGCACATTTAATAATAATTTGACTTAACCAAATGATTTAAAAATTCAATTATTTAAATCTTACGGTATCAGCAAAGAGAACGTTAGGCTTAAAGTAACAGATGTTATTTATGATAATTATTTACACTCGACTAATTACAATTAACTGTAAGAAATTTTGAATATAAAGCCATCTTTGAGATTTCGAGAATGTACCTATGTATATTTCTGGCGTTTATGTGTGTAGTATGTTACCATATGGCGGTATAAGTGATCTATGCCAGTATCGTAGAATAGATATATTCATTGAACTATAAAGTTGTGAAAAGGATAATAAAAAAACGTATGATGTAGGCACTTAGGCACTCGTCATAAAAAAGCATCGCAGTTAGTTATATTATATTTATTATAATTTTTATTATTTCAATGTTCAAAGTGATAGTTAACTGTACTTAACGCAAAATTAAAATAATGATTATGCAATGGAATAACAGAAAAAGTAGATTAATATTTTATGACTGTTTATTTAACTTCATAGTTGACAATATTCGAACGCCTTTAAAAAATAATATTTATAAAATTGTTAAATTAAGTGCAAGCATTAAATTATTAAATTAAAAACAACATATTCAATTACCAATTTTTTCAGACTTATTGAAATATATTAATAGTTTCGCCCACGGTCCCTTTTTCTAGAAATGTTAAGCATTTTCATTCAGATAATATTAATTTGAAAAGCAAAATCATTTATTTTTGAGAAATATGTCCCACGCTTTTACACTCAGCTATTATACTTAACAACAAACATTGGTTTACACTTAAGTCCTTCCAGAAACACAGAAACACTTGAGACACAGAAAATAGGTTCAATAATATTTTTTTTGCTTTTTAGTGCATTATTTAAGAGTTTTTTTTTTTCGTCTTATATTAAAGGAGAGAATATTGTTTTGAACTTGCTTTTACAAACATTAACACATTATTAAAAAAACTACCACGGAATTAAAATTAGCAGAGCAGCTTGATTGATCATGCTGAGGTGTGTCTATTTGATTCAGTACCTGTGGGCGACTGTGCGCGCATCCTCTCCATCTCTACCAATGCATTAGTATTGCAAGGCGTATTTCCGGTAAGTTTGGAATAATCCCGTTCTTCAACCTGACTTCCAGTTTTATTTCATTGAGTCAGTCCGATAATACCATTTTATTGTGTTGTCATCAGAACTACACACAACTGCCAAGTTTCATGATGCAACAATAAAAAGTGCTTGAAATTGAATTTCGTGGATTCCATTCACATAGTTAGTTAAAAGTCGATCTAATGAAATCTTGTTTAAAAGGAAGAAGTTCTAAATTCAAGTGTATTTTTGTGAATGTTATCTTATTTCTCCTGTATTTAATATCCAATTTTTTTATATTTAAAATTACCCTTTGGCTGGTCTTACAACAATTTGGTTGGAATGTGATTATAAAAATTTAATGTATAATATAGAATACATTTATACTAAACTGCAAAGGGGTCGCGATCAAGTTTGGATGATGTAGGTTTAATAAAAGTGTAAAAACTCTAAATTTTTTGACATTATTTAGGGCGACATCAATTGTCCCTTTAGCAAAATTAGGATGCAATAGTGGATCTACTTAAAACCTTTATAAATGTTCTTCTCGAAACACATTTATTTAAAAACGGGGTACTTATTTCCAATAAAACCCATTGATGGGTAGATTCAATCTTTTACACTACTTTAAAAGAAACAATAAAGGAATAGCTTGACACTTGCCTTAATTTTCATGTGATTCCACTATTTACCATTATTTTTGTCATAAGCGCATTACTTTGTACATTCCAATATTTTTAAATTTTAATTTTATTAATTTAATAAACTTAGAACATGTGCAACAATATTACGTGCTTAATTAAACATTGTTAAGCTTGTGACGAGCTACTTGCGTGAATGGTTAATAAAAAGTATAAAATCAGGTAAAATAAATACATATTTACTTTTCTGACAATAAAATTCACAAAATGTTACGTTTTTATGACCTAAACGCTAAACTACACTCTTAATTGAGTTATATCTAATTTAGTTATTGAATATGGGTCAGTCATTATTTCGAATATTTTATTCTTCTTATATTATCACTTTTATTTTTAAATGTTCTTATAATACATATAGTGATGAGATGTAGATAGGAAACCCAGTATATGATTGCGCTTACCTTGCATATTTTATTTGATTTAAAAATATCTTAGGCTCTAATTCCACCACTTTTATCCAACGCTTTTACTACCGCGACCACGAAAACCAGCGAGTTAGTTCTAATATTGATGCATGTGTAACTTTTGGCCGATTTTTTCCCAATTTTACACATGCAACTCAACAATCCTGAATATGAAAATAATATTTTTTTGTCGAATAATTCCATTCAGCAATGCTAAACAACGCATACAACTTACGCATATCTTGTGAAAATTGCAGTTCATTTTCAGTTTAATAAAAACTCAAACTACGGGAAGTAAAAGAGGAATAAGATTTTTTGAACATACTCTGCACTCAGTGAAACTGGCTCAACTGTTGAGTTGAGACGGAAATCTGTGAAAATAACTTTTCAACATTTTCACCTGAGATCGGTGCTAAAAAGTTTATAATGCGCATCTTTTCCGAAGAAACATGTCTCCCACCTATGCTGGTACGAGTGAAGTGGAATAAAATTGTACATGTAGTTGTAGAAGTGATTGAAGGATTTATAAAAACGGATATCTTTTTAAAACGTTTTTATAACAATGGTAAGACACCTCAGGAGGGGATATATCTTGTACATTTTTATTCCTTAAATTTTCATGAGACTCTTTTGAAATTTATAAATACTATAAACTTTCATTACATTTGCTGCCTTAAATGTATAATCGCGAATATTAATAAGTGATGGTGGGTGATGCGGATTTGTAGTCAATAATAAATTGAATACACTCACGCATCGCCCTTATTTGGTGACATTTGTAACTTATAATCTAAACTAAAAAATAAATAAAACTGCAAAGAAGTTTGCTAAAAAAACCTGGTCCTTTATTAAACATGTAGTGAATTCGTCTTGGCGTGTTTGTAATATAAAATATTTATATCTCATTCACTAGTGGCACATAAAAAATATTGGTAGAAACTCTTTATTTACGTCTTATATTTCTTTCAAGATTTGAGACATTCGTATACTTTGACAATGACTGTAAATTTACTTACAACTATATTGTAGTTTTTGTCTACTTGAAACTTGAAAACAATCCTTAAAAGTTATTTTGATTGGTCACGAATTTTATTATTATTCAAGTGGCAAAATTGAATAGATTACGTATTTAAATGCCAATGTATCAGAAAATGGATCATAAGTAGTAACTGAATTTTTTTATAACAATATTAAAGTAAAGTATAATACAGCATGAATTTTGGTCATACGTGCATTGAAATCACGAGAAAAATAATAAATTGGCGTCTAAAATTAACCGATTAAAAGAACAGTATTTTAACATTTATTTTATTAGTAAAATTTCAAAAGACCCATAACTCATTACAGGTAGTGTTGTTGAAGATAAATGATCGTCATAAAAGTTATATTTCTAACAGGTATCAAAAATGTTCTTAAAAGCCTATTTAAGGTCATCTATCTATTAAGGTTACTCGTCCGGTAAGCCAATTTCTTTGTATGGTTAATCAAACTTAATACCTGTCGGTAATCTAAATCGCCTGAGCTCTAGTCCCATTTTGCCAGCCTTAAGTCGGTCGACTTCTTGCTTACTAATAATCATAAAAATTTATTATGGCCGTATTTCCATTGATTTTTTTATTAATACTAAAAATTCTTTGGATATGTTTTAGCGTTTTCTTTTAATCAAACATTAATTAGAGGTAGGCTAAACCATTAGTAAAATCTATAAACAAAAACAAAAAAAATGAGCGGGAATACTAGAAAATTAGAAATACAAAATTAATAGGAAACTAAAAAAGGGTAAAATATTTTCAACCGATTTTTGAGTATGTATATTTACCATGTACTTCGGATCCAAATGATACCTTACTATTGTCATATGTACATAAAATATTGTTGCTTTGTATGTACGAGGTGTAATAAAATACGATGAATGGTTCAGAAAAGAAACATTCCTTGAAGTTAAACATGTTTCATTAATAGTTCTTCTGAAATGCCTCTCTGTCATACTCCTAGTTTCAACGTTCTTGTCGTTTTTCGAAGCTAGTCTAGAAGATTTTAAAGAGAGTGTGCCTTTAGTAAGGTTGTCGTTGTTTCCTGGATGTGTTTAATCTAATTAGTCGAAAAAGCCAGTTGTGGCAGGGGGATAAGGACAAACCGTAATTTATCTGTTTGGTATGTATGGTTTTACAAGAAAGGATATGTGGCACGCAGAATGAACATGGTATAGAAAAAAAATTATTTTCCCATTTGTTCTTGACCTTAAACTTAGACCCAAGTTTCGTCTCCTTTTCTAACACTACCCAAAAAGTTATGAAGCGGTACAGTCGCGTAACTTTGCGTTGATTTTATTTGATTGTCGAAACGCCTGGATCTAAATTCGCCTTCACTCGTCCTTAGTTCAATTCATAATCTACAATGTATAAAAGTTACACCATAGGACATTTCTCAACCGTTTTCTCTAATAGCCAATCATCCGAATGAACCATATACGTAATCCATTCAACATTATTGCCGTTTTCTTACCTCGAAAATTGTTTAAATTTTCCACTTTCTATGGTTACGTACCAGAAACGAAAAAACGCAACCCTTCACATATCTTTTTTTTATAAACCCCTTGATGTAGAAACTTGAAATTTGGTATACTAATAAAATATATTAACCTGTAAATACTTACTTCTAGATCAAATTACTAAAGTAAATGAATAAAACTCAAAAATATAAATTTACTAACTTTAGGTGGGAAAAACAATGTGCACGCACATTTAAATTTCATATATAGTATCGTTTCAACAGATTACTTATGAAGATCTCAAATATATCTTTTTCAATTAATTTCGGTAACGCAAGTTTACATATATATATTGACAAATGTATTAAGGATATGTCCTCTCCCCTATTTTTAAATCTATTCAACCTATAATTATGAAAAAATATGGGTTTTTAGATGCCCAAAGGTCGTAGGAACAGTGTGGAGATTTTTCTAAATTTCGTAATTTATCAAATATGGACTGTATTTTACGTTTGAGCAAGATACAGTATACAATATATTTAAGTTTTCCTGCATCCATAGGCGATTCCCTCAAAAATATTGCCATGTAGAAAACAGAAATTTAGCATAATAAAATGTCTTTTAAACCAACATACTTTTGAGATTTGTCGGTGTGAGAATTAAAGATGGGTAAGTAAATACCTATGAAAAAACATCAGTTTAAATATTATGGAAGGGGTATTATAAGGATAATAAGAAGAATGGTAAGATATTTTTTGATAATTCTAAATTGCATATGTCAAAAATTATTCCAAAAATATGCGGAAATAGAGCATTTTCGCTCTCTTCCTCCCTTATTTCCAAAACTAATGAGCCGAGAATTATAATAAAAACAGAGTTAGTAAAATCCGATTAGGAAATTACGGAAAAGCTATAGTGATTAACCTAAGCTTTGTAATTTTTTAAATATGCTCTCTGTTTTTACACCTCTCAAAGATTTAATAAATTAATATTTGTGTAAGTATTGAAACGTCTACATGACACTCGTAGTACGAGTTCTGCATAAATTTAACAGGATTTTAATTAAACCAAATATATTACGAAAAACGCTTTTGCCAAGTGTAAACAGCCTTTTATGTAAACGTAGTATAAATAATAAAATATAAATCAATATTATCATTTCATGTTTTGCCATTGAATTTTCTTGTAACTCGAAACCATATTTCATGTTGATGCACTACTTGATTTTTTTAATGGTAAACTTGAAATTGTCTGATGGTTAGCTTAGAAAACTCACCTGACCTCAACTGGGTTAAAAACATTTTCACAGTACCAAACGAGTTTCAACTTCCATTGACATATATAGCATGGCGTTGAAGGTTGAGTCGGAATATTAATTCGATGGTATTCCGCATTAATAATAAAAGCACTTTAGGATCAAACCTCAAACATTTTGTATTTTAGTAAAACTTTTATTTAACTTATTGTGAAAACAATCCAAGTTTCTAAGTTTATAAATTATCAGAACTGCTACATTAACTTCTAAGCTTGAAATGCACGAGCTTCAAACTGTGTGTTTTTGGATTGACCATTAGAGTACAATCTCTAACAACCTTGGAAATCGAGTTGAGTTATTTTCAAAAGTTGCGGTACTATCCAAGTTACAGAAGATTATTTAGAGCAAATCGAATGCCCGTTTCCGTTTCACGCTATAAGAGGATTCGGCTGAGTGTTATAGCAACTGATAGATTTGCCAGTACTTATTATCTCGGAATTAAATCTTACGTAATATACATACATAAAAAGTATCACACATGGTTAAATAGTGACAATGGATTCTAAACAACCTTCATACAAAGAAAATGTACCAATATTGATTTGTATGTATCAGTCCTGAAAATAATTCAATTTATATTCAAACCAAATTATGTAAAGTCACCCCGTTCTGACACACTTCGCTTAGCTTCCTCTATAACATGGAAATATAAGTGCTTGCTTATTTTTTAACATTGCTACTAGCCTAAAGGGGAAGTATCAAATTTTTACTACATCTTAATAGTATTTTTTTTTCATTATTTTTAGGTATATTACCAAACAATCATAACTAAGTTTCTTAAAGGTTTATCGTGTATATTTTCCAATAATTTACTAGGTCAATGCATTTATTGATCTTTCGCTTAATCTTGACTAATTGAATAAGAACGTTTCAAGCTTGAAATAATATTAATAATATATAAAATTATGACGACAAAAATGTTTTTGTAACGTGACATCCCACATATGCTTTTATTTTTCTATGATTAATATTTTGTCTTTTTCGAAATACGCGTTACATAATAGTGTTTATGCAGTAATAATTTTTACGGATATACTTTGTATCACTATTAACATATATTCAAACAATAATTTTATAATCCATAATATAAAGGTATATATAAATATATACATATATATATATATATATATATATATATATATATATATATATATATATTATAACAAGCTCTAAGAGTCCTCATAGAGAAGCACAGGGCTAGCAAAGATGATCTTCACATGGTTTTCATAGACCTTGAGAAGGCATTTGATATAATACCGCGCAGGTTAAGCTGGCGATCTATGAGGGCGCAAGGAATACCAGAATATTACATCTATCTAGTAAGAGACACATATGAGCGCATCAGCACACAAGTAAGAAGTCTATCTGGAACCAGTGAACCATTCGAAGTGAAAGTTGGAGTACATCAAGGCTTGGCACTAAGCCCGTTTTTGTTTAATTTGTCCATGGGCTATCTTACTAAATATGCCCAGGATGCTCTTCCCTGGTGTATGCTCTATGCCGACGACATCAAATTGGTCGACAAAAACGCAGAAACGATTCAAAACATCCTTCATGACTGGAAGCAAGCACTAGAAGAAAATGGCCTACGAATTAGCAGAAGCAAAACCAAATATCTACATGTCTACAAATTAGCAGAAGCAAAACCAAATATCTACATTGCAAATTTTCTGACCAACCACGGTCTAACGCTTCCATAAATATCGACGAAGAACCATTAAGGAAGGTAAACAGATTTAAATATCTAGGGTGAAAACTGGGTGCGGATGCCAGTGTCGACGCGGACGTTACCCATAGGGTAAATGCTGCCTGGGAAAAATGGAGTATGCTCTCCGGTGTACTCTACGAGCCAAAGATGCCAATACAACTAAAAGGTAAAATGTACAAAAGATCAGTAAGACCAGCTATGACGTATGGTGCAGAATGTTGGGCCGTCAAAAACAGCAGTAACAAAAAATGCACACAAACGAAATGAAAATGCTACGATGGGCAGCGTGAGTCAGAGTCAACGTGACAACCGTTGCCAAAGATCTGGCGCGGGCAAACTTAGATGTAGGAGGGTGGATCTCCAAGTTTTCAATTATTTCAACAAGTTTTCGTAAAAAAATAAAAACTTTTTTTAATTTAATTCTATCTCTTGAATGTCAATCTATAGCAGAAGCTATGTGGCAAAGGCATTTAGATTTCTTTATTACAATTAGTGCAAAACATGTTTGAAAAAATGGATGAAGACGGTAATGACATGTATTACCTGGTAATGAATTTGTTACTGGCAATGATTTTGTGTTGGTAGGAATGACGAAATAATAAAATATTTTTATTTGCATTGTTAATTTATTATAAAATAATTAAACTTGTACGAACTCTCATAAATCAGTCTCAAATATTCAACAGTAAAAAAAAAGAAACGAACAATCATAATCCTTATAAAAATGCACACTTCAAATTGCAATTAAATGTCTCGCACATCGTTTTGACATTTTGAAACAGGTCTCTAAAAAATCAAAAAACGCCTTTCGATCTTAAAACTTAACTAAATTAGTCTTCCGTAATAGTCTTTCGATATAAATAGTCCTAAAATCACATTTTTATTCGCATCTTTGTAGGAATCATCTTTCAAGAATTTTTATAAATCAGTCTGAAATAATCAACAAAAAATGTTGTTTCGACATTTATAAGAAAATCGCTGAAAGATCTGCAATACACCTTGCTATATTAAAAGTAAAATTCAGTAAATTGGACATCCATATTAGTTCTTTCATTTTAAAATCACATTTTAATTATCATTTCTTATTAGTTAGTACTTATTTCTTCTTCTTTTTACAAGGTTGATTGCTAAAATCTTGGGTATAAATCACTGCAAGGCCACTTGAGAGCGACTGCCACCAAAATGGAAGCTCTGAACTTCTTGAGCATACTTCAACGCATAATTTTCGGAAAAATCGACGTGTAACATAGTTTCATCAAAACGTAAATTTTCCCTCAAATGTTTCATTGCATTATATTGTTTTACTATGTTGTAAGAATGCCTAAATAATTTTGGAAGAACTGTTTCCAATTTTTGAATCAATTTTTTAGGGTTTTCTTCTTCTTTCTCTTTGGACGTCAATTGTTGTTTTTTCTTTATGCCTTTGCTCGTCGTGATTTCTTTAGCCACCCTTTTCCATTCGTAATATGTTACTGGTAAATCATCACGAAATTCCTTATATGCAGGAACTTTTCTTTCACAAGCAGTACAGGTTCTTTCTAAGCATTCTAGGTTCCAAATGTCGCAACACATAGTTTCCAATAATTCATTAGAATTCTTTTCTTTAAGAATACGCGCCTTGTATAATGCTTCTATTAGCAGATCCATATTGGTATATTGCATGTATTGGCATGTGTTAACTTTGTCTTGCTGTATTGGGAATAATACCCAAAAGGGTCTTTTTTTGCAGAAAAATGAGTAGGAGACGTGAATATTTTTTTCCTTGATATATTTCTTGTAGAGCTTTTTCAAAGGTGCAGTCAAAAAACGCTTTTGGTGCCTGACTTTATGTATTCTTTTTTTCCAGCTCTGATAACACTATTACTATCATCGTTATAAAAGCAATGAATAGATTCAACGACGTCAGTCTTTGCAGTCTGTAGCACTTTTTGTTAATTCTTTTTAATGTTTCTGTGTTTTTTTATCAATTTTTGTGTTTTTTTATTAATTTTTTTGTTACTCGCCATCAATTGGAAATCACCATCGTCATTGATAATAGGCCTTTTTTTCTGCAACTCTTGACGTCTATGTTCTCTCATTCGGTACATGGCATTTTATTGTTTAAGTTTTTTAATAATATCAATCATTTTTTTTTGTTCTTTGTGACGTATTTTTCTGACTATCAGTGAAACTTCATGGGATGTGTATATACGATTTCCAGCGCCTTTCAATGGATCACTTAACAGCTGTTCTTGCTCATTGTCTCCTTTGTTTTCTGGTGCTGCTTCTACTCTTAAGGGATCTGGTAATTTTTGTTTATTTTCTTCGGTCTTCCTCTGCCTGTATTATTTAGAATTTTTCTTCCATTTCATTCTTTGTGTTTTCTGTAGTGTTTTGTTTTTATACGTAATGCTAGTGATTTTTTTCGAAGCTTTCCTTTTTAAATATCTCATTCTTTGCTTTTTTTATCTATAATATATAATTCAGGATCACTTTTAATTTCCGCATAGCGCGCCTTTTGCAGAGCCTTTGTTGAGCTAGGCGGTCTTCTTTAGATTTTTTTATTTTTGCCATAATACCTACAACAAAAGAATATAATTTATTTAACAAAACTGACTGCATAAACTTGTGAACTATTTTATGTCAACCATTTAGGCTACAACAAAGAAATCAACATTTTCAAAATTTGTCTGTTTCCATGGTACATTAGCCAATTTCTAGATTTTTCCCAGCGTTTGGGCTGAAAGATCTAAACTGAAGTCAAATCATGAGTTTCTAGCTTATTTAGAAGTGACCATTATAAGTTTTGATATATTCGTAATTAAAGTACTTTTCTTGAAAAAGTGCTTAACCAAACCAGTTAATATATTTTTTCCTATATTTGTGCTGTAAGATCGACATTTTGGCCACTTTTAAAGTTCCTTACTCATTTGTAAGTTACTATCTCATTTTCAAATATTTTTTGAAAAAGTTGTATTTCTCCGAGAGTACATTAACAATTTTCAAATTGGATGTATTGTATCTTAGATTTAAGTGATATTACCTACCTACTGACATTCTCCGTTAGGCTAAAGGCGCTCTGCAATTTACCCGTTACTAGGAAATATCATTACACTCAACACATTTCATTACCCTACACCAGAATGTCATTACATTACATCATTCGTAATTACCATCAACATAAAATTACCCGGCCATGATGTTGCTGGCAATGACGAATTTGAAGAAAAACATGTCACGACATGTTCAATTCATGTTATTAAAAGTCACATTTAAGCCAATCTAAACTATGTTATTTTGCGTAATTTAGAGTAGTAAAAGGTATATTAAGGCAGTGATACTTACTCGGCAACCCAGGATTCTGGCAATGATGATATATTGCGACAATAACGGGCGACAAACAACTTTTGACACTTTTTGCAAGTATACACGTGCGCGCAGTAAGACGGATTAATGGCGACTGGGGTTGTGACATGGATGAAGCGGGGAGAATGTCGCTCGACGCGATAAGCGTAATTAGTGTTACTTTTCATTGATTTTTATTCCTGTTTCGGCTAATGACGATATTTGGTCAACATTTTTTTAATCATCTGAATATCAAGGTATATTTGTTAGAGTAAAATAATCCTACATGTTAATCCAGAGCAACTACTACTGTTATAAAAATATTCCAATTATATCAAATATTTTTGTTCCGTTTTTTAAATATGTGTGTTCCATTAAGTACATATATGGTATGAACATGGAAGGCAATGACGAATCACTAAATTTTTATATCATAAAATGAACATAAATACACTTATTTTGATAATTTAAGTTGCAACTTTTGAGAAGATCTTTTTATCGACTTTTACCATAGTTTTAAATATTATTAGTGATTGCGGTTCAAATAGCAGTTCAAGAACTTGATTTTTTGCTGTTTTGGAGATTCACCCAGGAACAACCCAAGATTGTCTGACTTGGCGCCGGAATACGAGGAGGGCCGACCCTAAATAAAGGGAGGAGGCACAGAAGAAGAAGATATATATATATATATATATATATATATATATATGTGTGTGTGTGTGTGTGTGTGTATATATATATATATATATATGTATGTAAATTACAATAAGTATACAATAAAACTAGAAAACCAGATTTACCATAAAGTCTAAATGTCGATATGCAATAAAGAAACTTGCCAAAACTTTAATTCGTGTACAATAATAAACCAGTTAAGTTTTGTCCTTTTCAATGTGAAAAAAACTACGAAAAGTTCATAACGAAAATGACATATTTGATTTGATGAGTTAATAATGACACGGCAGGACCGATTAGCCATAAATCATGGCAAAAATTAACTATCGTTATTTTATTATTTGTAAAGCGCAATTAGTAAGGCATTGATTGTATTTTACCATAAGTAAAATGATGCTTCTCAGCACTTGACATCGACCGGTGTACAAAACATTTATAAGGTAAGAGATTTTCACTTCAATATTTTTGATTATGCCTGCTATTATCAAATAAGTGCTTTGAATATTGTTTAGTAGAGATCTTATCGACATGTAATAAATTATTTTATAATCTACATTCTCTGATTAAACCTTTTTTACTATTACTATCATAGCTCTTTCTAAATTTATAATAGGTCTTCTACCGGCTTCAAACTTATACAGAGGGTCTCTAAATAATGTTATGTTGCTAATAATTTTTCACGTTAAATATTATAACACCATTCCAGATTCTCATATTCGTGTCTGTAAGTCTAATGGAATTGATAAATTTAGGGAGATCATATGATAGACTTCCTTTGAAAGTAATTTCTTTCATATTTAATTTTTTATCGTGTAACAAAATCGTTAGGAATGATTGTTACGTTTGTTGTCGCTAGTTAGGTCGACATATGTATACACATGCGATCTTTGTTTAGGAGTATGCATGCGTGTATCTCTCTTAAAATTTTTTGGTTTATTAGATGTATCATGAAAATATTTCGCAAAATATGCGTGGTTTACCGTTAAATTTATCAATTGTAAAGCAAAAGTTTGAGGGCAAACACTAATTGTGTAATAAATTAAAATAGTGGGTATAGAATGGTAAACAATTAGAAAGGGGAAAAATATTTGTAAACCATTGATTAAGATAATAGTAAACCAAAATTTTTAGAGAATATAGGATTGCAATTAAATGTTAACATAAATAGGTACTGAGCAAGGGAAAGGACAAAAATAAGGTTGGTATCAATTGTTGATTAATTAATTTCCAGGACCTATTTTTAAAGTGTTAACAAGGTGTTTGGACTATGTAGACTATTTAAAACATTGGGAACGAGTCATAAATAATTAAATGTAGGGATCGCTGTATCATTTAGAATTAACAATTTTTAAGAACTTTATCAATGACTATCGGGATTAATAGACAAAATTTCTCTTTTCTTTTGGAGATCATATCCTATTTGATAAATATGTTCAAACCAGATTGGTATAGACTCGTAATTATCTGAAGAATATGGGGTTCAAATTTAATAAAGCAAAAGCCCTAAGACAAATTCATTAAAGTAAGACATATGTGTATGAGATAAAATTGAGGTGACCTGTTTTATAACTTGTTTGAAATTTGCGGTATATGTGCTATAAAAACAATTACCTGGTGACAGTGTTCTCACATCTAAATAGTGATATATTTAATCCCAAAATCTGTGGATTTTTCAACAACGATTTTTTTTTAAATAAATAATTTAAGCCTAAATTAAATATATAAACATTTCCTTTCATCTTCAACGAAAGTTTCTATTATTTTACGCATTTTCTTTTATTTGTTTAAATGTGTAAATATTGCCAACTCCAAATTTTTTTTTACTGCCTGTGAAGAGAATTTGTTGATCCGCAATTTATTCTTTCTATTCTTTTTTACGGCTAAAGTTATGAAGTACCTTTCAATTAATGTTGACTCACTTCGATACAAAATTCAACAAATTTTTCATAAACATGTTAATTAATGTCAAAACCTACGAAATCTCAAAGATAAATAAAACATAAGTAAACTCATGGAAAAAAACTGGTGCTAAAAGTAATCCGTAAGAAAAGGGCGGGATATTAGGGTAAGATCAAGGGGAATGACAATATATCATGTAAATAAACGTATATACATTTTTTTCTTACAGGTATCTCTTGTATATGTACGTCTATATATATATATATATACATATATATATATATATATATATATATATGTATATATATATATATATAGAGAAGAGCATATAATTCAAAATATGTAATTTTCTTTCAAATTTGGAAATGCCATAAAAAAAGTGAAAATCATAAACCTAGGTTAAGTCACGTCAATTTATTCGAGAATGACGTTAAAAAGATTAAATTGTTCTTTTTTAAGTTATTGCTGATTTTGTATTTTATCCATGGTTTTTATTACTGATAATATTAATTTGTTCAGAGAAGATATAAATATTTTATATCTTTTATATCTTCGTGGCAATACCAATTAAAGTTTACTTTGAAAATATCACATAAAGAAAACATTACAATGAAAAAATAAACAATGAGTCTTATTCACAACTTCTTGCGTTAATACTTACTCATTACATTGCATATATTTATTTGGAGTATTTTTGCTCTGATAAATTATCCCACGATAGAAATATGGACTTATACAACAGAACGTATTTAAACGAAATATTGGCTTCATGCTGAGCCACATTTAAGTATCATCGAACAAATATGTATGTCCAAAGAAATTTGTTTTAACACAAGAAACATTTTGTTTTAGAGATAATTTTAATTATAAAAAAGTAGCCGAATTAATTTGCGTTACGAGCCGTAAAAGCCTCTGGCTTCAATTACGTTTAGGAATACGCACAGGTACGGTGGATTGTTAATTTTGAAGCATAGAAGACGATATATGTATCTCCTAATTAGACAACGGAATACTTAATTGATCTATCTATGTAAAAAATAGGCCTCAGGTGGTAGTGGTATCTTTCTTATTTACGTTTTACTTAATTGGAATATGGCCCGGTAAATTAAAATCATTTGGTATCCCATCATTTAATAATGAAGGCATACCCTACACCATTACTACCATTATACCTTTAACCTTTCATCTTGTATATAAATAAAATTATTTCTGTAAAGATATATTGCCGATAATCTATTTGTAAGTTTCATGAAAGTCATTTTTTACTCAAATACAGTGATGTTGAGTAAAAAATTCTTAATAATCCAGTAAATAATTCGGCCACCTTTTTTATTCCTAAAATATTGCTGTTTTACTGAACCGACTATTATGATATAGGCCAATTTGTATAATAAACACAATAAAGTAATAAATTAGATTTACGATTTGACCAAATATCAAGGAATACAATTAAGTTAAAGGAGGTCAAACAAGCTAAGGATTCTTGAGTGGCGTTCAAAATTGTACATAAGCATAAACAACGTATTCGTTACTAACATCAATAGATTCACTCGGTTACTCCCTTGCTGGAAGAGGGTCACAGGGTCAACCTCTCGTTATAGGGTATTCAACTTACCAAGAAATAATGATTATTTTTATAGCGATTTTTGTCAAATTCATTTGACAGTTTGTTGCTCAGAATTAATCCTTCTCCACATCCATGTAAGTAAAAATTTCTACCAAATAATATTTTTCATTACAGCCTAACTGATATTAATTTTTGGTAATTTGTGTACTTTATATTCACTTTAATTCTTTAGCACATGCATGTATATCGTTCCGATCTGCGTTTTTATCGTCGTCTTTTATAAATAAAAGCTGAGGTAACAAGTCTATAAACCAAACCTCTCGATTATTGTTTCTTTTAACCCACACTTTTGCCGTTGAAACTTTAAACTATTCAGAAGCAGAGGTAGATATGAGCATATTTTCGTTACTTGAAACAAATATTTTAGTTCATATTCGATAATAAAGATTTTAATGTTCAAAATATGTCATTAATACATACATTTATTTATCCAAACTTATTGTTTGTTTGAACCTTTAATTTAAAATATTTTATAAGAAAAACAATTATAGTTTTTTAATTAAAGTTACTGATTTAAAAAAAAAATTGGTCTTAACCCGATCTTGTTCTTGGATGGGTATTCAGATACCGTATTTTGGAACGTTTTCAAATTAATGTAAATGCTATTATGAAATGACTGCAATTGATTTCTTCAGCCGATTGACAAGTACTCAGTCAAGGCTTTTCTTTAATTGGATATAATAATCGTCCATTTAATTACACATGGCGCTCAAAATGGAGTTCATCTATAAATTAATATTCCTCGTTTTTAAACTTCCCGAACCAATTTTTTTTTGTCATTTTCGACACGTTCATCATATAGCACTTATTATTTATATCGTTTTTCCATCTCGACTCAGATAGAAGCAGAGAAGTCCGTACTTAACATCGATTTAAATCTATTCTGTTAATCTAATGGCGCTTGAAGGATTGAAGCTAATATTAACCTAGTAAAACTATTTATACCTAATTATTATAAAGCATGGAACTTTTGAGAATTTTTCTAGAAAATTCTCGGACTAGTAGCTCTAAAGTTAGTAATTGTGAACTGGCTAAACAAACATATTAATTATTTTGGCTAAATGACTTAATTTTTAATTAGTTCTGATAATAAATATTGTTGTATTCATTTTTACATACTCTCGTTTAACAGAAAAATCAAAGGCGGAATAAGATATTTTCATTTATAATAAAAAATTAATATGGGACATAAGAAAACATTGAAATTACAGTATATTAAGTTTTATGGTTATAATTCTTATATTATGATATATCATTTATATAATTTTTTTTTCACTTTTTTAATTGACACCTTATTAATTTTATGTTGTCAATTTTAAAATTAACATTGGGTAGGGATTAATTATTGCGTTAAGGAAATTAATTGCAATGATATAAATATAAATATATGATACATACAGACAGTAGGTTAAGAAAACATTAACATAGTAATTTTTGTATTTGAATATATTCTTACGTTATATCTCGCAAATAACCAGGATAAATTATTTTATTACAACAGTATGATATTTATTACAGTGCAATAGTAAAAATAAAGGCAATTGAACAAAAATTAAATTTGATTACATTATAACTAAAAAATTTGTTGCTCTTCCTAAACGAGCATCGGTATTTCATTCTTTGGTTTATTTTATGAACACAAAACTATCTATGTCACTCAATTGTCACTTTAAAACTTAGTAGTTTTTTGAAGGTTCCGTTTTAATTGAAAACGGTATAATGAATGGTAATTTTTCCATTAGATGTCGATAGGTATATAAACAAGTACGAAGACCTTTTTTTAATAAACGGGGGGTTAAATATTAAAATAGCTGTGATTGTGAATAGCTGTGTTTCTGTAGGTGATATTAACAAAAGCAGATGTGCTTTTAAAACGATTAGAAGAATATTGCGCTGAACTTCTTATTCCTTAATTTCTGAATATTCATTTGATTTTATTAAATTTGTATCTATTATTGGAGAAGAAAGTTACTTAGCAAACCTTTATTTTAAAAAAATATTCAATATATGAATCTAGAAAAAACAAAATATGTATAGAGAATAAACAAGTTATGTATCGAGAATAAACTCGGGCGATAAGATAATGAGGTGACCTTATCTTAACGATGATTTCTCATAAGAATTTATTTCATAAAAAGTGATTAATGACTTTTAGTCTCAAACCAATTTGAACCAAGACTATTTTTGAGTTGTGAGTCAATTGAGTTATTTTTAGTCAATTTGAATCAAAACTCTTTTTGAATTGTGTTCTTTTTTCTGTCTTAAAAATATATGTCTTGAAAAGACCCCTTTATGTCAAATAGAATATAGTTTTAAGATTCAGAAATGGGATATTGGTATTAATTTATGAGAAAAGTCATGAACGAGAAAAATCATGCACGAGCACGTACTAATTTAAATTCAGCTATTCTTATTCGGGGAAGTTTAATAACTACTTTATACACACTTAACTAGACTGATAAACTGCCTAGAAGCAGAGAGATGACGGCGAAATTCTAGTTAAGCATTATACATGCCAATTAAAATGTGTCGAATTTTGTCATATTTAAAATTTTTGTTATTATTTACAATTTTATTTTAATTTATAGATGCAATGCGATAAAACTCTGATTATTGTTAATAAACATGAATAACTAAAACAGACATAGGCTAATTGAAGTTACAGTTCAAAATGGTCATTTGATAATCTGTAAATCATCCACATTATAAAGGATAAAAAAATAAAATTTGATTTAAAATGAAACATTTTATATAAAATGTTCTATTAGTAAATAGCATGCACTGTTGATGGTAATATCTTATCAACAGAGAGTTTTGGTTTAAGATAGTATCTATGACTTTGAATACATTAATTTGAAAGTGCCCCAATTTAGCGACAATCCAAACGTATAATATATTATATATATATATATATATATATATATATATATATATCATGGGCAATGTCACAGAACGTTAAGATTCGGCAAGGTTTTTAAATGCTATCGAAACAAACCTCGGTTAGATTAGTGAAAATGTAATAGCCAATAGACCAATAAATATTATTTATCTAAATTCTGAGTTACCCAAATTATTAGAATACCTATATCTATACCATCCCCATATAATGAAGTTTTGTAACAAGAAGGATAAAAAGTTATTATTTCTCTTGTTTGTAACAATACACACAATAAGTTAATGAAGTGTGACCACCTGTGATAAATAGATTAATTTTCTTTACGCCAATTGACTTTAACAATATATAAGGATTCAAAGACTAATACAAAACTATTAATAAATATAAATTCAGTCAGATAATATTTATTTTCCAATACTCTACATCTTGTAGAGAAATGTATCTCAACATTACATGAAATAAATAATAAACAATTTGCATTCATTCACGAGAAATATATGCAATGGAAACTTATAATAAAAAGACGAAAATATTTGAATTGGTCGGAATAAATTAAATATACACAGAAAAGTTTACACTTCTTTAGTAACAACTTTATAATACTCTAGTCTAGTTTATTTTGAAAATATTTAAATTATGCAAATTTTCACTTTAGAACCGAGATTTAATATAGCTCATATTATTTATACTAAATCTAACTTCCTATATGGCAACAGATAATTAGTGAACCTAGGCAAATATAATTTAATATATTCATATGTATTTTGGAATATATGTGATATATAAATTAAAAGGATATATTTTAGCTTCGTCTATACTTTCAATTAACCGAATATCTCTAGTCACCCCACATACTCAGTAGATTCTACCACTGTACTGATATGTGAAATATTCAGAAATAGTAACTTGGATTATAATTGATTTCTACTGTCCTTAGAGTTAGGTACCTGTTCTTCTCGAGCAGATTACGGCCAAGGCCCACTTGGCAAAAGCCCAGTCTACAGATCTAAATGTATTATTTCTTCGTTGGTAAATAAGATATTGAGTACAAAATGTCGTTATGACACATATAAGGATATGAGGAATATTGACTTATAAGAATGTTGTGAGAGATTGCGGAAATGCACAGGAATTAATAGGATTTAAAGAAGGAAACGATAAGTACATTCACATCGTGTCCTTGTATTCCATATTTTAATTTAAAATATTTGTTTATTGCTTTAGTGTAAAATGAGCCAAGTGGAAGATACATTCATAAAAACAGACCGATCTAATAAGGATTACATTGGAATTGTTTTTGTTCGCATAAGAAAGCACGAGTTTTTAACAGCAATTATGTCGTAATACATTTTAAACATTATATAAAATAATATTAAATCATCTCGTATTACGTTATGTTTTCATGTTTTACCTTTAGACTATAGAAAAAAAAATTATTTTCTAATTGCTCTTTTATTATTTTAAAAGTTAATTAAACATTTGACACAATAAATTAATTATAAAATGGTTTTAGAGAGCAATTAGACAATGTTGAGTTATTTGTAAATGTATTAGGTAATAATTATTTATAATTTTAACCAGATAATATTACAAGTCATCAAATATGAAACATGTATCGACTTTGTTGATTTCGTTGTCTGCAAAAAGCAGTGTTCCAAAAATTTGCTGCCTGTATAAACAAGTATCAATATACTTGTTTATACAGGCAGCAAATTTTCATCTGTTAAGGTAATTATAAAGTCATCATCTTGAAATACTCTAAACAAATTCTTTTTTACTATTTTGCTTTAAAATATTTGTCACTTCTTCATAGCTTTACATAATAAATATTGCTGGCATTAATTTAAAATACAATGTGTGTATTTTATTCATAGGCTTTATCAAAAAATATAAGCTTCTGCTAGATTTATTCACTGAGCGACCAAAACTTATGAACACTTCATGTTCTCAATTTTACAGCTATTGTCGTTAAATATAGACAGATGGACAAATGGCAGTTAGATTTACTTGTAAGCTTTTCTTTTTTCGGCGCCCTACTAATCAGTAAATTATAATGTGTAAAACACATCCTTACAAAGTTAAAACGTTATAATTCATACAGTTATTTGAAATAAAAGTATTTTTTCCATACATTAACATAAAATATATCTTATAAACAAATTTAAACCCACGGTATATGATCCTCTATTCTTTTTTAAAATACTCGAACTGTAATTTAAAAATATATTTACTACGCAATTGGTAATTTTTGCTGGTTTTATGGATAAATATACTCAAGGATATCAAGACGTTAAATGAAATGTAACGGCCCTAATATCGCCATTTTGGTACCATTATTATCACTTTAAAAAAATTATGGTATAACTAAATATAAGAGCTATTTTATAAATGAAAAAAAATATATATTTATTCCTTTATGTATTAAATCGATGCATATGGTAGACTCATTGGTATTAAATATCTAGTTTGTAACATGTGCTTGATAGTAATAATGCTTATACGGCACCGCTTTGCTGATTCTCATATTATCATAATGACACAATTCGATCCCCAGAGTGTCACTTTTCCATGATGAAATCCTGTTCCCAGACATCAGCAAATTCGCCTCCAAACGGCTTAGCGTATTCTATTTCCTATAAATTCTAAATGGAAGCCATGTGGAGTTCAGATAACTTCAGTCAATTCAGTTCTTAGTTCACATCAGTCCCAATCCAGATACAAGTTGCGACTTAAGCCTAAATATATATTTAATAGTAATTAAAACGTATTTAAAAATAATAAATTGAATTCAAAAATAAATTGTTTTCTTTTAAAGTAGCCATAATAAAATTATTGGTGTTTTAACGGATTTATTAACTGTTTTTAGATTGGGCAATGCTGTATTCAATATAGGCAAAACGTATTACAAACATACTAAAAACGATTAAAAACGAGTAGTATTATAATATATAATTTTATGAAAAGTAAAATTTCAGCTCTTAAACGGATTAATTTTAAATTTACGGCCACGTACTATGATCAACTTTGTTTAATTTATATATTGTTGTCATAATTTACATTAAAGTAATATGTTTATTTCAAATAAAAACAAAACATTTTTTTTAAACCTAAAGCCCGGAAATGTGTTTTTGAAATGTTATAAGATGTCAGGAAATATTTTTTCTAAAAAAACATTATGCTAAAGAGAAAACAAATATACTCGTATACTCACGAAAGGTTTTTTGCTAATAATTAGGCATGCTTTTCTTTGATTGTGCTGTAAGTGGTTGGTACTCGGGACTTACGAAGTGATATAAGTCTGTATGTTTATCGCATTACTATAGAACAGAAAATTATTTTTAATAATTTGTATTTGCAGACTTTTCCTAGCGTCGACGTGATACGCAAATATTCAGGTCCTAAGTACTTCATTCTTCCTATCATTCTGCTCACAATAATGCGGTCAGTATGTTACATTAATAAAAGTTTTAATAAAAGTTTAATAAAATTGAAAATGGGAAAATGGTTAGATGAATCAAAGTGTGGAAACTTAATGAAGGAATGATCTAGTTGAGGAAAAACAAAAATGACACTTTGACAGGCAAAAGACAAAGGAAGAAAAATTTTATTTATGTTTTAATTATTTACAATGGTACATCAATTTAAACGAATTATTGGAATTGATACGAAAAGAGAAGATTAATCGAAGTAAATATTTATCAATAATAAAATAAAAAGTAAACAAAAATGAATATATATTATTCGCAAAGAAAATATTCGGCATATTCAAATAATCGTTGAAATAAAGTATGAATTTAAGTAAAATTTTATGTATGTTCAAAAATTTTCCATTATTGGTATTATAATAATAAACACTCGCCAACAAAACACAAGTTGTTTCCCACATGAAGATCAAAGTGTAAACACAATTTATTAATATAAAATGCACAAAATTAAATCTAACACTTTTGTTGTCAATGTTTTAAAAAAATATTTTAGCTACGTTTGACATCTATTCCTTGTCATCAAAATTTGCGGTGAGTTAGGAAAAAACGCATTTGGTGCATTATATTATGTGAGAGAATTCATACCATGTTTTAAATTTCTGAGAATATTGTTAATTTTTAAGAATATTGCTGGCGGAAACAAGAAAGTCCTAGTTCTCTTATTTGTTTGTATGGTTTAGAATTTTACATTATAGCCTGTTTTAATTGATTATAAATACAAAATCAACTCAAATATCATTACCTGAGAAAAAAACGGATAGTTATACTTACAATAAAATCAGTAACATTTGTTTAAAAATGAACTGAGGATGTAATAATAAATGTAATGTTTTTATTTGATTAAAATATTGTAAGGGCGACAATTCTGATTTTCAAAATCTAATATAAATCTCACTCCTCTGTATCTTAATTCTACGCCGCCCAGTGAGTTGGGAAATAGAGTAAGGTCGTCATTCCGGGCGGATGGGGAAGGCGCGACGCGAGTCCTGCAGCCAAGATAAAACCCTAGCCGTAATAAAATTTTGTCGCAAAAGCTTACTCGGATAAATTAATTTATTTTAAAATGGTTGCTCCTTCTGCTCTCTGACTTGAGTGTGTCAATAAATGCGGAAAATAACATTTTCACTGTGTTTGTATTCATTGCAACACAGTGAGTTTTTAATAATAACGAAGGTTACCGTTTTCGAGCGAAATATTCATTTCTAATACAAAAATAAAAATTTTAAAAACCTGTCTTTACTGATTGTTGTTTCGGATTATTTTACTGAAAAAATGTAATGTATTCAATAAAGGTTAATAAATTTTAATTGAAATATTTAATAAGAAACTAATGCTTACACCAATGCGATGTTTAGATAAAGTTTTAGTAGGTTTTAAGTATGATTTGTTTTTCGGATTTTATCTAATTTCATTAATATTTAAAAATATATATTTGAAATTTTGACGAAAATACGAGTTTAATAAAATATATATATATATATATATATATATATAAGAAAAATAAATTTTTTTGACATTCATTTCGAATGTCAAAAAAACGTTATTTTCCTTTTTTGGTATATATCGATCTTATGTAATTTCATTATAATTGAATGGGGTTTTTTTTAGTTTAAAGTTTTTTAAAGTTTTCCACACACTAACACACGTCTGTGAAGTGTCGTGACTCAGAGTAACTCAGAGTGTTGTGAGAAAGAAAAATATTTTTCCTTATCATTTATTTGAATGTTTGATGATATACGTAACGAAATTCTACGGCAGATGTAAATACTCAATATATTTCAGTACTTTTAATTAAGAAAGCATGGTAGTTAAGGTTTTATGATGAGTTCTGGTCTTTACTTTTGAGATAATTTTAACAACTTTATTGAAAACAACAATGAGCGAGTTGCCTAATATGTTCTTTAAATTGTACCGGTCTAATATAAAAATATAAGAAATTTTATAACAGTTTTCTTTATTTTTTTATAGATGTCATCAAAAGGATAATATTATCAATAGGAAAAAGAAGATCTCCAAAAAGCATTGGATGTAATCAAGCAAAAGCAGATGGGCATAAACGAATGCACTCAAACTTTCGACGTACCAAAATCGATAATTATTCGTATATGTTAAAGACTAATAAGTATACAAACAAGAGCGCAGTTATGAAAGGAAGACCAACGATTTTCAGTAATGAGTTAAAAAACCAATTCGTGGCTCGCATTTTAAACCTGGAACAACATATGTTTGGATTAACTATAAAAAAAGTTCAGAAACTTGGTTGTGGAATTACTGACAAAAATGGAATTCTAAAATGTTTTAGCAAGAAAAACAAACGAGCAGGAAAAAAATAACATTTAGAGCGAAAGACAAGATTTAGAGCTTAAAACTTCAAAATGTTGTCCTCAACTACATCGGAAAAGAACCAAAATGTTAAAAAAAATCCTCATTGATGTGAACTGCGTGGAAAAAGGCAAGTTTAGGTCAATATTCTTCCTATGTTAGTTTCAAGTTACCTTTGTTTTCTATTACTTGTAATTACGTTGTTTAATAGGTTTTTACTGTTTAATTAATTGATAGTTCAAATAATAACAGTAAAGAAATGTTTGGTTTTCATTTTTATTTAATAACTTTATTATGATGGTTGTAAGTTAAAATATTTAACGGTCTTTTTCATGGTGTTCTTTTTCAAAGATTTATTAGGTTGTGTTCAAAGTATTTATCCAAAGTGTCCATTTCTTTAATATCTTTCATAGATATTTTTATTTTGTGTTAGTTTTCTTATTTTTAACAATTTAAATGATATTATTGATTTGGATAGTATCTAAGTTAAGTAGTACCTACGAAAATGTAATAGTTAGTGAAATGAAAAAAGTTCCTTTGATAGGAGATTGATCAAAGTGAAATAATTAAGGCTGATCGTTGGCAGAGTAGTCAAAGCAGAGTAGAGTAGTACAAATATTTGATTATAATATGTACTTATAATGCTAAGTACAAATTAGGAACAGCCCGGTGCAAATAAAGAGATTATTAGCCTAAATTGTATCGAATAAAGCTTATTTAAATAAAAATACAGTAAATGTAAAATTTACAAGACTATTTCCTCTAATGTGTAAATCACAGGCTAGTTCCTTAAGCAATTGGTAAATCGATAATCTAACATCTGAACTAATGAACCAATTTGGATTTAATTTCGTATTTCGTAATAAATTTGTTAATCATATGAAATAAATATACAAGTATATATATATATATATATATATATATATATATATATATACATATACATATATATATATATATATATATATATATATATATATAAACCGTTTCTCTATTATTTCTTATAATAATAAATGTGCATTTGCAAATCCACATTTATTATTACAAGAAACAATTCTTTTGAGTACTCTCAAAAGAATTGTTTAAGGTCTGTCAATACATAAATCACTGTCAATATATAAATTTTAAACAATTATTCTGACAATATCAGTTAATATAATTTATATTGACCGGATTCCTATATTATTTACTGTTATTTCATTAATTAATTTTTTGAAATGCGGAGTATAGGAGATATTTCGATGCAACGGTACCACAAAATATCCTGTATAAAAAAATTGAGACTAACTGAATTGTCGTAATTGTGGTATGTTAGGTCGACCATATGCCTTTGGCGCGGGGAACCGGTTTCGATTTTCGGCCGTTCGTCAAGCGGGTTAGGACTGTAAGATATTACTTTCGTGGCAATAAGTCCGCCATATTTATCAATAAGATACATTAAAATGCATAAATAAAAAATAAATATTGACGTTGCATTTGAAATTATTGCATTCATCGCTGAGACCACCCTTATGGAAAGAAGTTTTATTATCTACTTTTATACGGTCAGAAAACACATCCAAACAAAAACAATTATTAAATATATAAGAAAGTTTTTTTAAAGTATTTAAATAATTATTTCACAATAAATTCCTTTCAAAACAAATAAAAGCTTGAAAACTCAAAGTTTGATTAGGCCAATGACTAGTTTTAAATTCTGTATCTCAAAATGAAAATAATACATGTTTTAATATCCCTTACTCAGGTTAACTATGCGCATATGGTTTCGGATGTAATTGTTGACTTATATTGAGGTATCAGGTAAATAAAATCAACCTAATCATTGGTTCAGAAGTGTCCATTCGTTATGATAATATTTATGGGTAAAAATTGTAATGCTTTAGATCGTTACTGCATAATAGAATTTGTGATAGAAAACTAACGTGGTTGTACTCGATTAATATTTCTGCTATATTTTCGTTTACAAATTTGTGTAGGAAGATGTAATTTGTGTTGGCTTCAAATGTGTATTTGTTGTCAACCTTATAATTGTTACCAAAATATTTTCTAGTGACTAATGTCATCTTTCGGCAAAGTGTAATGACTTATTTTATCGCTAGTATCACGGTTTGTAATTTGCCCGTAGACTCTGTTGCATGCTATGCAAAATACTAATTTGCAAATAACCAATCACACACTAGCAAAGAAATAAGAAACACTCCGAAAAAGAAGAAAGGAATACGTGAAATTTTGAGTAAAAAGTTGCCCTGAAAGATCCTAATTTTTTACTTACAACTATCACAAAATCTACTAGAAATCGAAATAACTTAATTTCGGAAAAACACGCGTAACAAGTCTGTATTACTTCTAGAAATATTGTTAACGGAAGGCAGACAGTTTATTCATAATGTGTCATTACCAAACATACTATCCTGTTGTTTTATAACTGTGAAATAAGTCTATGTATCCTTCTAGCATTTTGCATCATTATTCAGAAGTAAGTGACCGTAATGAGGAAGAAAAGAAATAATACCAGAATGTAATAAAAGCAAAGGGGGTGTAAATAAATTGGATAAAGAAACATTATGCGATATTTCCAAAGAAAGTAAATAGATGATTCCAAATCGTGTTTAGTAATGTGGTGGATATTACATGTTTGTTTTGTATACATCTGTTAATCACAAGTAGAAAGGACTTTGCCATGAATATTGCTATCTCTAATGTGAACAATTAAAAACTATATCAAGAGCACATTGTTTACAAGAACATGTTCTTTGCTTAAATTAATTAATAATCATTAATTAGCCTCTCGGTCTATTCAATTCGAAAAAAATACGAGATCAATGGCAGCCAAGAGAAGTTATTGTAAATTCTAAAACTGAATAAAACTCCCCATTACTTTGTTTGTCTTGGAAAAAGTTTGTACGTAAACAGCATTTTAAAACTATTGTTTTACATATCCCATGTAATAATAGCTATTGTCTTAATATTTTCAACAAAAATACATATTTTAATTCTATTCGTTTTCAACTTTTTCGTTCGTCGTTCATGCCTGATATGTGCTTCCAAATTCACTCACCAGTTAGGAATTACTTATTAAGAATTAAGGTACTAAGGAAATATAAAAATCTATATCTTTAAAGAAATACAGATTTAAATTAGACTAGTTACGTACTTTTAAAGAAAATATTGTTGGAACAAAATTTTCCAGACTTCGTTTTGATATTTGCTGCGATGCTGTGCGGCGCGTCGCACGAATTATGCGATGGTAGTCTAGACTAAAATGTATAATATTTAACCCATTAGTTTGGATTTTTAAATCGAATAAATTAAGAGTTAAAAAAAAATTAAAATAATATCAATTCATTAGGCTTTCGTGGGTGAGTATATTTTTTTAATACTATATTTACTGTTCTTTCCTATATATGATAACATTATTACATATAGTCTAGATTATAATCGAGAATATATAATATTTATATTAACCATTTTGTTGATAACAGTTGGGCCATTTAAGCGTAGAAAGAAATTAACAATCAGAAATAAACAAAAAAAAATTTTGCCTTCATTATTTTGAGAAGAAAATTGATTGAATCGGTTTCACAAAAATGTGAACATCGCTTAATTAAGAATGTTTGGAAATAATTAAACATATTCACCTGAAAAAAACTAAAGAAAGTGTTTTCTCCAATTACATGTAAAATAATTTTAACTGAACACCGTTAATATCAATAACTTTTAAAATCGTAAAGCGATAAATGTTTGAGAATTTTCAATCACAACCCAATTCAATTTTATTCCATAAAAAGGACTCTATTTTCAATAGAAATCCGAAGCTTATACTCAGATTATATTAATGAAAAGGAAACTAAAGCAAAAAGTTATATGACAAGCGTCATTCGGACAGGTGAAATTCCTAGAGTTTTTGATTACCTGTATTTTTCATGTTGTAAAAAAATTGTAATTAAAATCGGTGTACGGGGAGCAAATTTATTAATTGTTATTTACTAATTGAAACTAGGTGATGTAGTATTATTTCTACTTTAATTAAATTCTTAACCGCGACCTAGGTTTCGTTATATGACAACTTATTCAGGTGGGCAATCTTTTGAAATTGCCTACCTCTCTAACGAATATGAAAGTAAGGCATGAAATAACATGAAGAAATTTTCCAGTTATAACTTAAATAGGGAAATATTTTCGTTAGCAAGAGTAATTATTGAACTTTGTTGCTTTATCCAGAAAATATAATTGTATTTGGGGTACATTCATGCAGGTATACGATATAACAAAAATAAGGGATATACCTTAGAAATGCATAATGATAAACATGTCGGTAAGATCTGTCATTTTACATTATTATGAAAATGAAAATATCGAGCAAATTAATATTGACCTATTAATATATTTAATGCATTATGTCAAGAGGAATTAACGATGCAAATGGTTCCCTGACAATTGTCACTTGAGGTCTTAATTTATTATCGTATTTTAAAATATAACTTTTTAAAATATATATTCCAAGTGATACCTTTTAAAAGCTACCTGTAATCCGGTCTACAATGTCGAAAGTTGCAGTGGACAATGAATACTCACATAGGCAAACTGATGCAATAAAAACGAAACTAAAGTGAATGCCGTTTCCCGAAATTGCAACAATCATGGGAGACGTTATCACAGGATGCACACTCTGAATGTAATTTACGTCGTGAAATTAAATTCCCCTAAGGGAAAACGAAACCTGAATCCACATATTCGTGTTTTAGAGAGTTTGAATGTATCTCGTATCAGTAATTGGAAAATTAATTACTTTAATATTGACGGATACATTCCCCTTTTTCATTTTTGAAATCAAATAATAATACAAATATAATATTGTTAATTGCACGTTTGAATATCTTGTTATTAATATAAACTATGTATTTTAATTTAACCTTTCAATCATAATTAGAAAAGAATATGTAATTTGTTCTTAATGTAGATTTTATGCAATAAACAAATTATAATATAGTTTCATTGCAATTAGGAAATGGCTATTATAAAAAAAAGCTGAGAAACGATTTACGATTATCAAATAAAATGATGGGATGGTTGCGTCAAAACAATTATCAAATTAAATGGTGGAATGGTTTCGTCTAGCTGATTAATTTAGTAATCAGTTTACGTCAATTCAAAGGTAAGCGAAACAAGAGAAATAGGCAAAATTATCTGCAAAAGTAAATTCAGAATCTAAATTTGGGCAGCTTTTAACTTTTAATTGATTTTTTCTTTTTCTAATATTTTTTCATAATGGATTATATGCAATGTGTACTTTTTTCAAACAGACAAAGATACAGAAAAATGTTAGGAATTGTTTTTACTAACCTTTTTATTCGTTAAATATTACTTCATCTACAACTAGTCCCCTTCATAAATACTCAACTGCTTCTCGACGCTTTTCAATCAGGATTGCGTCTTTTCCGCAGTATCTAAGCCGCATTGTTTAAAATCACTGGTGATATACGCTTAGCCTTAGATAATATACAGATTATAATCATAGCTATACAGATTATAATCAAACATATTTAAATCTTCGATATCTTACTTGAATGATAAAAAATGTTCAGAGTTTTACTTTTTGCAGTTAATTGGTTCATACCATGTCTATGGTCACTACAGGGCTGTAGATAATGTGTCAAAACTGCCTTATCTATTGCAAGTGGATTGACATGGTTGCCTGTGTTCCACAAGATGAAGTTTTTCTCGACTACCGTTTTCTATTAATATTAGAGTCAAAACCCTTAAGAATAATTATCACCTTTGCAAAGACGATTTGCGAATTTACCCGCGTTGCGATCTCTATTCTATTTCAGCTACTACTAATAATATGAATGAAAGACTCTTTCTCATGAGTCAGTGGATTAAAAATTATGCTTAATCATGTCACGTCTCAGATTATTATTATTGGCAGTCAAAGATTCATATCCAAGCTTTACACGCCAAGCTTACCACAGCTATCACTAAATGGTACCGTTTTTCTTTTTTCTCCAATTAAAAAAGGTGTGCTGATCAATCTAAATTACAATTGGCTGTCACACATGAACAATGCTTCTTGCCATGTCTTCACTCGGATATACTCCCTAAACTTACTTCCAAACTAAGTTTCGCTTTTGCAAACGCTTCTACTTTTGCTGCCTGACTATGTAGATGTGTGCTATTTGGACATGTCGGAAGATTACTTAAATAATTTGATGATCTTCATAATTTGTGCATGCGATGTAACTTGGAACTCAAAAAACATGATCATCTATTCAAATTTATCCGGCTATTCAAATTTATCGTCATGTTTTTCACGTCCATTTAGCGTTTTGAATATTTCTAGTAATCCTTTCATAACTTAAATAAAATTGCCGCCTTTACTGCTCATGGCCTGGACTTGTGTTCTGAAAAGCTCCTTATAGTCCTCATCCCCACTCACCATAATCCCTAATTAATTTCGTATGCTCTCCAGAATATTAAGTTTCCTTCTATCAGAATAAAAAGTTTCCTGCGTTGCCTAGATTATTAAGGTTCCCACAATCCTGCTAATACATTTCCTACGCTATCCATTTAAAAGATTTGAATGTACATATGTTAAACCCGTGCATTTTTTTGTATTTTATATTTCTTTTAAACTCAATAATATATTAATATATTACATATTAATATATCAGGTACGTAAAATTTTTACAAAAATGTTAATAGAATAATTCAAATTTAACTTAAATATAATGTGAATTCTCTAATAATTAAAAAAATGACGTTTGACTTGAGCTGATAGTTTTGGGAGACAGATATTCTTTAAGTCTCAATTTTTAGCCGTCGTTTTGAAACAATTGTATTGAAAGTGCCAATAACATATTATTTTAATACTTTAACTCGTGTAGTTGTTCACTTTTGGGTGACAGAAAGAGTGAAAAAATTTTTTTTTAAAAATGTTTAGCGGAAATATACTTCATTATATTTAATATAATAAAGAACGAGATAAAAAGAATTATATGTAAATTTATCAAAGGTCATACAGCTTATGTTTCTCAAATTGATTTCTTCTTTTAAGTTGGATTTACCAAATTAGGCGGTTTGTATGTAGTGATCGTCCTAGGTACACTTGAAGAGTAAAATTCCTGACATATTCCGGTATGGACCATAAACATGATGTTTATCTTTTCTGTGTTAATTGTAAAATAGTAACTGAGTATCAAGGTTCCGTTTCAATACAAGAGCTTGCTGACAAGTTTCAATGCCGTCGCCAAGAATTTTGGATGGATTATGTTTCATTGTCTTATATTGTTTTGCAGTTGGATTGATTTCGTACTCGAATTCTTTGGTCTGACTGATTTACATATACCGACTTCTTCCGGTCCTCAAATCTAAAACCACAGGCGGAAAGTCGTCAAAGTAGCTCATAAATAGGTTTATGATGATTCGCGAAAATAATGAATTATTTTTCTATAATTTTTATTTCCCCAAAAAATGTACTTACCCTCTTCTCGTCTCAAAAACTGCTAAAGTAAAAATTATGAAAAACAGCGTTACTGGGGGTTTAACTGAAATTTACTGGAAAACTATAGCTAGGATTCTAAATTTTACAGGTTTTAGAAAATACATGATATTTTACACCTGTTTAAGATATACGAGGCAACATATTTCCATAGTGAAAATTAACTCCCGTGTCCAAGACAGTGTAGTCTTTTTTGGGTTTATTAGTTTTAATTATATTTTTGTTCACAATTTACGACGATAGCTTATGTCATTGGTCATACTCATTTAGAACAATACATGGAAATATTTTGTATGCAATTTTTTCCTTTTCTGGTACCTTACTTTTTTTAAAAAGAAACTTGGATTTTTGTGGAAATTTTAGTCTTCAACTTTGAAAATATCTGCAAGCCTCATTATCTACATAGTTTATGGGATCAATAATATTTGAATGATTGTATTTTTGTAGCCCATCTTTATCATACGTGTCACATGGGAGTGGGTTAAATTATTTTATTATTACGACGGAGTTCTTCTACACTAATATTGTTTATATCTCTCTAATACATTTGACCGTATTAAACAAAAATTATCCTTATCTTAAACTTTAGGCTGGATCTGAATAATTTTGCTGTTTCAGACATGACTATTTTTATTTATAAATTTTTATGCCGAGGCTTACGGAATATGGTTTTACCACGTGAGTAACACAGATTAATTCCAAGTCGCTTAGTGATTATTTGAATGGGTAAAACATTATCAAGCTTTTAATCTGAATCCTAATCTTTTTTGACTAATATATCTTACAAATCAGTCTAGTAGTTCTTATCCGTTGGTCCAGGAAACAGACAAATAGACGAATAGGTAAAAATGTGGGCAACAATTCTTTAAAAAACATCTTCTGAACTCTTCAACTCAATCTTGAACAAATAACAATCTGATTCTACGCTTGTAACGAATTTAGGTTGAATGACATAGCGAGACGGATATGTCACAACTGTCGTCCTGATAGGAGATTTTAGGGCCCACCTAAAATTTGCTTGCGACCCACCAGTGGGTTGCAACCCATAATTAGGGAAAGACTGTTCTAAGGCATGTCCATTTCTAAAATCTTTATTGCGCTTAAAGAGTCTATCCTGCGGCATCAGCTCTACTAAATTTATAGTTTCATATTTCTCAGTCTTCGCTGTCACATAAGATCCTTTCCAATAAAATTCCCCTTGCGGGAATACATTCTCCTTTTCACTAAAATCCCCTTTCTGTATGGAAAACTACATTGTTTTATAAATAATACTTTACGAAATATTTTTAACAATTCTCTATTGAAGTATGATGCAATACTTAGACCGAAAGCGAAAAATATTCAATTTGCAATATGAATTCAAATTAATTATTTAAAAATAATATTTCGTGTTATGTAGTGTTCAGATAAATGTACCATATAATGAACACTGATAACCCACGTCCTTAATGCGTTATTTGATAAGAAATATTGGCGAACGAAAGTATGTGTCCGGGTAAGTTGACATGTCATATTGAAACAAAGCATTCCCATTTAAAAAACAAACCAGTAAAATTTTTCAAAGAAAGTTGTTGGATACAAAATCTTTACATGATATTATTTCACAAATATTAATGAAAATGTACTTGTATACCTCTTATCTTATTAGCTTAAGACTCGCAAGAGCTAGTCAATCTCGATGGTCGGATTTTCCTCCAACCGGCGATGTTTGGAGGAAAAGAGGTGAACGAAGTCGAACGTATACCACTGTATAATAATACTGTTTCACGAAAAATTGACGACTTGTCTGAATGGGCGGAGGAAGAAATAATTCGGAGAGTAATAAGTAGTAAATATTTTCCACTACAGTTGGATGAGTCTACCGATGTACGCAGCCCATCTTAGTTACTTGTTTTCGAGCATTCTCTTTTTATGGAAAAACAACACGCATGAAGATATATTGCTTTATAAACCAATTAGTCGTGGAACGGCCGAAGAAAATTGTAAAGAAATTTATACTTATATAGAAGAAAAATGTTTGAAATGGAATAAATATATCGGCATATGCACTGATGGAGCTCGAGTTATGTGTCGCAAAAAGAGCAGTGTCATCACAAGGATTCTTGAACAAAGCCCCAATGTTTCATAAACGTACTGTAGCTTTCACAGAAAAGCATAGTTTGCAGAATCATTACCCGATGATTTAGAAAGAGCACTAAATACTAACAAAATTCGAGCGTTCATGAAAAACTTACGTTGTGGAAGAAATTTATCGATGAAGGCACGTACGATTGGTTTGAAACATTTGAAACTTTTATTATAGAAAATGAAATGCAGATAAATAGCAACTTAATGTCTGCTATTTCAACACATTTAACTTAATTAAAAATTACTTTGAGACCTACTTCAGCGAAAAGATGAAAAAATTCAACACGATGGCCTGGATTTGTAACCCATATGAAAACAATATAACAACTGAATTGTCAACAAAATATGTGAAGATCTTATTGATTTATCAGAAGAAAACACTTTTGATGGTCAGCAACTATCCGAATTATGACTTTCAGTTACTGATACCTATCCCTAACTAAATGATAAAGCCATGAAAGTCCTTCTCCCTTTCACTACGTCATATTTATGGAAAGTGGGATTGTCAGTCTTGGTTTATATTAAAAATAAATACAGAAATAAATTCAATGTGTCAAATACATTTCGATTAAAAGTGACTAAAATCAAAAGAGACGCTAAAGCTAAATAAAAAACAAGTACATCTTTCTCATAGAATGATATATCCTTATTTCGAATAAATAAAAACATTTTATGATAATTAGTTGTTTTTCGTTGTTGGAAGTTGTTGGAAGTTGGGCACGGTGGGTCGCCAACTATTATTTTTTTAAATTGGTCTTAGTTCAGACTACTTTGGGAACCACTGTCTTACAGATATAATGAACTCGTATCTGACCGGAGATCGTTTCTAATAGTTGAAAGTTTTCCATATAATTGGAAGGTTAAGGATTTCACGTACATATGCAAACAAAGAAGTCACAAATGTATTCTATAGTGCTTTTATATTATTCTATACTTTTATTATTTAATAAGTACATTCATTGTTTATCTTTAAAGTGAGTAGTTTTTCATTAATATGCTTGCTTTTTATGTACGGATATTCATATGATGTAAATCGCCATTAGAAAATGTGCTCATAGATTTTTACCTATACGCTATAAATTTAAATAATAATAAAACGTAATACAAAAAAGTAGCAGCTAGGGAGTAAAGGATATATCATTTTATCCTTTGTGTGCTACCAGGATTAGTGGTTTAATTTTTACTGATTTTCAAGTTTAAATAGTACATGTAAATATAAAAATAATACAATGAAAGAAATTAAATATATTTTACCCGAGGTATTCTCCAATGAATTTATGTTTTCTCCATTGGATTATACTTGGAAATTAGTTGGATCATTTCACAGAAAACGACATTTAAATAAAATGTTAGAATATAATACGAAAATAAATATATTTAATGTAGGGTTTACAAGGTTTGATATCTTGTAAAACCTAAATGTGAAAAAAGTGTGTAAAACCTGAATGAAAAAGTTTGTAAAACACAAATTTGTGATTTATAATCAATTATAAAAACATGCGCTTTATCATAGAATATCCTAAAGTATTTTGTTAATAATATTGTTTTTAACACTCATTTAAAGGCACGCTAAATTGAAATTTCCTTCTTATTCAATTCGATTAGCGTTTGAAAAGAGGTGGTTGCGGGTAAAATGATTCGTACTTAATAGGTTTATGTTTTTGAGGCGCTTTGACGGGATAAGCGCAAAGCACCATGCTAATTGGAACTATAAAAATAATAATATAATATAAAGGTTGGGTTTGGTTCATCGAGTAGAAAATAAATGTTTTAACTTCAATTTCGTGCGATGATTAATAGAATATTATGATAAAAAAACAGATTTAGATTTACATTCCCTATATAGTTCTCAAAATACCTTCAAATGACACTGGCACATTAATTATAAAACAAAACTAAAAAAAGATTATTATAAATTTTATACACAAATTTGATACAAGTCCAACGCCAGTACAAATAAACTGACTTTCCAAAATATTACTCTATTATGGGCTGTGGGAAAATTATCCGGGTTCCACTACTAATATAATCGTTATTCTCAATTTCTGTGGTTAAATAACAAAGTAGCGTTTAGAGACACTTTATTCGTCATCCGTTAATAAATTGATATTGTATCTTTTTATATTAAGTAAAATATATAAAAGTAGCTTATTTTAAAATAATAGAACGACAATGTACAATATACAATAAAAACCTTCTATGGGAATTCCATAGAACAGAATATAGTTTATTTTTCCGCAACCACATAAAAGTGAGGATACAAATTCATATACAAAAGGGAAAAAAGCAGATTAAAGTCTAATTAAAAGATGAAATATAAATTAAAAGTCAACAAATATGTAAACCGTGATACTTTCATTATCCATTTACTAAATTCATAAAATTATTTCGATTGACACTTTAATTATAACAATGTAAAACTATTTAATAAGTATAAAAATATAAAGGCGTTTTTATCTTTTCTTGTGTCCAATATATGCATTTTACCATGGTTATTTATCATCTATAGATATTCGGAATAAATATGAAAATGACATCGCATTTTGCAGATTTGTAAATTATGAACACGGATACAGATATGTGTGAGTACGAAAAAAAAATTACGTCGTAGTGCGAATAAGGTTGCAAAACAGGTACCTATTTTAGCCAAAAGAGGATGACACCCATTACTGTAAAAAGCGGCTGGTAGGCAGGCACTCACTCGAATTAATTTCCTTTTATCCTCAAAATATTGTAGTAAAATATTTATCTCACTTTAGAATTTATTCTAAATTATCAGGTTGTTGTGTCATAATTTCGTTTTTTCTCTAAGATTTTTTCTAACAAAAAATTTCTTTGCATAGAATATGAAATAATACGATAATATTCCTTTTTTTATGTTATGTTTTCAAATAGGCAAGCAATAAAAATATAACGCCTAGGGAGTATAACATGTGACAAGGGGTTCTAATGTCTAAGTGAAATTGGTTTACACGCTTTAAGTAATTTTTCAATAATTAATTTATTTATTAGTTTTTTCCCATCTACTTTAATATAGTCTGCCCCGAAGAAAATGTCTTTTTCCTAATGGTAATTAAAAATGTAAAGCAAATAGAAACAGTGGTGGCGCTAGACCGAACATGGACGTCGGCGACATCAGCTTTGCGAGACCTATCGCATTTCCCAGCCAGAAAGAAAATTAAATTAAATGAGGTGAATTATACACTAATAAAAAATGAAAATGAAATGAACTAATACGTACTAGTTAATAAGTTATCTCGATATGCTTAAATAAGTTGGCTAAATTATCTCGATATACTTACTAAAGTAAGTTATTGCTAATTAAATGATAAGAAATTACACAAATTAAAACGGATGTAATTTTCGGCTTTTAGCTTCACTGAATTTTCTCAAGATTATGTTATAGTTAACACTAGCCGCTATTTAAACTTCAATTGATATAATTGTTAATGCAGATAATCTCTCTTGGCTCATCATGCTTCTCAAACGGGTCTTAATCGATTTTAACCTTGAGAAACTTCTCTTAGCGGAAGCTGTACTAACTGGAATTGATAATTATGATTGCTATGTGAACATTTGGATATATTTCTCCCAAACTATTCCCTAAAATATACCGGATAAGTTGTTTTGCATCGTTAATAGAGTCTAGTAAATGAGATTTTAAAAGCTGGAGTTTTTCATTTAGTTTGAAAAGCAGTATGCCGTTGTTTTTGCCTTGAACCGATTGCCACAGTATGGTACAAGATATACCATACCTGTATTGTAATAATAAATCAAAGTTAATATTGCGTTCAAGATTGCTTCACATTTACTTAAAATTTCGGTTCATCACTAGATTATTCACACATCCGATAATATTAAGTTGCAATAATATGGCATAATGCCGTTTTTACTGCTCTGATCCTACTCTCCGATTTCTTTTGAGGCAGAGATTTTAATGTCAATTTTAATTTAGTTTTTGCGAGACCAACGCTTGCTTGACTTTAAAAAGAGTAAAAAGATTTTATTGAAAAAGCTGAAAAATATTTTGGTTGTTGTAGAAGACTTAGCTGCATCTATCTAAAGTAAATTCTTAACAAAAACTATGACATTCGGATGGCGTGATGCCCTTGAATTAACATTGAGTACACTTTTCCAACACCTTTGTTAATACCGACCATATTGACGCCATTATCATACCTCTGTTATCGACAGTACATATCTAAACCATTTCTCTCTAGTTACTGTAATATGAAATGCCTTAAATACTCACAAGAACAAACCCAACAAATGTTAATCTATAGGTTTTATTGAAGAATTGCAAAATCCTACTATTATCGACATTGCGATGCAATCGAGTATGAACGCTTAGTATTTTGCTCGTTTAAATCTCTGTATAATTTCGTCAATAACTGTTTTAGAGAATAATGTAGTTAATTCGTTTTTAATTTCTGGCTAAAATAATGAGGAGAAAGTTTTTTTCCTTAGTATTTTGCAGGTGTATCATGGCTATGTATGTCTCGCAGTGTATGCAGCGTCAGATCATATTCAAATAACAACTTACATAGATCTATAAAATTGCCACTCTTTCTGCTATCGTTCAGGTTAAGAGATTCTCGATGAGATCTGAATGCGAGATTGGGTGAAGCTAAGTAATTTATTATATCAATCAACCTTTCAAATAAGTCATACCGACACTTGCAATTCCCTAATAATTCCCTAATTTTCCTTATGTATAGTTTTTCCTTGTTTGATTCCTTTATAAATATCCACCTATTCAATCATGCCCTCCACGTGTCCTTGATATTGGAAATGTCTGCAATAACTGACTTAAATCTTTCCAGTCACAACATCCTTCTTTTATTATCTATGTTTGCAAATGTGAAAAAAGTTTACATGGAAAACAATAAACTTTGTCTTGAAATATGGGGTAAGTTAAGCATCTGCCATGTTGCGTTTCGCTATTACTCAATTTTAGAGAAAAATTGAATGTTAAAAAATGTCTTTTTATTAATATTCTTTTTGTTAATATTCCTTCCAGCAATACACGATAGCCTTAGATTAAAAGGACCTTGGTCCTTGTGTGCCATTTGAAGTATAAAATACGATTCCTCTGGTATTAAAATACATTTCAAACTAGAAAAAAATCATTGCACGAAAATGTTTTCGATGCAAGACCATTTTTCAGGGGAGTCTCTATTTCGGTCGTATAAATATTTGGATCGAAATTAATTAAGAGTATTCAAATTTACCTTTCAATTAGAGGTAAGTATTTTGGAACTTAGTAAAGTTAAGATGTTGGAAATTATTAATTGATCGCGTGCTAATGTTTGTCATACGCACATAACCTTTATAGTTATCTCGATATTTTCCACAATAAATAATGATTACCTAAAGGAAAAACAGTTCATTTGAAAATAAATAGAGTGATTGCGTTTGTACAAGTGACAAAATACATTTAGCATATATCTAGCCTATTATCAATATTTTGTGTCGTAGTATACAATACCAGCCAGTCAGTTAGTGTCTCATACATATTTTTTTTGTGCATAGTAACTTTCGGAATGTCCTGGTATTAGTAATGGTTGACAGTTTGTTTGTCGATTTGCTAAAATTGAGGAATGAGGTGAAGGGAGCAAAGGGCATATTTTTTTCTTTAATTTTTATAGACGGAGTAAATATGATTACGTGAAGAATATAAAATCATTCTCAACACTACAACAATAAATATATAAGAAGTAATAATATCTTCTGTAAAATAAATAAATAACTAGTTTTTCACTGTCAATTTAAACTAAATTAATGACATGACTATGTATGTCACCTGTGAAAAGAAACTTCTGCTCTGCACATGCCAACTAAAAAACGACATGTAAAAAATATTCTATAGGTTGTTTCTCAGTTAGTAATTAATTTACAATCTTAGGACTCAGTTAAAAAGTCATATTTTTAAAATATCAAGGACATACATCGACTCATATTAATTTATATCACAAACGACTCGGAGATTCCCAGAGTCGCGCGGGCGGAATCCCCTAACTTTTGAAGTGTTGCCAGACGACACTGGCTGAATTAGTAGGAAATAAATACAAGGCACGAGGCACGAGACATCGTGCCTCGTGCCTTGTATTTATTTCTTACTACTTACTTTCATGTTGTTTTCTTTTTTTGTTTATCTTGTATAAATTTTACAAACGATTTTAAACTAACTTCCCATTGAGCTAGAGACTTGAAACTTCAAACATAGCTCAGAGCTATACGACAATACAATATTAACTTGCTTTCTTGTATGCCTATTTGTTTTTTTTTGGGCGCAAAGGAGAATACCGCAGATTTTGCTTTGTTTCATGTCAATTTTGGAAACGGTTTTAAACTAACTTCCCGTTGAGGTAGAGACTTAAAACTTTAAACTTAGCTCAAAACTGGCTAACATTGCGATATTACTTTACTTTAATATCTCTTTGTTTCTTTGTTTGTCTGGTAAACATTTTGCAAACGGTTTTAAACTAACTTGCCATTAAGTTGGAGGCTTGAAACTATAAACAAAACTATGAACTGGATGACAATGCAATATTAATTTCTTTCATGTGTTCAAACAAAGAAAGATTTCTTTGTTTTTTTTGGTATAAATTTGGACACGGTTTTAAATCTTCTTCTCGGGTTCCCGTCAGGCTAGTGGCTTTAAATTTTAAACAAAACTGAGAACCGGAATACATTGCTATATTAAAGCGCTTTTTGTCTGTTTATTTGTTTGTCTATTCAACACTAAGAAAAATGCCTGCGCGACTAACCTTACCCACGCCCACGACGAATGTTGTGTCATAATGGAATCTGCGTCGTAATGTTGGATTTAATGCGTAGTTTCAAATAAAAGAAACGTTATTTACCTAGCACGGAATATATAGAAATAGGCTATATTTAGCAGAAAAAAATTCTATAATTTACCACATTTTAAAATAATTCCTAAATAATTTAAAATGATTCCTGCTTGCCCCTTAAAGATTTATAATCCAATGCAGATTTATAACCCAAAACATGTTGCCGCCAAAATTTTTGATTGCGAATGTTTAATAGCCATGAAAATATTTATAAGATCTAAAACGAAAAACTTGGGACCCACGTAAGTGACTTACAATTTAATTTTAGGATAAATGATATGACCTCTTCTGTGTATTTTTTTGAAAGAGATAGAAACTTGTATCTATGTAATAAAAAATCTATGTAACTATGTAATAAAAAAATTACATCAATTTAATCATAATTAACATCATTGTTTATCTCTCTATACAATTTCAATCGCTGTGCATGTAGCTCGATCCAAACAGAAATAACTTTGATATAATAAATAAAAAGGATTTCGTCCAAAATTTAATTAAATGAAGTTTTATGTCTGTAAGTACGCTACAAAGTTGAAGTTAAATATTTAGTATAATACGATTTTTGCAATATTCGCAAAGAGAATATCAAGAATATGAAATCGAGGACAAAAGTTAGGTAATATATAAACTTCAAAATTTAAATTTTAATTAGGTAGAAATTACAAAGTCTTTATTTTTGTCTTTAAACTTTCTTAGATATAAATGTTATATACCGTATAAAGTACCTTCTTAAATAGTTAACGCTATTTGTAAAATAAGTTTGATACATATTATATTATTTTAGTGCACATATCATTTATTAGTATTAAACGAAATTCATTGTTAGTGACATAATAAATGATTATTTAGCCGGACAGATTTTTTTAAAGTAAATATGATTTTCTGTTTCTTTCAAAGATAGTATTTTTGATTTTTTTAATGAACCAAAGTTTCCGCCCACAGCTTTTAAAATAATTGGTAAGTTTACATAACCTCGGCCATATTGTTAAAGACATTTCTAGAGATCTAACGATTAGGTAAACAGCTTTTTCTATATTACGTGCAGCTAATAACTCCGTGATTAATTTGTGACTAATAGTATTGTTTAAAGATAAAACAATTTGTATAATATGAAAAATATTCCTTCATCAAAATGACAAACAATACAGCAAATTTATAAGTATAACAAAGAGGCAGATATCAATTTATAAACCAATAAGAAGCGTTGAATTGTTATTACTTATAGCATGTGTTTTAGAGTATATAAATATAAACTCTCTCTTATATAAATCTGTAGAATAAACGTAATCATAAAAATTGCATATTTAAAACATAAATGTTTATCTTTCTGCACCTATCACAAAGCAGCAACGAGTTGTGAAATACTGCCAGCGAACCGTACTGTTTTTTTATTATTTATTACCGGTATTACGTCTCGAAATATTTATTCAAGTTCACTAAATATCTTGTTCTTCTGAAAGCTTTAGTAATTTTATGCTCTACCACACCAATGGTATTAAATGTAAGAATTATAGTAACCAAACAAATGAAGGGGTTAATAAAATGTCATGCTAGGTATTAACTTCCGAAATTTAAAAATATAAATAAAATTAAAATTTAAAAAAGAAAAATAATTTAATGCCGCTGTGCATTAAATTATGAAAAAACAGTTGAAAATTCACAACTGGAAATTTACAAGTTTAAGTCATAATCACATCGTGTATATGATCATTTGTTCCCGCAGTGTGTACATTCATGCACCAAATTTAATTTTTCAACAATTATTTAACATAGAAATCTCAATTAAGATGTGGGAAAGTATTTACGTATTTTAATGTACCTAATCGTATATATGACATGGCGGCAAACATTTTTGCATGATCAGTTTTTGTTTATAAACTTATTGTTACAATTTCAACCTTTGATCCTTCGCTTACATTAATTTCAGCATAAAAACAAGTACTTCATTAGGTTTATTACATATAGTAAACGTAAAGGTATGTATGAAATTGAATTTGCGTTCGAGTTTCTGTTTCTATGAAAATTGATTTGCAATTTTAAATTCAATAACGCGTTTCTTGCTTCGTTCCGTAAATTAGAAGTTTGTAATTTAACTTTCAAATTAAATTTAGATGTTTAAAAATGTAACATATTCCTAATTATGTATAATATAAGAAGTAAATAATCAAGGAGAAAATAATCTAAAAATAGAGTATACGCCTATGCATGGCTTGAACAGTTAGCAATTTTTGACATTATTTCTTCAAGCAAACATATGTTGCATCGAATCATATGTTAACCTCGAGCCGAGACAAAACGCTTTCCCTTGAAATATATTAATTTTTATTGGAAAATTGTCAAAATTTGTATACACTATAGCGAAAAGACATGTTAACTTAAAAATATTGTAATTTCTAATAAGCAAGTACATTTTTGTTTAATTTAAATAATTGATTTCTATTTGAAATTAATGAAATGTTAAGTGACGTTACCCTATATAGATACTTTTAAACTAAATTATGATACCGTTTAATATTCTGAGTTGGTATTTCGGTAACAAAAGTGTTTATTACCTTAATTTCTAAAATATGTTTTATTAATATATCGGATTGGAGGTCAAACAGTTTGAGAAATGGGTTGGAAGGAAGTTAAAAAAAACGTGGCGCTATTTTTCCTTTTCCATATTTCTACCTATAACCCTGATGCATTTCTTATATATGTCGATTAAATTGTCTATACCCTCAAAAAAAATGTTATCCCTTTTCTTCAAAATAAATTGAAATTGCAAATTTCTTCATCGCATATTTTTTTCCGTGAAGTTCCATTTTAATTTTTGGGAACAAAAAGAATCGCAGGGAGCTAAGTCCTAGCTGTAATGTGGGTGTTGCAATATTTAAAATCCATACTTGTGATAGGCAGCCATAGCAACACGTGTCTTGAGTACAGGTGTATTGCCATCAAAAGCAGCATACCTTTTGCAATTTCTTACACATTTTCTCTATCAACACTCCTTTCAACTGCTCCAGTGTTGTACTATCCTGTTATAAAAACACCTTTATATTTGAAGTAAATATGCAGGATACACTCTGTGTCCTATAAAACTGTAAATAAAAAAAAAGAAGTGCAGTCATCAAATTTTCATTCGATTGTGACACCCTGAACTTCTTAAGAGATTGTAACAATGAATCCAATTTTCGTCACCATTTATAATTTAACTCAAAATTGTATCTTTATATTCTCTGCAGAATTCTAAATAGTTGCGTGAATACTCGACACTTCCTTGCTTTTGGGGCGGCATGAGCACTCCCGGTACCCACTTTGCCATGAGTTTTGATATACGAAGATTATCATGAAGAGTGTTCAAAATTGTTGTAGAAGATAATGTAAACTTTTCTCTGAAATGTTTTTTTTTTAATCGAGCATCTCCCAATACAAGTTTTTGAAATTTTTCAAGAATGTCATCTACTGAACATCTTTAGCGCAAGTCGTCTTGGATCAAACCTCTGCCTTATTTGAAGTGATTATGCCGCTTGAAAACTATAATTTTACATAGGCTCTGTCCTCATAAGGCAACGACATCTCATTCAATATTATTTGTGGTGTTTTTCTTGCTTTGTCAGAAAATTTATAACAGCTCAAAATTTGATTTTCTCAAGTCATTAATTTATTCCAGAATAAGTTACTCTATTGGTAATAGCACAGAAATAAATGACACAATTGTGAAACTTAGTAGATATACCCATAAAGATACTCTCATCAGCGACTACGTGACTATACTACCTTTGAAATTTGTCACACCCCACATTCCGTAAACTTTTTGTGCACCCTCATAGCGTCTTACCATTGCAAATCGTGATATACTAGTAGTTTATTCAAAGTACTGACTACGTTTTAATGATATTAATGTTATTACCGAAAATCACTTAGATGAATTTCGGGGTAATACTTTTTGTCCAGAATAACAATTTACATTGGCTAGTGAATTAAATTTTCAGTTTAAAACCTAAATGGCAATATTTTAGTGTTTAATGGCGTCATGTACGATAATAGATTAACTAAAATGTTCAAGTTATCTCCTGTTATACCATGCTGTCAATGCATTTAACTTTTTATAATTTAGAATTTTCGACTGTTCCTTTAATAGGGCAGCATTAAATTATCTCCTTATAATATATGAATGATATTGATATTTTGACAAAATTACTTCCTGATATTATGTTTTCGCAGTTTGCTTCTTTGTCTACAATATCAAATACACTTGATAGAAAATCAAAAATATTAAACTTTCATTTTTGAAAATAGTAATATAACTTTCACGAATTTTCACGGAATTCATACATGATGAATACTTACAAGTATGTCGGATGCTTAAGATAAAATTCCAAATTTCGGAACGTGAAACGTATTTAATTTTTATTCAAAAATGTGTCACCTTTGTTTACTTGTAACAAAGAAAGAAAATTATCGCAAGATAGTTTTACTACATTATTCCACTGATTGTAGTGGACGTTCAAAATTTTTAGACGTCATTAATTTTTAGCTATTGCAGAATCCCAGGCAAATCTGAAAAAGTATTTATTTAGAAACATAAAACCGACGTCTAGACTATATTTTTACCATGTTTTCGTAGAAAGTTATAGAGGTAAAATTATTTTGAAAGAGTGATAAATGCTCTCACATTCAGTCGTTCCGTTAAGTATTACGGTAAGTAGTGTATAGTGCAAAAAATGTTCTATAAATAAATTCTTGAAAGACAATTTTTGACGAAGATACATATATTGAAAAGGTGCAAAAAATTATCACTTAATTTTAATCGCCAGTGAATCAATAATATACATATATACATTTTAAAGTGACGTTTAAAACGAATAGAGAAAATGGAGAAATAATTATGCTACATTATATCACAAAATATTATTTTGTTTTATATTTACAGATTGACACGAAGCATTTACAATTTTTAAAATATATTGAATTATTATGCAATAAGTTGTAATACAATAAATGTTAGTGGGGCGAAGTATAAATTAATAAGCTTAGCTTTGCGGTACGTAAAATAGCAATTGTCCTTTTTAAAAATAGTTATTTAACTGGAAGTGTTCCATGTATTCGAAAAGTAAAAATAAATGCAAAATTAATTTAAAGAAACAATAATATTGAATTATATATCAGTAGTACAGTCACTAGTAGAGAATAAATTTTCTGCCTGTATAAAGAAAAGGTATTCCCAAGTGTTAGTGTTATGCTCGTATTAAAGTGTAACCAATTTCCAGAAAGTCTATTGAGCTGAAAGTTACATTGTTAGATACGGCATATATAATCGACCGTTCGGTATACTTGGATCATTTATTTCTTTCGCCACTTATTTGCCTATCTTCTTGAAGTAGAAGTTTCCTAATGAAAATGTATTTTGTTCTTTCGAAGGAAAACTACGAAACAAACTCATGTTTTCTAATAATAGCAAATATATTTTAAAATATATTTGTAAAGGAATGAAATATTTTGTAGTATTATTCAGGCAACAAAATTTCTATTCACTGTTGTTACTCTCTCCAGATAATCAGACATTTAATAAAATGTTGGCAATGTCAAAGCAGTAATTTGTATGAATATAAATTGTCACCGTAACAATTATCAATTTTTGGTAAATGTTGTTATTTGTATAAAAAACATGCGACAAAATGAATTATTCTGAGGGCACAAGCATTTTTTTTTCTTAATTAATTTTAGGATTCGAATGAAATTTACCGTTAAATTATTTTTGGACTTCAAGAGTGAAGTAAGTTTATTGAAGAATCGATAAATATAATTGTTAATATAAAATTAAAAATTATAATTATTATAGAAACCAATATAAAAGATGTAGATTAAAAAAGGGGAATTTTTTTTATAGAACCATTATTGAGTTGTATAAGTATTGGTGAACATTCGAAATATATTATTCAGTATTAACTGAAACTTATATAGTAACATGAGTTTTAAAAAGATGTTGGGTATTTACTGCAAGTAAGCTGCTTGCAGAATTATGTAAAGTGGCAATTATAGTTTATGAATTTGCATATGTAATTATTAGCATCGAAAAGAAACTAATATAAAGTTATACACTAGAATGGAAATAATCTAAGACACTAGTTAGACATTAATTAGGGTTCGACAAAATATATAGTAATTTGTTTCATCTTTTTCTCACTCTTTGTTTAGGAAAATTATGTGTATCAATTTAACAGTACGACTGGGTTGTTCTGACTTAATCAATTGGTTATGAATTTCTTCCAAATTACACTGTTAATAAAACTAAGTCCAGTTTTATGCAAAAAATAATGACGAGTCATATGTATGTTTTACTGTCTAAATAATGTTAAGTGCTTTACAGATATTTTATTAAATTATATTTATAGATTAATGTAAATGCTGTGTATGTGAAGCAGGGCAATATTTCAAATATATTAAAAATATGAAATAAACGACGAAATTTTGAAGTAAACGAAACTATAGTAAGTTAAAATTTAAAAAGATATTGTCACATTTTAATATTATCTCTATTCCATTCAACATATTTTTAAGTTTAGAAGACATATCCCACTTATTCATCAACACCGGAAGTGTTATGTGTTGGTATGATTGAAAATATTTCAAAGAAAATAATTGCATTTTGGCATCTTGAAGACACTATCGTGTTTAATCTTGTCTTTGATAAAGTCGCACAAGTTCAAAGCTAAACGAAGGCAATATTTTATTATTACTAAGTACTCTCTGAGTACAATAAAAAGGGAAATATGATATGTGCAAAACATACAGAAGGGAAATTTGTTTCTTTTGTGCAACATGAAAAGAGAATTATATCTTCATAGAGATGGGTCTTTATTAGAGTTTCCATTTTATCATTCATTTTTAATTAATTATTTTTGAGTAACTTAACATTCTACTCACAGTATTTATGTCGCCTCATTTACGTTATGGCCACTTTTTCAATGTACATTAATTGCCATGCCAAAGGATATAATTTTAATGAATTCGATACGGGTACAACGATTCCTCCCTCAGGTGAAAGCAAAAATGTAAATTTTTTAAAATTTCTTTACAAACTATTGCTTAGTTGTTACTTTAGAAATATAGTTAAATTTTAAGTATTATGTTTTAATATATCATGCTTACCTAAACCGGTATCAGTCATTATGGTACAGTAACATGAATGCTAATTACATAGTAACCGTCTTAATATGAATGCTAATTGCATAGTGACCGTGATAATGTAAACATCACTTTAAACGGGTTACGTAATTTTTGCATTCTTTCAGTTATTTGAAAATAATTTAAAGCTTTATAATGATATCATATCAAATTGATAATAATTGAATAACATTATTAACCACTACCTTTATTTTGAAATAGGTGAATCAGGCATAATTTTTTTGTATCAATGTGTTCTTAAAAGTTTCAGCCTGTTTGAATAGACTTAACAATATTTTATGTATAATCTAAGCTAAATATGTATTAGATTTAGTAATGTACATATATATTTCACTGAATATAACGTAGAATAAAATGAGAAAAAATTCGGATATTTAACATTATTACCGTCATTCAAACTCTATGATCTATATTTTCCATGATGTTGATTTGGCAATGACATGAAATGTTTATTCAATTTGATGAAAGGTAACACCTGTCTGTTAAATCAATTGGAATATAATATACAATTTTAGGAAGTAAAAACTAGGTTTTAGAAGCAACATTTCTCATTATGTCTTGAACGCCATTAATAATCACAATAAAATGGTAATAAGAGTTAAATAAAAATTGCTGCAGACACAAAAAGATACCAGTATAAGTCGATGAAATCACGATAGCATGATAAATGTAAATAGTAAAATCCATATACACTCCTTGCGTTAATTACGAAATCAAAAAGAAATATTGTTTTCTACTTTGCTCTCTTTAAAAAGCATTTATTGGGAATGTCGTAATTCCTACTGAAACATAATTGGAATTTTATTTCTGGATGATGATCTTTTTATGAGGTAATCTTTTTATTAGTTAATTTATTTCTACTAGTGAACTTCGAGGACACTTCCATTTGTTATTATTCCGATATATACTTTCTTGACGAGTATACGAATAATAGATTAAATACACTAAGTATCCAAAGAAGGCTACGCGACGGTGGATCGTGTCCTGAGCTATTTATCACGAGACTTAATTAAGTCAACCGTCTAAAAAAATTATTTTTATTCTACTGAAATTCCATTGTTATTTTTTATTGTATCTCCTTTTTCCTACTCAGGGTATTGCCTTTTTCTCGCTTCACTCCGTTAGTGAATTATCTTTGGTACGTATTACTCTTGATAATTGAACTATTCGTTTATTTATTCACCAATTATTATGTGTAATATCTATGACGGACTAATTTCTACAAGCGCAATCTCTTCCAGTCAACCATAACAATTGGTGTGGAAATTTAGTTGATAAACTGTAAGAGATTTTACAATGAAAATTATTCATAGTATATCAGAAAGAAAAAAAAATACAAAAGTGTTAATAACACAAACTATTGACATGATTAGGGATGGGTAAGATAAAAAAGGACAAGGGCACAAAGGAAAAGGTTTCTTCAGGAGAGGCAGTACTTTTTCACCCGTTCTTTGAAAATATTTAGGGACCTACTTTCCTGGTGTCAGGATCCAGGTGATTCTAAATTTTTGCTTCTTGGATAGTGATGGATTTTTCGTAAGAGGTAGAGGTATGTTTAGGAATAAGTAGGTTGAGTAAACTTTCAAGTCGTTGCGCAAGGCCGTGAGCAGACAAATCTTTAATTTTGTCACTGCTGAAATCAAGAAGCACAAGGACAGTGACTTGTGTATTATCCATGGTTAAGCGTATATTATCAGTAGCCTTAACAAGGGAAGTTGATGTACTATGACAGCTTTAAAGCCAAATTGAAGTGGGTTTAGAGACATGTGAGCATTGAACAAAGTAATGAGTTGACCATGAACAATACATTCAAAGACTTTGGATAGAAGCGGTAGGATACAGTTGCCAAAGAATTATTAAAAATATCAGCGATGACTGGAGTCACAATATCTATTATTGTTGTACGACCATTAATATTAAAGCCATCAACTTCTATGCATTTGCATTTTATCGCAAGAAGATTAGCTTTAACTTCGGACTCACAGATATCTAATAGCGTTGATGTTAACTAGAAACAGATAAGGACGAGATACCGTTCATAGTGGCAGACTTAACAGCTGGGTCAAGTACCACGAGTGCCGTAGAAAAGTGTGAATTTAAATGGTCTCAATTTTATATATATAAATTTCAATGCATGGGGTATAAAGTCAAATAAACTATGCAGTTTACATGAAACCAGAAACATTTGCATAGATGTTAATAAAGTTTATGTACTCATTAACACGTTTCCTGCCGCGAATATAATTTTATAATTTTGAACTGCGTCAATATGTCATAAGTGACGAAATTAATAAGTAAATACTAGGAGTGGTTTTGTTGTTCTATTATTATTTTATAATTAGTAAAGCTTATTATTTGTTTAATATCTTCAATAATAAAGCGTACTTCTTAGGGAAGAATAAACGATTATGGAGAAGAAACATTCGCTTTATTTTATTCAGGGTTCTTTACCGCTATTCTTATAAGACAAATTACGTGTGCATCCACCTGTCCCTCTATCCCAGCTGTTTTTTCCTAGGAAGTATTCAATTTAAATTTAGCGTAAATATGAGGCATATCAAACAGCATACGTCCCAATAGTGAAATGTCAAAGATGTTCACGTCGCGATTTTATAGACTTTAAATAAAATATTGACTTTTTTGTTCTATTAAATGTATTTCAAAATTATATTTGAGACTTGTAGCTAAAGTAAAAGATACTACTGATTATTTTCACAACTGTTAGGTCAGAAAAGTTAGAGATGGAAATTTGTTATAGCGATAAAACATATCCTATATTAAAAGAGTCCCAATTACAAATTAACACCAAGTGGTTAACAATTGCCACCATTGAGTTCTTGGTTACTCTGAATATATCTACTGATACATGAACAGCCAGATAGATATACTGATTTTGTAGGGAAAGTAAAAAAAAAATAAATTTGCAATTGATATTCTAGTCGCTGATCAGGTTAAAATCACCACAGGGTTCTCTATCTCTGCCGCCCTGAGACAAACAAAAAATGATAGGATATCATGGAAGCAGCTGGTCAGCTCTTCTAGGAAGTGACTTCAAGACGAGCACGACCTTCAATAATGAAGATGCGTTGTAGGAGATTTAAAGAATGAATACTCAAAAATATTCATACGAAGCATTTAGAAGAAAAAAAGAAAGTAATCGGTTTTGTTATATTTCCTGTAAAGATGGAGTATTGACTGAAAGTGTGTTTATTTCAGAATCATATGTAAGGTAGTTCTAAATTTATTCCTTATCTCCAAAACCACTAAAATCAAAATTATGAAAAGCATCGTTTGCACAAGTTTATCTAAAATTTGCTGAAAATCCATAGCGGTCACAATAAATCTAATCCTTTTTTTTTTAAATTCATAACATATTCAGTCCTGCAAAAGACGAAATAGATAATAAATTTAAACCGTGAAAAAACAATATTAAGTTTTAACCATATAAATATATTACCGTATAAAATCTAGTTATAAGGAGTTTAATAGAAGTACTAAGTAAAGTTTAACATACCCTAGCTGAGTATTTGAAATAATCGTTTAGTTCGAATACAATTGTAAATAACGACGCATAATGGTAAATCATGGCACCTTGAAATTTTCCAATATCTCTTTTTTCTCAATGTACTGTCAATTTTAATCAGATTTCCAAAGTTGTTCCAGCAAAATGCCTCATGCCACCATATTACCTTCTCTTTATTACAAAGAAAGCACAAAACAGTTGCATTCATTCTTTTATGTATCTGTGGCGAACAAATCTTTGGCCCCTCTGACTAGTCATTTGATTCGCCGGTTTATAATTTTTTTTTTCATTTCACGAACGTGCAATTTCCTTGTCTATATATCTATTTTATGTCTACATATCCACTATCCACACTGGCTTATAGTGGAGGAGTGACTTTTAATAGTAGAAACTGATATGTTACATTCTGTTATTTATTCAGGTTTTTAGAAATATCTGGCATTAGAAGTCGACGATTGCAATAAATATATTTTCTCTTGTATAGTGATGTTTGGCCTACCACTGCGTTTCATATTTATTAAACTCCCATTTTCTCTTTTTCTACTTAAAGTCTAGTAAATACCATTTGGAGAAATCCAAGTTTTAAGCAATGGCTTTCTCGCAATAATCTTTATTTTGAAGAACATAAATTAAAACTGCGTTTTAAATTGATAATTCTTTCCTTTTCTGACCTTCGATTAAGAAATTAGCTAATGTCGAAACTTTTTTTAAATGGAATGAAGGCATGCGAACTCTCCTAATTATTCAAAATGAGTTAATGCTAACAATAAGATTCGACTCCAGCCTCCGTAGGGCACCAATAACCTTTTGTACGTTACACTAATTAAACCCAAGAAGTAACTTGATTATCATTTCTTTCATATTGGGTTTCCCAATTTTTTGGTAAATGTAAACAAATACTATATTTGAAAAGCTGAAGTCAAACTATTATAATCTTATGTGGCGTGCCTTTTCGAAATTCTATACGTTTAAGTAGACGCTTTAAAATTTTCTCACATTAATATATATTTGTACATATCTAAGTTTACTTATATAGACAATTATATATATACACACACACACATATATATATATATATATATATATATATATATATATATATACACACACATATATATATATGCAATGAAATTTTGTATTTAGACATCGTAATATTTGGAAGACTGTTTTAATAATTAACCGAAAAGTATCTCGAAGAACAGTACCGTCGATGTAAGACGTTTCATTTATACCAACAGACACCGTCTTTATGTGTTGCAAAATCGATTATTATACTTTTATTCAACTCTGAATATATAGATAGTGTAGGTAAGTTGTTGGAGTTTACCGGTTGACCCGAGAATATGGAAGACTGTACTTTATTAAATAATAAATTATAGGACAAAAATTGTCTAGTTTCGCGAAGTATTATAGTTTCTTTAGTGTCTTTCTGATTGTCACATATTTTATAATATGTTTTATTTTTTAAAAATGTTATGTGATATGCGTTTATTTTATAAATTATATTTAGGCATTAATGTAAATGAAAATTTTAAAAGTTAGTATCACGCTATCCCCATTTAGAATTATTAAAATATCTGCAGATATTTTATTTAACAGATTTTTAAGTTTAAAATACATATTCTACTTATACACCAACATCAGAACTGTTATGTGTTTGTATGACTGAAAATGGTTCAGCCGCGTTTGAAATACTCAGTCTTATTATCACTTCCGGCAAAAAGACAGTTCGTTGCTACAGAGAAAATAAAATATTTATAGCTGCCTGTAGACTCTATCGTATTAATTCTTGGCTTGGTTAGAACCACACAAATTCGGATTTAAACAGAGGAGATGGTTTATCACTTTTCAAGTGCTCCCTCGAGTACAATAACAAGAGAAATATGATATGTACAAAATATGCAGAAAGTGAACTTGTTTATTTTGTTGCAACGTGAAAGGAGAATCATATTTGTATAGGAACGGCCCATTTTAGGGTTTTCATTATATCGTTCATTCCTTAGTTATTTTTGAGTAACTTAACATTCTAATCACGGCGTTCATATTGCCTTATTTACGTTAAGACCAATTTCTCAACGTATGTATATTAGTTGCCACGTCAGGGAATATTATTTGTATAAACCAGTATGTGCAAAATTTTAAAACTATATATATTTTAAATTGAATATAATAGCAACTTCATGTACTACGATAGATAGATAGCAAATGTGCAGTTTTTTTTATTTATCTACAAACCATTCCTTAGTCGTTATTTTAGAAAGTTAAACTTTTTTAAATTATACCTTATTTGTTTTCTCATATCTATATTTCAATATAATGCTTACTCGAACCGGTACCAGTTTTTACGGTATAGTTTTTTTATACCGAATGTTAATCACATAGTGATTTTGATACTGCAAATGGTTGATACGATCTTCCGTTTTAAAGTGATTACATATTTTTGTATTCTTTCAGTTATTTGAAAATAATGTACTGCTTATAGTGATATCACATCAAACGATTTATCTTTAAAACTTTAATATAATTACTGACCACTACCTTTATTTGTAATTAGATAAAAAGCAATATTTCTTTGAAACAACATAGCCTTGAAAGTTTCTGCCTATTTCAGTTGACTTAAAACTCTTTTGTATAAAACTTAAGCTAACCATGTATTAGTTTTGGTGATGCAAATTTATTTAGAGCTCTTATTGATTTAAAACAGCAGAAAAGATGAAAAAATTTCAGATGTTTAACATTATTATGGTAATTCAAACTCTATGACCCATTTTTGCTCCTTAATAGTGGTTTGGCTTTGGTATGAGGCATTTATTCGATTTAATGAAAAGATTACACCTGTTTGTTAAGTCGATTGGAATAATATAACATTTCAAGAAATAATAACGAGGGTTTAGAGATAAAAATTATCTTTATGTTTTGAGCGTAATTAATAATTGCAATAAAATTATGCTCATATTAATTTGAAACAAAACTACAGGCACAAACATATACGATTATAAACAAATAATATTACGATAGCATGACATAAGTTTAAATTTATATCCATATAATTATCCCTGCGGGAATTACAACGTCAAACAGAATTATTGTTCTGCTCCTTGCTCTCTTTAAAAACCATTCAATGGGCATGTCGTTTGTCCTACTTACATATAATTATATAAATATAATTATATGTTTTATTTTAAATTCTACTGGGTCAAGATTCTTCAGGTTTCCTTACCGCTATCTCTTATAAGTTACAAATAACTCATGTGTTTGTACATCAGTCCATCTGCCCCAGTCGTTTTTCTCGGAAATAATTTGATGCAGAAAATTTAAATACGGCATAATCATAAGGTGAAGAAACCAGAAAATGTGTCAACAGTAAAATTGGACAAATATTCATTTCGAAGTTTTAGAGGGTGTGAAGAAACAAATTATTTTTTTAAAATTTCGTTTATAGTTCTGATATTAATTGAAAGAACGACTTAGAATATCTTCAAGATTATATTTCAGAATTGTGATTAAGAGAGCTTAAACATACTCTGATTATTTTACCAAAAATATGTCAGAAATTATCGCAGATTGAAACCTGTACTTTTTTAGATCGAAAAACATATTAACCCCCTATACTTAAATAGTTCCAACTGCAGAATTAACACCAAGATATTAACTACTACTAACAATGAATTTTCAGAGACTCTGGCTATAATTCATAAATAGCCAGATAGATAGATTGTTGTGGGGAAAGTAAAAAGAAAACCCTTTGCGGTAGATTTGGTTAGGACTAAGGTCAGGTTAAGGTCATAACGGGGTACTCTATCATTGCCGCCCTGGGAAAAAACCAAAGATAGATTATTATGGAAGCAACTGGTTAGCTCCTCTAGCAAAACGTTTCAAGATGAACACTACCTTCAATAATTAAGACGCGACTAACAAGGAAATTTAAACAATTAATACTAAAAAATATTTTAGAGGGAACAAAATATATTCCTTATCTCCAAAACCAATAAAATCAAAATTATAAAAAAAACAGCTAAGAGAAGGTTACCTAAAGGATACAGGAAACCTATAGCAAAGATAGTAAATCAAATATTTTTAAAAAGTTCGCAAAATTTTCAGACCTGCAAGATATGTACTAGATAATAAATTTATACGATGAAAAATAATATTAAGTTTTAAATATGTAAATATATAACTATATTAAAATCTATTTGTAAGTAATTTAATTGAAATATTAGGTAAAGTTTAACCTAGCCTAACTAAATATTTTAAATCATTGTGTAGTTCAAATACAAATGTATCCTGTAAAGGATGACTTCATAATGATAAATCATGAGTCCTTGGAATTTTCAAATATCCCTATTTCCTCATTATACTGTAAATTTTAATCAGATTTCCTACAATTATTACAGAGAAATAGCTTCATACCATCACCATTCTTTATTATAACGTAGGAAAAAAACAATTTGTATTAATTCCTTTATGGATCTGCGGTGAACAAACCCTTGCCCCTCGAACCAGTTATTTGCTCCGCTCATGTATAACGTTTTCTTCATCGCTTGAATGTGCAATTTTCTTGTCCATATATCCATTTTATACCCACATGTCCATACAGGTTAATAGTTGAGAAGTGACTTTTAATAGTATGAACTGATATGTTACAGTCTGTTATTTATTCAGGTTATAGGAAATATCTGACAATAGGAGTCGGCGGTTAGAATAAATCTATTCTTTCTTGTGTAGCAAGGTTTGACCTTCATTTTGAAAAAAATAAATTAAAAATTGCGTTTCAAATTGGGAATCGCTTCGTTTTTCCACTTTTGATTAGGAAATTGGCTAATGTCGAAACATTTCATATCATAACATTAAAGTATTCAAATTCAAATTAAATGCATTATAATTTTTTTTAAATGGAATGAAGGTGTGCAAAATCTCCTAATTATTCAAAATGTGTTCATGCCACTAATAATAAAACCACTTCAGCGTAGGACACTAATTCTTTTCCGAGAAGTGACTTGCTTAGCATTTTTTATTACTGAGTCTCACAATTTGATGCAAATCTAAATAATTAGTTAATATATTTGAATGAAAGCAAACTTCATGCATATAATTACACAAATAATTTTAAGCGATAATCCGCCAGCCACATATTTATTTCAATGAAGTTAAAAGCAATAAACTATATTGAAAACAAAGTGTAATTGATTAATCCTTACTGCAAGTCTTACTAAAAAAATGTCGTGTTAAAATTTACGCATTTAAAAGAATAATTTCTAAAAATATCTCATTTTGAGTAAACCAAGATTATTTATCATTTCAAGCATTATATGCAACTATAAAAATAGCAGTGTAAATTAATATAAAAGGGATAATTATCCCTATAAAAGGAATAACTATCACCTAATTGCTATATTTTGCAGAAAAAATCAATTGTCTATAAAACTGACCATCTGATCGAAAGAAATTTTATGTAAGAAATGGTATGTAAGAGAATTTAAAAAAAGACATGCACTTTAAGAAATTGTCTATAAAATAAATTGTGGAAATTAGTTCATAGATGCTTTTATTAAAAAATAAATAATTTTACTCATTTGTCAAATGAAGAACTTAGAGACGAAGAACTTAAAGACGAAGAAGATATGCTTTGTAATTACTACGTTTCATTCACATTATAAAATTGTACATGCATACAGTTATTTAAGTAACTAAAATATGTCTAACTACATGACTTCGACATATTGATGATGCTTATTAAACTTTGATCCTTATTATGATTCAGTGGGTGAATCACGTCTTCACCGGCATGGAAGTAAACTGATGCAAGCCCAACCCTTATGTGCTATATACAAATAGTACAAATTTCTAAAGAGGATCCGATGATCGCACTTACAACGATCAAACTAGCCTCGTGTATTTTTAATATTTTGCTACATATTAATTGAAATCTCCATAAGCAGCATCTATTTATAAATTTTTTTTTCGGACTTCCCATAACGATAAATTAATTTTTATTTAATATTTTGCTACGTATTAATTGAAATCTCCATCTATTTATAATTTTTTTTTTTCATCCCAGGTTTGAAATCGCCGAATTCACAAAGAACCTAGAAGAAGGAAGAAAAACGACAAAATTATAAGTGTTACGTTTTTACTTTCAATGAAAATAAGGAAAGGAAGGATGTTTTCGAAATAAATGTTAAGCACGGAATTAATAAGCACGAAGGACGTCGGAGTCTGTGTACGTACATATATATGTGTGTACATAAGTAAGTTTGCACGTGTACTTGCAAAGATCCATAACATCTGAAGGATGCATCTGATTGAATTTTTTTTATTAGATGGTACTCAATCGAATGAACTAAATGATAAGACGAATGGGGTACAATATTTCCGAGCTCGAAAATAATTTCGCCCTTAAGATATACAACCGAAAATTTCAAATTATGTCCTAAAGAAAAATTATTTGAATTAGATCTGACTATTCATATTGGTCTATAGGTGATCCGTTTAATTTTTTTATAATCAATGGGACTTTCCGGAGATAAAAGCATAAAGCTGAATTTCTTGCTTGTCACTTTTTGTTCAGTCATTATTTTTCATAATAGTCCTTAATAGTTTGAATCAGTTGTCATCAAAAATATTAGTACATTTATTTTTTTCTTAGAAATAACTATCAGTATGACAGGCAAAAACAATTCTCTAGTTATTTCTTGGGGGTTACCCATTAATTTAAAATATACTATTATTTCGGCTTAAAAAATGTAGGTCGGAAGTAGTGTATTTGTAGTAAATTTCGTAATATATAGACAAGGTCGTCATAATTTATATGATTTGCGAACGCCTTTTATTAAATAGTTTAGGCACACCATTGTTCTTCGATTTTTCTATTGCCTTTAATAAAAACGTAAAGCTTAATATACCATATATGACACGAAAAATATGTATAACCTCAAGAGTGCGATCATTTTCTTCCTATTCATTGGAATTATAATATATATGCAAGTGATCTGTCACACATTCTGCTCCCAGTTATATTTTTACCGCTCTTTTAACTTTCAATATATATTTTAGTTAGGTCGATTAAATCTTAAGTATATGCAAACAGATTGTAAAAAAATTATATAATAGATACTCCTTGTTAAACTATACTTATTGCTGAATATTTGATCTTTTATATCACCTCTGTAAAATTACGTTGTCCATAAATATATATAAAAATATCCTCTTTTCCTTTGTATTGTTATTACTTGTATTCGAATAAGGAGATTGAAAACTTTTAAGATTTGTGTATTAATTACGTTTTGGGATTAGAAATACAATAACTTGTTTCTGAGTTTACATGGTTCCTAAATGGATGGACTAGGATTATTTTATTGTTGCTAAATAATTGTGAACGGTGCCAACGTTATAACATTTCCTTATTCTATAATATTTCCAATAATTATGAAATCCATTTTATCTTACCATAAAACTTATATTACTATCCGGTTGTGGTCTGTATTTGGACAATCTACTTATGACTGTGTACCCAAAAAATGTATCTATTTAATGGATAATAAAATATTGTGTACGTCACATTATGACATAAACTAGATACTGAAATTAGAAATTCGTAAAACTTTTAAATATATTAATTTGAGAGACGTTTCCAAAATTCGTCTACTCGAATTACGTTGATCATTTCCTCATTATTCCTCTTGTCTTACCTTGCTTCTTTTATCCGCTATACTTTTTGTGTTCCTCTTCATATGTTTAAGTAAATTTTTTATCGATTTATTATCATAAATGTATTATAATAGTTCACCATACTCCTAACTGCAAAATTAACTCATATTATGATCTTAAAATTGCCTTCACTTTTATCTGTTCTGTCTATGTTCGTTACCAAGTGCACATTAAAAGTTATAAATATATTAATTTCATAATATTTCAATAAGTTTAATGTTAAGAATTTGCTTCATAATCATGGCAAATTATTAGAATAAAATTCATGATTAATTACGGAAGTTTCATTGTAGCATAATTCACTACTTACAGTTCATGTATGCTATTTATAAAAATGTATTAATAAAGAAAAACATCCACTATTTTGTAATCATAGTGGATGAGTGCATTTAAAATGGCGTATAATGTAATTGGTATTAAACGTATCTTTCGGATAAATATATATTAGTGAACTGAAACTAATTATGAAATCAATTTAAATGCACCATATGTATGATTTTCTAATAAAAGCATTTTTGGTGTTATGCATATTCTCTATCCTTTGTTGATATGTATATTTAATTGCTATTAGTTTTAATAAGTTTGCAGTAAATTTTAAACTTAAATGATATATTAGAGTTCGAAAATAGAATCGTACTACTTCTAAAAGTAATGTTACTTAGACCCTGATGTTTCCGAATTTTTTTTAAATTTTTGTAACATTTTGTCATAAATAATTTCAATACACTCGACGATACATAAATTATTAATTAATTAGTTGACCATAGACTTAATTTAAGGAAATAATACGGCTAAGAAATATAAATGATTCGAAATAGCAATTACACACAAACGGCAATATTTTATAAGCTTCTAAACAAAAAATGTTATCCAAAAGGATAACCATAAATTACATAGAATCACATATATTATTATACTTTTATATTGAATTATAATCTTAATATAATATTTGATTTATTATTATCAAGATCGACTGATTCAAATTTTGCCCAAGAGTAAAGACTTTAGCAATATTATTTACATTTTATATTTCATTCCACAACTTGTAAACTACCACTAATTTCACATTACTGTCAATATTGACTGCTACTAAGAAAAAACTTAATATTTCGCTAGATTTATGAACTATTTTCCGATATCTGGCGTATTTTAATTGTCCGTATACTAGGAATTTATTCCGATGAAGTGAGTTTTATTAAACATGTAATGTTTTACGTATTAACTTAATGTTTATTGTTTATATTATTATGCCGACTTATTACGTTTAATGTTGGTAATAAATGTATCATTAGGAATAAATGCAAACCCAGCCCTGTCAAATACTAACTTAGGTATATTCTTCATGGGTGCGTGAGGACGAAATAAATAAAGCGAGTAGGGTAGGAGTTAGAGGGTAAGGGCCTAGCAATTTATCTCTCGGCTTAATTAAGCCCTCCTTCTGTCGAAATAATTTACACTTTAGCGCATACCATTGTCGCTTCTTCGAATATCTTGCCTTATTTTGTCCGAGATGCTCTGCGTTCTTTCGTCCTTTTTATGCATCTGTGAATTGATATATCGGATAATGCTGACCTCGAACCGGTGAGAATTTAACAATTTGAAAAAGAAATATTGTAAAAGTTTATTACTTTTTGTGTAAAACATCATACCTTATACACTAATAATGTTATCGTTGTAGACCCAAATAATAATTTAAATGGAAATTAAAATTTAATATAATAAATGACCCAAATGTTCATAAATATATCGTGATAAATTTACTAATTTTATATATTTTTAATTATTTCAAGCGATAGCAAGCGAAATGTCGTAGTACAAAACAAATTGAGGAAAAAATTTTAAAAATAATTACCAGCTATTAGACTTTAATATAAATTTAATGAAATCTTGCGTAAATTTTAAAACACATGAAAAGGAAATAGGGAAAAATGTGACATATAACTTTATATTTTGCACCACACACGGACACATAACACGGACTCGCTACGAGCTGCTTGTTGCGAATGTTTCGTTTCTGCTGGAAATAACTGCCCATAATAAAATACTTTTTAAATATTAATAATTTCTAATAAAATGGTTGATATCAAAGATGAGTATTCAGAACATATAAAGGTAATTAATTTATCTCAGACTGCATAAAAACAGGCATATATGCCGGTTAGCAGCGGTGTTGCGACCTAATAAGTAGTCTCGTAGGAAATCATATGGGCGCTCGAGAACGGTAACATTTTATCTAGTGTGATATTGTGTTTTGTGCCAATAAACTGTCTTTATAGCTCTCTCGGGGCCGGGGCTCTGGTTATTCTATTATTTAACTTGGAAAAGGGTATAATGCGATGAAATCCAAAGTTTGGTAATTTATGTGTTCATGATTCGGAACTTCATGTGTACTGTTGACATAGCCAAAATAAATGTCCGTCTGTTCAACACAGATTTATTGTTTTGCGTACGAATGTAATTTTGTGTTCTTAAATATGTATGAATGAAAAAAAAAATTAATTATGTTTTTGTAATCATTCAAAACTCTAATATGTGTAATATTGAGTTCATCAGATTATTTTTTTTATTAAGGTTGGCGGACAGTTCGTGGTGTACAGAAAATTCCTCCAGGTTATTTTATAAGGATGTACAAAAACATTTAGGTGAAGTGTCTTAAAGAAACAAAACAGGGCTTCAAAAGTAACATTTTCTCGATAGTTTAAAAGCCAAGTAACCGAATTTCTTAATATTTTGAACAATGGCTTTGGTAGTTTTTGTTTCAGGTAACTTGCTAGCTTTCGTGACTTTTTAGTTTTTCTCTGTTCACAATTTAATGAACTACGTTACGTAGAATTATTTTTACTTTCTGAAGAAAATAGAAATAATACTACATCACTTAGTTCATTTAATTGTGAACAATACATTTCTACAAAATTAACGACAAATGTATTCAATATCCAATTTTTAGCTTTTGTTACAGGTAACTTGTTAGATACCGTTATTTTTAGCCTTTTTTCAGATAACTAGGTAAATATCGTAACTTTTTAACCTTTTTTATATATCTTTGTTTACTATAGATGGTAAACACTGAAGGACATTTGGGTAATTTTGACCTGAATATATCTTTAAATTTTTCAATGGATAAATAGGACTAAAATACGATTGCCATGATGTTGTAAGTAAATTATTTCAGAAAAATGGACATAGTATAATTTCTGTACTAATAAAAAATGTGTGTAATGTTAACTGTTTGAAAAACTTTAACATTACATACATTTCAATGATTTAAATTACATAACTCATGCATAAATAAATCTTTTAATTTAGATAACTGATTCATTACTGTGTAAATGAGTATTTTATATTCAAGCTAATCTAAAGATACTTTAGAAGCAGGTATTTTTTCTCACAGTGCATACGTTTAGATTATCAATATCGCATAGAATATAAACCATTTTTAGATAAATAATAATAGACCAACTTTTTGGGAGAAAAATGTAATAAAGTTTTGATCCAGAAATACAAAACAATACTTTAATTGTTATTGATTATATACTGAAAAAAAAAATTAAACATTAATCAGATAATTGTTCACTTTTCAAAGTTTTATTTTATATTATTCAACAACTCCTGATATACAAATTAACTTCAAAAAATTCCGACCACTTAGTTATAAGACTTATTTCATATTTATAAGTCATTTTTACAATAAGAATCACAAAATCTTTAATTCTAACTGCTTTAGGTTCGCTTTAATCTATCAGGTAAAATGTCAAAAGTAACAAAACTGAATTCAATTTTAATAAAAAATAATACTTTTTTAATAATACTATACGTTTATTATCGAAACATTTTATTTTATTTCCTTTCATAATAAATTATTTAGAGCTCAAATAACAAACACAAGTTCATCGGCATAGGGTAATATATTCTTCAAAAAAATTAAAAGTCTTTAATGCCATTAAACATGAAATACCATTAAACATGGATATCCACAGATTCTATTTTATATTTTTTCCGTTTGCCTCGAAAAGAAGTGATCTCCATCAAAAAGATGGCATTACAAATACTGCTTTGTGATTTTGTACCTCTATGCAATATTTTACCAGCCACGAAAACATCTGATGATGTTTCAGAAGTTCAAACAAAACTGAAACAAAACAAAATTAAAATCATTGCTCTTCCATCATATCAACCAGAAACATAATTGTATAAATTAATCCGTGGACTGTGACGCTAACTAAAAAATTGGTATATAGAGTTGAGTGTATAAGATGAGTAAATTAAAACTTGGTTTTTTACATCACCAACCCGACTTTTATTGCATTCCTGCAAAGTTTTGCGCGATAATACCACGTGACATGTAAATTCCATGAAGTTACAATGCCCCGAACAAACCATGAAATTAAAATGGTGAAGTCTTATCCCTTTCACACACGTCGTCGTTCTATATTGACCGATAAATATTGTTAACGGAATTCAATTTATGGGATGGCGCTATCTTACTCACACAAATACTTTAAGGTGGCCTTTCTTTATAAGCCTTGTGGTGCATTTCGTCATCAAGTGATTTGATTGTCGTACAATGTATACGATAACGCGTTAAGCTGTACATTTTGTAATAAAATATTATGTCTTATTTTTCCGTAATTGAATAAAAACATTTGTATTAAATTTATTACAGTTGAACATAGTTAATAATTATTCTTAACACTAAAACTATAAAATATTATTCAGATATTTATTTTTATGCTTTAAAAAGTCTTGCATGTATTTGGTCATTATATAATACCATTAAATAAAGCAATTTACACTGATTCGTCACGGCCAATGAATATAATATTTTGATAAAATATGAAGAGTTTGTAATATAATTATAAACATACTATGTATAGATTTTCGACGAACATAAGGTAAAATGGCAAAAGTTTTTATAAAACATAATAGCGTTTATCCTAAAAATGACAACATTTTAAATATAAATAAATAACATTAGCATAACCAAAGAGAGAGCAACCAAGAACCCCATAACATTGCAACTGAGATCCCTGTCAATCAGTAACATGTTATTATATTTTACCTATAAGGGGAGATATTTATTTAAAATTAAATAAAAAACTAAGTATTCAGTGATATTTATTATAAATTTAATGCTATGGTAATTGAATCACCGCTGTTGGGGATAAAGTTTTTTTAAGTGAAACAAAACTTGGAGCTTCTTATATAAATAAAACCGATTATCTTTTTCGGTGTTAACAAAGGGTTTAAAAGATTAAAAATCTTGAAAAGTTTATGTGCCATGGATTAGGGAGCAAGCCTCAAAACTTGAAAAAACTACTTACACGACATTAGTTCGACCCATCATCGAATATGCTTCACCGATTAGTCCATTGAAAAGTTACATTTGGGGTTGCGTCTTTTAGAGGACGCAATTTTATTGTTTATATGTGAGTTTCAAGAAAAGCTTAACTTGAAGTTTGTGGGGCCACACCCCTCTAACCTCGGCCGCCATCTTGGAAAAAGGGGTGAAATGGTTTTTAGCGTTTATTAGGTAAACTATTGGTCATACAAAAACATTTTTAATTAATTTCTTATTGCAAATTGAATTCTTTACAACTTTGGTCTTGTAACTTTTTGTAGTAAAATAAAAAATAACAAAGGTATTAAAGAAAAACGATCAACATGTTTGGACAAATTTTCTTTTGGTCGCCATAATTTTTTTTTTATTTTACAAAAAATTACATCAAAACATTTTTGTAGAGGGGTTTCCAATAAAGAATTTTTATTACATACTTTTTTCATTATATTCATTAGTTTGGGTTTTACAGTGCTGAGAAGTGAACACTAATTTTTCCTGCTGATAAGTATAAATGTACGTCAATGGTATGGCATAGTTTTTAATTATTTTTTTATTATGTTTATTAAAATATTTTTAATTATAGACATTTCAATATTGTTATTTATTAGTTATTGACTCTTTTCCCTACCACCTACGAGGTAGAGTCTGGAGGCCGTTTTTTTACTTGAATCCCCAGTAGGCATAACCCGCGGTCAATTTTAAACTGATAATTACTGTGTTTTCTGTCTTTTTGATGGGCCTGGCTGCGACTCAGGAACTGTTTGGATTTCAAAGTTAAATTGTTGAGAGAGGACTGGAGAAGAAAGTGGAATCATTGTTGGTAGTTCTTTTTCAAAATTGTTTTCTTCAATTAATTTGGAAATTTCCATTATGTTGCTGCAAGTCTCTCCAGAACAATGGAGGCATGCTGCAGAACATTTGAGGCCTGCTTCCCGACATCCACACATTGCTCCACAATTTCCGTTACATCGACAGAATATTAATTTCATAAGCTCAGGGGGCGCTGGAGGTTTTGAGGTTTGCACCGGCATTAATATTCGTCCACATCTTTTCCAGCCCCAATTTTCTGGACCTGATGGTAGACTCGGAAGCTGTGAAAGCGGGCTGTGTCTTGTGTTGGAGGAAGTGTTGATAAATTAAATGTATTTTTTGTCACTGACTTGGCGAAGCGTTTATATCTAATGCTGTTAAGAGAATCATCATTTTTATTGCCACCATATAAAGCGATGAAAAAACGTTTATCAACGACAGTGAGCAAAGCAGAATCAACTGTCTTGTTGAGGAACAACGCTATTCCACTTGCTAGCTCGAGATATTTCTCCAGGGTCGAAAGATATTTCAGTTTACTTATGTTGTAAGCTGCTCTAGTTGTATCACATCCAGAAAAAACATGTAGAGAGAACAAATTATCCGCAATTATGTCTCTGTGAATAAAACCTGACGGACAATATATTATTCTTCTCATTACAAAAAATTTCTCTTGCGATAACAGTGTTCTTATCGAATTTTACTTCTGTAGACTGGTGTTTTTTCGTGCGACGCAAAAGCTTCCAAGATTTAGTTCCTGCGACATCGGGGTCCTCTGAGTAGCCGTCAAATACAATATGTGCAGAGAGCCCAAAGTGTTATTGAACATACTTGATATACTTTTGAGTCATATCGTTAAAAGACGAATTTCGGTCCCAAACAACTGTGTGTAATAGAAAACCACCGTCGATGACAAAATGACTCCTGGCACTGTTATTAGAGGATCGTTCCACTGGTGCGAATGCATTAAACAGAGATGACTTTGTACCTTTTCTCATGCCATCCTCTGGAAATAATGCCAATGGTAAAGGTGCTAATTCATACCCCAGGTATTGTTTGGTGTCACCGACTGTTTCTCTTGAAATATACATTCGTTGAAATATAATGGATTGATAACAACAGGAGATTTAACTACTTCAATAGTACTTGCCATAACACTAAAGGAAAGAACCTTACTTTTACGATTAAATGACAGTCATTGAAAATCTGATCCTGTGATATTGATAAGCAATTCTTCTCCTATCTCAATAGCGCAATGACAATTTATATTCTCCGAAACAACAATTTCATTAGCAATACAACTAAGTTCAGGACGATCTGAGGTAAAGTCATGAGTTGCGAGCCAATTATCGATTTTTTCAAGGTCTTCGTTGTCATGTAGTATGCGTAAATCTCTGTAGTCAATGTGTTGTTCCGAAGTATCCACTGAGATGTTGCAGTATTCTGTTACTTGCTCACATACTATATATACTTGCATACATCTTGTAGACGTATCATTCCGTGAGTCCATGACGCCAACGTACTGTCGGTAATACCACGGCCGTGCGTTAAACCTCCAGATGATTTAAACATCCTCATGAAAGTCTGCTCAATAGTTTGATCAGACATTATCCCGCTCCAAAATTTATCAGTCCGTCTAATAGTAAAACAGCCTAGAACAGTGAAAGAATCGAAATCTTCAGGAGTCATTATTTTCTCGAGATTCAGCATATCTTGCAAGTAAAGATGACTCGATTTGGCATATAAGAAATGTCCACTTACATGAAAAATTGGTAGCATATTTCTGATAGTCTCTAAGTGCAAAGACCAATTTCCTGAGCGTTTTGCCTCTATAAAATATTTCAAAAGAGTAACCAACCTGTAATATAGAACCCATAATTTCGCTGTTGGTCCTTTACTTCCCAGCATGCTCAAAGTCTCTTCAAATTTGGTGGTTATACGTTTGAATAGAGGATTATTTATCGCTTCTAAAATGATTGTTCTATCAATGTCACTAACAGCATCATCCAGAAAATCCCGTTCTTCTTCAGAGAATTCAATAGAGTCTATTATTATTTTTGTGATTAATAAATGTACCAATAAATGAGCACGTACAGCTCTACCGTACGCATGCCCGTACATTATGTGAGTAGCATAGTTCTCAGCATAAATTAATTTGAAGATATCTTCGAGTCCACTGCCAGACATGATGTATCTAATTCCACCTATAAAAGACATGTGCAAATGAAACCCACCCGATGGAACTACGACTTCCGATAGATCGGTATTAGGATCAGCAGCAGCTGTAATGTCTCGAGCCTTGCAATACAGCGGTTGATCAAATGTCACAATACACGTACTTTGATTGGAGGCTTTACATTTTTCAATAGAAAGCAGAAGTGATGTTAGAATTGTATCGTAATCTGTTGGAGGAGTGTTTATAAATGGCAAACATAAAATTCTAATTCTTTGAAAAGGTTTCTCAGCAGTAGCTTCGATCATAAAGCCGTTCCATCCACTGATATTCATAGTGCAAGACCATTTACCATACAGCCACATAAAATCACAAGGTGTAGGAACAATTTTTTTGGCCGATGATGTTATACTTTCAATTAACGCAACATTTATTTTACCCTATCCAATTGTTTTGCCTTTTGAGTAGGATACAAAAGGAATTAACCCCGGTATAGGTTTTACAGAAGCTGGTATTCTTTTGGAAACACGTGGCAAACTGCTATCAGCCTCAATACTGTCGTAAGGAATGACACAATGAACCACCCATTGCATGGAAAGTACTTTTACCATCAATGGTGTTGCTGTTGAAATCGGCATTGTCAAAAACAAACTGAGAAAAGGCATGAGGTAAAATATTACGCGCAGGACGAAATGCACAAGAATCTTCAAATAATGAAACTGAATTATAGGACGCCGAGAAGCCTAACAATGAAAGAACATCAATAACATTACTGGAACCATATTTTTTATATAAGAAAGATCCAACCCCCAGTAACAAAGGAGAAAGAAATGAAGCAGGTCGAGTTGCTGCAATGAAGGAGTGAGCTATCGATGAACATTTTCCATGCACAGCATTCAGTGATTTCCGTTTAGATAGGCATATAACTTCTTTCAAAAAAACTGATAAAGTTTCGGGGACCAAAGTATTAACGTCCTTCAGAAAATCATCAGAAGGCGGATACTGATTTGTTTCGTAAGGCCGTGAACAAGATATCTTCCAAAATAATAGCAGCTGCATCTTTAATTTTCTGCAATCTCTCTTCACGAAGATTATTTTTCTTATGAAAATAAGGCTTGTTTGTAATCACTTTATCTTTAAAACAGACTATACAATCTTGACCAGTTAAGAAATTTTGTTTTTTCATTAAAAAACAAAATTTCGTCTTTATATTTTACTTTCATTCGTTCTATGACAGTCCGCTTAGTTATTTCAGTTATTTTCAAGTAAATGTGAAAAAACATTCTCCATGGCTGCATTGATGTTGTTTTTGCACTCATCTTTCTTTGTTTCGTCCTGTCATTTTTTTTAATATGACAAAGAAAGATGAGTGCAAAAATAACATCAATGCAGCCATGACGAATGTTTTTTCACATTTACTTGCTTGCCGCAATCGTTATGATATTTTGCTATTATCTGCTAAGCTAGGAACATCAGCTATGCGATTAGCAATTTCCGCTGGAAAGTCGTCGAAACGTTTGTTTAATAGGTTCATAATACATTTTTTTGTACTTTCATTAAGTTCGTGACAAACTCGACGCGGTTGCCATGAACGCTGAATCGCATTTCCCCAGATGAAGCAATTGTTGACAAAATAAAAGCTGGTCTCTGGAGCTTCTGAAACTGAAGATGAAGAACTGCTGTTGCTGAGACGACGAACAACATTATCCGTTCGACTGTCGGTATAATAACAGCAACATGGAATATGTACAGTAATTTCTGAAACTATTCCTAACAATTGTTCATTGTTCTCATCATTTTAGGCTACTGCTCGATCGAGTAATGTTTTACTCCTTTCACCTTAACAGTTCTGATTTTATTTTCGCCTAAAGGCTTTTTACAAATAAAACAATCACTCGTGATGGGATAATATAAAAAGCACGCTTCAAAAAGTCTAAATGCTTTTTACATAAAACAATTTTGTTTTCACTGAACTCAAAACCTTGTTCACAAACATTTAAATCGTGTCTGAAAAATTCAAAATTGTTTTCACAATTTAATAAACAATTAAATATGTTTTTCAAAAAAAATACACAAGAAAATACGTCTGCACGTGGCAAAATATTTAATACAACTGGTAGAAAACGTTGAAAGACTATTGCCCCTCCAATGGACATAACTATATAGTTATAGCAGGCAGATGTTCTTTTATTCTGAAGTAGTAACTCGAGTCTTTTATACCTGCATAGAATTCTCCGAAATGTACACTCAGATTAAAAAACATTTTTAAAATCAATAATTTCAAGGTTTTATGATGAAGTTTTTAGTCAGTAACTAATAAATAACAATATTGAAATGTCTATAATTAAAAATATTATAATGAACATAATAAAAAAATGATTAAAAACTGTTCCATACCATTGATATACATTTATACTTATCAGTAGGAAAAATTAGTGTTCACTTCGCAGCGCTGTAAAACCCAAACTAAAGAATATAATGAAAAAATTATGTAACATAATTCTTCGTTCGAAACCCCTCTACAAAAATGCTTTAATGTTATTTTTTTATAAAATAAAAAAAAAGTTATGGCGACCAAAAAAAAATTTGTTCAAACATTTTGATCGTTTTTCTTTAATATATTTCTTATTTTTGTTTTTACGACAAAAAGTTATTAGACCATACCTAGAGAATTCAATTTGCAATAAGAAATTTATTAAATTTTTTTTGTATGACCAATAGTTTACCTAATAAACGCTAAAAACAATTTCACTCCTTTTTCCAAGATGTCGGCCGAGCTTGGAGGGGTATGACCCCACAAACTTCAAGTTAAGCTTTTCTTGACCCCCCGTCACATTTAAATACTAACATTGCGTCCTCTAAAAAACGCACGCTAGGACCAAAAAAATATAACATTTCAATGGACTAGATCAGATTGCTTCGAAATTTTCACTAGAAATTATCGATAACATACGTGCAAGAGCGGCAAAAATAATCATTGGTACAGTCGGTTCCAAAAATAACACTATATTACAGCAAGATTGCAGTCTCCAGCTTCTTGAAAATAAAAGAAAATAAAATGTCATTAAATTTACCAACAAGATTAGAAGTCGTAAACAAGGTCATATTGGCAAAAGAACCTTTCAAAAATGGAGCGAAAGTGCAAGACTTAAAAGTTCCTGTAGAGTATGATCAAACAATCAGACAACAGAATAGCTTTGAGCACCACGTATATCGGAGGAGTCAATTCCACTTTCTCTTCTTCCAAATAATACCAAAATTGTAACTGATCTTCTTGAACTATGTTCCCAAAAGAGCTATTTTCTGTCAAAGCTAAGGATAATAAGAACCGTTGAATCACATTTAGATGAGGACTTTGTTTGTACTTACACTGATGGATCTCTAACGATACTTTAGAAAATTGAGAGTTTGGTATCAATTTTATTTTTCCAGATAGCCACACGGAACAACTCAAATTATGCTTGTGAAATCTACTGTCCTGAAATTTATACATTGGCTTTCAAGAAACTGAGAGAGCTAAGGCATCAATAAACTTTCACGACTCTAAATCTGCCTTTCAAGCTACTAAAAATGGACATTCAGAGAATACACTTAATATACACAGTACTATGACAACATTTTTGGCTTTGCAGTGGATCCTGAAAAAAGTTATTCCTGTATTTGGTCATTATATAATACTGTTAAGTAATTGATAGAAGTGCGGCCGCGGATGTACTGGCAAAGGAAGCGAGTTTCCTTAACAATGAACTAATTCCTTAAGTAACACTTAATGATGTAAGGCTCATTAGTAAAGTCAAAATTTAGAATGACAAAAAGGTCAAGGTGAAATAAACGCAGTGAGAACTCGGCGTTTCAGAGAGATGAAATTCAGAGGGATGGAATTAGAAATTACTCTATCTGCAGTAACTGTCCCAACACAGAAATGAACTCTAATCTTATTGTGTCTTATCTCGCCACATTGTATAAAATACAGAAGATCAGTGACTTTCTTTATGTAAAGCTATATGAAGGCCATGGTCTTAAGGTTGCCAAAGTGGTATGGATCACTCACTGTCTTATATGAACTGTCCATGAATACGACAATAATAACAACATGTTTTTTACTAGTAGAATTTGCACTACGAAAGTTTTATACACATTTAGGCACTTGTAAACATTTTAAGCTATGAATTACTTCTATTAAACTATTTACAAATTAACAATTTATTTTATACTATTTATTCACTAGGTAAATGTCAATATCCTAGTACATATTTTACAGGCGTATAAATATCGTGATTTTTTCAAAAACTACACGATCTAATATAATCGCCTTACATTAACTTTAATCATCTAGTCAAAATTCGGTTTTTTCATAATATTATTATTTTCATAATATAATATGCCCTTTTTTATATATTTTGGTGCATATACCTGCGAAAAGATATTCGTTTTCCTTATAAAAAATCCTTACACACTACGCAATACGTAAAAATAATAAAAAAATTATTGCTTTACAACTTAGCATGGAGTTTTCTTAAAAAAACTTATTTAATGATCATCCTAGTGGAGTAAAAAAGTAGGCGCGTTAAAATCATTCGTATCCTAAAAATACATGTTTTCTTTATGATTTTTGTTAGTACATCTAAATTAATTAATATGGTGGCTTTAATGATGCTTCATTTAAATCGTTTTTGTGTTTTTCTCGTTATTTTAAAAGTTTTTGTAAATGTTTTGCCATTTTACTCGCATTAGTAATCTTATTGATTTCTTTTCACAATGGAACTGAGTTATTAAAAGAAGCACGATAATGTATACAATTTTTGAGTGTCTTATTTTAGGGACCTGCAAGAAATAATACATTTATTTGAAATAATTTTATAGCTATATAATAACTTGAATGAAATATAATGTATCGCAATATAGGGTTCTAACGGTTAAAAAAATAAACGTGTATTGTAAATAGCAAAGGTTTATTATTCTTTGAGGTGGGTCTCCGCCTTTTCGAACTTAATTATATTGTCGGGGTGGTTGAAAATCATTAAAAAAATTATGATATTAATTTTGTAAACAACCGCTAATAAATAAATATTGTACATATATTAAACGACAAATCATTATAGGTGAATATATCAGATGTATAAATGTCGTCGAGATCATAATATGAATATTCACTAGAGCAGGAGTATATTACTTAGAAGAACGATGCACTACAAGTATAAAGAACGCCGGCTCGTCGAAGGAAAAAACTGTCATCTTAAATACCGATGTCATAAAATGCTGGTAAAGTCGCAACTAATATGATTTTTATATCATAAAATTTACAAACTTACAATGGTGTTTGTCTTTTATCAGCATTATAAGGTGAAATATTTAGTAAATTAATCTCAACTTTATATACTCGTTTTATTTGGTATGTAAATATGTTTAACCAGTACGTACCAGATATTTATACTTCTCTGCTTAAATATCAGGGCACAAGCCTATTTATAACTCTGACGAAAATTTTATACGCTCTTGCAGATATAATCGCCGTTATTTTCCATGTAAAATTTAATTTTTTTGCAATATATAACAAATATAATTCGCAATGCCTACAGAACATGTCGGTAATTTTTTACAAAATGAAGTTAGTTCATTAAACAAACTGAATGCAAGTTTGTTTCAATGGTAGCCACAAACCAAAATTGAGGAAGGCAAAATAAATTAATAATAGCAGAAAAGGTAGAAAAATGATATATAGCGTAACTATACAATGTAACATTCAGAATATTCGCAGGGAGTGAGACATCTTAAAATCAAGTACCTATGTTCACAGTATTTTTGAGTTACTGTTTGAGAACTGAACTCCTAATTAGCCTGTTGTTTAATTCCGGTTAGAACTGAATAGAAATCGATGTTGTCGTTACAATGTGTTATCATATTTATTTGTCTGACGGTATTTGGATTTAACCGATTTACGGCGTCGCCTAATGGAACTGCGTCTCTTAGCTTAACCGCTACTGATTGTGCGTGAAAATGCTAGTCATTCGATATTGTATGCCTTCAATCTTCGCTTGGTGGTTAAAAAGATCAGAAATTTGAAGTTTTTATAGAAAATTAAATTTCTAATTTAATTTATGTTCTCTTCATTTGAATCTAAGGCTCTTAGCTTATACTAAGCATATTAAAGATTCAAAACCACTTCATACAAAATACTTAATGATATTGCTTTTTGGAACGATTGAACATTTAAGGAACAGTTTGACTTTTACGTTCTTTCTCGTCACGTATCAATTCCTTTATTAGAAGCTGATATAGTCGAACGAAGAAGATTTTTCGTTGATGCACATTACAGCTAAATTTTAAAAAGTAGTGGAAACTTTTTAAAGTTTAGTATTGTATTTTATTTTTTCTGGACAACCCAATTTTCGATTAATATGAATAACTGTAATTAATATAATAATTATAATAATGACATTACTCAAAAAAAATAGCAAAATTTTAAAAATTTTGAAATCGTTTTTAAACTTTCGTTATGAAATCCTCATATTTTCATTTTTTTTCTACAAATTGCATATTTGCACTTCTTATAGATCGGTATCATTTAATATCATAAATATAATATATTAAGCATCATAAATATATTTTTGATGTGAAGGCGAATAAACATATTACTGGAGGAGGATATATTTTTTTCACACATTCTTTCAATTGGATCAGAATTTACTTTTCATCCTAATGTAATGGAAGCACGATGACTGGTTTAAATTTTGTAAAACTGTGGTACACAAGTTTCACTAAAAATTGACTTGTTCGTCTTTTCTTGGAGTTTTAATAAACGAACAGTAATTAATATGTGGTTGTCGACGGTAGTAAATTGTGGATTAATATAAAGAGAAAATTATTTTGAATGTGTTAAGTTTTATGAATTAGAATTAGAATTGTTTTTAAAAATACAAAACAAACCTTTAAATATAGTAATGTTCCATAAGACACTTTAAGACAATTATGGCATTTTAATATAAAATGTAATATTTATACATGATGTTGCTAAATAAGTAAAACAAACTTTTGTGTGTAGCTGACAACAAAATGGGCGATCATAATAAATGTTTTTCTGGTTTCTTATTAGATTCATGAGATACACTATGCCAACGGTAATGCAAGGGTTATCCGTACTGTAGTGCAAGCAAATTGAACACCACGCGGCATTGTTAAAGCGATACGGCGCAAAACGCCACGCATCCCTTATTCAGCCTTGAAAATTGAACAACATGGGTATCTCTTCGTGAAAACTAAAATGGATTATACGTACATTCAGTATTTTATTGTGTTTTAAAGATAATGTCTATTACGATATTGACATTTTGAAAATAAAAAAAAATATTTTTTTTTAAAAAGCCTTTTTTACCACTTTCTTTGCGTTGTATTACATGCTGATAAACTACTTTTTATAAGCATTACGTCATTGAAACAAATGAAACTATAGTTTCTAATCATCGATATGGAAGTATTCTCTATAAACTGCTTATCTTGTCTGCATTATTTCCATGTAAGGTGATATTTGGATAACATATTTCGTTATATTCATACATATGTTTTGCAAATTGAGGCCTTTAAAATTTAATACTTCCCAATAATAGTCAAATGACCCTTAAAATTTTACAGAAAATTGAATTAAATTTCGTTGACTTTAAAATACATTGTATTTAACTAATATTTGTCCACCGTCCCAAATTGTAAATATACCCTCATTCTTTAACATAAGAGAAAATGCTTAACACTTCATCGTAGTTCTGAGTTTAGTGATGAGACTTGTTTTCACGAAATGTATTTGTTTCAAGAACTGTTTTTTCTTGTTGAGTGGCGTGCGCAAGTTTGTGCACGTGTGCGCGTATGTATGCGTATGTTTGGGTACTTGTGCGAGAATGTGCGCGTGTGTGCACATACGAGTGCACATGTAAAAAAGGTTAACTTTCTGTTTTAAATTCAATCCCTAGTTTATCAAGGTATGCCAAGGTATACCTTGAGAGTTATCGATATTACAAATCCCTATCTGGCCTGTATGAGTCAATGAGGAAATTGTTTTTCTAAATTTTGTGTTTTTCCTGTTAAGTTTAAATATTTGGTCATTTTTAAATGATGAAAATTAAATACTTCATCTTGAGTACTCAATTTTCAATGCTTTAATTTTTGTTTTCAATTTCTCTCTAATTTTCTCTGAAGGAGCGTTGTCAATGACGGGAAAATTTATATGCCCACAAGGTAAACTGTGGGGTGTGTGTGCCTGGATATGTTTGAATACAATATTTATATTTCATATGTTAATTAATTAATCAAAAATGTTATCTCCCATTTTAGCGCAAAGGTAATATTTTACAACTAACACTACAATTATTAAATAAGTTTGAATACACCATTGATATTTGGGATATATATTTCTGAGTTAGTTTAATGAAATAAGATAAACTCTCGAAGAAAAGGTCTAAAAAATATTTATATATATATATATATATATTGCAGTGCTCCTATTTTTAATCATTCCCTTACATTGAACTTTTCTCACGCGTAAAACTTAACTCACGTATTCTCGATATTTTGGAAAAAACTATCTCGTAACAAAAAATGTCACATATTGCCCACATTTTCTTTTGCAATAAAGTATTTGGTTTTTTATACTACTATTACGTGTGGATTGCGCTCAGTGACGGCAAAATCCTAACGACCTCTCATATTCGTTCAAAGCAATACATGAAAACAGCTGCAGAAAAATAAGAGGTAAAAAACTCATAGTGTGAAGTTAAAATTTGTAGAAACATTAAACAAGGTTATTTACTTTCGCCAAATCTCTTTAAGTACATGATACAATATGTATTGCACAGATACTCTAGGAAAAAATAAAATATTAATTAACGGGAGACAAGAAGCTAAATTCTGCTTGGCAGACCATACAGTACCCTTTAAAACTCTCCTGGAGCAGATACAAAATTTAATACCAGAATTAAATAAATTACCCAGTATAGGCGAGACATGAAAATTAATAAGACGAAAAGTACGATTATGTGAAATAGTATAGATACTATAGAAATAGGAAAAGGTCAAGAAAAACGTAAACGTTTAGAAATTTACGTCTATATAGGTAGAATACTTTAGTTCCACGAAAGCCAAAAAAAATTGAGACAAAGAAAGGGCTAAATAAAAAGAAAAAAATAACCTTTCTCAACCTATGGTGTAAATATATGGATGTCAATAAACGATTTAACAACGAAAGTAGACTAGCCATGTGATACGATTTAGAGATGACAGATTGACACAAGCTATTACTCTATATTGCTCAAGATACTTCTGCAGCCCATGACAAGACTGTTGGACACATTAGCTAGTATATGACAAGATAGTTGGAGAAATTAGTTAGTATATATATATATATATATATATATATATATATATATATATATATATATATATATATATGTATATATGTATATTTATATATATATATATATATATATATATATATATATATATATATATATATATATAAATATATATATATATATATATATATATATATATATACCATAACATTTAAAATTGCTATCGATTTTTTATCCATTGAGACTTTGTTATTAGAGGAGCCTAAAATATTTTCATAGCTACAGCGACGGTAATTGTGGTTTATAAAAAGTGGCAGCGCTTGGAATATCTTTTGTTTAAAAATGAAACTACAAAAAATTTATTTTTTTACATAAATCCGCTTTAACATACACTTTATTTATGAAATTTGTACACATATACTTATATGAAATCGTTGAGCGTAAATAAATATTACGTAAAAGTGCAGTCATGGTTTCTTTTTGCACAGTCTAAGATGAGTCAATACAACAATAAGTAGAAAATAAACAGTATACGTAAACCCATGAGAAATTGTCATAATGTTGGAATGTTAAATAAAAGAAAACAATACAGATTTTGGATATTGTAAACATTTCCCATATGTTTACAATATCCAAAATCTGTATTGTTGGTCATGGCGATAAATTTGCTATAGAACGGTTTTTTTACTTAATATATTAGGTAATATAAATAATGATAACTTGCTTCGTACATTTGGTTCAATTGAAATCGATTTGTACAAGATTTACTTAATTAATTATGCTTAGGAGTTGATAATTAGCCATAAGTCGCTGAGGAATCAAGTGGCAAGAATTTCAAAGCTGATAGTTACCTGGAACCCGGTAATTAATTAAAAGAAATATGAATGTAAATCACTGTAAGATTGAGCATTTAATAACTTATATTTTAGCATAATAATAATTTTAATATTTAGACGCACCAGCTAAAGGTAAAGGCCAATAAGTTCTTAATATTTCGAAGTAAATATTCCATAATGTAGGTGAAAAAAATGGACACGTTGTACTTCGTTATAGATCTAAAATACTATTATGTAATTTTAGTAAATGAACAAGATTATTTTGAAACATTTTATTAAAAATCAAGAAAAAACCATCAGCTATTTTTCATAATGAAAAAAGTTCAATACAATGTATCCAGAATTAAAGAGTTGTTTCAAAAGTTAAGAGATGTTTCAAAAGTAAGAGATGTTTCAAAAGCACTAAGTACCGAAATTCAAGTTTTTTACTATTTACTTTCAAAAGCCATAAATGAAAAGGTCAGTGGCATAGCAACAACGTAAGTGCTATTATAATAAAATTTAAATTGAAAAACAGTTTAATTTTTTTCTATGGTGCTATTGTCACCATGGTTTCCATTTCAATAGTCATATATGCCCAATTTTTAACACAGTCAATTGTTATTTTCTTGATTATATTTTCTGCTCAATTCACGATTTGTGTTCTGACCTTATTTTATCGTGAAGAATGGATATTTAAAGTTGAAGATCGAAAGGTAGATTTATAAATATCAAAGGAAAAACAGGGTTGCAGGAAAGGTTTATGTTAAAAGGAAAAAAACAATATATTCCATGTGAAGATGCACCAACCCTTTGGTTTTTTGGTTGCATTTCATTTAATGACCAACAAACTTTATTTGTTTATTTTTCAATTCGAGAAATAAACAAATAAAAAAGAGGGTTATTAAAGTTACTGTATCCAAAGATCTGCATGATGTTGTAAGTTTTACAAGATATAATTCTTTTTTTATATAATAAATATGGAATCCGAAATATGAGTTCTTAATATTTCCGCAAACAAATTTTTAAATTCAAAGAATCTGCAGATTATAAACGTAACACAAATGAAAATTCATACAACTGCACTATCATAAAAGTTATGAATACTTATGACTAGTCAGATTTCAGTAAATAAATAATTGTATTAAAGAAAAGTGTGACAATTTCAGAACTCAAGTCAGCAGAATTACATCTTCTTCTACCTCGCATGTTATTTAGTCAAAGAAAAACATAACAGTTTTTAAAAGAACCTTATGAAAATCATTCAATTGAGAATTTTCCATATAGCATCTAAATATATAGACCATATACATTTGAAAAATTTGACAAAATACTTTAGTCTTTTGTAGGGAACAATAAAACGGCACGTAAGCCTTTTCAAAATGTTTCTTAGTTTTGTATCTTTTGCATTATTTGTGTTATAAATTCATCGTTATTTTCAATTACATGTCAATCGACCTAGTATACAGAATTCCTTGTAACAACTTGATGAGGTGTTTCAAAATAAAGATATGGAAATAATCAATTTCAATTATTATATGTACCATGCCTGTTGTGAAAAAATAGTCGATAGATCTTAACCAAAACTCGATTTCAATAAACAAAAAAATGTGATGCGCCAACACCAAAGATTATTTCTCACATGTACCGTTGATGAACAAAACTGCTGAGATTTACTAATTTTTTTTCATGCTTGGCTACTAGACTGTATCACTATACCAACTTTCAAATTTATGCGCCGCATGGTTTCTTAAAAAATTGGATTTGAAAATAAAAAAAAAGTTAATATATTGCCTGCTGTATCTTTCGTAAGCGTAAAAACATGGGGTATAGAATATAGCGATATAATAAGCGTTAAAATATGGGGACACCTAGATACATCGTTACAGTTTTAACCTGCAATCTTTGCTTGGGCTTCTATTTTTTGTTTATTTTTCGATATATTTCTGAAATTACAGTACCCAAAATTGTGAAAAAAATATTTTTGAAATCACACATATGAAATAAAAAAAGTTCGAGTAAAATTGGTCCTCCCAAAAATTTGAAAACAAAATTTTTGAGTTTTAGTTATTACAATATTTATGGGTAATTAATATATTTCGATACTATGTCAAATTTAAATTTTCTACATAAAACGGTTTTTTAGAAAAATGGCTGGGACTGACCTTACAGTTACGTGAATCATTTTATAAGAGTTCCTTTTTTTCTTTTATATTATGAAACCCCAGTCTTAAATTCACCATACTGCACTTTGTTTCATCATATTGCACTTTTTATTTTTAATTTCAAGTTCATTATTACATGATTTACAGTATTGCACTTGGTGTATCCACATACTAAAAATTATACTATACTAATGGTAATATTAATTACTTTATGTAATAACGACAGGATTCAAATAATATTTATGGGTAAAAATAACAGTAAATGTGCTAGGAAAAACAACTATAAAAATTAATCAATGTTTTTTGTAAAGTATTTATATGTAAAAGTATTTATAAGCTTCATTCAAAAAATTATTTGCAACCTCCTTCTTTCCATGCTGTATCGTATTATTAATATAAAGATTAAAATTTTTAAATTAAAATAATTTACTGAAATAACAAAATCGCGAGTAATCACCAAATAAGTACACAAAAATATTCTCGTCATCAAAATTTAACACATTCAAATATCACATAAACTTATATATTAATTATAACAACGACAGCATTGTGACTGTAATTTTTCTTCTGTAGCAGTTTTTTTTTGTATTTTTTGACTCTAATCCTACAGTGTATTTTGAGTAATAAAATGCAAATCATAAAAAGTGAATAGGTTAACATACGTTTTCAATAAATAATTTTTTCTGCCACTTTTATCATTGAAAGATATTAATGCAATTAAATGGAGCAGATGTTGTTTATTCAAAGAATTGTTAATATCCATCACTTGAAAATGTAGTTTTACTTAACAATTAAAATTTCGTACTATAGAGTCAAAAAAAGACAAATATTATTAGAGAAAATAATATTCAAATTTCTTTTAACGAATGTTCCTCATTAATTTCCTTTATTATATTTCGATAGGGAGTAAAACAAATCTTCAAGAAAAGGGCTGTGTACGTCACGCTTTTTATTAGATTTCACAATAATTTAGAATGATTTCTTTTAATAATTACTGACTTATCGGTTATGGTTTCAATATTTTATAAAACGATAATGTTATTGTTAATTAGATGATAGGTATTAATATGATGATCATATCAACGAAGATTTCTTAAAAGGCGAACTTCTAAACTTCATTATGAATATCTATTCTCCTAAATAGGATACACTGAATTGACTTACCGTCGCTAATACCATTTACTTCATCACCCCATAGCTTTTTATGGGATAGAGATATATTTTTTCATTATTTCATATTATCTAATTTTTTTCATGTTATTGATTTTAAAAAGAAATACTAATGGAAAACTCTAGAAAAAAATTTTATTTAAATTTTCAATGTTTAGAGTCACTAACTTGTATTAACTCTAATATCATTACATAGGTAGCTTATCCATTTTCAAAAGAGGCTAGATCAGAATCTATCAAATCCGACAATTGGGTCACTTGCAATGATGTTTCTAAATATATTGAGTACAAATTTTGGCAGAGCTGACATCTATGGCTACCAAGATGATAATATTAGGTAAGCTTATTCGATTTTAAATCCTGGAGATCAATATTTAGATACGTTTTTTATAAAGCGAAGTACCTATCAATTTAAAATCGTAACCGGTTTAATAAGTAATATAATATCTGAAATACACTTATTATTATAACTTACAGGAAAGCTTTTCCTCACCCTTTCCAACACCAATTTTTTCCTTACCCAGCGCTTATGTAAGTAAATACTAAAAGTACATGGAAATAGAAATGAATACAAATTTTATAAAAAGTTGAAGGCTGTGTGACGTGAAATAAAAAAAAATATGATGAAACCAATTTCATTAATCTCCTAAAGTTTTTTCATTCGTGCATTTATATGCGAAAATTGATGCCTAGCAAACAGGAGTAGCGACATTTTCCCTATTACGGATAAGTGCCAATATAATCAATATTTTTGTTAATTTACGTCACAATTTTGGAAAAAAGTACATAACTAGGTAATTACCACATATTTATGATGCCAAATGAAAAAAATCATTAAAATGATCCTTGTAAGCAGCGTCAGATACATTAATTCTCGACCCTTTAACAGGTTTATCATGCAGTATTTGCAATTAAGAATTCACAAACTCAAACTTAATTTACACAATATAACCCTATGGTTATATTAACAAAGATCTTAAATTTTTAATCAACAAATCTAATTATAAATGAAATCCACACTTCTCTCTTGACTGTGAGAGAAATCTTCTACTATTAAGATCAGAACAAACTGTTTTTTCTTGGGTCACTTACGCATCGATGAATATAAATTGGCCTTAGTATAAATTACAACATGTGTCATTTAGTTCTGAAAAAAAAATCCGTCAGAATTTAATTGTTTATTTATATTTTAGTGAGAACGATGATACTAGAAACTTTTCTTTGACATTTTTATTTAGATCTGGCTTGTAATTGCTACACGCTATTCTTAATATGTCATCAAGGTGAAAATCGGTAAGCCGGATTCTGTTTGCGTTTTTTGCATATTTTATTTTGGGAAAAAGTGATTCACAAACATAAATCCGTGAAAAAAATGTAAGCGTAATTTGGGTACATTTTTAAAAACTAATAATTTTCGGGCACTATGGCCCAAAATTCAGCATACCCTTTCTTCACTCTAAAATAACTTCTAGTTTGTATCATTTATCAATACGATAAATTCGTCGAATAAGGCGGCACATATACAGTTAAAAACTGAGGCCAATTTTAAAATAATTAGACGCTCTAGGTGCCAAGGATTTTCTACTAGCAGTGACAAATTCTTAATTTCCTTTAAATCTTTGTTAGAGACGGAAAATTTTGCAGTAATTTAGTTTGATTTTCTTCCTAATAAATGTCTGTTTAGTTTTTCTTCAAAAGAAAATATTTTATTCGCTGTGTCTAATATTATTTGGTCTACCATGGAAATTTTGATTAAGGCTCTCGAGCTTCTCAGTGATGTAACATAGAAAAGATAAAAAAACACCATCCAATTTTGCAATTCCGAATATTTTTTTTGCATTTTGCTGTAAAAAGAGTATCATTTCTTAACGTAAAGAAAAAAAGGATTTAAAACTTTCCCTCTACTAAGACAACGTATCAATGTATGCAAAAGGACGTCACTGTATTTATTACCTCTTTTTTTTAAAGATTTTAAACTTTCCGTCATTCATTTGCTGTGCTCAAATATCATTTACCATATTTATGGCTTCTAGTTCTGGATTGACAATATGGGCCGCCAAGTTTTCTTGGGTAATCAACTGCCAATAATATCAAAATAATCTGCGCCTCTAGTATGGCCTTTCATCGGAAAGAAAATGACTTTAACATTAAATTCTGCTCAGTGAAATGCCTAACAAAAACCGAGCATTGCGATGTGGCTGAAATATAGGTGTTAAGATCAAAAGCAAAACTAAAAAAACTTGCACTTCTTTAAGGGATCAATTGGGTTGTCATGTAAATTCCTGGTGATATCTTCGATAAGTTTTACACAAGTAGAGTCAGAAAACTGAATTATTTAGTTTTCGCTAGTATCTTTTGTTGGTCATTAAATTTATCAAATAATATATCTGCAGCATTTACAAAATATTCTTTCACAATTTCGGCGTCGGTAAACGGTTTCATACTTTTACAAAGAACATAACAAATTTCATACAATGGTTCGGTTACCGCTATATTGTACGATAATGCCACTAACAATACGACGACATTTTATTTTTGTACAACTACTACTAAAAGTATTGATTGTTTGATAACGCTTTCACGATATATCAAACGAGTCGCTGAATTTTGTTTCGCACAACAAAATATTCTGATTCCAGCTCGTCTTGAAATAATTGATTTTCGTTAGATGTATTTCGTTTCTTTGTGTTAAGTATTCCCAATATTAAACGCCTTTATTGTTTACGTTTATTAAATTACTTGATTGAATTTTAAAGTCAGGATTTCATATGGAAAACATTTACTAATTAGATATGATATAAATCCTCTACACTTATTCATTCACCAATTTCGAAAATGATTAAATTCGCGTAAATAATTCAAACTGAACATCTACACACGAATCAAAACAATATTATATGCGCTCGGTGACACGACTTAAGTACTGACGCGAAGGTGACGAGGGACGCGAGCCCCCTTCGCGCATTGAGTTCGGTGCAAATTACGTGGTGACAGGTGCGCCTCTTATTCCAGCATTCAAATAATTAGAAGAGCTTTATATTATTTGAAGCTACACCGGGACGGCCACTTATAATAGCATGGGTGGCCCGTGAGCCGCAGTTTGAGTATAGCTGATCTAGACAATATAATTTAATATATTACGAAGTTTTCTGTATATATATATATATATACCAATCGATTTCAATCGGCTTTTTGACATTGTGATACGTAAAAAATGTTTTATGCTATTCAATGAAGAGAAGTTTTTGCAGTGATAATGGGTAGTGTACTTGATTTCTTTATTAATTTTGTACTTTCTGGAAATTATTCTTCCAATTTATTATCTATGATGTTTTCCGACAATCAATTTTGAAATATATTCCATTTAATTTGAAAATATCTACAGCGGTTTTAAATTCAAACACCAGAAAAATGTTAACGTAAGTAATATACTGATGATGTGATTTTGATGCAATTTAATAGATAATATTTGTGAGCCTGTTCCAAATATTAGTCAGGAAAACATAACGTTGCAAAAATACAATTATTACTATCACAGTAACGAAACGGGTATTTTTTTTACTTTTTATTGTGATGTTTGATATTGAAATACGACTTGAGTCATGCGAAGAGTGTGCATTTCTTTTTTTTATATTTTTGGTGACGCAGCATTCGATAATGTCATGCGTTTCTAAAACAATTGGGTTATTTTCTGTATGCTGTTATGCGCTACTATTGGATAGTGGTATTACATAATCAAAATTTAGGACATTCTTTAAAATCAAATTTGTGTTCAAATGAAGTGATTACCATATGACTTTAAACTTTCCCCCTCATCAGGTCAGATCTAGGTAAACTTTCTTTTTTACATTGCTATCTAATATGGACGCACGCTTTGTTAACCAAATATAGGAAAGTTTTGCATAAAAACATAAGAATAGCCGATTTTATATTATATGTAGACTGTCATAAGGTTTTTTTGGTGAATGTAACAATGATTATAAAATGCATCTGGGTATATTTTTAATGCCACTTACAACATCATAACAATCACATATTAACCCACGTTTTATTTTATTCATTCAACAAAAATTTTAGAAGGTTATAAAATGTTTGTGTCACACGAACGTATTCAGATAGTTATTAAGAAAATAATTAATCAATATTAACGAAATTCCCAACAGCCTTTCGGCAATAAAACCCAAATACATAAATTTTCAATCTTTCCATCATCTTTACGACTTAGTTAATGGGACGGTCTGACCTACCCACAGACGCAGACTATATATACCGTAGCTTATTGACGCAAAACACAACTTTGCTGTAGCGTCCTTGGGCAAAATATAAGTTATTACCGTTTTCGGGCACCCATTTCATTTCGTTCGGGACTATTTTTCGATCGTAGTGCTTCCCTTCGATCGTTTTGCTTCCGTATTCCTTTCGCATATTTGGTATCTGAATATTAAAACACAAAGGTTACATGAGTAATGTAATGTCAATCAGCTCTTTGTAAAAATATAGGTTAGTTGGGAAAAAAGGAGGCAAATTAAAAATTTATTTTTCGTTTATGTCTAAATAATATCAATATCAATTATTGAAAAAAATATTATACACACACACATACACACACACGCACATACACACGCACACACACACATATATATATATATATATATATATATATATATATATATATATATATATATATATATAATATTTTTTTCAATAATTGATATTGATATTATTTAGACAAACGAAAAATTGATTTTAAATTTGCCTTCTTTTTTCCAACCCTCCACTCCAGTAACTAGTTCCAAATTTAGTGTACAATAGCCATCATCTAACATTTTTCATACCTTGAAGCTGTAATAGTTGCTGCAGCATTACCGACTGTAAATTACCGCCAATTTTATATCGTGTAATTGTCTACAGAAAAATGAATGGCCATGTTCAAATACGGAACTTTTATAACGCAATTCATTTTAGCGTAAAATATACCTGCAGAATCAAAAATAGTCTTGAAAATATTAAAACGATAATTCGATAGGAACTCTTATGCGTATTTTACGATTCATTCGATATTTAACCTGTTTCAAAAAAGAAAAATTACTGCGAAACTTTGCAATACGTCTGTCTGTGTGTCTCAAATTATATGGTCTATAGACTTGAAAATTGGGAGATATGTAAGTTGCTTAGCCACACCTAGACTCTTCTAAAATATGCAAAAATATATTTTTCCTCTGGTTTAATTAACAAGTGTCTGTCGAATAATATCATTACTTTTATTAAGGCGAATAAAGTACGCCTGTCTTATAAATAGTAATTGTTAGCTGGGTATAAGTCTATTTTCATTTTAATTTAAGTTTACGCAGTTTTAGTGTATTAGCAAAGAAAATATGCGAAAAATATACGACTGACCGATATTTTTCGGTGCGGCTATATGCGGGTAAAAATTATATAATTTAATCCTAATATGCTTTATAACTATTCCGAATATAATGTTTTTATATCAAACGATATCTGAGGAAAACGACGCACATTTTCCAAAATTACTCTGGAAAATGCATACGCTGCTTTCCTAGAAATCTTCTGATATAAGTATGTAACAAATATGGTTTTAGGATCTTTATAAATTTGATTTAAATATGTACTCTGTATAATAAAGGAATTTAAAAAATGTGCTAAGAAAAAGGACCATGACAGAGAGACGCACGGACTTTTATAATGATTCCGTTTTTTTCTTCTTTTCGAGGAACCGCAAAAATATGCAATCATTTGTGTGAATATAACAAATTCACGAGAACAATTAAACAATGTGCCCGATATTAATTGAGAAAATAAACAAACCAAAGAAAAATCTTATTCATTTATTCAGTCACCATGAACCGTTATGCATGATAATTAATTTATTAATTTAATATAGCAAACCGCTATATTAAATTAATAAATTAATTATCCAAGCTAGGAATATCGGCACGCGAGTCCTACGCGCAGTTTAGTTGTTTTTAAAAATACTGGGGATTGTAAGTTTGCTGCAGTAATAAACATACTTACGTTGCAACAATATAACAAAAAGAAATTATGTTATGAGAGGAAAAATAAATATCTGAAACAGAGAAAATCAGTAAAAGAATTATAATAACAGAAGAGTTTAATTTTATAAAGTGTCATAGAAGCAAATTTCTGAATATTAGTAATTATATCTTTAGTTCCGAAATGCTGATCGTCGTTACTAGATTGGAATAGAAATATAATTGAATTTTAATTATCACAAAGAAATAAAACATATATTATAATGTGAATAACCATATTATAGTTTACATAAATTAGTCTACAATAAGCATATAGCAGAACGCTATTTTATTCCCTACATCACAAAATTAGAACAATTAGTTGATCTCTTGATATTTTACACAGAGTATTCTTTTCGAGTTTAATAAAGCACTTAATAGTTTTTGCCATAAAAGTTATTGCAGAGTGCGGATTTCCGTGGATAAGATCCCAATACATAATATAAATAATTTCACTCCAAACTTTTTTAAGTCTTCACACCAATATGCCTTTATAACAAAATAAATATCATCTAATTAAAACACTATTATGTATATTGGCATATACAGAAATGATAGTATCTTGAGAAAATTTTTAATTGTTTTAATTTACCATATTTGTTTCAGTAACCAGAATATAAACAAAAAATATATTTTCTATGTGAAAAAATAATGGAATGGTAAAATTAAATAAAAATTACGCAAAAATTATAGCTATATTTTTATTTACATGAACATTCTCCTCAGGCTACTGCAATCAACCATAAAAAGTATGTTTTTTTATAAAAGAGGCCTTAAAACTCATCGATTCCAATAATCAGCAAAAGAAAAAGGGCAAGGTATGAAGAGAGGAGAAAAACTGTGCCAGTGCTATTAGGAGAGATATATTTTTTCAAGTTACAATTTTTTGAATGCGTCATACGTGCATGAATGCGTCGACATAGACATGATGTTATAAACGCTTGCAAGATCTTATGCTTATCAAGAAAATTTGGCTGAATTCGATTAATTCTTCTCCAAATTTTACAATTTGGTGAAGGTATACTCATAAAAGGTTAAAACGTTGCTATATAATGTACACTTTACTACGAACTAACAATATAAACTTTTATGTATAGCAGGTTCCTCCAAAATATTGATATCTGATATTTTATGTAGGGCAATTAACACAAATTTTGATTGATATATTGATTGAGGTTCGCTATAGTGATATGAAAAGAAATAAGATGATGGTTAATAAAAATTGTAGTAAATTATTAAGTTATTTTGAAAAGAAATCAATAACAGTGGTTCCATACTTTATTAGATTTAGTAAAAGATAGATCTTTCAAATGAGTTAATTATTGAGTTTCGAAATTTATTTCAGTTGCATTACTAGCAAAATAGCCATCATCGTTTCTTTTTCTTTTTTCTCTCCATTTTTGTCCCTGTTTTAATTTAGACACAAACCATTGAAATAATTTTGTCTAAGATTTAAAAAAAAAAATATCCACCTCTCTTGTGAGTTCTTCGCTTATTTGTTTCACTGTTCACCTCTTATATAGTTTTGATTTATCCTGTTTTTGATTACAATGACCTCCAAATGATGATACAAAAAATCTCAATTAATAGAAAGTGTAAAAGTTACCACCTTAAAAAAGATACATTTTAATAAATGTAAAAGTCTCAGCTTTGATTTACGTATACATCTTAGTCGATAAATTCATTAAAAAGCTTGTGAATGTTTTCAATTAAGTTATTTTACTGTTTGCATATTCACTCGGAACATGACAAATTAATTAATTTACATGTATTCACCTTCTTGCCGAAGAACAATGATTACCTCCGTATTTTCTTATTTTTTGGAAAATTTTAATCATTCATTCTTAATTTATGTAACAAAAATGCACAACTGCGAAGATAACATAAAATTACCGATCGGTGGAAATTAAAAGAACAATCTCATTTATGCGTTTGCCCACCTACCGGAGTCACAACAATATATGTGTCTTCTTAAAAATACCTAACGTTGCGCGTCAATTTGTTCAGAAAACTCTCATTATTCGCATCTGATCATTTTTCACGGTATACCGTTGCTCAACTTCTCGATCGCGGTTGCACTAGAGTGTAATGTTTATGTGATGGGTGTGAATAAACAACTTAAAGTGTGTCATCGTTATATTTTGTAATGTCGTTGATTTATTTGTCTTCCTATGGTAATTGGACCATATAGATATAAAAGCATTAATGTTTCAATAACTGCTTGCAAATAAATAAGAAAACAAGTAAATAAAATAAAAATAATTTGATTTTATCTTTATCAACCTTTTAAAAACATGTACTTTCACGCTTCATTCTACCGACAATTTCTTAAATTGCCGTGCAGAAAACCAAGTTCGCATTATAGTTCCTATAAAATTAAACATAAACTGTATGATCTTAAGGCGGAATATCATTCTTAATACAGTTTTACCCAAAGTTTTTTCTAATAAAAATATGACGTAGTACTGATTCGACATATATTAGTATTTAATATAAGGGAAAATTTAAGTCATGTTTATTTTTCATATTTAAATAGACTTTCATTGATACCGATTGATCATATTTAAATACTTTGGAAAACAAGAGTAGCGGCATGAGCAAGTATTTTTATTCTACATACAATGCTAATTATACCCCTTAAATAATGTTAATTTTGTGAGAAGAAATTAAATAAATTATCAAAAAACTATTTTATTGACTACGGGAAATAAGATAGGACTATAAAAATTCATAGAATATCGACATGGATAGGGAGTCCGATGCTCGTTTAAATGCCTCTAAAAAAAGGATGCATATTACTATACGTATATACCAAATTTTATTTCAGTTGAATTATTCTTTTTCCTCAAAATTTTTTTTTGTTGAATAAATTGTCCAATCCGTCGGTCACATTGAGAATGGAGAAAATTAAGTTGCGTGACATTTTTGAGCTTCTTAATAAGGAAACCAGTTTGCTCTGAAAATAGCCATGTTTTAAAAATTGCATATGAAGCCAGGTAGAGATTTATCTGAATACGACCTTCTTTTTGGAAAAATTATATTGTAAAAAACACCAGAAAAAAGGCATATTCCATTTTTGTTTTAGGATTATTGAAGTCAGTGAAACATGAGTATCGAAAATGTTTATGCCACCATGAAATCAACAGGCAACATGTTAACTATGCTCATAAATTCTTGAAACTTTGTCATGACTAAAAGAAAATAGACTTGGAAACGGAACATGAATGCATTATTGTAAACCTAAATTAAGGTAAGAGTTCATGAATGATTGGAAAAGAGTAGCCCGCCTTCTAAACAGTTTTCATTCAAGATATCAAGTTATGTTACATTATTTGACTGCAGAATTAATTCATTCTTTTAATATACAATAAATTATTTACATAAAAAATTACTCTTAAAAGTTAAAGAAAAAGGATGTAAAGTCTCTTTGTTCCATTCCTTCCATCTTGAACGACTCTCATATATGCCAAAGTTTGAGATAGCCCAGTTACGATTGAGTACGTAAGTGTCTATGCAAACATTATGCTGCGGCGGAAGGTACACTTGGCAATTATTTTAAAGCAAAACAAGGTCAAAAGCAAAATAAAACTGGAATACGTTAGTCACTGTAAATTAACAATACATTAAAATTTATGTTTAAAGATAGATTGGGTCATTTAAGCATGATATGTCCGATAACCTCAAATACCAACTTTGATTCCCAATGTCCCTAAAATTTTACTTTGATAATATTTTAAAAATTAGCCGTTAACCTCTTAGACATATATCTTATTTGAGGTTATGTATCGACATATGCTTTACAGATTAAATTTCGTAAGCTACAAATTATTATATTGGTGTTATTTTTGAAAACTAGTTTCTTCGAAATAATAATGCAACGCAGATAGCTTACAATATCTACGAAGTGTTGTACAAAAATTTAGCTAATCAAACCGGGAATTTCTTCGATGGTTTGAAATATTCCCATCTGGGGACTTTGATTTTCAAAATCTACCACGTGGATAAGCTCTCTCAGCTTATCCAGGGCGCTTACCCTGAAAAAGGGATTTGACTGACAGACAGACAGAATTTTATAAGGGTTATGTTTTTTTTCATTTTGAGGAGCGGAAGCTTAATAAGGATTTGAAGTAAATAGAATCGTTCCTTTTCCACGAATTAAAGAATTTTCTAGTGCAAACAAGTATCTTATTCAATCTTCATATGATATATTGCCAAGATCCGATGCTGATAACATCCTCAAGCCAAAAATAATCATTATAATAAATTTAGTAATGATTTTATATCAAGTAAGCTTTCATTGGAATTTGACTTTCATTATAAACCAATTTTTGTAATGACTTGTTTTCAAATGATGACTTAACTATAAAGTATAACAATATTGCTTTTGCATATTAGTAAAAGGTAGAAATTTTATAGACGTCGGTCTCGAACTTTAACTGTTGAAAATCCTAATTATGTTCCAATGATCCGGTTTTTACATGATCGAAATTGGTTTTAAATTTGATCAGTTTATTTGTGGGTACAAGTTTATATGTAGAATGCAGGGCGTGTACTGATATTTAACCCAAAATCAGGTTTGAAATAAATATACGCCCATGCTCATTCAAAACGGTTCTACAAAATCACATCCATTTTTATAATCAGTCCAATGAAATAATGATGCAATATTGGTTGTAAGCGTAACGTGGATATTAAATTTGTTGATAATAAGACTAAAGCAAGATCATAGGTAATGGAAGATGCCTATCAATTTTAATATAACCGCTGCTAAAATTGTGTTAATAAAATTACAGGGATCTGGTAATATTTCGTCTTAAAACTATCTTTTGGGTAATGAAAAAAACAGTAATATTTACAAAAAGTTTAATGAAATTACTGTGTATTCTTAAAAATTTATAAATACCAAAGTGTTTATGGAACCCTCGTAGTGCGTCTTCTATTTGTATTTAATACAGTTTTATTTTAAATTAAAATAAGTTATTGAATAAATTTTAAGAGAGGGGTCATTATAATACTTCTTAAGAAAAAATTTCGTCTGAATAGTATCTTTCTTTTGGGATTTTTAGAAATAAAAAAAATGTAAAATAAATATTTTAAATATCTAAATTTTTATCAAACAAATTTTTAGTGTACTAGAATTTTAATTGGAGAAAATCACGAGATAAAGCTAAATGAGTGATATAATCTGCAGACATTTAATCTTTAAATCATTATCAGTCTTCACCTTAATTTTTGTTATGAAGGCTAAAAATGACGATAATTAAGTTACATTATTCCAACGCCGCTTGACAAAAAAATGAAGCGGCGTTGGAATAATATAACTTAATTATAAAGGTCAAGCAAATTCGTTAAGGAATGAACTGAATTAAAACCTGATAAAGTAAACTTGCGTCAACTACAATTTAATATTGTACACAATTTTTTGGTTTCTACAGCGACTAATAATATTTTTAGAGGATTTTTTTTCAATTCTATGTTAATGCATGCAATGTTCAAAATAATCTTCCATTATATTCAGATACCACAATTCATTGTATTTAAGTTGCTTTTCTTCTGCCCTATTTTGCAGCATTTCTAAGCATTTTTGTCAAATAATTTAAGAAAAGTTTCACTATATAATATTTAGTATGTACATAAAACATATATATTTATGTATATATATATATATATATATATATAAATACATATATATATATATATATATATATGTGTGTGTGTGTATACATATATATATATATATATATATATATATATATATATATTCATAGCCTATTTCTTAATAGATAGATATTAGAAATTAAAGCCTTGTCTTTAGCGTTTCCCATATAAATCATATTCGTTCTAAAATACTATAATGCACAGCCACGTTCTCAACAATGATTAAAAATTAATTTGCTAACAGTTGAAATGTGTTAGCGCACGAAATTATATATAATTATAAATGAAGAGACGAATAACTGAACCTGAACTGTTAATTTCATTCTTATTGTCACTTGAAATCTCTTGACTCGAAATCACTTGATCACTTGCATGTACAAGAAGCATTAAGTACGTTGCAATTTAAAATATAAAAAATCACATTTCTTTCTAAAATTGCATATAATATAGATAGCATTATCTATAATAATAAAATAAAAAATAACTAGGCAAAATATACCCAGGTTCCATTTAAGTTATTTTCAAAATATTATTAATTAATAATATTAACTAGCTCTTATTTGAATACTAAAGCCGTCACTTGTTTGTACAATAATTAAGGAACTATTAACTTTTATAAATTAAATTAATTATTTTATTGAACGTTCTCCTCTGACGCAAATGAGAGGCCTTTAAATGCTTCTTAACGGCAGCCAACGAGGGGTGCACTGACATGGAAACTGCGATAAGGATGAGCCATTCCGGCAATGTTATGACGTCGCTCAATGCTGACGCTGCTTCTCGGTACCTCCTTAATACTGTACCAGATATATTATAGTTATATAGTATATTTATACAGTAAGTTTGAACATCATTATTTAACAAACGTAAAATTAATTAAACCATTTGTTATACTTGTATGCAACATTATTTTTGCGAAATATAGCTTCTTGTTGATTGTTCCACTATAATATTCCACATATTGGCATAAATTCTTGGCAAAAGTTTATATGAATTTATAAATTAAATTGCGTTACTATATTTCTGTCATTTTCTACTATATTTGTTTAATTAAAAAAATAAATGTGTGTAATGCTGGTTCAACTGATGTGTTGCTTTAATATCATTTACTTCACTCCCTTACGTATTACATTATGATTAAAAGTATTTTTAAAACTATGGAAAGTCACATTTAGTATAACAGTTTGCTTAATTTTTCAAATTCATAATCTTCAAACTGTTTGAAATAAAGGCGTAATGAACTTTTGCTAACTTTTAAACTAACTAATGCTTAATGACTTTCGAACCGTTGACTCTAGATGCATAAAAATTGAAAAGTTAAACTAAATTCCAGATGATACAAAATACAAATTTCTATTAGAATTCACGGTAAAAGACTTTTTGATCTGAAATTTTTTTTTCTTTTTCTTTAATCCTCCCCCCATTCTCGAGAAAAATGACCCACAACGATAAGTGCCGTATTAGCCCTTTCGCACCTGAAATATTTTTTCTTTACAAACAATAAACTTTCATGAAACTCACTAGGATATAATAGGTTTTTTAAGAAAAAATAGTAAAACAAATTATCTCAAACCACACTTCTGGAAAAGTGATTTCACGCTTGTGCTTTCCAGGATTCAATTGTACTTACTAACGAACGTGCGCTAATATATAATATGAATATTTTGCAAATTTTAGACTTTAATTATATCTGGATGCTCTAGTGTGTTTTTCATTTGGGGATAATAAACCAAAAATACAAGTTCTTTGTAATTTATTGGTATTTATTTGTACTATAGTAAAATTAAACACAATGATCACAGTTTAATTTGTGATATTCATTAATATCTTACAGGCATCCTTCGGGTGTCTTTTTTATATACTTTTAGAATTTTTTTAAAATTAGAAATAATAGAAGTAGCCATCATGTCATAGTAACAACTTAATCAGTCTCAAAAATAATGTTGAACGAAATAAACAAAACAAAGAAAACGTAACATTTCTTATTTTTTCTCTATATCTAAAAGTTGTTGGGAATTGGAGTTTCAGATTGTGATTCATTCGAGCCAGCCGCGGCATCAATATGCCTGAAATCGTATTTAAGCACAAATAGCGTAATGTTACCTTTTTAATAAAGACAATACCTTGGTACTTTACACTTGGGCAATTCTAAGCTAGGAACCACGCGACTATCTCAGACGGCTAGACGGAAACCACAAAAACTAAATAATTCCTCAATATTTACTAATTTACGTTTCTTAAATCTAACAGCTACAACTTTTCATTAATTTCTTGTTCTTTACTGCATCTTATTTTATATACTTTAATCGGTTTATGTGCACTTGGTTACATATTAGTACATTAACAGTTATGCATCCTTCTCATATTCCACGTCTATTATATTTTACATAATCGATATATGAACTACATTCGCTAACACTGTGAGTGAGTTCGCCTTCTTAAAAAGTCTATATTTTTCTTATCTATATATCTACTAACTATATAATCTACCGTTATCATAATTTTTACCTGTATTTTTTTTATTTCAAAAGTTGTATTCCTCTGAAAAAATACTCATCACTACATTAGTATCAAGTATTTAAACAAAAAAAATCGAGCGTTAGCAGGAGCGTATTATTTTCAATGAACTCTTCTCTTTATACGTTAGGGAATTTCATCACAAAATTTTTGTTTTATGACAATAAACAAAATTCATTTTGCATTATATATTCAATATATTTATTTCTCATTTCTTTTTCTTTACAACATTAACTTATGAACTATCGGTCTATGGCAACTAAAGTTACTAACATATGCCATTATTGTGGGATTCATATTGCGCACAAAGGTAAGATCTATTGCGGATCTTTCTTGAAGCGTTGTCGGTCTGCATGGAAATAGCAATAAGTTGTAGTCCGCTCCCAATTGAGAAACGTTCGAAATTAAATGATTCATTCACTATCCACTATTGTTATACGAATTGAAAATGACGTCACTCCACTTGTACTGGAGGTTGGTTCTAAATTTTCAAATCGGAGGCCAAATTGGCTGGGTTCTTGTCTGATTTTTATGATTATTACCTTAATCGAAGTCTCTTAACCACTGCTTTATGTTTGTTTAATTGAATTTTGGAGGCATGGTGCTTCACATTCTTTGATTATGTGCGCGCTGTTGCTGCTTACCAAATTCCCAAAGGTTTATGCAATGTGATTATCACAAGATTCACTATTTCAGGCACTATCTAAAGATACCTTTCTTGGAACTATATCATAATTTATTGCAAACTTATAAGCGTCTAAATTAGCGTAAAAATTTTTGTCCAAAAACTGTTATAAGTTATGAGTCATTGGACTCATAACTTATGACATCACCACCGGATATAATTTAAATTTTGCTTTTGGTGATTGCGCATCTGTCTTCTACCGATGGATGCATGCGGCGTGATACTTAGCCTGCGACAGACAGAATGGCAAACGATCGCCGGTACTCACAGTTTTGGGGTCGCTCGTGGTCAGAGCGTTCCGGTCGTATACCGTGTAATCTTTCGTATTATGTAAGACAAGGTTCCCTGTCAAAACTGATAAATTATGTTAACTACTTCATAAGTCTGCAACAACAAATTTGAAACTTCGGTTATTCGTCTTAATATTGGACTGTGAAACTGTTGACTGGCGGTATAAAGCTATTTTCTATTATTACCACCGTGTCGAATAATTTGTCACGTATTGCAAGTTATCACTTAATGTAACCCAAAGTAGCCTGTGAGCTCTTGTCTTTGAATATTGATCTATAAGATGTTGAATTACTGAATTTTTATATGAATCGGACAAAAGAATCGTTCAAAAAGCTTAGTTTCAGGTTGAATAAATACTAAGTATGCCGAATATATTGTTTTATTTCCTCTATTATAATCTTTAAACACACTTTTATGTTTTTTGCTGTGACAATATGTTTAAATAAATTATTTGTTCTATAAGCAAGAAATATGTTAAGCACGAGTAGAACTCATACTACAAGGGTTTGGTAAACTCATAAGCACATATAAACATTTAAAGGCAAAAAGCACTTCTATTAATTTCTTAACAAGTTTAGTATTAATTTTTCCATGCAAATAAATATCATAATATGTATTCTATACGCGTAAAAGTAACGTGAATTTCTCATAATTTATGAGGATTAGAGTCATCCTTTTAGTTTCATGGTAAACTTGAAATAAATAAATGGTAGATAGGTTTTTACTTAAAAATGTTGACTTTAGAATTTTTGGAGACGATTTTGTAGAAATATCGTCCGTAAAATTATGAAAACAATAGTTTTGGAATTTTCCTTTATTTTAATAGTTTGACTTTTTCCTTTACCCTATATGAAACATAAAATTGAAAAAAAAAAAATTATTGCCTCATTTGTCCCTTCAAAAAATACCATATAAATATTTTTGTGTGTTGGCTATTGAAATATACTCGAAACAATACGTTTTATTGTTACTCCACTAAATCACATTGTTTCGAGTATATCTCAACAGAAAAAAAAACCATTCAAATTTCCACTGTAAATAGTTTTGAAGAAAAGAGCTATGATGGAAACTTTTCAGAAAAAAAATCAATAGAAACTGTAACTACCATAGTTTTCGGGTAATAAAAATACAACATATGGAAAAGTATCCCACGAATTATTGACTTTTTTCTAAAAAACTAAAAAAAATCGGCAAATGGTGAGGAGATAGTCGACTGATAAAATCAAAATATATAATAAAAATATTAGCAAGTTCTTTGCTGATGTAATTATATGATGACTAAGTGCTTTGTTGCAATTAGCGAAAGTGAATTTTTAATGTTTTCCTTTTTTGATATCACCAAAATTATAGTCTTAAAAGAGATAGGTATTTAACATTTTTAATCACCCAGGGATAATTCAGCAAACATCATCGATTCAAAAATATTTTTACAACTAGCGAAGGTCGTCAAATATCAAGTCTTATACTCTTTCTGCTACATGTATACCTCCATGCCTTTTAGAAATTCATGTTTCTTATTTCAGTATATTTATTTGTCTTACTCCAATACAAAAAAAAAATAGAAACATGACTGTCATGTACATTATATATGAATTAAGTGAAAAACAACTTAACATAAAAAGATTTGTTAAGAGAATAGATACCCTTGGGAGGCCTTCCAAAATTATGGTGGAGAATAAATTTCCTGTAAATGAAATAAAGAAAAATAGTGAAAAACTTTCCTTTGTGAGCTATTGTTGTAATGTATATAAAATTATATTTATTTTATCTCAATGTTGTTTAAGAATTTATACTGAAAAAAATGGCACATTTTTGTGTGAGTGATTTAGGGAAATTATTCAGTCTAAGTCCAGGGTCAAATGAAAATCCATAATTTTATTATGCAAGAGATGCTGCACTTTCATAAAACATTTTGAAGAGAAAATAAATTCATGTCGTCTATAAAACTCTCCAGCGCAATAGTTTTTAACAATATGTGGATACCCCAAATTCAATGTACTTATTTTAAATTTTTCGACGGATGACTGTGATTTATTTATAAAAAATGCAACTAAAGCTTAGTTAAGTATCTAATTGCAAATTACATTAATTCAAATTATTTTCATTTTAATTTTACGTAAATATATATACATGAATCGACTTGAGTAACTAATAGGAATTAATGCAAAGATCCAGGTACATTAAATTATCAACATTCGGATTCCCTTAGAATACATCCGAAGTAAACATCTGATTAACTTATGGAATAATGCTACTGGAGATTATTCAAGCCTTGGTAAGGGGTAAGACTATCTGATCGCTTTTTATCCATCCCGCCCGTAACCACCAGCCCGTTTAGATTATGGTTGTCTTTCTTGGCTACGCAGCAAAAGAACTCTATTATACTGCGGAGGCAGATGATTGATAGTCTGTTTGTTATTTGAAATGCACGTAAAATGGCTTTATTGGGGCAGAAGTTAGGTCAGGGTATTAGTAGCCATTTCTACCAGTACCTTTATTTTCCAAACTTTGTCCTTATAAAGGAAAATCTATAAGATAAACGTGTATAACAGTTTCACATCGGTTTGGAAAAAATATCATTTAAACAATTAATTGAAAAATGTGAAATAGTTTGGAAAGTCTTCGAAGAATTGTAAATCCATCTGAATTGTTTCGTGCGAAGTCAACCTAAATACGTTATTTTCCTTCAAAATTTCATAAACCAAACAAATATTTCACTTGCATTTACGTTTCAAACTAAAATTAACAGTAATTGATTCCTATTATTGTCAAAAGTTAGAAGGAATTTAAAGACAAAAAGACAACATTTTGAGAATTCGACTAGATATGAGACAAAATTTGACGTTATTTGTTAAAATGTTCACTAATTTATCTGTACGACATACTCGGGGACGTGTATGTTTTATTTATAAAAATATACATCTACTTTCAGGTATTTGTTGTAAAACAATTCGGTAAACTAATTAAGTTTTAATAACAATTCAAAGTATCATGCAAATAACTTACGTCGTACCTTTTTAGATACTTAAAGGAAATTCCAGCAAATAACGATAAAATAATAAAACTTTATAATTTGGCGTAAATTTTGTAAAAATTCTTTTTAGTTTAATTTTTTCCAGGGGTAAAAATAATAAAGTAGAAATAATACTACATCACATAGTGTCATTTAGTGGTGAAAAATTTAGAACTTAAACTTAAAAAAGAAGAATTTGTAGCACTAATATGACGATGCCATTTAGTACAGAACTGAATTACAGCAATACTTTTTGCATGGTAATTGATTTACTGATAATATAAGTCAAAATGAAACACTTCATCAGAATATATATTCTCGTCAAGAAGTAAGTACACTGAGGTTAAAAGATAAATTACAAGTCGCGCAAATACTTCTCCCCCACGTAATTTTTTTTTATTTTCAACTTGTTTCTTACTAAAACTGACTAAAATTGAGAGTATTACACAAATTCACTAATAAAACTCTCAAAATAAATATCTGAAAAATGGATTTCTCCTTCATGTGAAATTCTTATATAAGAAAGCCGAGTACTATAATAGCCATATATTTTATTTTCATTTCGATGATCAAATAGCCATGGTGCATTTTATAGCCTTATGATATTTCGCATACAGAAGCGTCATTTAAAAATTCGAATATATTTGTACATGTAACACCAGAAAGTGCAAAAACGTTTAAAACTACAAAATTTTAAATTGTTTCTGAATAAATTTTTACACCTTATCGCAGCATCAATCGAACAACGTTCGAATGCATGTTTTTGGTATATCTTATAATAAAAAACAATTAGTTACGTACGTTTTCAGTTAGTGAATGAAGTTAGGCTATGAGATAATGTAGCGTGTTGCTTTTTCATTATCATCTTCCATGTGAAAACTAGAAGGCCAACACCGACCTGTGTTGGCTAGGCGGGTGTCGATAGATTCTAAAAGAATGAAAATATATCGATACTCTCCTTACCTCCATTTTCCCTCTTCCAACTATACACCAGAGGACGAAATTATAGTAATAGAAACGACTGTCCAATCGACTTTGAGACACTGTATTGCAGGGACGGGTAGTTTTTATATTCTGATATTGAATAAATATAAGTTATCATGAGCCAGAGGTTGTCTTGAATAACGCTACGTTTTTTTTCAGGTTAACGAAGATAGAGATTTAGTTTCAATATGAAGTCTAGATTTCACAATGGGCTGTTTATGCGCTGATAAGCCTTGTTTTTTTGCACGTGCATTTAATCTGTCATTTGTGATTTTTGTCGGATTCACTTTATGTTTGTTGTTGCTTTCATTGCATATCGGAATATAAATATAGTAAACTTAATTCGGTCTTCGTCATTTTTCATAGAATTGTTTTGATTCTGTATAAAATTTGAAGAATACTTAATACAAAAATGTATTTTTATCAAAGCGCGTTTCGACACATGTATCGAAAAATGTTTCGCTCTTTTCAAATCTATTCCAAATTCAGATCCTAGAAAGCATTAACTGTTTATATTTCATTAACACATATTAATTGGGATGATGAATATAATAACCTTTTAATTCAAATGTACATAGATCTTAAACTGAAAAAAATTGTGGTCACTAACTAACGGTGGATCCGATAAAATTTAAAGGATTCCTTGTTTTAGTGCAGAACTCTAAAAACTATTACTAATTCGTAATTCTTTTACACTTGATTTTTTTTTTCAAAATGAAAATTTATTTTAGGTGTTAAATTTCAAATTATTACACACTTTCATTTATAACGATGTGTAAAGGACCATTTGTTAATAACATGTGCTGATAATGCAGAGAGAGATGTTTCACTAAAACTATGTTCTGTATATATTTTAATATCAAGAATATCCACGCCACATTTTGCAAAACCATGAGTATTGTTGCGTGCTTTTGCAATATTGATGCACGCTTGATGCTTTATATTATTATACAATTTTTTATTCTAACGTCTTGGTATTTTCTTTATAATATATCGTGTCATTAATTTGATATCCTTCTGTGTTTTACATAGCCATTTATGGGAGACAAAAAGTACATATATATCAAACATTAGAAAAAATTTATTTTGAAAATTAAGTGTACTTATGTGACCTTTTGAAATTTTCTTGAAACTTTTGTACTCGCTGATGAATTTGATTTACCCTATTAGTTAAAATCTATTTTTGAATTATTAAAAAAATTAGTAAAGAAATCATAAGTAATTTATCGCTGAAAGTCGAAATAATTATTTTAAATTCAATAAATAAGCATAGCCGCAAAAACCACGCAAATATAAATTATTTCATTATAAGTCTGGTAAGAAACATTCGCGAGCACTGAATTTATAAAATACTTTGCTTTAATAGTCTTTGTGTGAATCCCATTTGAGCCAACGGTAATATGACGAACAGTTTTACGGTTGTGTTTCATATAATTTAGGTTTAATTTTTTTTACAAAAAGGTTAAACCGAAGGAGAATGTTATGGGTATTTAATTAGAGCGCGCGGATATCTCGTGTAACAAAAAACAATTGAACAAATGATTGCGACCTTCTCCATAGAGTAATAAATTTATATTTAAACAGGATTCATTTTGGAGAGAAAAGAAGGTTCAAATCAAGACAATTTTAAATTTTTACAACATTTTCTCATCGCACATTAACCAATCTACTGAATCGATGTTTTTTTGAAAATTATTTTGATAACAATATTAAAAATGACATTAATGTCATAATAAAATAATTACTACAAATATAAAGATTATTAAAAGGCAAGCCGACAACATGCATGATTTTGCGGAGAAAACCCTCTAATCCATGGAAAGTATGAGTAAACACTTAAGGATCATTAGACATTAAATAAAGAATTCGTTGAAAACAAATAAAACAAACACGCGACCATCAATTCGGTTGACGGAAAATATAACTTTTCTTGATATACTATGTTACAAAGAAATAGATGCATGAAGATGATGCGCCATAATTCTATGTTAAGTTTTCCAATTCAGTTAAATTTAATATATTCAGTGAACGAAATAAAGAAAGAATTATCAGATAAATATATTACAGGTATAATAGTTGGCACGTGAAATTAGTTGTCATGAAGCTAACACGTCATTATTTTCCGAAAATTTTACCGTCCATTCAAAGGACTCTGTTAAAGACTCGAATGGAATTCCACGCGTGTATAAAGACTGCACCATTTTCTTAAGGATTTGAGTAGAACGATTTAAAGGATATAAGATATACTGTAACCTTATATATTCCCAATTAAATGAAACTACGTGATGTAGTATAATTTCTACTTTCTTTAATTTCTTTACCACGACCTAGGTTTCGTGGTGTTACAACATCTTCAGGTGGGATATTAGCAAAGATCTTTGCTAATATCCCACCTGAAGATGTTGTAACACAACAAAACCTAGGTCGTGGTAAAGAACTTAAAGAAAGTAGAAATAATATTATATCACGTAGTTTCATTTAATTGTGAATAATGAATTTCTACAAAATTAACGCCAAATATATTCAATACTTATATATTCCTAAAATCCTCATCAATCTGAATTAAATTTTTGGGAATTTTCAAAAGCTATAAACACTAAAGAAAAGTAAATTTTTAAAATATATTTCGAATACATTTTCTAATACGCGAGGAAAAAAATATTGACTATATTTTAATCGCAACCTTACAAATAATTTTAACTTATAACTAAGTTTTTTACACAATGTTACTTTGATAATTTTACTTTGTTCTAATTGATCGAAAGCGATTCCTTTATCTGTAGTTTAATTATAGTATATATTAACTGATATAACCATATTTTTAATTACTTTTGTCATCATTTGTTAAGGTAAACCATTAAAAATTATATACTTAATTATATTTATTAAAGTTACAAAAAAATACATGTATTTCTAACTTTAAACATTGTTTTTACTTATGTTATATTTAATCCATAAGTACAAATAACACAGTCATAGAATTGGTGTGACTGGTTATTGAAGATATTTATGAATAAATGGTTAAGGGTTAGAGAAGAAAAGTAATAGAAACAAGAAATACAGTTTATGGATTTATTTTTAATTCCGTCTGTCTATTTTTTAATACATATTACGTAAAAAGTATTAACTCGATTAAAACAAAATTTTGTGAGAAATGTATGAGTTTATTTCATCAAAATCATTCTATTCACTCAGGAGATATGCGAATTAATATTTAAAAAATTTATTTGTATTGCATTTATACAACAACAAAGAAGTGCCTAGCTACTTGACGCGAAGTAATTACACAAATATATTATGTATTCATATATATCTGTAGCTAGTGTGGATCTTCATAGGAATTGGCGAAATTGGCCACAACTGAATTGTAGAATGGGATAGGAAAGGTAATTACTTAGTTAATCAATCTAAATGCGAGCAGAACCATGAGGCTAGGCTGGGCTTCTAGACAGATCCGCTAGGCTGGGCAGATGGACTGGGCTAAGCATGCTAGGTTAAGCTGGGCTGCTAAGTTAAGCTTCTAGTCTAAGCCACTAGGATGACCTGCTTGGCTGAGCTCTTAGGTTGTGCTGCTACGTTGGCCTGCTAGGCATTGCTGACAGGAACTGTTAGGGTGGGCTACTAGGCTGAGTCGAAATTTACAGCTGCAAGGTTGGGTTGCTAGACTGGGTTGTCAGATTGGGCTGCTACTTTGTGCTGCTAGGCTGACCTGCTAAGCTGGCCTACCAGGCTGGGTCGCTAGATTAACCTGTCCAGCCGTCCATAGCTGCAGCATTTCAGCGGTTAGAGAGCATACTCTACGGCCTAGAGTGCTCTCTACGACGCTTTTTATGCGCATAACGTGCTCGAAAATTCTTAAGAATACCTTACCCTAATTTCTTCTTCATATTGGTGTGAATTTTATGTCTTTTAGGGAGTAAGAGGTTTAATGATTTTATTTTGTGTACACCACGTGCATCGGACACGTACTGTTGTGTTTTGCATATGTAACTTTCGAAAAACCTTGCTTTTTCGAAAAGTTACTCGTGTATAACTAAAACTTAATTCTGTGGTGTTAATAAATTAAATTATTTTTGACATTAAATTTTACTCATTTTTTAATGTACATGATTTATATTGTCCGCGAAATTAGCACTTTCTTTGTTTACTTTCATTATGTGTTTACAAAATTAAGTGCCCTAAAAATTATAACTCTTAACTTACCAGAATTTGAACTGATTAATTTTGAACCGCGTGGTGATGTTATGGGATATTTATGGGGATATTTTATTATTGAAGTGAAGCTTCTTTGGACGCGATGAGAATAACATTTTCAAGGCCGCAACGTTTTTGCGACGTCAGAATATATATCGCAAAAAGGGCAGAACATAGGTACTTAGCTAATAATCAAGAGAAACGGTTAAACACTATAGAATAAGACAAGAAGTGTAACAAAAATTATAGCGCTAACTAATTTCCACAGCTGTTTTGTATGTTATATATGCAAAAATAAATTGATGCAATTTTGCGCGGAAACAAATATAAATGGTGCTTATTATTGCTATCACATCTTTTTGTGTTATTTGTGAAAAGTGAACTGTCAAAATTTTTTCATTCATTCATCTAGTTATGATTTATTTAATACTTATTTTGTGTGTATTTCATCTATTGTAAAACTAACAATATACGTACTTAATTTATTTATAAATCCGCGATGAAACCGTACATATAGTTATCGTAAATATAAGCAATACTCCCGAATTGTTTCAAACGCATCGGATAGTATTCTGGTACTGATATCATGGATATTTTTTTTATTGATATTTGTTTATGAAAATTTGTATTAACATATTAATAAATATTTAAGTCGATTTTTAATGGTATTTTATTAATTTCTCAGAATGAAATTTAGTGTATCCATGGGATATACTACCAAACCATGGGAGAATATGGTAGTAATATATTTAACACTACTTGTAATAAATCAGTCTACTAACCCAGTCAAGCAACGCCGGTTACTGGCCTAGCATAGCAGATACTAGCCAATGCTGATTGTCTAGCTTGGCAGCCCAGCTCACCAATCTAGCCTAACATATTAGGTTAGCAGATTCCAAAAATATTCCTTTTAGGCACACACACATACACACACACACACACACAAACATATATATATATATATATATATATATATATGTGTGTGTATGTGTGTGTATATATATATATATATATATATATACAAAGTGGAAACGTCCTGTCGTTTTTATTTAAAACCGGATGTGGTATGGAACAAATTTGGCAAAATAATTTTGGAGACCTTTAAGATTTCTGTAGTTTAAATTATGAAAAAAACTGCTTTACTATATGTTTGCATAAGGTTTATCGGAAAACTGACAAAACTAAATCCTCTGCGCGCCAATGTAAATCTTTTGCGATGCTAGGAACTAGTACTATATTATTTTTTTACCCGATATTATTTCGGAATTCGAACTGTTTGAGCATGTTTAAATTAACTCTGAAACAGCAAATCGAATAACCCATTGTGAGGCCATAAATATATTATTTTAAACGTTTGCACATTTACTCATCCATTTACAATTTTTTTCCTTTTCCATATTATATTAAAATTTACAACCCACAAAGGAATCTCCGAGAAGACGTAACAAAAAATGTTTCATCTTTATATATTAAGTATAAATTAAAGAATAGCTTTGCCTTTCCTTTATATTTTCGGACCATAGTTACTCCCGAAATGATTTATTTATCGCTCCTACATAGAGACTCCTAATTAGCACTAAGAATAAAGTGAGGAAACGTGGACTTTGCCAGTCGAATTATTTCTTCTTCACTTCTTCTTCTGAGCCTGCATTTTTATAGACCGATTATCAATACAGATATTGTTACTCATTTAGCAGTTAGAAAGCCATTAAACAAGCAACAACCACATAATATTTTTGGTACATTCTTTTTGTCTTAATGTTTATTATTTCATTCAGATTTTTTCATGACGTTTTCCTCCACGATTTCAATAGATCGGACGATAAACAACAAAATCCCAATCGAACACCATTCACTCATTTTAATATAATTGTAAAAATGTGGACTTGATAAATTTTTGTCGAGGCACCATAGAGGATAACGCAGTTGTTGTTATAACTGTTATTCAAGAAAATCACGTTGACGGTTTTACACGCCAAGGTACCATTTTCGGCAAACGGAGAAAACCTTGCTTTAAATTTTACTCTATGTGAATATTGTACCCCAATAAAATATTTCAACAAATTTCAAGTTTAGTTTATTTATTTATTTCTTAGAAACCCTAATTTACCAAAAATCATTGCACATGTGACAGTACCATGAGAAGAAATATTTACAAAATGTATGTAGTATACATAATTATGAATGTGATAGAAACACTTAGTAAATCGAATAATCATTAATTAGCAATCAGTCACGTAAACACCTTCCTTCCGGAAGTGGTCAATACAGCACAATAAAATGTGGAGATTGGGAGCACCTCGTAATATTGTGTTGAACAATGTGAGTTCATGAAAGACAGATGAACGCTGCAGAATTATAATATTGTAGCCTGATACCCAGAAAACTCATGTTAATATTATATCATATGACATAATAGTGGTTTCATTTTGATACGCAAAATCACCTATACGAATAATAAATATATCTATGCATATAACATAATTTGTGTCTCTTGATACTAAAAATAGTGTAAATTTTTGTTAATTATTTTAGACAAAATATTTCCCTGTCGAAGTAAGTAACAACTAAGTACATGGTCACTCTAGTTTTCAATGAACTCACTACAATATTTTTTTACTATAAATCAACCTTTATTCGTAGTAATTAAATTTTTCTTTAAGCTAGTTTACTGTCTTTCATTAATAGTTGATGAGTTTTAATTTTAAAAATATGAATTTTTTTTAAATTATTTAATAATAACAGAGGCATTTGGTTACTAAGTTTCAGACGTTTTACTTATTAACAAAAAAATCAAGCAAAATATTTCATTAATAAAATGCCCTTTAAATACCCAAAAACAAAACTAATAAAGACAGCCTGAGACTTCTACTGGTCGATATAATATAATGGACTCAGAATCTGCCAATTTATTTCATATAAGTTGCAAAAAGGGAACCAGCAAAACCGCATCATTCAACATTAAGTAAGATGAAATTGTTTATCTATCTTTTCCATAATGTTAGCTTGTGAATATTCAAGTATAAACGGGAACGTTAAAAGGAATAATGCGAAGCAATGTTCCTCATTCTTAACTACTTTCCTTTGGAACCCAGTAGACCTTTTTAACTAATTAAGGGAAACGACGAGGTTTATAATTTATGCGTTCATCTTATGCGTAATAAACTTACATTAATTACTGTTTATAAATACAACCCTGGGCAATGGCGCGGATTAATTTTACAATAATATTAAAGGAAGTCATAACAAAAACTGTTTTTCCAATTCCGTGCTTGATGTAGGTTTTAATTTATTCCATTTCAATATGAGGAGTGTCAATAAAACTTTTTAAAAACTGGTCATTTTTCAAAATGATAATAAATAAAATGGATTTAAATTTTGAACATTAATTTCTTATTCTCTTCTCATTGAGGCACTTGGATAGAATTTATCATATGTTTTACAAATTGGCAGCAATTGAAATTTTGTCTATATCAGGTCAAGAATTTAAGACTATAAAATTAAAAAAGAGTTAAACAACAATAAAGTTACGATTTCGAATCGATTTTATGGATTTCGTGTAAAATACTGAAAAGAAAGTAGTTTATCAGAAGGTTGAACAACTTTAGGCAGACAAATGATTTCTTCGACATCAGCATAGGTGAAGAAAGTTGATTAGACTGTGACGAATTCGAAGTTAAGAGGTTGTCTGTGAAGGTAGTGTTTCCATCTGAAGAGTTGTCTATAAAAGACAAGGAAGATCAAAACTCCGGAAAAAGATGGTTACCTAGTTCATCGGACAGACAGGTTATCATACTTCGATTACTCTGGAAACCAAAAGAATATTTACCGAAAGCTGGTATACGAACAAATATTTGCTCGTTATTATGCAAAATTTCTGATGTAACCCCTCGCACTAGCATCTTCTTCATGACGATAATGTCTTTGTAGACTCAATTAGATGATCGGTCGATAAGTCATTAACCACATAACCGCGATCTCGTATTACGCGACTCAATGATAAAAATAAACGGCGAAGAAATATGCTTTATGGTTCTATGAACTGAAACAATGCGTAGAATGAAACGCAGACTATTTTGAAAAACCATAAATAAAATAATATATTTGCTAGTTGCTTCCATTTTGTATATTCTAAAATATTTCATTATTATCTCCCCTATTGAAATTAAAGATTTTTATAAATATTGAAATGCCAATCTAGATGTTCAGAACAGTTAAAAAAAGTAACTTACTTTTCAAATTAATTTATGAATAAAACCCAATTAATGCAAACTCATTCGTTAATTTTTACTTGCTAACAAAACGACATTCAATTCTAATTATATTAAAACACGCAGTAATCATTAATAATAGACTGTAAGGTGTTAATAGAAGACTGTAAGGGAAGCTTCCAATAAGCAGAAGTAAGTATGTAGTATCAAGAAATTTTATTGCCACAGTTTTATATTCGCCAAATTGAAAAAAATGTTTTTTTACACAAAGATCTTATTAATTGTTATCCAATAATTGCTACTAAAAAATAAGAAATATTACAAAAATAAAGTATTTGGGATTGGTCTTGCTCTTAACAAAATACAGCAATGTAAACATTGTGAGCGGAATATAAATTTATTTGAAAATAACAGAAATGAATTACACAATAAAAACCCTACAATGGGTCCATCTTTATGCAGATATAATTCTCCGTTCATGTTGCACAAAAGAAACAATTTTGACTTACGTATGTTTTGCACATATCACGTTTCCTTTGTTATTGTACTCGAGAGAGTACTCGAGAAATAATAAAATATCTCCATTGTTTAGCTCTGAATTTGCGCGGCACCGGCAAAGGCGAGATTAAAGACAACGAAGTCTTCAGACGGCTATAAAGATTTTATTTCCTTTACAGCAACGAAGAAATTATCTTTTTACTTAAAAGTGATAAGAATACTGAGAAACAGTAAAAGTGTTCGTTTTCGTATATGAATGGAATAAATTACTAAATTGAAAAATTTTATCGTATATTGTAGTTAGAGACCGGAAGGGGTTTAACCCGGAGTTTTCGGTTTTATTGAATTATCTCCATGCTCTGGATCAGTATCGTTATTCTCCGGTTTCCACCGAAACGTACTTAAACTTATTAAACAACCATCTGCAGTGAGTGAGTTTCTTGACCTAGTGCCGATTGAGCTAACGCTTGGTAGATGTGAGTGAGACCGTGCGGGTGGGGACGCGAGACCGCAGCGCGGATCGAGCGTGATATAAATATAGGAAAACGCTCGCATTCAGCAATTTGTTTAACTATCGTAAATTTGTGTAATTTGCATTAATTTTTGTTTCCCATAATTAATTTGATTTTTTAACTATGGTTAAATTATCAAATTAATTCACTATAAGAAAATTCTATCAATCGTTATCACGTACGAAGATGCCACTTAAGCGATCGAACTGCTCGGAATTAAAAACATCGACGGTGAAGTTAACAAATTGAAAATAATCAATCCACAGCCGGTAAAGACAGATTTTTCAATATTTTCGTCAAATTTTGTTACGTGCTGAATTTCTGAAAGTCCCTAATTTTATTGGATTATCGAAAATAGTGGGAAAATGTCTCTATCCATATAAGCAATTCTTTTGTTAAGCAAGTTTTTTTTCATTGATGGGACATATGAACGAAATCATTGTTAATAAACGAAACTAATTAAATAGTGAAATCGGGACTCCTAATAATATTAAATTATAATATAAACTGTCAATAATTCGATCATTATTACAAAAAACGGAGCAATTAAAAATGTTGAAAACACAAGAAAATAAAAAATAATTAAATTTGGAATAGCCACCAATTTCCCGTATGGAATAGTATTTTTTATTTATAATCAATAATATCATGTGATTTTTAATTAATTGAAATATCTATGTTTATAGCAGGAAATATGAATGCTGTAATAACCAATTATTTAATTAATGTACATTAAATCTTGTTAAAAAAACATTGAAGTAATTTTTTGTCAGCTTTGTAGATCTGGTTTTTTCCAGATTTTGTTTTTACCGATCTCCGGGTTTTTGATCTAGCAAAGGTGGTCCTAATTATAAATGGAAAATCTGTTGTGTACAATTTGATGTGATAATTGTTTAAAACTATAACATAATTAGGAAAAAATATTTACTTTAGCCTATTCATCAGGGGAAAAAAATTATATGCATCTTGAAGTTAATTAAGAAAATAAAACATATTAGCGCCGTCAGTTAGTATTTATTGTCGCCTATATTTTTTTTATTACGTAAAACGATATGGATTTATAATTTTCATTCGAACTTACCTAATATATTTCCATCAACTTCTACCAAAAGATGACGAGCAAATAAGTGTGAAATTAATAAATTACCTGAATGTACGTAGCGGACGATGGCGTGTCACGCATATGACAATTTATCACTCGGTCTAATACACCTTCAGACTAATAGCTCAAATTTAGATATAACCCAGTTCAATAAAAAGATATTCCCAATTATTGGCAAGTAACTAAATTTACTGCTTCTCACATACAATTCAAACATCGTATTGAGCCATATATATATATATATATATATATATATGTATATATATATATATATATATATATACATATATATATATATATATATATATATATATATATATATATATGATTAATTAAAATTAAAAATACAACAATTTTTGGAGGCAATATTTTGTAATTACCTTAACCTATTTTGTTCATTTTTGCATAACATAGAATATAAATACAATTAACCAACATGGTGAAAATTTAAATTTTATTGACAAATAATTGAAAAAAATAACATAACATTTTTCACTTTTGTTGAAAATATTTTTTTCAAGGAAAAAACTATCTTTGGCCAAAAAGATTAAAATTAACGACTAAAGACAATTTAGGTAAAATCGTAATAATTAACTTGTTTTTAGGTAAAATCATGTTACGATAGCTCACGAGATTAACTTTCGAAAGTAAGTAACACTATGGTGAAATTTTCATATTTTTATGTTTATTTCCTATTATATTGCACCCTAAAACAAAATGTGATCAGGAAGCAGAATAAATGTCAAAATATGAAATAAAAACATGTATTTGGTAGAAATCAAAACACGTACTATTTATGATTTCCAATCTGCATACGGTTTTCAGTATTGAGGTTTTTCTTTCCATTGCATACAGACTAATAATTCATAGGTTATATGTAAGAGGGAGAGGAAATATATTTAAATTAGATGAAAAAAAAGACCAAAAATAATTGAAATATTAACAAAACATGTGAATTTTTTTATCATAGATCATTCGCATTATATACTGTAACATGAATATACAAAGTGTGAATACTTTCTTGTATTTCTAACTATGTTCCATTTATATTTTTAATTTGTATTATTATGTCTTTACTATTTTATTAATCCATGTTGTTACTTAGTTAAATTGTAGCAAATACGCTTATTTAATTTCAAATGTTTGGGCGAAATAAATATAAATACGAATGAACTTTTTTTGGTAAGAGTACGTACTTACTGTACGAAGTATTGCAGATGATAAAATAAATCTTTCAATAAATTAGGTACGGCAAAATTTACTGTACTTAATTGTGCACAACATTCTTTTAAGAGGGTCTGCAAGTGCTTTCTAATAGAAAGCAAAACATTTTTTTTTAAAGTAAAATACTAGATGCTAGATTTTATAATTGACATATATATCTCTAGTACGTTGTTGCCATTACAAAAATATTTGTCTTAAAATAATAATCTGAGTGCACCAGCAATTTTTGAACCATATTAATGGGCACTGCACCCTATATCCTAATCGGTTGGCAGTTATTTTGATACCCAGGTAAATCAACTCCAAGAGGTGCGTGAAATCTGTTTTTTTTAACATATTTCGCATAGTGAGAGACGAATACTTGATTATACTCTCGTTTACTCACTGACAGGTCATTACAAAAGAGTAAGAAAGTTTAAATTTGGTCACTCAAAATATAATTTTTTCCAAAGGAAAATCTGGCTGATATCTCGTATGATTTTGGGACATTTCTCCTTTGCTATTTCATAGTTTATATATACATATACACACATACATACATTAGAGTGATTCATAAAAGGCAGAAACATTTTTTTTTACATTTTCTTCACTCTCAACCCCTTAAATTTATCTATTCCACTAGAAAACATATCAGGATTTTTTATTTTTTTTTAAATTTATATTTAAAGGTCGCTACACACTTTTGAAATTCGAAAAAAAGCATTTACTTTTTAAGAGTTTATTGATACCAGAAATGAGTGTTATACACAGGTTTTAGGAAAAATATTATACTTAATAACAATAACAATCGTTCCTCTAAATTATTAAATAAAAAGAAAAAAAAATATAGTAGATCTGCCTTATTACAAATTGAGTTTTTCTGCCTATAATTCTCAACTAACAACATTAGGTATTGCTTCTGCTCTTCCACATTAGTATGCAATTGATTGTACTCTTTCATATGTTGTACAATTTCTTTAGCCGATTTGAAGCTTTCTTCCTATTTCCATAGCTCAGGATCTTTCTGAATGAACTCGCAAGAAATTCCAGTGATTTTGAAAATTCATAGTGTTTGTTGATATGAAATGTTCGATGTTTCTGTTTACGATTGCATCATATTTCAAAGATATCTTAAATCTTTTAAAACTCATAATTTCAGTACCACTGGAAGGCCCTACAGATGTTACAATAACACTTTCGAGTAAAATTTCTAGTATGTGATGCCGGCATGCAAACCAAATCAGTTCCTTTTGCATTTTCCGTTCTAGAAGAACACATGCTCCGTTTATTCGTCCTGTATTAGATGATGTATCAAAACTATCAAATTCATTTTATCATATAAATTTCACGATAAAATAGTCTCGAAAATAGGGGAAGCCATTGTTTTTTCCTTTCCATCTGGAAGCTTTGGAACAGCCGAGAGCTGGTCGACTCCTTTTCCAGATACCAAGATTGGTAGACGATCTACTATTTCATGTCCGGTTATGTCCTCCAGCATCTTTCCATCCCAGTGCACAGTAAGTGTATTTAGCGGTTGGAAATCAGCTTTAATATTTCGCGACGTATAGAAAAATAGCTAAGGTTATATTGTGATACGTCACAGCCCAGACGTTTGAATGCCAAAACGACAAGCCAAAATAACAATTGCTTTTCGGTCAGTCAACTTAGCGACATCAAGAATAGTAGCTTAACTAGAATCTAAAATTCTTTTTTGGCCTCGTTTCTGTGGTGTAGGAAAACCATAACTTAAATAGCCCTGGCTGAGACATAGGATGACTTTGACCTATATCTCTATCACTTTCATTCCCTACAGAAGAAACTGAACGTAAATAACATTTCTCAGTTAATTTTTTCATTGCTTCTTTTCCCTTTTCTATCATCTTTTGCAACTTAGCTTCTTTTTGTAAACATTTTTTAAGTTTTTTCATATGGTTTATATCGATATTATCAATTTTTCCTGGACAACTCATTTCTCTTTGTCTTAAAAGAAATTGCTTATCTTCTTCAATAGTTATTATATTAAGGGCTTTTTAGTGAGCAATTTCAAACAAACCATTTAAATTTGATTGCCATTTCTTTTCTCTTTCTTTTATTGCTGCTGAGCGTTTTGCTTTATTTTCTTGATTTTTTTTAATTCTGCCATTCTTTGAAATGTTTAAGTATTTTTGTAATAACATGTTGTTTTTCTTTGGTAGGAATAGTTGCTTTTTGCCATAGTGTTATCACATCACTTGTTGTTAATGACGCCGATTCTCTATTTGTATTGTTCATTACATTTTTATAATGAAATAATAAACACATAACTTCTTTCACTGACGATAATTTTGTTTGCACCAAATCGGAACGATATTGTCCAATTAACCATATTTTAGTCCTTTTTCGCGTTTTTATAATATTCGATATCATTTTAGAAATACAAATACGAGAATAAAGCTAAAGTAATCACATTTACACTCATACACAATCACTATGACTCGCAACGATGGCGTCACTGGATAAGTGTATAAAAGAGCAATTGATTGTTAATATTAACTAAATTGAAGGTATCTACAGAGAGCACAGAGGTGCCAAAGAAGTGAGTAAATAAAGAACTGCTTACGTCTGCAACTAAATATCGTCATCAAAATTGTATAAGTAATCCATAGCCAACTTCGCAATAAGTGCTAATTTTAAGGTAATTCTTAAAAATCTTATGAGGCGGTAGCGACTCTTAAATATTAATTAAAAAATCCGAAATTTAAAACAAATTATAATTTAGGTAGATAGAATCATAATATGGATTGAGATTAAAAACATATAAAACTTGAATTTTAAAAGTTTATATATATATATATATATATATATATGTATATATATATATATATATATATATATATATATATGTATATATATATATATATATATATATATATCAAAATGAGAGATATCCCGGGAAAGACTTATAGTTGCTTAGCCACCCCTTCTAAACTTGACCCTGGCAAAGGTTCTGTATGAGGAGAATAAACATCACAGAATAAAAGATTAGGCAACATAATGACCAATTGCGTAATATCAAAGTAGAAATTACAAGTAATTTACGAATTTTACTCCATTCCACCACTTCTTACTACGAATTTTACTACATTCAACAGTTGGTACTCAACGTAATGAAACTTACACAAAATTTATGTTTACATTTTATAAAATCGAACAAAATTTGAAGTATATATTTCACAGTGGTAATACAGGTGGTAAAGCCATAACTTGTACGTAAAATAGCTGAAATTACCAGGGAACTCACGTGCACCAACCTAGGTTACAAAGCCTGAGAGGTGACAGGTGTTTCGATTATGATACTACCCATTACAACTAAAGTAATAGAATAGTCAGACATTTCTACACGTCTGATGAGCCTCTGTGTATTTTATGCGCACAAAACAATGTAAGCTCTTCATACAAATTTTATTTGCTACACACTCAGGTGGGCAATCTAATTTTATTTCGAAGTTGTTTCCTCGATAGTAATATCTCCGCTCGCTGTGAAACCTGTTTTATATTTAACTATTTTCAATCATATTTATTTTTTTATGAAAGTGGTATGTATAATCGAGAATGCTTTGTTCCAATTTTATTACTTCTATGTCCACCGCGACATATTATATATTGACAAAATAAAAATGTTATTAGACTCCCTGAATATGGATAGACGAAAATCACTCCGAAAATGAATCATAATTTTAAAATCAGCCAAAATTTGATATTATGTAACAAAACTTTTATAATCATTACATATATTTGCAGTACTCTTGTTTTAAGGATAGCTCTTTATAGTATACAGGAAAGTGGGTCATATAATTTGTTTAAAAACAATAAATCCTTTGACGTTTATTATTTTACCTAAGATTATAAGGGGACCCATTATTCAGATGCAATTACGTATTTGAAAATAATAATCAAATAAGCTATAAACATAAAAAGTTAAGCAGAATGATATCTAATACAGAGAAGTGTCAAGATATCTACTGACTTAAATAAATGTTCGTTCACTGTATTTGCTCTAATTCAATATACTAATTAAATTTATATGAAAAATTCGTCGCTTGTTTTTATCCACAATGAGCGTATTTTTATGCTACATACAAACAAACACGCACATAAAAGGAAACAACAAGGACACTATCTTTCAAAGGGAAGCTATCCATAAATGAAATCTCTTTCTAAGCCATAATAATGGTAAACTATACCTACTTATGCACATTAAATCTAAAAGTAAATTCAATTTTATACTGCAATAAATTATAATATTGAACATTAAACGAAGAAGAGCTAAAGTAGCAGTATTATTTTCTCAGAAATAAAATCTCAAGTCATTTGAAAATACATTTGTGGCTTAATAAATTGCTAATATGAAAGATATACTGAGAGCCAAAGAACAAAAAGAATGCAAGATACGAGAAATATTATCCAACACTATCTCTGTTAATTTGATCAAAACAAAGTATTCCGATTAATTCCTAAAAAAAGGTGAAAAATCAAAAATGTTCGATACGTTTTACAAGCAAACACTTGAATTTTGAAAACTGCAAAATATAATTAGCTGAGTGGTAAATTCCTCTACAAGACGATGTATTACGAGATAATAAATGTGTTCACATTTCATAATTCAAAATGTCATGTTATTATCTAGAAATTCACATACACCCCTGCAAGCACAAATGTAAAAATGACACTTCTCTGTAACATTTACAGAATGCATTTAATAAGACGGCTTGGTAATCCATCGACTTTTGTACTAATAATAAAAATTTGAAAGAGAAAACGTTTTGTTATAAATAGAAGATCGTGACTTAGTTGACCAACTACATTAAATATTCGTTGACTTTTGACAAATATCAGCATTGTCAAATTTTTCATCTATTTATTTCTTGGAAACCCCATGGCAAATTTATGGATTTACCTAAAGCATTGGACGTGTACCGTAAGAAAAAATGATTATAAAATATAATAGAGACAATAAGGAATAATGCAGAAATAATTCGAACAAACATCAGCCTAACGAGTGGTGATTCTTTTTCAAGGAAATCTTTTTAGTAAAGCTTTTTAAAAATATTTATAGGAGTGAATCTCGTAATAAGATTTAATAAAGCATTTTTAAGTATTCTTAATAATAAGATCAATGCTATCATTACCATTTCATAAAAAAAATTTTCTTGGCGTTGGTATAAATTAATCAAAAATTACTTAGGATAAATTATAGAGAAGAAAAATTTAGTTATTGGTTAGTGTAAGTTATTTTAATATTGTATGAAAATACCTGATCTTCTTTTCCTATAACTAGTTCTCGAAATCTGTTATGAAAACCAAGCAAATTTTTTTACATATAAAATATTGTATCAGTCAAAAGATTTATTTATAGTAATTTTTGAATAACCACGAATTTATACGGGCTATATTAGGCATTGAGATTTATAATTTTGCTGTACGTATATCTATGCCTCACACTGGTAACTATGCCATTAAATAATACAAAAGCTAAACATAAGACGAGGAAAGCTTAAGAAAAAAAATTACTCGGATAAAAAAGTTACTTTTACATTTTTCAAAAAAATTACTTTTGAACAAAATTGATTACCATCCATTCCAGCTCTCTGCAGCCGGTGATTTACAAGAAAAAAGCCTAAAAAGTGGCACGCTGATTACTAAATCTTACGCAAGAATGGTGCAAAATGGCACAGAAATGATGGGCTGGCATTCAAAAACGGTACGTGTGATAATGGCGTCTAGCGAGAATCTTCCATCCCCCTCCCTATTAATTTTATCAATGTAATATAGTTTTTTTTTAAAACGAAGACACGATTGCGGGAGAAAAAAGAAAATTGATAGCGTTACGCTGTGCCACTTGCTATCTTTAAATTATCCCCGACAACTGCTTATAAACTTCGAGATATTCAAGAGCCCATTTGAGACTTTGACTACTTAATAAATCCAATTATTTCATGGAATGAAAAATTGTGTCAATGACGACTACTCAAATATTCTAATTAAATTTTAGTTCCATTTTCAGTTTTTTTTTCATTTCAGTAAATGATGAAACAATCTGAAAGGAAACACGTCCCAGACCACTTTGAAATTTTAAATTTCGCGCATGAGGTTTCAAATTTAAAAACTTAATCTCGTCCGATGAGTAGTAAAGCAAAGGAACTCTTACTTTACAGGGGTACATTAAAAATATGTTATTAACCCACAATTAGTACTTTCTTTCGCAGCATCTGTTTTCCATAAATCATGCATTCAAGTATCAAACTTTGGAAACTGTGAGAATACGGCAGGCAAACAGAAGAAGATTCTCTATTAAATCGTGAAATTTAATATAAACTACTTCACCCCGGCAATAACCATCTAAGAAAACCTTGATAATATAACTTCCAATAGACTGATGTGTTATAAAAACTTGTTTTGAAACATAAAAACTCTCCCTTTACTCTGACTGTCCCAGACTACTCATAATTCTACACTTGTATCCTATGTTTGTCTGGCACAGCCATTTTTCTTAGAAACATTTTGCACCACATATATATCAACAGCTAACATTCAAAAATATTAAACAAATTATCAAAATGAAGAATTGCAAAACATTTTGTTTTAGAATTTCATGTACGAGTAAGACCAAAAGTAGAGCGGGGAACATATAAGGAAGTTTTTTCAGAAATCGTAGACGTAGAAACGTTTGAATTATTACCATGAAATGTTGCTTACTAATAAACATATTAACACGTATTATATATATATATATATATATATATATATACATACATATATATGTATATATATTAGGGTGGAGCAAAAAAAACGAAAATTAAATTTTATGGTTCCTGTATAATTAATTGATGACACTACTAATAAGTAACAACTACGCAAAATATGAATTCCCTAGGACATAGTTTAGAGGTGGCGCACATCACTTGTTTATCTCTAAAAATAGGATTTTTTACTTTACTTACGTTAATATATAACTTGGGTTATTGTACCTTTTTATTAACTTAACTACCGTTTTTTATTTAAATAAACAAACTTATGTAAGTTACAGTGCATACATTTCTCCAACTACCCTACATTTATTAACATTTTTGACAAGTAAATTTGACGTCTTCAACGATTTCATTCAGTTTTGTTTCAACCAAGTTCGCGACAAAACATGCCTAAAACAAGAAAAGATCTACGTTATTAGTTAGCTGGTGGACCACAACAATTGAAAGAAAATATGTTGCCGACTTAGTTAGATATTTTAAAATATTATTTGTTGACGCAGAATAATTTACACGATCTTTACAACGTCAAAGATCCTTCCGTAATAGAAATCTGTGAAATTATAGCTTGTGACATCTAGTGACCATCATTATAGAAGCTGTGGGAAAAATCATGTATTCCAATTGTAAGTTACCAACAAGTTGTTTCTTGTGTAACACAATATTATAACAAATATAAAAGTATAAAAAAATACGAAATTATTTGAAAAAACTAGAATTTCTTCATGCTTCAAAAAATTGTTTGATATTGCTGTTTGTAAATGCATTTCAAGAGAAATTTGTAAATGTCGAGGTAAAGTACCCTCAGAAGAAGTTGAATTTTTGGAAGATTAGCGAAACAAGCGCCAAATGTATATTGGAGGACTGGATAAACTAGCAACTTCCACAAATTATAGAAGTTTGTTGAGAAAAATAAAGTATGAAGAACGTGTGAAAAAACTTAATGAAACTCCAAGTACGTCTGAAGCCGTCAATACCTTAGAAGACCTCTCGCTAATCCGAAAGTTCTACCAGTGATTCCTCGCCCTCAGGACAATCGCCAGTTTTGGATACCATAATCAATTCTGTTATCTGTTATACGTCTGAGGTTTCACAAAAGCAAAAGCGTACAATTTTACAAAATTTAGCAGTCGCTTGCGATAGAACTGGGGTTTCAGATAGATCAGCAATAATTATTGTAAACATAGCATTATCAGATTTAAACATTATTTCTAAAATTGATCCTTCGAAAGTCATTGATCGAAGCAAATTACGGCGTGAGCGTAAAGAAGCCCGCAAAAATTTGCAGCAATTTCCCGAAGATAAAATATCTATCTACTCACTTTATTTTGACGGGCGCAAGGACAAAACTTTAGTCACATATAATACATTAAACCAACAACATCGCTTTACTGTAACTGAGGAGCATATCTCCTTAATCACTGAACCAGGATCAGAGTATCTTGGACTTACTGAAGTAACTTCAGGAAAATCCATTACTATTCAAAAAGGGATAGTCGAATTTTTACAAGATAAATACGAATCTATTTCTTTGATGGCAATTGGATGTGATGGCACAGCAGTTAACACAGGACCCAAGAATGGTGCGATAACGTTATTAGAGAGACATTTGAATCGAGCGCTGCAATGGCTTGTTCGATTATTACACGCAAATGAGTTAGTTCGTCCTTTATTTATGCAGCTGGACGGTACAACTACTGTCCCGAATAGTTTTTCTGGTAAAATCAGTAAATTATTTAATAACTGTTTAAAGAAAGAAGTAATTGATTTCGAACCCATTCACGCGGAATTGCCAAATATTGACGAAGAGTTCCTAAGCACTGACCAAAAATATTTATATGAAATGTGTTTTGCCACATCTCAGGGTAGTGTTACATGCAGCTTAGCCAATAGAGATCCTGAAAAATTAGCACACTCTAGATGGCTCACTTGTGTAAATAGAATCCTGTGTTTATATGTGGGTTCTCAAAATATGTCGCAAATCCTGAAAGATTTGTCTACTTTTATATTAAAAGTTTATGCGCCAACATGGTTTGACATAAAAACGAAATCTACAATTGCAAATGACCCGATTCACATATTTCATATGATACGAAGATCTTCGTATCTCTGTCGTGATTTAAACAAACATCGTGTATAAGACAATACAGAGAAACGCATTCTTTTTACATCCTGAAAATTTACTAGTAGCAATGCTGCAAGACACGCATCAAGATATACGTGAGCTTGCTATTTCATACATTTTAAAGGCTCGGGAGCAAAATAATGACAAAGTTCTTCAATTTGTCGTACCACAGTTGCAATATGAAGCTTCAGTTTATTGTAATGTAATAGATTGGACCAAATAAAAAAATCTATGAGTCACCGTTAACGAAGCGTTTTAGTATTTCGGAATTACAACAGTTAATATCAAATAAAGACAGATTGAAGCAAATTTTTGGATATCCTTGTCACACCCAGGCTGTCGAACGGTGTGTTAAACTTGTTACAGAGGCATCGTTGCTAGTTTGCAGTCTAGAGCCTTTCAAGAAAATCTTTGCCAATTTTTAAGAAAAAATCACAATATTTTAATATAAAAAAAAAAGATTCAGATTCCGATGTAAGCAGTCAATTATTTTTATTTAGTGGACTATGCTTCCTGTACCATTTACTTTAAAAATACTCAAATAAAGCCTGAAATTAAATGAATTGTATTTTTTTTATAAACCTTGAATTTCCACCAATTTTGAAAATTTCATCGCTTATGCGTCACCTGAAGATGTTATCTTAGGAAGGTCATATTTTGCAATTTAAGGTATTTTCTCTCTAGGTACCTTTTAATTACACAGGAATTAAAAAAATTAAAAAATATTTTTTCGGCCCGTTTTGCTCCACCCTAATGTGTATTACTAGTCCTTCTGTATACATTCTACTTATTTATAGTGTAGGATTGCACAGTTTATGATTGTACATAAGGATATTATTATTTTGAAAGTTCTTTTTTTGATTCATACAAAAAATTGCAAGGAAATAGAACGTGAACGATCCAAAAAATTGAATAATGATATATTTTAAAGCATTAAATAATTTAATGCACATGTCTTCATAGAACTCTCTAAATATTCCTTACTTTATAATTCTTTACAATGTATTACAGTACATACGTAAAAATTTCTCTCTTCATTAATTTTTAAACATAGTTTTTTCTTCAAAATAACTTTCCAACAACCAATTTTCGATGAACCTATTTTATTATATTCTATTTTAGTTGTACTTGAAATCTATATGAATACACATCCTAAGGCTTTGTACCCAAATCTTCGCGTCCACTGTTTATTCTTTAACCAGAACACCGTCCTATCTATGTAACTATTTTAATGCATTATTTAAATTATTGACCAAAAACAATTATCATTGTCTAAAGCATATTTCATTTTATTTTCACGAATTGACACCAAATACCTTCCTGGTGAATATTAGTGGTTAATATTGACTAACAACATTTAGAATTTAAAGCTCAATTAAAATATAATATGACACTGAACACACTGCCGGTTCCAGTGGGTATCAGAAAAATTCTGATTTGGAATAATGGATCATTTTAATAAATAATCTTTAAATAAAAACAAAAGATAGCTTCGAATATTTGGTTGAAAGATAGAGCGGATCAATATATAATAAAGTCTAAGTATATATTAGACATTAATTTTATTCTAAACGCATGATTAATATCGGATAGATAGTTTTTCAAGAGAGAAATTAAAAATAACTTCTTGTGAATAAATTTAAAATAACTTTTTAGCTCATAATAGATAATATCCACTTCGTTGTTTGGATAAAATTGACACTGATACTGATACAACTACTCATGGAAACACCGCTTCTAGATCCTTCGGTAGTTATAATAATTCGTTTAAATACGTAATTTAACGAATTTGAATTCAGTTATGCATTCGATTCAAAGTAAAATAAAATTTATTCATTTTATAAGTTTTTCCACAAACATGCGCCTAAACAAGGATAGCGGTGTGTTTGAAGATTCTCGAAGATTTTTTTCTTCCGATATGAATTTAAATAGTATTTCAGGCTAGATGATTCGTCAAAGTATCCGTGAGATTTTGTGTTGTCTAAGTTCAACGTTTCTGTGAGATGCTCTCCTCCTCAAATACATAAATTGTATACAATTAAACGGGCGACCAAAAATGATATTGATATGAGGCGAGACCAATATTTAAAGAAAGTAACAAAAATCGAGAAGAAGCCGCTACGACGCGCCTTCTAAATTGTTCGCACAAGAGCAGAATTTATTATCTCCGAACAACTTCAACTTAATATAACAACACAATAATCTGACATGACAGGATTATACATCTTGTGAATGTAAATAAAAATGGAAATAGTTTTTTAATTGAAGCCAATACTAGTTGTATTATTAGAGTAAATTATATCATATAAGAAATATTAAATCACATTGTATAACATTTATTATTTTTTACTCATTATATTTTAAGAAGAAAATAATGAGTATAAATCTGTGTTAAACATTTTAAATTGAAAACATTTTTTAAGAATGTTCCGTGTTAAAATTTACTTAAAAGTAGAACTGCATTCAAAATTTAAACTAAATTATCTAACAGTTTTCGAACATCGCAAATTAATTAAAAGAATTTGAAACATCGAGATGGGGTTGATGTCGAATATATATTATATATTACTAACACATCCGAAGCATTGACATTTTTCCAGGCCTTATAAAAGATTTTGCTTTTATAGGTAACATTATTTTGCGTTATTTGTTAACAGGATACGCAACAACCTGGAAAACTTACAAAAATTAGAGGTGTTAAATCTAATACACTAAAGACGTACATAGAACTTTCAACTTACATATGTCATCTTCGAAGATGTGATAAACAACATAATTAAAGTTCAAAGCATTTTTAAGGTTTTATAGAAGAATATCTCGTAATAATCTGTTAAATCCGGTGAGGATGTGATGGAGTTAACAGTTTTTACAGTTGTAGACTTAAGTGTAAAAAGTTTTCAAAGGGATGCTTTACAATTTAACAAAAATTTCGGATGAATTACCGTTAGGGCGGGATGTTAACCTCATTATTCTATTATAAGATATGTCTTTTTTAAAATAAAATTATCCCCATTTAAATATTAATTAAATATTCCTATTTAAATATTTTTTTATGTTTAAGTTCAATTTACTGAACACTCAGTACCGCAGATTTTACCAACAAAAAAAAATTAGATACATAAATTATTCCATTTAATATGTTCAAAAAAATCAAAAGAAATTGGCAATGAAGTTATCACTAAATTAATTCCATGGAAACTCCGTAAGAATAATTTTCTCTTATGTTATTTTTTATCTTCTCCAACCCGCTTGAATCATTATAATGCCATTTGTAACTGCGGATTATAACGTAAAATAAAAGTTAGCACTTTCAAAAAATAATGTGCTGGGATATACATGACACTTATACATTAGTCATGCTTTGATACTTTAAATAATTGTAGATGTTGTATGATGACATATTCAGGTGGACAATTTGTAAAGATTCGTAAAAATTTTTGCCTGAAGATGTTGGCTTACTAAAAAGCCTAGATCATGGTAAAGAATTAAAAATTAGAATAATACTCCATCATGTAGTTTCATTTAGTTGCGAAAAATTAAATTAAATTGAATTTCTACAAAATTAAAGTCAAATATATTCAACGTTGATTTTTGTATTTCCAAATTAACAAAATGTATTTGAATTAAAATAGCATTACACCTGAATGAATAAGTATTTAATATAGGCAAACAAAATTTAATAAAGTGATTACAACAATTATGCAAAACCAATTAAAATACCCTCACATTAACAAAAAAATACCCTAAATATAAAATTAAATCCTATAACCTTGTAATACTTAGCTATAAAACTATATCAAGAATATTTTATTACACAAAGGAGTAGACACTTTATCATTTTAATTTACTTACAGACTCCTAAAAATTGCCATAAAAATTGCTAAAATTTGGAATGAAATTTTACCACAGGCCTAGTGGATGTGCATGAAGATACATCTGTAAGAGTATATAGGTCCAAAAAACTGCATGGGTTGTAATATTTATCGCATTTTATTTCTATTTCTCTTATCATAATGTAACTTCATTCAAATTCATTATGTTCTAGATTAGACGTTCGCATTATTTATAATAAGCCTCAATCACTGAATTAATGTGTAAAACAAGGCAATGGCTAATACTTCCTCTAACTCTGAATTTATTATTAATTTTGAAATAACATGAAACCAAAAAAGGACTGTCATATTAAAGATCTCAAATAATTTAAGACTTTGATTGAAAACAACCAAGCTAGTTTAAATTAACCGATTAATTCGTGTAAATTTTTGTTACGAAATATATTTTGTATAAACCTACATACTGTTTGTAGATGATGTATTCAGATGTTCGTTATTCTAAACCAATTAATTAACAGATATTTAACTTCTAATTTACACAAAGTATCGTAACTATAAATCAATTCCATTTTTTGGACAAGAATTTTCACAGGAAGAAGAAAGAGATTTCCTAACTTTGTATGAATTCAATTTCAATTTTCTCTCAACACGACTAAAAGCTTTATTTTATTTTAATGCTCTAAGCATTAAAATAAACACAATAAAAATCATCTTCTCTCGAAAGAAAAGTCTATCCGTCCGTCCGTATATGTTTTTTCACTTTCTGTTTGTCACTTTGCACATCAATTTTCATAAATTTGCAGTTAACCCTTAATTACTCGTGTCAACAAGTTATACTTATGCTCACGTAGGAGTATATATAACACCAATTTTAAAGGTGAAATAAAACACTCTTAATAACTTGGTATTATATTTATTATATAAATAAACAGTGTCAAAAGCAGTAAAGAGTAACAATCTTCAAAATCAGCATTTTTTAAAAATACTAAAGAGATCAATCTAGACACAGTTTAATTCTCACATATATTGATGGATTGATCATCACAGATGTGCTGCTAGCATTTAGCTCACACAAATTTTATTTTTTTGTCTTTCCTAATACGACATCTTTTATATTTAGTAGATAGACCGCCTCTGGACGTGGAGTCAACATCTTGGAATCGGCATTCGTATGTTCCAAGACAGTTGTGGTAATGTAGATCGAGTTTGTTGGTGTACTTTGATCAAAAAAACAGGAAGGTGTTTGAGAAACTCCCTTCTCGATATTTTGAGGTCCATTTTGTGTTTATAAATGACACAAGCATTGATACCAGCAACGTTGAGAAAATGATAAAATATAACCTCTGGATATCTCTTTGTGCGCTTTCCGCATAACGTCAGAAGGTTATCACACATTTGGTCGTTAGTATCTACCCCACCTTTTGTGCGGTTATATTAAAAAATAATACCCGGTTTATTCTTTTCACTTTCGATCATAGCTTTGTCATGATGCATAGACGAAATCAGCGGTACAGCCTTGGATTTTTTTGGAACATAAGGACAAAGGGTTACATTTTCTTAAAATCCAAACAAACTGGATTGCTCAACTCGGTTTCGTTTGAGCAAGAAGCAAAGTAATATTTCTGGCTTGTTCTTACGAATACTTCCAACCATAGGAGCTGCTGATCCTTCAAAAGTATACTTTCAAGAGAAACGCTAGTAAACCAATTGCTTGTCATGATACTTTCATATATTATACTCTATAACGAATGTGGCTTAAAGTATAATTTTCACTGAGTAGACAGAGAAAAGACTTTCGATAATTAATTTTTGCCTTTTAGTTTTTTGCAAAAAATGTGTTTCTTTTAGTTTTTAAAATTAAAAATTCGTTTTTCTTTTTTTGTCTTTAATTTATTTTAAAACTGTAAATTTTTTTTTTATTTCATGAAATTATTGTATTGTCATCGATTCTTGAGACGAATTCAAAATGCAAATTTTTTGTCAGTCAGTATTTATTCCTCTCTTTTAACCACATTTACGACAATAGAACGACTTTAATTATCATTCTCCGTTATTTTATAAGATATAGTCAGATAAAGGCAAGATTGTCAGGAAGTCGTTCCGCCGTTCCCCTTCGTGTTAATTGGCGTAGTCACTGTGGAGTCTAATAACTTCCCGACCATTACCACTTGCAACGCCCTATTATTAATGCGTCGTGACCTACTCACGCGTCAAGTAAATAATCCGTTTGGGGTTCTGAATCATGAGATGTGAAACTGTCTAATTCAATCGGAATTATTTCCAATTTTGTACGCTTTTCAAAAACCCATGAAAATACAATAATTTTGTACGCTTATCAAAAACTCATGACAATACAATAAAATAAAAAAGTAAGTCCAAAACAAAAATATTAGTTAAAATAAGGAAAGTTTTCAATTATATTTTTACGTAGCAAGAACCGATGAAAATACAATAATTTCATGAAATTAAAAAATTACAATCTTAAAACGAAAATAAAAAACAAGAAAGTAAAAACAAATTGATAGTTAAAAATCTAAAAAAAGTAGGCTTACGAAATACGGCACTAAATATATATACTTAAATATACAGTGGCCCATGTAAAGTTCATCACAATTTTTTGGAATCATATATTCTAAGAAACACTTAAAAGTGTATAAAGTTTCCTTAGGTGTTGGTGTAAAATCAAATTTTGTTATACTAATAACTTATGTTTTCAGCAAATTGCATTGACTATGCTCTGTTTTAGCAGAAACAATTATTGTTAGTTAAAGTATACAGAATCTAAATACTTTGAAAATAATATCTACAAAAGTATGCACTCTTGTATAACCCATGTTTTGTTTTAGTTTTATTGAGTAAAAGGTATTCACAAATTTTGTTTAAACACTGTAGAAGGGTCGCATGGTTATGTGTGTGTATGGGTGTTTGATGGTAGGATAAGTTGCATCCGTTTCAATATTTCTTCACAGTGAGTGAAAGATATTTTAACACATTTTTTTGTAATTCCATTTTCCAAGAGAAATTATTGATATTTGAAAATTGGTCTTAACTTTTGTTATATTATATATCCTGGTTTGTTGTCATATATTATATATCCTGGTTTGTTGTCATGTATAACGATTTTTTAAACTTGACGCAATCTTATTTATTATTAATAAAAATCACAAAATAATAAATATCTATTTGATCCGTTTATAGGTTTACATAGATACGCATATTTTTTAATTCTTTTTAAATTTTTTAATCTATTAAAACATTTTCCTCACTCCTTATGGAATCAGTTAACGTCTTAAGGGAATTTACTCTTAACGTTTCCAACATAGCCATTTCAAAATTATAAAAAAAAAATTAGGACCAGAGAAAGGATTGATTCTATTTAAACTTTTTTTTAAATCCTTGGAGAACTCAAATATAAGTTTAATTTTAAATTAAAAAATTTCATGTAAATGTAAATAGGTTAATAAATAATTAAGTTTGAACACAATATATACCTTTGTATATTTTTTGAGAAATATACAAAGGTACCGAATAACATATATTCGATTTCGTTTCTTTCAGAGGACATCGTAAGAAATTTATTAGTAAAATAGTATGAAACGTAACGATCTGGACAGAGGATAAATATTAATAAATGTAACGTTGTGCAAGTGAAGTTAAAATTGGAGAATGCATGTTAGAGTGATATAACATCATATTTTTATAGTCGAACGGTGACAATTCCTAAGTCTTTTTGGATGTTATTTTTTCTGATATACGATATGATGTACGTCTGTGATATTCTTTAGAGTTGTATTTTGAAATTTTCAAATCATTCGTGTAGTGCTTTCGCTTTCATACACCAACAAGATATATAATAAGGAAACAATAAATAACATAATAAGGAAAACTATATCAAAAGTTGAAAGCCACTTAAGTTATAAACCACATCTAACAAGAAAGTGAATCATTCCACCACTTACATTATTTTCGCTCGACTTCTTATTAATATAAACATATCAATCGTGAATCAGGTCGGTTATAACCATCTCATCCTGTTAAACGGTAACAGAATTGAATTCTATGGTTATAGTATGGTGGAATCGAGTATAATTTCCTCTCAGAGGCTCCAATTAATGACGGAAATATATTTTTGACAAATTGAACAGACTTGAATACGAATTACTGCTTGAAGTCCTTGAAAATAATTTTCTTGTCTTTTCCTTACTTCTTGTAAGTTGTCACCGCATTGCTATAGATATTGTTTCTCTCCACCCATGGATTTTTTAATTATTACCAACCGAATTTTATTGTGTTAATATAATATAAAGTCTCACAATTTATAAAATTATGTCATTTTACATAATTTTTTAAGTAAACTGTTACAATTTCATGCAGCTGCAATCGCAATCGCTTCGTTTTTTTAAGTCAGTTTGTCTATGTTGGTACACCGAGTGGTGTAATTACCGGAATTTTGGAATAGAAAATTAAGTTTAAAAAAAATAGCAGGAAGGAACAGGTTAGTAGGACAATTGTTTAGTCTGTTAAACAGTTCAAGAGAAATTTACGCATCTATATTCTATCGGATTTGTAAACAAACGTTGGTATACTTAACCAAATCTTCAAAATTTAGTTTCCACAAAATTATTAAAGAAGAAATTAGGGATCTGTTGTTTTTGGTATAAGGTATTAAGGTTTTTCGCGAAAAAGTCAAGAATTTTACAGTTCACCTTCAGTATTATATAACACTATTAAATATTACAAAACACTTATTAAATTGCATTAACTCAATACTCAAGAAAAAAAGTGAAACTTATGAAAATACCCCTCTTTAATCGTCGCAAAAAGGAAAAGGTGCAACCACCCTGAGATAAAATTAATTGATCCGAACATATTTTGCACCAAACTTGATTACGGCCGGGGTCTTATCTTACCTCCTAGGTTCAAACCGTGTCAACTTCAGCCCCCGGAAGTGACGACCTTAACAACTCTCGCGGGAGCACCGAATTAAAATACAAGGAAGTGAAAATTGCCTTAGCTTGAAAAGGGCATAGTTTTTCTCTTTATTTCATTCAAGATAATATTTGAAATAAACATGCAGAATTCAGTTCATTCAATTATAGGGTTAAATTTTATTTTATTATAGGGTTGAATCTAAGTGTAAATATTCATTTATTTTCTAAATTTGTGTTAAATAAATGAGTGTTTATTTTTAACCGATTATGAACTATCTCTCGTTCAAATTAGTTCATCACAAGTTCAAATAAAGAACTAGTACATTCTCATTGTTTCATGCAAAACAAAAATCGCACACCTCTATTTCTATACTTAATTCAAATATGTTTAACTTTGTATCTAAAATATCACGCCCTAAGTAAGTTTATTTCTTACTCATCGAGGCATTACGTGATAATAAATGTTTTCAAACTCGCTATCACAATTTTTTAAACAAACGCATATAAAGATATCTTACCGGTTAAATAGTAAATTCGGTTGTAATTTTAGGCTTAGAACGAACTGACGTATATCTCATTTTTCACTATTTATTATTAGGATATAAAATGCTAGAAAATAAAAAAAACCTAAACCTTAATATTTTAAGTCCAACAATTATTTGAAAATTCCAGTATGTTTATTCTATGTATTTAATAACACAGATTGCTATTTAAAGTTTTTTTTCTATCTTAATAGTATCATATGTACATTTAGAAAAAAAAATATCATCTATACTAAATAGGAAAAATTTGCTCGTTTGTTTGTTTGGTCGCGACAGTTTCTAGAACTACGTTTGTACTTTTAACGCTAAGTGACAAAATAGTGATAAAAATGTAACAAAAGTCGGAAAAAGAGCTTAAAATAGATGAAGTAGAAAGAAAATGATTTAATTATTGACTGATAATTCCGAATATTTCCACGTATATACCCCTGACCGCGATAACTTATATTGTTTGGCGAACAGAGCAGAAGCATTCGGAAACCGCAAAGGAAAAGCAACATAGTAAAAATAAATCAATTCGAGTAAAACGACGGGACACCCCTAGTGTGTATAAAACCGAGTATTGAAATATTAATTTCTACTTAAAGTTTTTTGAAGTGTATTCTACATGATTGTTGCAATTTTTTACTCAGCTGCTCTACTTTTTAAACAGAACTCAAGAAGACAATAAAATTGTATTAACTTGCTTAGAAGACGACAATTTGGTTATTAATTCCAATTGATTTAATAAAAATTTTAAAACTATTTTAATCTAAATTAAAATTTACATAAATTCTATTTCCTAATATATTTCTTTTTTAAATTAATTATTTAAATTCAAATAATTTATTGAAGTAATGTTTATTAAAAAATATTGCATTTATTACTATTGCTCTTTCTTGCTCAATTTGTTAATATTTTCAAAATGAAAGAATTATAAAAAATACAATTTTAATTAAATTGATAAAATTTTGAAGTCTGTGTAAAATTTTTATATTTCACAAAATATATCTTTATTATACGACTTGGATATCCAAAGGAAATAACAACGTACCTGTACTTACAACCGTTATTCCTTATACACCGTCGCGAAAATAATAAAGTAGAGGAATTTTCCAGCTGTTCAAAGTACACATGGTTTGGTAGTATTTCAATTTATTTCTGGCAAGTTAACTTCTGAGTGTAAAGGCGAGCGCGATATATACTCTGCGATCGATTTATCCGTCATCTACAAGTGCTGCAATTTCACGTGTACGTAGATTGCATTGTACGACAAATTACATGTGCTGATGTTTTTTGTATTTAATGTAAACGAATGATCCACACAAAGAGGAATAGGTTCCGTTAAAGACTAAATATACTTTTAAAACCCGTATTTTTAAGGTGTCAGAAATAATACTATTTTAGTGTATATAATTAATACGTACGGAGGACTAATTATTATAAAAGCATTTTCTTCCAGCCAACCAGAATATTAATCCAGCTCGGCTCGATGAGAGGTCAGAAATCGAATCCGTTTCTCTACGATGCGCCGAGCCGTCAAAGACAGTAATACTCAACACATGACGGTGACAGATATACTGTATATATTTTTATAAATATGAAGATATGATATTATAAACCATCAATGTAAAAAGGAATAAATATAGACTAACTTCTGCTTCGATAATCTATTACAAATTTGGCATAATACAATTGGTGAATAATCGGTTTACATACTCTCATCACCTCCCAGCTTGGTGGGAAAAAGAGCGAAAAAAGATTGTGAGGTTGTATATTCGTGTATATAGCAGACAATCATCGCACGACTACACGACTTATTGTGAAATACAGCTTGCTGCATAACGCCAATATTTAACTACAACAATACCCACCGTATATATCCGTCGAATGTTTCATTGCTAACATAAATTTTTTGAAGTAGAAATTTTGTAGCTTTTAAAAATAACGACACGCAGCAAACTTTTCAGTAAATATTAGCCTCTTGCTTACATAGTTTATTATTGTAAAAATATATGTTGAAATTGAGCCACAATATCTATTTAAATTACACTCTATGAGCATTGTATTAAAATAATCAGAGCGTAAAAATATAATAAAAATGAAATCAGCCAGGAAACGATTATTTAAGAATAAAATATGCAATATAGAGAGATGTACCAATAAAGTCAAAGAGAATGCGTTAATCAATTTTTATTATTGTTGATTATTCCTTTTTACTCAAAGATAAGGTTGCATGCAAAGGTGCAAAATATAATAATAGGTACTTGGAAGATTACAATGTTATGTCCATTCATGTATAGCGCATCACTAAAAACAGTCTAGAAGACAATATGTGTACAGATCAGCTAATACGATTTAAAGATTTTCTATCCGAATATTAATAACAATAAATTCAATACGTATTTCTATTTAACATGTTCGCTTTGAATGCAACGTTAACCTTGTCATGCGGAAATGAAGTGGGACAGATTATAAAACCGTGACGGACAATGAATTTGGATAGATTATAAACCTTTGAATTAGGAAGATGCTTTGATTTGTAGTTCGCTCTATATTCAAAAATCTCCTTAAAGGCACTGGTTATGGGTCCCACTAACCTAGTATCATACTTATATAGTATATACTTTGCACTAGTTTCCTCCAGTACGATTACTTTACATAATACAATTATACATAATACTGGCGCATCTCCAATTTGTTATACAATTATATTCTTTTTTTCTACTTCACACCAGTTCATAACTCTAGAAATTATGAATTTGCTGTCACCTGTACTGAATCAGAACTGATACTGAATCTGTTTCAAATTCCAACAATTAATTTTATCGAAATTTGTAAACATTTCGAACGAAAATTTGAGCTCTGTCGGATCTTTTCGTAATCGGTTGCATATTTTATTCACTGTTAATTACCAATAATAATTCAAAGAGCTCTATAGCTACAAAAATTATTATTTTCCATATTTGTTTCTTTATGAAACCTCGTGTTTTTATTCCGATTTGTAACATTTTTGAGATATATTTTGTATACGTTAATGTATCATTGGTTGATATTGTTGATACTTAGTTTCGTTGCGTTGTATAAGAGAGAAAATATATAGTTCTTCCAATATGTTCTGTTTGTTTCGATATTATTTACCAATGTAGCAATATATAATCAATTATTGCCAAAAATAAGAAAAATAATTTATATAACTCCTTTCATGTTTGTATCTCGCACCGTTTTAATTTTTTCGGTATTTATTACCAGTTACTGCTACAGAAGCAAAGTGGCTTCGTTGGGTCTTCCACAACAAAACTCAGGTTAAATTTAAGTTCCTTCCACCGAGAGTAATAAACATTGCTGTAGCAGCTTACATTCGAAGGCACAAATATATACGAATACGCAAAAATATTGCACTGAACGATTATTTAGTTTCATTATTAGAAAAATAAATTTAAAAAGATAAGCTTCAGCCCTTCTCCTTTTTTTCTTTTTGATTGTTATTTTTGTAAGCATAGATAAAATATTAAAAAAACATTATATTAAACAATGCGATTCACTTTTACCTTCACCAACGGAAGTATCAGTGACAGTTCAATATTACTTTCGGTGTAAAAATGCCGGTATTATTTTAATTTGCTCACTCCTGGATAAAAGTACGCTTTGTAAAACATGTGAAGTCAAAAGCTATCTTCTCTACTTAAAAGCTATTACTCTGTCTCTATTGATATGTATCAGTCTCCAAGCTTAAGTAAAAGATTTTTTTTAAATCAATATAGTTTATTATTGAGTCATGAACCTAAGGACATGGAAAGAGAGAGCAATTTTTTTAAGCAATGACGTTGTGATTTGGTTAGTAAAAACTATACGTAATTTTTTTTTAAATCAACAACAACAAGTCTTCTTACTATCATAATAGGTGTATATCTAAACAAAGCATAAAACAAACTCAAGTTATATATTTGGATTATCATATGGAAAATGAAATACATTTATGATAAATTAAATGTCTTCCTGGGTCAATGAGAAACTGTTAACCACTCATACTCTGTCTTAAAAATAAAAAGTGTATCGAATGTGGCGACATATCAGAAAGTGTCTAAGCGTTTTTACCCTTGTTTCGCTGAAGAAAACGGTAGACTTCTAAGAAAGTAAATAAAAATATGCGATAATATATAGCAAATAAATGTTTATGTCATATAGATTGATAAAATCATCCTATGATTTAACTCTGTGTTTTTTATATACAACGTAAATAATATCGCTTTTACAATTGTTATAAAACTATAAATAGCATGGATGTATATTTAAATAATTTAGGATAGAAGGAAATAATTATTTTCAATTCATTAATTATATGCTCCTAATTTAAAACTATATCTATTACAATCAACCCTATGCAAGTGTTAAGTTCGCCGTAAACTATGGTAAAGTTGTTCTAATAATGTTTAAAATAAATTTTTCAGAAAAATGATACCCTACATAAAAGCATAAAAGAAATTAAACATGACAACAAAATAAATATAAAATATATATACCACTATGCAATGGATGCTGAAAAGTTTCATAAAGTGTTGGGCTCAGGCTATTACAAAGTCTATCTTAAATATTTCCTCTCGTTATAATATAACACATTGAAGTTTCTTTTTTAAATGAATAAGAGACGACGTGCCAAGCGACTACTACTTTCACGCCTCGGAGGAGTCTTCATCAAATTGAGCTTTTTCAAATTCATTTGCAACTTAAACTTTGTAATATAAAAATAAATTATAGCATTCCCGATCAATTAGCAATATAATTAAGTGTAAGTTATAAACCCAAAATTAACCATCGGACAATAACCAAACAAAAATTAATATATTTTAGATCCTCGTAAATTAACACTAAATTCTGATTCTGGGATGCATAAGGATGAAACATAAGGCTATTTCATACAGAAAAAACCTATTAGATCAACAGTAATAACCTGAATCACAACTTAAAATGATTTTCAGACTAACAACGAATCCTGTAATACACAACACTGAGACTAATTCTCGTAAGAAAGACAGGACTGAGATAAATTTTGTTTATTATCTTTTGAAAACAAAGAAAATTTAACTAAATAATTTTATTATACGATTACTAATACCGCCTGATTATTAATAACTGAATATTCAAGAGAAAAATAAATAAGTTCGACGTAGTTCTCCTGAAACTGGAAGTTTCAGGACGAAACTCTTTTAAGTGGTTTTGAAAGTAAATCGCGCGCTTGTTAATATAACTTGCAGTATTGTTCAACCTCTCCTGTATTTATTGCTTCATTTCATTTATTGATTCATTTTATTAAGTGCTTCATTATTGTACTCATTACTGTATAACGAATTTTTATGTCATGGGTTAAAATTAATTATTTTATTAGGGTTCCGTACCACAAAAGGAAAAAAAGGAACCCATATATGATCACTTCGTTGTCCGTCTGTCTGTCAATATCTTTTTTCTCAGAAATGCATGGAAATCTGAAAAGAGGGGAGCTATAAGAAAATCAAGCTTCTAAATTAAGGCAATAGAATACTGCCGTTTGTACCGCATATTTTGACAGTCGCAAATAAATCAAAACATATAGGATACTTCTCATTGACCAACGATCATGAAATTTGGCAAGAAGCAAGGTCTCACAGAAGAAGTAAAAAAAATAGAAAAATCGGATTTTTTTAGTTTAACCACAAGAAAATATATTTTATTTTAAATATGCGCCTGTGAATGATATAGTACATCTATGTTCTAAAAATGAAAATTTTGTAGTAATTTTGAGTTCCACTCGTGCTAAACAAGCTTTTCTTTTCTTACTAAGTTTCTTACTTCGTAATAGGAAAATTGATAACTTTTATGCTGTTTCCAACTAAAGCCAACCACGAGACTTTCATGTGGAAATGAATTTTGCCTGATTCAAAAATGTATCCCACCTGTTACTGAATTATATTTTATTGTAGGATTTTTGTAATTTTCCGTATTCGTGTTAAATTACATTTTATCCATAGCAGTAAAATATGATAAAAACTAATATATATATATATATATATATATATATATATATATATATATACATATATATATATATATATATGTATATTGAAATTTCCCAAAAACTCTAATATTCGACCAGCTTGCGATGCACACTTACCATACGTTTCCAAAAAGCTTGTAACTACAAAACTTCGAAAGTTTATATGATCGTTTCTTCTTCCATTTATTTTGAATAGTTACCAGTCAAACTAATCAATGACAATTATGAAATAGCAAATTACCTTTTTTCGGATTGAAGTGCGATATAAACCAATGTTTTCTCTCAAACCTTTTTCACTAATCTATCATTGAAATCGTCTTCCATCACACACTCATACAGGAACTCAAAATGATTGGAAAGTTCAACCTGAAAACCTTCCTGATTTTGGATATTTATATTATAGAAGGAATATTGACGTCATCAAACTAAACTTTTCCAGCTTGACTTTCAGATTCAATATGCCTCTTACCTTTCGGTAATCACTTATAGTTTTACTTTGCTAATCATAGAGACATCATTGAATATCTGCCGTTTGATAGTCGATATGAAATCTATCTCCTTTTTCGAATCGCGCCGTTGGAAATATTACATTAAGATATCTGATTTTTAAGAACTTCTTCTTAAAAACATCCTTCTCATCCAAATAATCAGCCCGTCCTTAGCCTCTAAGATTTCGCAGCCCATAACCAAATGACCGCACTCTCAGCTAGTCATCGCTATGTATACCTCGTTTCACGTCGGAGTGTCCCATGATATCAACAATATTGTAAACTACATAACTGTATTAACATTATGAAACGAACTAACCTCTTTATTATAAAATTGTCCGATCCAAAGATCAAAAACCGAACAGACCAAAGAACGTATATAACTAATGGATGCGATTTACCTAATTCAATTAAGAAAGCTATTAGGAATCAAAAACTTGTAGATTATGCATACGTTAAATAAATAATAAACTATGCGTATGACATTCACATAGTTTAATAAACAAATTTTAAATTCGTGGTTTGACGATATGCTTCGAGTATCGAATTTCGAACTATTTGACATTTTGTCAAAATATGCAGTCATCTTACGTATCGTTACTTATCATTATCTAAAAACTAAAAAAATCATTTCAAAAAAAAAATTAATCAACACAAACAATATGTCAACTCAAAGCTGGGATAGGTTTACATTACTTGTCACAAGAAATAAAAATTTAATATCTGAATGATATATACGTGTTGTAAAATCAAACCGAATATTTTGTATGAAAATCATGAAAAATTATTATCTGACTGGTTGTATTGAACGATTTTTATGAAAAGCGTCATGTAATTTAATTATCTTTTTTTTAGAGTTTGACAGAAAAGGTTGATTGAAATCATTATTAAGTACAACAAGCGTTTCTTAAATAACCGTACTATAAGGGAATAAATAAGGCCTTCGACAGGTACGAGAACGGTTTAGTAAATCTCTTAATGTCACCAATGAGAAATTTGTTTATATTGAAATTCCTCTTTGAACTTTCCTTCTCTTGCTAGGGTTCCTTTAATTCTATTTCAGCGGATTATTTTTGAGCATACTTATATTGTTGAACAAATCAAATTTAATTTTTATAAACTGAACTTTATTACAATAATTGGATTAATGAAGATTTCATTTGGCACTGCCGTCACATTTGGTTGCAAAAATAAGCAAAAAAACATATTTATTTTAAAGAAATATGCAGATGATTGTCGGCTGTATCCTTTAAAAAAATTAATTTTGTTTACACATTTATTTAATGGCAAACATAGTCGTGTTCGATTCAAAGACTTTCAAAGTAATATTATGCAAATAATTTTGAAGAGTATTTATCGCGTTTTATAATACTTTATGACGCCAAGCATGAACGTAAAATTTATTACTTTGAATTAGAAATAGAAATACAGTACAACGATAGCCAAAATAATTTTTTGTTGTTTAGGGGTCACAATGTGTACCGGTTGGCGAATTTTAACACGGTATTGCCGGTAACTTATCACATTGCTTAGAATTGGCTTATTTCAATGAAATTAAAGGAAAATACACATCTATTTGTTAAGACCTATTTGTCATATTATTGTCCCCAAGACTCTGTTATCTAATTTATCTAAAATACAAAGAAAAATTTATCGTCTTTTTTTATAAATTGACGATTGCCCATACTTGCGTATATTCAGCCCGTAAAACATAATAAAAGCCAGAGGCAATTGCTGTTCATAACATAAATTAAATCGTGGTCACCTTTCTTTATTTTTACAAGTCTTTTGCCAACAAATTATTTCTTAAACTATGCTCCTTGTATGTATGATTTATATATCCTTTACACATGACTTTTTGTTTGAGATAAATAACTGTGGCTTTTACTATGCTCGTGGAAGTACATAATTTTTTTCCATTATGGTATTATTTATTGAATCGAAAACAATGGAAAATAAATTTTTGGTATGTAGTGAATAATTACAAAAACGAGAAGGTCTAAAAACGCTTTCTATTTTCATATCGCATTCTTTTTGATATGGAGATTCAAAGGAGATATAAACTGATATTAATATCATAAGCATATATTTTTCTAGCAAATTACGACATAAAAATTTCGAAAACCATACAATTTTTATTAATAAAAGCAATGTACGGATATTTTGAAGGTCAGTGGACTTTAATTTTTTCTAATAATTATAATTTTTTAAGAATTATTTCCGCCAAAGGTATTGAATTAATCTCATAAAAGAAAATATACTAGGACTTTAGCATATTTCATTTATTTGTTTAATACATTATCACCTGGAATTAATTAGAAGCCAATTCAAATCCTAACCCAAGAACTCCTATCTTACCATGATATCCTATCCCGAAAATATAATTTATTTCTTTTACTATAGCCTTTTAAATATTTTATTATCAAAAGTGTTAATGTATTTATTTCTTTTGAGGCCTAATCCCGTAATTGAGACGTAGTATCTGTTTTAAGACTATTATTTAATCAATAAAACAGGTCAAAAACTGAGTAGAAAGCAACTTTACATCATAGATCCTGGAAGAATATATATCATCAAATAAGAAATACAGATTCGATGCAGTAAGAACACTTTTTAATGATTTTAACAAGCATTTAAATGGAACTTAAATTACCAGAAAACGCTTTATATTCACGTAAAATAGAAAAAGTTTATTAATACACAAGATACACTTTACCCCATCTGTTTTAAATCTTAAATAAACTGTCAGTAGCCTATTTTTCAACTCTCATATATTAAGTCCATTTTCATCTGTTCTGAAGCTGGGTACAACACGTTACCTCATATGCGGCATCCACAGCACATTATCTACGTCCATATATGAACATTCCTTAGGTGCACTATAACTTTCATATACAAATAGAAAAATGTAGGTAATATTATCAAAATATGTGGGACGTTGGCCTTCTGGTTATATTACGTATAAAGGAACAGAAACATTGAACAAGGATATATGCATAAAATTACTTCTGTTTACACATTTATTTAATCTATGCATAAAATTACAAAACATTTGTATAATCGGGTAACTATTTCATAAACAGAATAACATATCATACAGGCAGTTTTGCAAGCTAGATTCGCCGAATGTTTGCGATAAATCAAAAGGGAATCACCTTACTAAATATATTCGAGATATAAACTGGGAAATTGACTGTATACATATTCAAGTAAAATAGATTAGAGAGAAAGGTGCCATGGTATTTAGGGTATCTGAACACTTATTGTTCATTGTTCATAGAACTAAAATATAAAATCGTTTAAACACATTTTGGGGAACCAACCGGTGGTAGAAATTGTATCCCAGTAATTCATTTTTTTTAAATAATTTTACATCCTTAAAGAATAATATTTAGGATTTTAAAACGAACTTACTTCAATTCAAGTATAACAAGATTAAGTTGAAAATTACTAAGCTAAATACATACCCGTAAAATACTGCGGAATACGTTATTCGTAAATTTGGGAAGAAATTTGAAGAGATAGAGTCATAAATGGAGAAATAAAAAATTAAGCTTTATTAAGGCAATTTGATTATTTAGAATCCGAAAAATTTCAATAGTTATACATACTCAGGCAATAAGATTTCCGAAGAATTTTAGGCAATATGGATGCATAAAATATATAGAAATATTACCTTAATTCATTTTAAAAATGATCGTGAGTAGCGTTCCAGACTAGCAGGTATATTACTTAACTGAAAAAATGATACTGGCCGAATTAAAACTCGTAAATGGAGCTAGAGCCCAGGTCATTTGATTCATCGACAGGTAATATTGGTTTAATCATGAAAATGTTGGTTTAACCACTAAAACAAATTGACTCGATATGACAATAAAGACGCTGAGTATCGTAAATAACAGCTTAAGTAAATGGAGGTCTTCAAGTAGGTTAACAGCATCTTGATATCTTAATTACTTATGATAACTTTTGGTGGGATAATTTATCTCTTTTGAATGAATTATGTGTTATGATATTAGACTAATAACATCGAAAATCCAGACGAAGCACGTTATAAAATGGTGAAACATTCGTTTTAAACCGTTTTGATTTAAGATATAAATTTATAATTTTCGTACCCAATTTAGCTAAAATTCCGAATATTTCTGAGTGATAATATTTTTCAAAGTTACTAAAAATCAAATAACTTATAATAGCACATAGACAATTCCAAGGACGGAAAATTATTGAACCTACATATTTCTTCCGATCTTTAGTACAATAAAACTTACTAGTTAAGCGTTGCATAGTTTTTATCGATCAGATTTTTGTATCGATTAGATTTTTGCAAGAATTTAATAGAAGTATGGTAATATGTAGATTTTCCCAAACCCAATTTTAATTTCATTAAGCAAAACCACATACAATTTACGATTTATTTTATACCAAATACTTTAATTTTTGTCATTTGACTATTTAAATTGTGAAATTTTGCTACTCGAATAATGTCAATAAGGCAAGCGAGCTTTTTAGTTTGAAGCAATATGTTGCGATATATATGTCTGAAAAATTTAACGCCAAAACTTAATAGTGTTATTCAGATTTATATTTTGTCACAAAAAATTACCTGGATATGTTTGCAAAACTATTATGTCAAGAAACGTAAGTGCTCCAAATTTTGAAAGAAAAAGGAGAACTTTTGATTTATACCTATTAAACAAATCTAATTATTTTCTCTCTTGGATAGAAATTATACTGAACAGTATTTATAAAACTACTAAAAATTATCTATTAAATAAGCTATACTCTAATTATTAGATATCACAATATGTAGCGGCGTAATTTGGGTAACAAATGTTATAAGAATTTACAGTGTTTTGTTATTCAATTTTTTTACGAAAATGTAAAGAAGAAATGAGAAGTATTAAAACATTATGAAATGTATGAAAAATATTAAAGGCAAAATTAATTCATATATGCCACGGTTCATTACACTATCGGGAAGTCACGTGTAGACTGAAGATCGTCCCCATAATTGAAATTCAAAGCAAACATGAGAACTTAATCATAAACTCGTATATCGATACATTTATAGCTGAATACTTTCATTCTTGGTTGGACTGATTTAATTTCCTTTATTATTAATTACAAACTCTTGATGCGTAAACAGTTATTTCTCTGTAAAAACGTTAATAATTTTGTAAATTTAATACACACATTGCGCAATTTACTGGCATGTTTTAGTAATAATTGTTAACTATAATATATTTAAGTGACAATTGTTTACGTACAGGATATGCACTATTTCTAGAATTAAGAAGTGCGTTGTGTTGATAGGTCAATTTGGATAACGACCAAGTCGAGTATAGGATTCATGCATTACAGCTATTTAACCGTAGTTGAGTAACATACACCCAAACTTCTGCATTTATAACATTATCATCATTATTAACTTCAATAATTTGACCATCATTTATCTTCCAAATAGTTATTTTGAATTATAAAAAGATCTGTTTTCGAATTGTTTTTAAATTTATAACTATTCTATTTGCTACCAAATGTAACTTTTTATGTTATGATACAAAACTTGATAATAATATTGGTAGTTAATTGTAGATAGTTCGAAATATTTAATTCATAATTATGATTACATATCAACAGTTTTTAAAATCAAAGCAACAAACACAATAAAATATGTTGAAATGCTCTCAGCAATCTTCCATAATTAATTATTTAAACATTTTATTTCTCGATTTTTTCAACATCAAGTGTCTACTGAAAATAAAACAAGTTGTTAGGCATTATCCTGAGAGTTACCTAGTTTTATTAATTAGAGTTCAATGTACTTTGAATGGCCACACAAATTATTTTTTTGCTAGATTTTTTCTCGGCTCGTTTCGCTCGGAAAATGGGTGGAATTTTGTTATTCACACGCTAGTAATTAGTGAACTATTATAAAATTTTCAAATAATCTGGGAAAAACGCTTCCCAGTGATATAAAAAAAATTGTTCAATTCAGTATACAGACTTTCAGGCTTCGGTGCTAATTGAAAGTTATTGTCTATTAATTAATCATTACGGTTACATACTTTTCTGTAAGTATCTATCTCTTTTAAAGACTGTCATAAAGTGGAAAGTTCCTTTCATACGTTTATTTTCTTTATATCCGTGCTCATATATAAAGATATGAGTTATAAGTTACTATTGATATTATCGTGGTTTCTATTTTTAATATTTTCAGTTAAAATAACAAACCAAGTTTTTAATTCGATTCATAAATAAATATGTTATTAATGTAATAAAAATAATCATTGTAAAATGCTTGTACTTGAGTTGTGTGTATTGAATATTGAACTCAATAAGAAAGAAAAACAAACTAACCACATTATTATTAAATAACCATACTTTCCGGTAACACGAGCAAGGTCCAGATATTAAAAATATATTCCTTTTTTCTTCAATTATGTTCGTAGAAGGCAGTTTCTAAATTCATACATTAAGTGAAATTATAGCGACTATATACTCTCTCTTATAGTGAATGGAACGGAGTCGAATGCAACCTTGATTTGTATGTCGCATTGACACAACAGTAGATATTTACATTACAAAATTTGAATACTTGCTTTTAATTATTGTTAAAATAGGAGGGACAAATGCTGTTCCTAAACACTTAAATTCATATCATTAAAATTGGTACTTTAACCCAGTATCTATTTTCAGTGAAGAAAATTCGTTAATTCTGAAAACAATATTTACGACGGGAATAGTAATTATTGATCCGTAAACACACGCATACGTTTTTTCATAAGACTTTCAAGCCAGGAATGCATGATGAATGTATACACGTATACACATATGACTGTATACACGTATACACATATGACTGTATACACGTATACACATATGACGGTATACACGTATACACATATATCCACCATCATATTGTATATAGCCGGCTATATGATGTGCGCGTTAGACGCTTTTTAGATGGGTGAAACCGTGTGAGTTCTCGTTACTGACATACTGTAATATCAGTATATCTGGAGCTATAAGGGTAGTGTTGTGAAAAATTAGTACTGCTAAAATTAGTTTCAATATATTTGCGTTTAAAAATTTTTTTAATAGTTCACCTCTGCAATACATCATGCAATGAATATTTCATAGTGGCTTAGAAGTTATCTTACTGGCGGTAAAAGAGATTTTCATTTGTTTGATAATACTTTTGCCGCGGAATTTAATATTAGCAATTTTATAAAACCGCTGTCATTTCATAATTTTAAGTTTTTACTTCTATCGACAGCCTCATGCCTGCCTATGTTTTTTAATCTTCAGTACATGTAGCTTTATAGCCGATACCGAAATAATTAGAATATATTTAAGACATTTTTATTCAAATAAACTGTAAACAAACCGTATTAAAAATTATTTCCTTCTGATGGTCGCCGTTTTGAATTTTTTCTCTCCGCGTGCCCAGCTATAGCGATAAAAGTTTTAGCAAGATTTTTTTCATATACTTGAAACTTTGAAGACTTGACTTGAAAGTTTTAAGAATTATATATATATATGTATATATATATATATACATATATATTTATATATACATTTTTTATACATTTACTTGAATGGGACAAGAAATTTATCAAAATACCAACGAGGATGTAAATTTTTCCAAGTTTCAATACCTGTGCTTATAACTTACTAAATTTTTGAAAATTTTCATAAAAAAACTTCATTAATAAAAACATAAAACAATTATACTATACTTATTTAAGATATTTTAAAAGCCTTTTAACAATAAATCTCATTTAGTTGATAATTTCAAGAAATTTTGTTAACTTTAGCTTAAAGACAATTACATGCTTCATTCAGACAAAGCGAACACAAACTATAAAGTCGGTTCATGTTTACAAGTGTTAGGAATAAATGCGAAATAATTGGTTGTGAAGCTATGAATTCTAATTTCTAATTCTTTTTATCAATGTTCCACAAACATTTGGAAATTTCTGGATACTTTAAGAAGTAGCTAAAGATACCCAAATATTTAAATAGTTTCAAAACACTTTGTAAACTTCATCCAATATCTTAATTTTTATCGAAAATTTTCAAGCTTACAGCTCCTGGGTGCCTTTAAATTTGTTTTTGTTATTTATTTTTTCATATTCTACTAGTATTTATATTTTTTTATTACACCATTAAATTTCAAATAAACCTCACAAACCTTAATTTTCAAGGATTCTCCTTGGGCATCCACAGGAGAATCGAATATTGTTTACTCTTTTATGAGTATTCCTTCACTGTTTATGCATTCAAAATTATGGAATACATTAAATCTTATTTTAAAAATTCACAACCTGTCTACGGTTTTAAGTCATCTAAAATAATCCCACCTTTCCTGAAATAACCCGCGCTGTTTTCTTTCCGTTCATATACTGTTTGCCTTCGGGCCTACTCGTTTTCCTTTTTCCTCCATGAATATTAAGTTAGGTCTTTCCTATTATTAACTATGCCTTACGTAACTAAGTACGTTTAAATGTAAATTATCATAAAATAACACAATGTTTTGCAGTTCACCCCGGAACTAACCTTGCTTTCCTAGGTTGTAGTTTATGTACAAGTCTTACATCAACGGCAAACAAATCAAAATAAATATATAAAATTGTAATTACTTCAATTTACAGAATTTAACTTATTTTCAATATTTTAAAGTTTCCTAGATTTAGGGAATTTCCTAGATTTACGTTAACGAATTTATATATGGGAATCAAATCTCCACTGCCCTATAATTTCCATTATTATTCGGGGCCCTAGTATCTTTAAAGTCTTTTTCTGGTCTGAATCATATTACTCGTAGGCATCATGTATGGAAATTTTATTAATACAAGTACTAATAACAAGTATACATTAGCGTCTGAAAACATTTAGGACTTTTTCAGAAAAATATATTTAATGTAATGAAATTATTTAATTATGCATATTAAAAGTTTAGGGAGGGAAACATTTATTACCTAATAACTAAAAAGAAATATACATTAAGCGAAAAGACTATTTTTGTATGATTTATAGACATTGCTACCACGTTCTATATTTTAATTCAGCAATATATTCAGATTTAATTTTATGTATGCGGATGAAAACCACTATTTTTCTGTATTTCGTATTCCTGGTACTCCAACCCCAAAAAAATTCTGGTAAAAATTTACAAATAATTCAGCGTCTTCGTCACGTCGACATCAATCAATATCCGATCCAAAAATATAAAAGACACCCTACTAAAAGCAGAACAAGTCATTTATCACATCTCGACTGCAGTTTCACATAGATCATGCTTTCAACTGTTTTACTTAATTTAATATGTAAATTTTAAAAGCTATTAGTCATTTAAAAAAAATAATTTACTTTCTTGTAACTTACTCTGTTATATTAGTTTTTTATATTTTTAAAGTAAATAAAGTAAAGTTTTAGAAGCCTTTCCTCTGTTCTTGTTGAAAATTAAAGAATTTCGTTTCCTATAAAATTATTGAAATGAAACCTTCAACTCGAACATTATATTAATTTTTTATAATAATCTATTTTTATTTATAATGTTTTTATAAATAAAAATAGATTATTTTTGCGTATGGAGGATTGTGTTTGTTGCAAAAAAAAATGTTCAAAATTTTATATAACTACCATATTTTGGGTTCTAAAAGTTTTTTGTGCAAATACAAATATTTTAAAATTAAAATAAGCATTTTAGTTTCAGATATGCATTTAGTATTATATTATTAAAAACTAGCGTGACCCGTGCGAAGTCTTCGCATTATTTATTCCATTATAAAGCTCAGATGACAGATCAAACAAATATTTTACTAAAATTGACATATAGAGGCGCAAGTATCAAAAGCATTGAGCTAAAGCGCCACTTTATTTATACGTGAGTGGATTTGAAATTAAACAAAAATTTTACCGACCGTCAATCATATTGACGTTGAGCCGTTAGATGGCAGCATTGCTGTTTTGTGTATATAATTTTAATAATTAATTAATTTGCAAAAACAATAGCAATAATAAATTTTTTAGTTGTGGATGCCGGTAGAGCAAGCAATTATCTATAAAATGATATATAATTTATGTGGATTAGTTGTGAGGTTTTTTCTAAAAAGGGAGAGTAACATCTTCACCTTAGCGTATTAATATATATGATGATTCAAATTTTTAAGATATTAATACGATATTCTTCTTTTTCTCGTAAGTACCAGGCATAAATCTTATGTGAAGTTGAAAATGATTAACTTTCGAATTTTGTTCTGAGTTTCGTGTTAAAATTGAGAAAAAAATCTTAAATTAATGTTAACCTAAGGTAATGATGCTATTGTTTGCCCTGTGTATATTTAGGTACATAGCTATTTTCCTCTTTTAACTTATCAGTATCAAATATTTTGTTTTCGTCGTTTGAAGTGAATATGGATTTTATTTCCCCTCGTAGATAGCCTTATATTTGAGCCCTTAATAACTCGGTATATTGCATATACCCATTACTTTATGAAATAAATATTTAACCTAAATTGAATTAAAAGTAAGAAATAGTTACGAAGAAAAGAATAATTGCAACAGGTACTCGTTCGGAAAATATAGCTACTTAACTGCCTGTGCGGAAGCCCATAAATTACTGCTGGGCCAAACCCTATTGGAATGATACAATTTAGCCACGAATATTAAATGGACCTTTGTTTTTTGACATACACTTTTAAATATTCTTCTTTATAAAATGTTCTAATATTATTTTTCATGAATTACATAATGTAACTTCCGCTTGTAACTAATCTCCCCGAAGAAGGAGTAACGTTTACGTTACTACTTTTGAACGCTGCAAGCAATAGAGAAAAAAATATTTAATATCAGTGCATATTTTGACGTAATTCAATTAACTTGCAAGAATAACAAAATACCTGTTTGTAATTCAATAACGGTATACAGAAGATGTTTTAGGAAGAAAAAAATTGTTCATATATTTTGCTCGTTTCATTTTAGTTTCGTTCTGTTTTATAGGTCTAACATTTCCGCATACTTGATATGCTACGAATAAAGTAACAAAGCGTGCGAACGATAATATATTCTTTTTGACATTACTGCGAGTGGAAAAGATATAACAATACGTGTACTGATAAAACAATTTTAACACATGAATATCTCCTGTGGCCAATATTCCAAATTACCATCAAGGTGGTATTGGAGACACGTCCTCGGTTTTGTTAGGTGTAATACTTCACATTTCTGAGCATTTATCGCAATTTATTAAATTCCTTGTCGAATATATTAGCGAATTCGTGATTAAATAAATTAAATAGTATATGTATTTTGAAGACAGCATAGGTAAATTCATACAATCATAAACTAATGAATAAGTTATAAATCGTGCGAGTGACAATATAATATTTTTGATATTACTACGAGTGGAAAAAATATGACGTACACTGACAAAACAATTTTGACGCATAAAAATCTCCCATAGCCTCCCTTTCACATGTAAATGCGATGTACATACTTCTTTATCACTCATTTCCAGCTTAGATCTTGACAAATATAATATATATATATATATATATATATATATATATATATATACATATATATATATATATATGTGTGTGTGTGTGTGTGTGTGTGTGTGTATATATATATATAGATATATATATATATATATATATATATATATATATATATATACATATGATATTTCAACAATTTTGTTTTCATGTTTTGTAAATACAATGTTATATTATATCCACGAAAAATTTGTACGTATTGACATTACGGGGACTGACATTATTTCATCGATAATTCATATCGATACGTTAATACAATATTCAAATAAAAAAGGATCTAAAATTGTAGAACAAAATTACATGTAGGAACAATAAGTGTTCAGATACACTAAATATTTCAAACAAAAACTGAAAGTGATACTAGCAGCGTAATTACTTTCTTGGTGTTTTGCAAGAGCTATTCAGTATTTGCCATACATTTTAAACTCATCTCTATGATTTATTATCATCTCTATGTAATAAGTAATATGGAAGCCATTCTGCTCTTTATTGCGCTTGTCAATGACATATTCAATATTTTTAATTTCAGGAACTTTCTTTCCTGCTGTATTTAAAGCACCTTTGCGCGTTATTAATAAACAAGAAGTCATGGATAAAACCTAATAAAAGAAAATAAAATTTTAATGCGGCACCGTTATCACGAATTCTACGAGACTAATAGATTTATCTCGGTTTTAATAAACAAAGCACGTGTAAAATATTTATAGATCACAATGAAAGAGCCACTAGAAATTTCTAAGTTTCTATGAACTAAAAAAGGTAAAAATTGAAAGTGATCTTTTTGAATATATTCTGTAAATAAGACCATTTTGAAATATTTTTAACTCCTTATGATATGGGCATGCAGTTATATCTGAAGGCGTACAATTAATCTTACTTTTTCACGTATTGTTAAAATTTTAGAACTTTCCGTTTGGCTTCCAAGAAAAAATTTTTATTATTTGTATTATTTATCAATCATGTGATCAAATTTCAAGAGAAATTATACTGAGCCATAATATTCTAAATTATCATCAAGGTGGTATTAAAGACGTGTCTTCGGCGTGGTTAGGTATAATACCTTACATTTCTGAGAAGTCATTATAATTTATTAAATTGCTAGTCGAGTATATAGGAGAATTCGTGATTAAAGAAATTAAATAATGTATTATGCATTATGAAGACAGCATAAGTATAGTCATACAATCATCAATCAATGAACAACTTAGAAATCGCAAAGTTGTTCAGTTTTCTGATTTATCCATTAAAATATGATTCAGCATGTGTTTATAATTTGAACGCTATTCTAGGGAAAGTTAATGACTTTAACTTTGATAAGAACATTATTAATAGAACAGTTTTATAAACCTTCAGTTTATGTACATTGATCTTTTTCATAGTTTCATAGTGCACATGTACGATCTTCTTAAAAGCCAAATATAACTGTTACTAAAATATATAATTGAAAATTATTTGACAACGAGGTTTAGTTAAAAAACGACTTTAAAAAAATTATATTATACGAAATTTTAATAAGCGGCTTAAATAAAATTATTTTATTTAAAGACCAATGATTTTTATATTGACTGTTCAAAATCGGGAAGCATTATTCAAAATCGTATAAACACTAAACGTCGTTCCGATAATATCATTGTGTGAGGAGCAGGCCGTGGTTATCCTTTAAAATGAATATTATTAATACTCGAATGTTATTTAGGTAATAGATCAAAATATTTGAGGAGGTAAAAATATTAGTTTAGACACTAAAAATAATTGCATTTTGTTTTAAAATTATTTAAAATACACATATTTTACGCTGCAACTTCCGTTTTATTGTTTATTCTATATTTTTTCTCCTATATAAAAACGCCCAGATTTCTATTTTTTCACGGTGAACCCAAAGAATACACCCAAAATATTTAAGGCCAAACAAAGGAAAATATAATGAGTGAAAATGCCACGTAAAAAGGTAATGCATAAAATTCATCTTATAATTAATTTTTGAGATGTGTGTTACTCGTACGAAATTTCATCAACTTCAAATATACGAGTAAGTAACATTTTAGTCGATTTCCTAATTATAGTAAATACATCCCAATGAACTTCGGCACTTATACATCACACATATATATATTTATGCACACAAGGTCAATTCAATTTTAGTGATACAGGGAAAATAGAATATGTTCGTACTCGTATTTTCGTAGTATATTAAACCTATGAATATTTCATCAATATTTCACGAATCTAACGTAATATAAAATATCTTTTGCAAGAGATATATTCACTACTCAGTCTAGGAATTTATGACTTTTCATTTCTTAAAGTAAACAATGGGTTATGTAGTTGATCAAAAATAATTAATTTAAATCAGCAGTTAAATTATTTGTGATGACACCAATTTCATAAATTGTAATTGGGTATTGATGACATGTTGAGCACTAATTATATGGAAAATCGTATAAAACTTGTGTCAATTTTTTCAAGTGAATTCCCATACATTTCGAGAACGGAAAAAAAAAGAAACGTTTGTGTTTGCTTATAAAAATTACCAAATAGTAAATATCTACAAGGTCGGTTTAGATAAGCACACATATTTTTTCGTTTAGTGGTTTTGACACAAGAAAAACGTTATGGTCGATTTCCATTGAAAAATCTATTAGCATATTGTCTTTCTTCACCGATTGAATCCTTTTCTTCTGCACTTGAAAATAAACTACGCTGTCAGAATCGGTTAATGTTTCAAGGAAATTAATGAAATATTAAAGCTAACAAAAGTGTTAGTTCTATTAAAATTTAATTTTCTAAAATTTTTGGAGACTACTGTCCAAAATTTTCAAGAAATTTCACTTACTTAATAGCTTAATAAATCATGAAGTTTAAAAAGTATATTCGAAGATATGGATCAACACATTCATTCTCATTTTTCAGTGGCAACGCGTAGGAAACTTAATAGTAAGATGGTATGAAATTTAACAATCTGGTCAGAGGGAAGTGTAAAGTATTAACGAAGCAACATTATGAAATTGAAATCACAATTGGAAAGTGCATATTACAATGACATATGTATATATATATATATATATATATATATATATATATATATATATATATATATATACATATATATATATATATATATACATACATATATATATATATATATATATATATATTTCAACAATTTAAAACTTTACTATTTTTGAAGTATTCTGTATAAACAACGATAAAACTTGAAATTAGTGTACTTGGAATCAATTGAAATGAAATACTAAGATATGTTGTATGCAGCGCAGTTTCCATAAAAAAAACTGAAAAAGTTTTAGAATTTTAAAAGAATATTTATTAAAAGTCATGATACTGTAATGTTATGGTTATTTCATAAATATTATTAACTTTTTGAGATTCTACATACAGCACCTAATAGCTTACTTCATTGAGACTGCACTTACAATACCCGATTTGGTCACGGTCTTTTGTAGTATTGAACTTTTGTAGTATTGAATTTTTTTTACTCTTAACACGTATAATGAACGTATATGAAAAAAACAATACTTACTCTTGGATAATTGGCTTATTTACAATTTTTTTATGAATATGTTAAATGACTGTCTTCTATAGACGTTCACTTAACCGACACAATCACAGTTTTAATGGCCTTATTTCGCATGTAAATAAACCTATTAAGTATTATTAAAACTCGCAATATAATGGCAATATACGTATTTTTGCATAAATATATATTTAGAAAACGCACATGACATCTCTCCCAAAATTTCAATATTACTTTTCGTCTTTTTAATATATTGCCTAGTACACTTGATTATTTCGAAACTTAAAAAAATCTTAACTAATTTGAATCATAACTATAATGTTTTTGGAAAATTTTAGGTAAACTTTTTGAAATGCAAATTTCTCATAATTTTGTTTTTAATATTTTGGGAAATAGGAGCGGAAGAAATATATTTTCGTGGGTGTCTTCAAAAATATCTCTAGAGTTAACCTAGAAAAAAATAGATTTCAAACTTGCTTTTTCATTGTGATCTACCACACGACACGTGAACTGAAAAATATTCCATTACTTTTCATGCCTCTTCAAATATGTTTATATTAGTAGTTTGTGGATCAACAAATAAAATATATGCGGATCGTCAAACAATTTCGAGAAAAACGTCGGTTGTGAGAGATAGATCGTTGGACAGACGAACGGATACATAAGTGATTTTATAAGGATTTCGTTATATAGAGTAATGTTAAGCACAACCTAAACGAAGTAATAATAATTTTTTTTAAATTCTTTGGAAGTCCATTACAATCTGTTCACAAATGTTAAGAATGAGTAATAGTTTCTAATCAAATTTAATATGAGTCCTCAGCATAAAGTCATACTGAGTAGTAGTCCTTAATTTTGTATTAGCCCTGTCATATTGTTTATAAGCTGGAGAGCTTCGACATTCACATAGTAATGGAGCCTTTCTTTATGTTTCTTGACTTGTTTAGTCTTGGGTCTTTGTGGATATTATGGTTTTTGGTATCAGTTTACTTTAAATATTACAAAACACCTACCTGTTAATCTATATTATCTCATTATTTTAGAAAGGAAAGTGAAATTCATAAAATTCCTCTTCAGCGCTCATTAATCGTTGTAGAAATGAGAAAGGTGCAACCGACCTAAGATAAATTAACTTTTTGAATATATTTTTGCACAAAACTTGATTACGACCAAGCTTTCATTTCAACACCAGAGCTCATACCGTGTCAAACTCCACTTTCGGAAGTGACGATCTTGGCACCCTACAGGAGAGCAGGGATTAAAATACAAAGAAGTCAAAATTTACTTAGCTTGAAGGCAGGATAGTTTTTTCTTTAATTTATAAAATATTTTAATTCCCTCTACAAAGAATTTAGCTTTATATAACATTTTTATTCAGTTACAATCTTGTGTCTATTAGCATTCTGTGTAATGAGTGTTTATGTCTTATTTATTGTAAAATATCTCTCGTCCAGATTAGGTTATTACACGTAAAAATACATTTAAAAATCGTAAACCTGCGTATTAGCTGTAGGTATGAGATTTTTCCCAGAAATAATTCAGAAAAATATTAGTTTTAATCACAAAGTGTCACGGACAAAATGCATTGATTCCTTACTCATCGTAACGTTATGCGATAATAAAATATTTTCCAACACAGAAAGAAGACATTTTTAAAGAGATTTTTAAAAGGAAACAACTTGCCTCTAATTTATAAGTATTTATTATTACTATAATCTTAGGAGTACTTACCTACGATCGAAAATCAATAAAATGTTATCTAAATTTCAATTTAATTCACCAATTATCTTAATATTGCCACATGTTTTCCTATCTGTTAATTAATTTTGATTGCTATTTAAATTTCTTTTTTCATTATCTGATATTATGATATTTATAACATTTCGAATAAGGAAACATTTCAAAAACGGTATTATTTTCTACTAAAATATTATACTAAATCAAAGTTTAATAAAAACGCTGTGTTCATTATTCGCTTAAATTATTTTCTGAAGTTTCTTTTTGTGCTCTATTTCCCAATTTCTCCAAGCTTAAAAAATTGTTAACCGTAATGTAAAAAAAATTAATTTATATTAAATAAATTAACATTTAAAGTTATAAAATTTTGAAAAATACAATTTTTAACACTACTTAAATATACACAACAAATAAAAAGATATGTGCACTCCTATAAATATTTTTCTCCGTGTACCATTGCGACAATAACGAAATAGAAGAGTTACCCGGTTGTCTAAAATACACCCCTTTTGGGAATACTCTAAATTATTTTAGGCGTATTCACTTCTATGAAGACGAACGGCGAGCGCTACGTAGCTTTGCGACCACTTCATCTCTCTTCTGCTACTGCTGCTATTTCACATCCTTTTAGATATTACTGCACCAAAAAAAATATATACTGACATCTATGATATTTTATCCATATAAAAAAAATTAAGAAACCTTTATCCATAAAGTACGTTTGTAAGTCTGGAACAGGATAAAATTACAAACGACAACAAAATATAAACATAATGTATACACCACATGCAAAAGGGGCTTCGAAGCTTCCAAAGGTATTGGAGTCAGATCATTAAAAAATATTATCTCAATTTTCTTTTCGCTGAGAAAGTAAAGAACGTTGATGTATGTCATTTAAATATATAAGACACGATGCCCCGAGTGACTACTTATTTTACGACTAAATCGTCCATGAGCTGAATCTCTTTCAAATTCATGTATCCAAAGCAATATTGTAGTTATTACCTATACCTAAAACCATCAGTTTATTTGAGATCATCGTCAAGAGTAAATGCTGTTTGTTAAATACATTTTACATTAAATTATATTACTGTCTGTTAAATTCCACTATTGCATACTTTAGTAAGTGATGTTGTAAAATAAACACTTTGCTTTTCAATTTGCAATTAGCCTATATGTAAATTTTGGGTATTTATGTTTATTGAAAATAACAAATGTGAATTAGCACCAAATTTTGATTTTATGGTGCAAAAATGTGTAAAAAATATATTCTGTAAAGAATAATAATAATCTGGATCACAACTCAATATCCGATTCAAACTAACAATCGATCCTCTAGTCTAATAACTAAAACCAATTTTCAATTTCGGAAATGAGATAAAGTGTCTGTCCTAACGCCTGTATTTAATCTTAATACTATTTTCTTTAATATTTTCTAAAAATAAAACATAGTTTAACTAATTAACTCTCTTACACGACTTTGTCAACACTACTTTATTGCTACTAACTGATTATTCAGGAGCAACATAAACAAGTTTGACGAAGTTTTCTGAACAAGACCAAGAAAAGAAAAGTTTCAGCGCGGAACTCTCTTAAGTGGTTTTCGAAGTATATCGCGCGCTTGTTAATAAGACTTGCAGCACCGTTCGACTACCCTTGTTCTAAAATTTACTGCCCCATTACTGTGCTCGATGACAAGAAAATAAGCTAGATAAAAATGGTTACACCATTCGTTAAAATAAATCATTTTATTACTTACCAACTTTCTCACCAAATAAAAGAGAAATTTATTGTTTTTATTAAGTTTCTAACTAAAGCGAATCATGAGATGTCGACGTGGAAATGAAAATAGCCAGATAATTTTAATTTAATTCAGATAATAATGCTGAGTTATATTTTCATGTCGGATTTCTGTAACTTTTCATATTCCTTCTAATTTAAACTCAATATATATAGGAAAAGTATTTAAAAAAAATACTGTCACGGAGAAACGAGAAAATGATATTTGATAAATGTAACGCTAGCAATATGGGATACTACCAGGTATTTAAACTGGGTTTTACTTAAATTCGTGAAACGTATGGAATTATTGTCATAATAAAATTTTTAAAAAAATATTTCGTGAGCCGCAATTTTTATTTATTGTAATAATACTATTATAACAAAACTTCAATCGTTGAATGTATTATATGACTCCACACAGTTTTTGAGATGTAGGGAAATACAACAATTTTTACCGAAAAACATCGTGCTCTTATGGCATACAGTGTATTGCAATAGCTTCTTTTTATAATTGATAATATATAATATCACCAATATTATCAAAATTGAAATTTTCGGAAATCTCTTTCAAATTCGACCAGTTTTTTAAGATGCGCCATTGCTATACATTTCCAACAAGCTTGTATAGCCATATTCTTTTATTAAATTAAAATTTAGACGATCGCTACCTTCCTTACAGCTTTTCCATTCAGACTAAAGTGTTGATCAAATTATTAACACCTCCTATATTATTGTTGCAGACCTTGATAGAGTTGACTAATTTTTAATTGACTTTAATCAAAGTAGGTTGTCTTTTCTGTTGTTTAGAAAATCCCTCTGCTTTGATAGTTAACGTAACCTCCAAACATTTGAAATATCGGTAACCACGCCGTTGTCATTTCTTTACATATAGCAATTTATTTAATGCTTATACATTCATATTTGTATATACCGCGTTCCAACTTCTGTAGCCCTTTATTTTGTGGTAAGGAATATTTTTCTTATATAGTGCCAATAACCTTCAAGCCTCTGTCTAGTGAAAAAAATATCAAAAAGTAAGTGAAAAATTGCCTTTCTGTCTGCATTCCAAAGAATCATAAAGTATTGCAAAACGATGGCTTCCCCAATCCTAGCTTCTTATATCCAGTCAAGCTCTTTCCAGATTGCCCTTGGTGTAGTTTGAAACCGTAGCTAAGATGAGTCCTCCTCAGGCAAAATGTATAACTACGTCAGTTGTGTTGTATACATGTATGTCCGCCATGTTACGGAATCATAGCTTCGTCTCTATTGTGATTTTTATATGTAGCGTATTCTTGAAAATTGGTTGAAATTTTGGAAATTTGTCATTGACTGCCAAATGTGAATTGTAAAAAAAGTGAAAACGGGAGATTATGTTATTAAAGTGCATCTACCTCTTTATTGTGAATTATATACACACCCTAATTTGATGTATTTTCTAGTACAAATAGCATATCACACGTATTGCTTCAAAATCACTACATACATAATATGCTGTACAGTGATCTTTCATTTCTATAACCCTTCCATTTCTCTTTTCGGTTTTTTGAAATGCGTAGAGATTTATTTAATGGACATCTACATCGATTATCTGCGAAACACAATGTAACCCAAAATGTTCAACTAAAAATATTACCTGTTATTCCAGTATTTTCTTCCAATTATAGTAGCTTATATGATTTGTTATTTTTGTAGACCTTTTTTCGTTTGTATTTATGCATTTGATCTTGATTTTAACCTTAATTAAAATATCCCATTTAAGAACCTTATTGCAATTAATTTCCTTATTCCTCATCTTAGTTAAAATTAATTAAAATATCTCATTTAAGAACCTTATTGCAATTAATTTGTTTATTCATCATCTTCATAAGGTGAATACCTTTAACTTGTGAACTTACATCTTCCTCATAAACTCCTGTAAAAATAATCTGCGACTCGTTCTGACTGGAAATAACATTGGTGGAAAATTTTCGACTTTACATAAACCGAATTGAATTCTCCGATTGACCTCTCCCAAAGTTGGATTTACTTAATTGGATAATTTGTCCTAGGAATGAGTAGTGATGAGTAATTTAAATTTCATCATACCCAATATGTATCGGTATAAAAGCGACATGGACGTTAGAAGTAACGACTCTGCAGTAGTCTCTAAATTGGTTCTAAATTCATTCCGAAAAGCTGGACGCTCTCATCCCGCACTTTAAATAATTTCGGCAAAAAATGTATCATTATCATATACATTTCTGAAGCTGAATCGGTTTCATACTCTATTCGTGTAGTCGAACTGGCGCCCTGGCATTATATTGCGCACACTTTAATTTACTGACAATATTGAAGGTTTTAACATAGTCTACAAATTCTAGGCCTATCATACATCCACAAACACCTGTCGTTATGACTGGTTATACTTTCTGGATTTCTATAAAATCCGACTAAGCAAATAAATGTGGTCTATAGTATTTCAGCCTTTCGGAAATCGGCTTATGATAGGTTTTTGTGATAAAATGTACAAATTTTGGAGCCCTTTCCGATCACTATGAAGATTCTGGCCTCGACAAAACTACCTCGCCATTGTTGCCAGTTTTGTCAGCTGGCTCTACAGAATGGAGGATTTCTTGCAATAAAGGTTTTATTATGCTCAACAACATTTTTAATATTTTTCATATTACAGGCACAAATATTGAGGCGCATAGACTTGGAAATCTACTTATTTAATTGCCTATAATACATGACATATAACATATAAAGGGTGAGCTAGAGATTGCAAATTTATTTCGTTGTTTTTCACCATCAGTTCGAAAGTTTGTTTTAAGAGTTTCTTGGTTATCTTGGTGCGATTAGTTTTATGAAATTGACAACACAATACATGATAATTTTCCACTAATCTGTATTGAAATCATCTACGATTATACACGATCCAAGCACTCAAAATTATTGGTTAGTTCGAGCTAAAAGCCGTAGGAATTTTGGAAGGTGGGATGATTAAAGGAATCTCGACGTCATTAAACTTGACTTTTAAAGCTTGGAATTCAAATTCAATATGCCCCTTATTATTCGGTAATCACTTGTAGTTTTTATCTTGCTAATCATAGAGACATCACTGGATATTTGCCGTGTATGAAATCTATCTCCTTTGATAATTGTGCCTACGGAACTAACACTTTTTAGCAGTCTGTTTTTTATAAAGAGGAATTCGTCATAAAAATGCAAAAAAGTCGGCTAGTCGCTGCCCCTAAAATTTTGCTGCTTATAACTGAATCGTTAATTACCCTTTTCAATTACCGGAACTAACATGAATCGTAAACCTGTATTATATATACTGCGAATTAGTTAAACAAATCACAAGCTACCTGCATGAATGAATTAGTACAGAATTATAAAATTTGGCAAAAATGAAGTTCTCACAGCATGAAGAAGGGAAGAAATCCGAAAATAGTTAATTGGTAGTTATATCACATAAAAGTACATGTTTTGTTACTTTAAATATGCACCCGTGAAGGATATAGTAGGCAATACATTTTTGTTCTCCTTAATTAACATTTTTTAAATAGATTAATAGAAATAATATGTACCATCAAATATTTCTTCTTCTTCTTGTCACTAGAGTTTAAAGCAGACCAGAGCCGTCCCAACTAGCTTTTTCCATCGGAGTCTATCATACTTTATGTTTCCATTTGGTAACCTTAATACTTTCAAGTCGTTCTCGATATCATCAAGCCCATTGAGTGCAGGTCTTCCTTATATCCTGGTACCCCCCGACTCGTTTAAAGTTAGTAGTTTAGTCGGATTGATATCCCCTGATCTACATACGCGTCCAAGGTACCTTATTCTGTTTGATTTGATGGGTTTGACAATGCCTGGTTGTTTATTATTTCGATTATACAATTTGTAATTAATAATGCCCGGTTGTTTATTAAGTTTCTATTATAAAATTTGTGATTTGCCAAACATTATTTTCTTGGATAGCCCCAAAGACTTTGCGTAATATATTTCTTTTAAATACTAGTAGTCTGTTTTGGATGTGCTTGCTCAATACCCAGCCTTTGCTTTCATTGATGGCTAGTGGTTGAATTAGTATTTTAGATATATTAATTTTTGTTCTATTACTAACGAATCGAGATCTTAGTTTGTTTCTTAAGCCAAAAACGTATCTATTTGCCAGTATCAGGTGGTAGTAAATTTCAACATTCATTTTATTTCTTTTGGTGGCAGTTATTCCAAAGTATTAAAATTCGGTAACATTTTCAAAAGTTTGACCATTCACCGCAACTTCGTTTTCATTCTTTTGACTTTTCAGAATCACAAAATTTTGCTTTTCTTTTCGTTTATGATTAGATCCATTTTTTCAACCTCAGTCTGAAGGGTTACGAAAGCTTAGGTAACAGCCTGTATTAGTATGCCATTAATATCAAAATCGTCTGCGGTAGCCAAGTTTTAATAGGTTTGTAGTTATAGTACCATTAGTTGTTATCATTTTATCTCTGATGATTTTCTCCAGGGCAATGTTAAAATGCAGGCATATGAGGGCATCACTTTGTCTAAGACCTCTATGAATGAAAAAAAGCTCGGATAACTCATTCTGTATCTTAATGTTACATTGAACTCTTGAAAGAGTTGCATTAAAGATATTGATTATTTTTTTAGGAATTTTAAACTCTGTCATCGCTTTATTATGCTTATGTACTTTCCCCTCTTTATGCCTTGAAATTAAAGAAAATGGTAAGTATCGATATTTTATTCTTTGTTTTTCTCTAGGAGCTGTCTCAAGGCGTAGATTTGGTCGATAGTAGATTTTCCTTGTAAGAATTCATATTGGTATTTTCCGATGATTTTTGTTATATAGGAAATTAGCCTATTAATAGAATGTTCGAAAACAATTTTGAATCTAACATTCAATAGAGTTATTCCTCTGTAGTTGCCAAAACGTATTTCCCTTTTAAAGGTGGGCAAATCGATCCATTATCCCATTCAGTGGGTAATTTCCCCTTAAGCAAAGATTATATAACTGCATGTATCAGGTTTACTGATCTTTATATGTTCAGTATTATCCCATCTGACCAAGCAGATTTATTACGATTTAATATTGTGACTGCCTGTTCTACTTCTTTGATTGTTGGTAAGCTGTGGTAGTCAGTTTTATCATCAGTTGCCTCTATTGCTAGCGGAAGTCTTCGTGTGTATTTGGGGCCACTTTCCCTTTAAGTCATTCCATGAATTACTCCCTATATCTTTTTAATATTTTATTTTTATCTCTGGCGTGGAACTCGTCGGTTACATAATTTAGTACTTGATAATATTTTCTCGTTTTATTACCTAAGACACTCCAAATCTCTAAATTAGTCATCTAAAACCTTTTTTTTTTGTTAATAAATGTTTCTCTTGTTTTCTTAGCTCCTTGCATATCTTCAGTATTTTGGTGTAATGCTTTTGTATCATTATTCAAAAGCGTTATTTTTCTTAATATTGACTTCTAAACACCCATCATTGAACCGATTTTTGTGTTTAGCCTTTTTGTAGAGTGAATAGTCCATTTAGCTGTTTCCGTTTCAATGAAATTCGTATATCATCCGTTCCCCAGAATTCTCACTTGGAGTGAATTATTTCTCTTAACTTGGATTTATAGTTATCCATTACATTTCATTCATTTTTGCACATCTGATGATTTAACTGTATCCTTTTTTTCCTTTAATGTGGTTTATTTAGTTTATATCTGAGCTTGGCCAATAAAAAATAGCGGTTTTATTCGGCATTTGTTCCTCTGTAGCTAAGTATCTCACTATACAATCAGACTGTTCCTATGTCTAATATCAACCAGTACAGTGATAAGTAATTCGATTTTATTTGTAGTTTTTTTGCCTGGATATTTGCAAGTAGGTTTATGTATGTTCTTATGTTTAAACAATCATAAGGCTATTAGTAGATGCAAAGTCTATCAGCCTCTTTCTATTATCATTACTTTCACAATACAGACTGGTCTTCAATGATTGATCTCAGTACCTGTGTTTTCTATATTTGAATTAAAACGTCAATTATTGTTTTTATATCTCTACGAGGGTTGCAATTATAAGTAAATTACAATAGTTCATAGAAAGTGTCTCGCTCATGTTCTGATTTATATTCTATAGGTGCACAAGCATATATAACGCTAAGATTTTTAAATTTTTCTTTCAAGCGTATTTGACATATACTTTCACTAACAACCCCGAAGTCAATAACTTTGCTCTTGTCTCTTAAAACAATAAAGCTCGTACCAAAGTTGTGTAGTTTTTTCTGACAACTGTAATATAAATTACTCTTCTTTTTCTCCAGGACTCCTCGGCCACGCTATCTTATTTCCTGTATGGTCAGGATATCAATTCTGTATTTGTCAGCAACCGCCAATCAATTTCTCAATCCTCCATTTTTGTGAAGAGCACGAATATTCCAAATTCCAATTCTCAAATACATATTTATACCAGTTAGTTAGCCTATCGCCCAATCTTCAACCTGGATGGCCAGGTTGAAGATTGAACAGCCCCTTCGACCTGTCCAGCATGGGTGACACTGCCAGTAGCTAAGCTCCCACCGGTATAGATCTCAGGTTCAACAATACACACGAGACTCAGCACCCCACCAAGATGGGAACAACCTCGCCGAGGATCAATAAGTTTTTTTAAAAGCCCAAAACGTGTATGTGAATATAATTCTTGTATTGCGAGCCACCCGTGATGACAGTTTTTTTTTAAGTGATATCAATTTCATTTTAGATCTCAACCATACATATGTGTTACAAAATCAAAGCGAATATATTATATAAAGATCCTTAAAAATTATTATCAGGCAGGCAGTAATGAACAATTTTTAACAAAACATCAATCCTTTAAACAATTTTACATAAGATATAACAATTTGAAAGAATTTGACGGAAATAGTCGTTTAAAATTGTTATTAAGAATAATAAATATTTCTTAAGATATCCTACAAAAAGTGAACATACAGGACCCTCGACGTTTATGAGAGCAGTTTAATAAGTTCATAGTACTATTGACAACCTTGTTTATATTGAAATGCCTCGTTGATCCTATTCGTCACATTTTTTACTTGTTGGAGTTCCTTTAATTCCATTTCAGCCGATTATTTTTCAACACGGCGAATTTGTTGAACTCATTAAATTTTAGTTATTATTATTGAATTTATTTTAAAAACTGAATTTTATCGCAATAGCTGAATTTACCACCGCCATACCGCCCATAATTTTCTAAGATAAAAATACCATCTTCCCTATTCGAAATTGACGACTTGCTGCAGTCCGTAAAAAGTTATTGGAACCCGAGTCGATTGCAATTCGTTACATAAATCAATTCGTCGTCTTTTCTTTTATTGCTGCAAGTAATTTTTTTTATTTTGACAAGGCAAATAAAATATTTCTTGAACTAAAATGACTCGACTTTTATGTGCGACGTTTTGTTTGGAGATACACAATTGTAGCTGTTACTACAATAATAGGGGAAATTTTTTTCTTCACATTACGAAATTATCACTCAGAAAGCAATACAAACTAAGGGTATATAATGAGTTAATATAAAAATAGGAAGTTCTGAAAAGAATGCATTTCTTCTTCTCCCATTTTATTCGTTTTTGATACGTTCAAATAATATATATTGCTTGAAAATTGCAATTGAAAAATAATGAAGAGTAAAATGCCATTTTTTAAGGTAATTCCATTTTTTTAGATTTTAATTACAGCGTTGAATCAATGATCAAAAGTTGATTGTGTTTTACTTTATTTCTTCTATTAGTAACCTATGTTCCAGAACTAATTAGATGTCTATCCAACCCCGAACTCCAGAATCTTACCACAATATTCTATACTAAATAAGTATACTTCTGGGTTAAATTTTTAGCTCCCATTTGTTTTTACCGTAACATTTTCCAAAGCTTTCAGTATCTTCCTTGCTTTGAGGTTTAATAGAGTAATTGAAACTTAATTTTTGTTTTCAAATGATCGTTAGGATTGACATTGAAACAAGTCAAAAATAAAAGAACACAGAACAATAAAAAAACGGAAGTTATGTATATATAATATATGATCAAATAAGAAACACATCACCGGTATCTATATGGTAATTACCTGTGTGAAATATAACTTTTACATGTAATGAGAAAAATTAAGGCAAACTTATCAAAATGTGTTCTATGTTAACCTTCAGTTTATATTAATCGTAAATGAACCGTTAACCGTTAATAAATAGGAATTTAATTCTTTAACTATGCTTAAAGTTAGCAAGTTACTGTATAATTGGGTAACTATTCCGTAAGTATGTTAACTTGTTGAATAGACTCTTTTGCAACGTATATTCGTCAAACACCTCTCTCTGATAGTACAAAAGAAACAGCTTTACCAATTTATATATGATATAAAATATGGCTCCACATTTAAAAAAAAAACTAAGGAGACCTTTCGCTTAGCAGCAACATAACCAATCTAATTTAGTTCTGTCTTAGATTTAACATAATACTGAGCAGTATTTATAAGACCATTGAAAATTGTTCATTAATTAAAGTATACACTATATTTTTTTTAGGTATCTTTCTTATAATAAACTTCATTGATAACGTACTTTGACTTTAGCGTTCCTGCTGAACAATTAATTGTTATTGATACGAATATTATAAGTGCTTAGAGCTTTTTGTATATTAACATTATTGACTTCATTACTTGTAACATTATTTATCTTCCATATTGTTATTTGTTTACAAAATTATTTTGAAATTTTTAGCTATTTTATTTGATACTATATGCAATTTTATATATCATGATGAAAAAATTGAAAACAATATTGATTGTTAATTGGTAGGTAGTTAAGAACCTTTAATTTATGGTAATAAATACAGGTCATTTTTTTAGGTCGTTGTGTGTATAAATTCTTTCCTTCAATTCATGGGTATTTTTTAAAATAACAAAAGTAAATATTGAATATATTTGGTGTTAATTTTGTAGAAATTCATTGTTCACAATTAAATGAAACTACGTGATGTAGCATTATTTCTACTTACTTTAATTTCTTTACCACGACCTAGGTTTCATTGTATTACAACATCTTCAGGTGGGATATTAGCATAGACATCTTTGCTAATATCCCACAAGACATCTTTGAAATAATACTACATCACGTAGTTTTATTTAATTGTGAACAAAAGTAAACTTGATATCACATGCCTATTCCCTGATTTGAGTATAACCAACAACAAAAAATAGCTATATATTCTCAGTCATCCTTTCCAGTCTATTACCTATAAAATCATTTTTTATAGTGGTTTTCTCAATCACCAATGCCCACTGAAACTATAACAGGCTATTAAATACTTTGGTTAGAATTGTTCTAAATTTAATTAGTACGAAGTATTTCAAATGGCCGTAAAAAAATTAACGCTGAATTATTTTTGCCCATTTTTTTGAGAAATAGGCAGAGTTTCTTCGTTAACTAGCAAGTAGCTAATGAACTATAATAAACATGTTCACGTAAACTGAGACGAGTGCTTCTCAGCAACATAAAAGAATTTATGCAGTCTGTAGACTTTTCAGGCTTCGTTTCCAAGGTTATGTCTAATTATTCATTACGATTTAGTACATTCTTTAAGTGTTTTCTACAATTGAAATTTACGATTTTCACCTCTTACAAATCTGTCATAAATTAAAAAGTTTATTTAAATTAACATTTATGATGTAATGTTAGTCTAGAAGAGAGATTTCTTATGAAATTTCAGAAAGATTAACCGGTCGGAGCACCGAATTTGATTTCGTCAATTTTAAAGGCAAGATTGCACGTAGATAGATATTAAAAATTTAATCCTTCTAATGGTCGTCATTTTCGAAGTTGTTTATCTCGGCATACAAACTATAGCGACAAAATTTCTTAACAAAAGAAAATTTTTCAAATTTCTGTTTCGAACGAACAAGAATTCTTCTGAAATATCAGCCAGAATCTCAATATTTTCTAAGCTTTTATGCCTGTGCTCATAATGCACTAAATAAAATTTTTTAGTGAAAATTTTCATGAATGTGGTTCAGTAAATGAACCATAAAATAATTATACACTAAATTCCTGAATCTAGAGTGTAAAATCCCTTTTGTTATAAAATTTGTTTTTTTAACAAAGGGGATTTCACGCTCCATATCACAAAGTGAACAATTTAATTTTTTCACAGATAGTAGGTTTATTAGATCTATTGTTATTGTATGCATTAATTGGTTTCTCATTATATTTGAAGTAGATGGGTTATTTTAATCACCCAGTTTTATATTCTTTGCCCAGCAGACATTCTTGTGAGATGTAAAGCTTTCAGTTTCTTTTGATATTCTGGATGACTTCTGTGGTTTATCAGGTGTTCTCTTTCTTTACATAGCAAACTAGTTACTACACCGTAGTGCTATTTTTTGTACTGCGTAATGTAATGGTTAACAACACATTTTATGTATCTAAATTGTTGACTTCAAAAATTCTTATTGTATACAAATTGCCGGCAATTTGTAAACAAAAATGGAATTATTTTTACCTTTTTGTCTGTTCAATAATCACATTGAAATGCAGCAAGTTATTTATTTTAAATACAAACTTATTTGTTTTTTGTGTAGTATGGGATAGAATAATGTAATATTTTTATAACTTTTGCCTTTTTTAATAAATTTAGGCTTTTAAGAACATCGTGTCTCAGGTTATTGATTTCGATTTATATTTCATTGATATTTATTGATAATGGAAATTCAAAAGGTCATAATTTTTTCTAATGTATATATAATCTGGTTCTTCAGTTAAAACAAGTAAAATTCCAATTTGTAATAGGTACAATTTTTCCTGTCTCTTTCTTCTATTATTTTGGTGTTGGCATAATTGTTTTTGTTTTGATTTGTAACTTTAATATCGTTATTCAGTATAGCTTTTAATTGTACTATACTTTTAGTATGATTTCAATACTTCATGTCTGCGCCTTTTAAAGTCTCTAATTCTACTTACATTAATTGATGGAGGTAATAGAATTTCTTGGTATTTTTATTGGATTGTTTTGCGGATTTAGTAAAATTAATTATATTTTTAAGTGTTTTATTCAGTCACACATTGTATTCATGATTAAATTTTGCTCTATTGTTTTTCTTGCTTTTAAATTTAAGAATTTTTTTCTCATTCTTTATCCGTGCAATATTCATAAACCTTGGACATATAATTGCATATACTGCCAGCTGATTGTAGAAGTGGAAGACTTTTATTATGTTTTTGGAATGCATTAATTTTCTGCCATAATTTATTCATTATTCTATGTTATTGTTGGCACAAAAGAAAATTCTGTTAATATACGGCCACTACTTGTATATACTTTCATCACATTGCTACTATTCGCATTGTCCATATCAGCAACCACATATCCATATGAATTCGTGTTAACCATGCTAACATAATTTCATATTGATAGGAAAAAATGAGTACGTGTCCTGGTCTCTAACCCAGTGCCTATATGTCGTGGGTTTTTACATTACATGCTGTGCCACAAGTGCAGTGGAGTTTAAATTTTTTTGTGCATTTTTGAGTATATCTCCAACGACACAAGACTAAAATTACCAAAAATAGTCCCTTCAAACGATACCCTATAATATTAACGAAATTTAAAAATAATCAGCTTTTAATGTTGCCCCCTAAAATTTTCAAATGTAGTTTTTTGCATATCAACATCTCATATCAACAATTAAAGATTGCATTTCAACATCCCAATACTATGTGTATATTAATCCAGTAAAACTGAAATTCATAAAATCTTAGAAGAAAATCAATTAAATTAATCGAACGTGAGACGTGTTAGAATGTAAAATTAACCATATCTCAATGACTAGTTTTAAGGCCATGCAAAATTAACACCTCGTAACATTTAAAAACGAAATAGCACATTAATCTGAAGCGTTTTTATTTCAATAAGCATGGGAGGAAATTTTGTGTCACTTTTGAATTTCAAATAAAAAAAAATATTAAAATAAAACACATAACTCGATAAAAAAACTGATGTACTTTTATTACAAAATCTGTATATTTGCTGATGAGGACCACTGCACATAATATTTATATACATTCAGAACAGTATTTAGATTAATAATGACAAGCAAAATGATTTTTTTAATGTACAAATAACTATATTTATATTAAATAAAATAATTCAACCAATTTATTATCGTACATTTTACATCTTCATTGTCCAGTGCCCTCCAAGCCTCTAAGTTTTGAAATTTCATTCGACAAGAAAAACAACGAACCGAGTGCTGCATCCCGGCAACGAAATATCATTAAACTCTCTCTAATTCAGTTTATTAAAAATAATTTTGTTAAATTATCTAACTATAACGAGTATACCCTCAAATATCAACAAGAGGCTTAATAATTCAGTATAATTCGTAATTTTCTGTCACCATCACTATTTCCAGTTCCTTTTTTTGTCATCTTATCAGACGTTAACACTATTTTTCGACATTCAGTTCTTGAAACTTTCTTAGAGAACACATTGCCACTTAAGTATAATATATATTATTGAATTAAATTTATGTAAATTGATTATAACATTGTACATATAGCTTTTTTCCGAAAACTAAATTTGGTAGAGTTTACGTATCATTATTTTCTTTGCGCACTGTAAATTTTAACGTAAACAATGGACCAATAATATTGTTTTAAGACAAAACCTCTTTTGCTTAGAGGATGAAGAGAATTTAACAACATTACTTTCCGCTACTAAACCTTGATAAACATTTATTTATCTTACTTTTAAGAGCGCAAACATAAAGTTAATATTTCTTAATTTGAAACTTCAGTGTAGTTATATAAATATATAATAGATATGAGAACCAAAAATACTTTGCTTGCTAAACTATATTATTACTAAAGCGATAAATTTGTGAAAATATATAGGAAGTATTTTCTATCGGCATGGAAAATAGAGCATAATAAAGTTTTTCTTTTATAATGGAGTCTCCGAAATTTTGCAAGATCTGTACTGATTAAGATCTGTCTAGTATTCCTATCAGTTTTCGAAATAAGTGAGTTTCACTAATGCCGTGAAATAAGTAAATAATGTCGAAACAAAATTAAAATGTGGAACATTTACTTCTCCGTTGTGAATAACGTTCAAACTTACTAAATAAAATTTTCCGTGATAGAAATTTACTTTGATAACCACATCTCCCAATTTCCTCATTGCACGAAACACTAACTACATTCAAAATTTGCTTAATGTCACTAGGCTACTTTGTTAATTCTCAACATGTTGTGCACACGAAGTACACTTAAAGTTATTGTTCCCATTATCTCCATTTTATTTGAATAAATTTTTTTTTTCCCTTTAAAATACTAATCAATCATACACATAACTAACTATATACGAACAGTAATGACTGTTCTTTCTGTATATTCACTCTCTTTGTTCTGTACTTTATTTTTTATAGTTCTTGTACGGGCGTATGACGTCTTTAATTTTTTCCAAACATTAATAATTGAAGCACTTATTTAAACTACATTTACTTAAAATCGTTAGATATTTGTTATAGCTACGAATTAATACCATTTTTTTAAATATACACTTTTTGTGCAATAAACGTAAGGTTATTAAATCATAAGATCCAGTTTAAAAGGATCTAGGAAATTAGTGATATAAAAGACCTTCCAATTGAATAACGCGAATTTCAGTTTATAATATAAATATAATATATACTGTCATATCTAGCATACATCACATATATGCAACACACAACACAGGGAATCGCCATTGACCCATCACATGTTTAACAGAAAAATGACACAAAAAACTTAAACTCCCGTCGCTGCTCCTCGTCGTTGAATGCAATATAGCTCGTGGAATTGAACATAACTCAACGAAATTGGAAATTCCCAAAGTGACGGCTGTGTGCTACTGAATAAAGCTTTTTTTATTTTAATGTCTACGAACTTTAAATTTTAATTTTTATATTCGAATTTGTTCGGTTTACATTATGTAAATATAAAAAATATGATCCAAATTGAGATTAGAGAACTATGCCAATAATACTCTGGAATATGTACATGAATTTTCTTAAGATTAAATTTATTAATTTACGTTTTATGGAATAATTACAAACCACCGTCAATAACCGTAAATACATATGTAATAATTAAATATTTATGCATTTCGAAATACATTGTATTTAACATAAAGTAGAGAAATTAACAAAATATAGTTCATTTTTAATATGTCATCGCGGTCAATTTACAACTCTAAGCCGCGGCGAGTAAGGTTTCTTAATTTGAGTTCGTTTGCAATGCAGGTATGACGACATTTTATGACAGCTTTATACACATTTACATGGAATCTCACAATTCATTTGCATATCTGAAAAAATATCTCTTTGTAGAAAAACGATTAAAGAATACCAATCCTTGTGACTGAAATAATTAAAAGGATTCCTTACACATGACGATAAAGTGAACATCAGTATGTTTAGTAAATGAATCAGGTCATAACAGCTACGATGATGTTTCAAATCTTAAGAGAGGTCGACTAAGATCTGCCGAATCTGATTTTGCCTGCATTAAAGAAAAACAATAGCAAGAATTTGAAGATATATTGAACAGCGAATCTAAAATATTTGTTATCCAATTGGTCATCATAAGTCTTAAAACTAAGCTTGTAGCTAGTGGTATACTATTAATATTTGAAAAATGTACAAAGTTTGTACATCCTTCCCTCCCCACACGCTCCATCATTACTTAAACATTTTAAATTATTCACTGATACAACTAAAGCTACCACTGTTACTCTTTCAAATTTGTAATAAATCTTATACGTAATATCTCAAATTTAATGAAAAAAATCTCAAGAATTAAAAAATATTAAAACAATATTGTTATTATTATTATTCCTGCTATAAGTATCGTCGAACGGAAGTGAGTGGCTGACGAAATGACTAATAATAACATTTAATTACTTCTACTATAACCCACGACTAATTCTTTTAAATCGATTGTGATTATTGAGTTGACAACCAAAAAGATCAAGTGTTAAGCATGTTTTGAACAACTTAAAGCGATGTCATTTGAACACTATCGGATGGACAATGGTAGACTATGTGAAATAATGGCTAATGTTTTACTTAAAACATAACTATAAATTTCATTACTCTAACTTTGTATTAAATCACTAAATTTGTTTTAAGATTCTTTATTTTGCTATAATTATATGCATTTCGAGTCGACAGGTTTTACCATATTTGCCTATACATTTGAAAGTGTTAAATTTTTACCCCATCAAAATCCACCATTAATTATCAGTTATAAATATAGCGTTATAATTTAATCTAAATAATAATATTTGATATAAAAAATATTAAACGAAAAAAACTGTCAATTATCTCAAATTCTTCCTGCACATTTAAATAAAACTTTCAAAATTCGTAAATAATCTGAATCAAAACGTATCCGTACCAATTTTCAAACTGTGTTTCCGAAACATTACTTGAATTGAAAGTAAATAATTTTCCTGATTTGAAGCAAATTTCCCTCTCTGCCTTTAAAATATTTTCAAGCAATATTTCAATATATTTCAAAACCAACTGGATTTATCTAATTTGGTAACTTTATTCACTTTTTTCCTTAATTGATGTTTGAAACTTAATTTCTTTGCTAATTTTAAAACTATCTTAAACAAATTTAACAATGTTGGTCATCTAAGCCAAGCATTTATTTAGTTACGTGTATTATTTTTTTTGGAATACGTCGCTTATATTATGTTAAACAAAATTATATTACACGTGTACTTTTGCAAAATTCAATTTTGTAGGTTAAATAATATCTACTGTAATTTTAATAACTACGAAGTACAATAATTCGTTTCGTAAATTTGGCGAAATAAAGAGTTGGGGTACTATAATATTTTCTTTAAATCTATAGATGAATTTACGAGTATATTCATTAAAAAATATAATTTCAATGTGATAAAAATCTCCATCCACCTAAAAGGCATGCTATCAGAACAAATCTCAATTCACTCTAGATTAATGTATACAATTCCATGTACAATAAGATATTATGTACACTAAGCTAGAATGAATGAATGAATTGATGTTTGTGTCAATTAAAACGATACCGTGTATATTTACCGAGAAGTATCAAGAAGCAGGATGTGGATAACAGGTCAGTTGGAGTGGCCATTCACAATTTAAGCCTTTCAGAATATTTAACCTACAAAATTGATATTATTAGGGCATTTTGTATCCCTGCTGCAGACGGGAATCCAGTTTCCAATATCACTTCTTAGTAGATATGCGGAGTGGAATTTGTAACAGGCAATTCATTTCTTCCTTCGAAACGACATCAAATTTAAATGGAGGATGATATTAGCCGTTCTCGTAAAGGAAATTGACAGAATTTCTAGAAGATATTCCGCCAGATGCCAGCCGGGGAATGCGATACCGACAAGATTAAGCATCATATCACTATGCACAGGGTGTAATATAATACAGAAAACAAACTTTCAACATCGTTAGATAGGTCATGGTGATGCGATATATTGGGAAGCGCACTCTCTGGATTTAAATCACATAGATATTTTTTTTATCCCGGGTTATTTGTAACGTAATGTCCACTCCATATAAAACACATCCAAATATGACTTAACCATGAAAATTTGTATTCATTTGAGTACATCAGGCACAATCAATCACGTTTTATGCGCTTACGGCGTAATTTTCTGAAATGATACATGCTGAATTTTGTTTCTCATCTACCATTTGGAATATCTTTTTTAAATAAACCATTGTACTTTGTGAAAAAGTAATTTAGTTTGCTACTAAAATGCTTTAATATACGATTTTATTTGATCGGTACCACTGACAAATTTTGATACCAAATTTTACGTATATTTCAAATTCTAATACCGTACAAAGTCTAAAAGCCATATACGCGATTAAAATCTATCATATTATAATACACAAATATGAAATCCAATCTATTAAAAAATAATCCAAACACCTTCTGAATACGACGAATCAGGGAAAATACATTTCCATGTGCAAATAGACGGTTCTCAAGTAACGAAAGCAGAGTAAAATTAAAAAATACAGAAAAGAGCCTCAACAGAATTTCTCGTGGAATCAAGTTACATCATGTTGACGAAGATATTGATTATTTATAATGTGGAAAATCCTAAAAACTTGCATTCATTTTGTAATGTAAGTTACCCCTAAATTTTTAAATTGGAAAAATAAAGAAAAACTGGACTTATTTATAAAAATTACAAGAGAGTAAATATATAAATGATCAATTCAATGGTTTGGATTCACACACATATTTTTTAACTTAATATTTTAGATAAAATTAAAGTGTTGTATTCGATTTTATTAGAAAATCGATTAAAACCTTCCCTTCTTTCCTTACCTCTCTTCTTCTTTACTTGAAAACTAATTATTATGATAGAAATATTATGGTTATTGTATTAAGTTAAATCCTTTTTAAATCCTTTGAGATTTCATTTTCTAAAATGTTTGGAGGATTCAAATATAAGTTTAATTCCAACTGGTATAGAACACTAACTGTAATTATGACTTTGTTATTGTTTAATTAGGAAGAAAATAATTTCTTTGATATATTTCTCCTCGCAATACACTATTACCAAACCAAATTTCATTTAAAACCCCTCTGGTAGATTTTGCGCTATACCTGTAGAAATTAGCATACAGGCAGAAAGAAAAATCTTAAAAAAAGGTTTTTCTGGCTTCTATTATCATTTTCATATCATTATAATTTAAATAAATTATTTATTCATTTTAAATCATATCATTTTACATCAATTATTTATTATAATATAAATGTACAAAATTCACTATCTTACAATTTATTATAGGTTTAGATTTGATATATCTCTAGACTAAACAATTATTAAGTTTTAAAAAATATACGAACCAAGCTACCGGTCAAAAAATATTCATTCCCGTTTTTTCAAGGGGCCAGCCAGAGTTGGAGATTTCAAACTTAACAGTCTGGATCAAAGAAACTTTGAAGTGTTATTAAAAGAAAAGTCTTGAAATTAAAACGTAAATTGAAAAGTGCATATTGCTCTCTCATTTGATAACGCAAATTTTAAGGATATTAATTAAAATGTTAAGACATTTTAACAAATATTCTTGTGAGTTTTGATTTCAAATAGTGTAATTAAAATAACTTACTTCATTCAAAGTAGACTGTAGTTACAATCCTGGCAATTATGATCTTTGATGTTTTTTATAATTATGATCTTTGATGTTTTTTACTGTTAATAATCATAATGAATATAAAGCCAAAACTATATTTTTTATCGGATAATTAACTTATTGTAAAATGTTAAACGACTATCTTTAATAGACGAAAATTTAAAAGAAAGAAAATTTAAATTTCATATTCATTCCAAACTTTCTTAGGTGTAAATAAATATTTCGGCATGGTATAATAGGTGCATAGTATTTCTAATAACCTATTTACAATTACAAATATTAATATTAATTTTTAACTTCTAATTATAACGCATAGTAATAGGTATATTTCAAAAAGTCCAAATTTAATCATTGCTATAATTTTTATATGAACTTTTAGTAAATTATTAAGACGCTTATTTTCATAATTTTGACGTTTTCATATATAAAGAAATATATTTTTCAAATGTTTTCAACAATATCTCTACAACTATATAATTTTATGCGCCTCCTCAAAGATTTTCATGTCAATATTTTGCGTATAATACACTACAGTGATCCGTATACTATAAGCAAATTAACATACGGTATAGTCATGTCAAATTTAAAGTTCCTATATCTGCCAATTTTTAAAAAGAGTCGGCTGTCAGATAGATGCAGAGATACACGAACGAACGCATAAGGGATCCTATATGGGTTCCGTTTATTAATTTCGAGGTGCGATACCCTAAAATTAGCAAATATTAAACACAACCCAAACCAAGGAATATTTTTTACAAATTCTTTCAGAATAATATTACAATCTGTTGATAAATTTAAATGATTAATTTGTTTCTATCTTAATATAATAAAAGATCTTTTATCCTAAAATCTTATTTAGGAGTAGTCATTAAAATTGTATTAGGCTTGTCACATTTTTTTTGCGTACACTAGTGTACTATGCCTTTCTTTTGTGAATTTATCACTTCACTGCAGTGATTAATGGGGTAATTGCTCCGTGTCCAGGAGCTGAAAAGCCTCAATGTTTACGTAGTGATGGAGCTTTTCTTTATACTTTGTACTGTCTTGTGATAGTTTGTTTAACAATATTAATTTTTGTGTCTTTGTAAATATCACTGTTTGAAATAGACGATGGTGTTTCTAAAAGTTTCCTTAGGGTTTTATTTTGAAATAATCAAATCATTTTGTACAGTAAGTTTGGTAGCAAATCACCGAAGTTGAATAATGTAATAAGGAAAAACAAATAAATCTACTCAAATTCTAATCCACAACTAACACGATATTAGATTATTCTAACATTTTTATTTTATTCGGTCAAGTTCCTATTAACATAAGCAGATTAATCGTGAATAAGGTCGATCACAACCATTTCATTCTTTTAAATGGTAATAAAATTCAATTTACTGCAATTAATTATGGGAAAATTATTTTAAACTGATCATTCCAACAGCACTGAAATTAGAATTACAGCCTAAAATCGTTGGAAATAATTTCTTCGCCTTTTTCATAAACCGCCACCTCAGACTATTTAGAGGTTTTTTTTTTCAAATTCGCAGATTTCTGAATGATGGACAACCGCATTGCAATAATTTAATGTCAAAAATGCAATACTTTACCCCTACAATTTTTCAATTTAGGAACGAAAAAATATTACTCTTTTACATATTTTTTTCTTGTTATATTTAAACGGTGAAACTACAAACATACTGATAAAAAACATGGCGATAAAATAAAGTTTTTGTATTACCTTATCAAAAAATCGCTTGCAACTCAGTACACGTGATAGAAGTCAAACTCATTTGGCCATGTAAACCTCGGTTTGTAAGAATATAATAAGGGTAAAACACAGAGAAAGAGAGAATATACTAAGCGTAAATTCATAGATTATGTCAAATTGATGTAAGAAGACATGAATAATACCTATTCTGAAAAATTTTAAAAATGTCGTTTTAAATCGTGGTAAATATCGAATAATATCTTCTCAATTAAAATAATCACAAAACTCGTGAACAATGTTAATTGTTATTAACAAGGTATGCGTGGTACCTCAGCTGTTAGTATGTAGCGTCTAAGGCTTACAAATGCAATGCGTACATGCGCGACACTATCTTATTCAATCGTTGTGTATACGTAGTTCTCTTTTGCTCCACTTCCATGACGACGGAATAGCTGTATTTTTCTGTCTACAAGGTATGACCTCTCTTCTCTTTCATCTACGAAATGTGACAACTTTAAAACTTTACTCTCAATTCTTGTCCACTTATCGATTATCGAATCGCCGCCTAAGAAGTTTCACTTCAAAAATAAAATACAGTAATACCTCCCAAGAATGTTAAAGTAATAAATTATCCGATGAATGGATATGAAATATCTTTAATTGTCTGAAACACGAATACGCCGATGCAGGTTAAAATTTCTTTAAGGCAAATTCAGTTTCACGATATACATTGCATTCAGAATATGTATCGTGTGATAACGTTTCCCGTAAACTATTCCAATTTCATGCATCTGCAATCTCATTTGTTTCGTGGTTATTGCACCATTTTGCATTTGCAGTTATTGCTCCAGTTTGCAAGATATCCACTTAGCGTGTAACTATCGGCATTTGAGACCAAAAAATTATATTTTGAAAAAGAAGAATAGTAGAAATGTAACGGACTAGTAGCACTATCGTTTCACCTGTTAATCATTTTTTATAAATTTACGCAACTTGATTCCATTGAAATATTCAAATATGCAATACTTAGCTTACGTGCTTATTTAACTAAACTTACGTTAGGATATTTAACTAAATATTTAATATTCAGTTTACTTGTTCAGTAAAATGTTAATTGTGGTATAAGGTATTTATATTTTTCTTCAAAAATACTGGAATTAAATTACATAATTTAACTTGACTGGTTAAGTTGTAATATAAGATCTTTTATTTATTTCAGTTTAATAAAAAACTTATAAAAGTGCATTAACTCATTATTCTCGAAAGGAAATTGAAACCTGTAAAAATATTATTTTCAGGACTAATTAATCGTCCCAGATAGGGTGAATTGGAACCACCCAAGGACAAAAGTCTTAATACAGGCTCGAGAACTCATACCGCTTCTGTCTTCAGAAATGATGACGTTAACATTTCTCCCGAGAGCACGGAATTAAAATAAAAAGAAGTGAAAATTGCCTTAGCTTGAAGATAAAAAGCTTTTTCTCTATAATAAATGTAAACAAATACTCACTACGGAGAATTTATATTTACGTCACAATCTTATTCGATTACGGGTTGTGTCTAAATGTAACTGTTCGTTCCTTTCCTCAATTTGCTTTCTGTAGAATGAATGTGTATTTCTTATCGATTATAAACCCCGGTTCAAATTTGTTCATCAAACATACAAATAAAATATTAGAATATATATTTCTTCTTACAAAAAAATCATACTCCTACTGTCTATAAGCTAAAAGTTTTTACTTATATTACAAGTATCACGTACGAACAAAGTTTATTCCTAACTCGTGATATTATATGATAATTAAATATTTTCGAACACAGTCAACATTTTTTTCAACTAAAGCTGATGAAGATGTTTGTTCGATTCTACAATAATAACTTCGGTTAAAATTGTAGACTTGGAATGAAATAACTTGCATCTAATTTATTAGCATTTATGATTACCATATAAGTGTACAAAATATGCTCGAAAATCAGTAAAGTATTGCCTTAACATTTTAATTCAACAATTATTTGAATATTTCGACATGTTTCTGATGTATATCACTTGGCATAAACTGCTTCTAGGGTTTTTTTCATATCCCAATATTATTGTATGCATCATGTTTCCGAAAAAATTTTTTTTTCTTCACTAACACACGGATCTAAAAAGTTTACTGGTTTATTTCTTTGCTGATTTATTATAGCCGGAAACTGTCATGAACAAAGAAATAAACATTTCGAAAATTATTTTCAAATTTAGAGAGCCGACATTTTAATAAAGATTATAAGCCATACTTCCTCAAGGTGAAATTTACCGGGACAGAGCAGTATTATAAAAAAAATAAAAGTCAGGGAAGAGTATTTAAAAATAGCGAGATAGAAAAAAAGTGGTTTCTTTATTGAATAATCATTCCGAATATTGCCACAGATATACCCCTTAACACGACGACCAATATCGTCTGGCGAACGGAGCGAAACCGTCCATAGATCCCGAGGAGCGAGCAGCATAATAAAAATAATTAAACGCGGATGAAACCAACGGACACAGCTAGTGTTATCTGAAAAATAATATTGAAATAAGGTAAATTCAACTATCCATACATTCATTGTCTAAATTAATTTCTACTCAAGCTATATAAACTCTGCTTTTGAACTACTTTGTACTATAGATACGTCAACCTTATTATTAAAGTATTTTACTGTTTATAAAAAAGCTAAGAAGATAACACCTTTTCAAAACTATTCTTATAATACGTCTGTCTTTTTATTTATTATAATTTTTTTTTTTTTAAATAAAAGATCTGAAGATTTATTTCAACGTAAATATTAAATTATTTTCAATTCAATATAATTCATCAATCACCACTTCCACCTAAATTAAAACCTGCATGAATTCTATTCCTAATATATTCTTGTCAAATTTAAAGAACGAAACCTTTCAAAAATGAGCTGTTTTGAACTAAAATATTTAATTGAACCAAGATTTTTTAAAAAGTATTGCGTTTATTATGACTTAAAACTACTGTCTAGTTTTTTCAGCCCGATTTCGTCATATCTCCAGGTTGAAATATTTGGAAACCTTAATCTATGACAATAACATTTTACTTAAACAAAAAAATTTTAAACCAAAGTAAAGTTATGAAATTTTAAAAACAAATTACTTGGAAATCTACAGGAAATAACATACTCGTGCCTGTACACCTAGAAATATTATTCCTCGTATACCGCTTGGAAAATAAGAAAATAAAAGAGTTCTCCAGCTGATTAAATTCCACATCCCATAGTGTGTCGAATTACACGTCACACCCCATTATATTGGGAAAAGGACAAGAAATATTTTTTATTTTTTACAAGGTGTGACAATTGTATCTTTTCGTATATAAATTTCATCACTTAGTAAATTCTTCAAATTTTTTCACCTCTATTTTTTATTAACAAGAAACACTCTTGAGTATAATACAATTTTTTTAAGTAATTCATTATCAAACCCAGTGTCCTTATTTTTTTTCTATAATCGAAATGTACTCAAAAGCTACAATTTGTCATTCCAAAAATGTAACGACTAAATCGTAGGTTTATCCGTTCTGTCACATTTTTCAACAAACAAAATGATGAATGTTCTCGCTTTTGCTTAAAAGCAAATTTGATGTCTTTTTAGAGAGGTACAGGTAGTTTAAGTATTTGTTGAAGCCAATGTTAATATACTCTTAATGAGTGTACATTTCTGTGTTTGGCTATCCATCTTGCCCAAAATTTTTCCACGAAAGTTGTTATAATTACACTCAACTCATCGTTATTAAAATATAAGCCAAATATAGTCAATATATAATCTATCAGTCTATTAACACGTCTACTTTAAGAGCTTCTATTAACAACTCTCTTCTCTTAAGTTCATCGCAAACTTCTGAAAAAAATTAAAGTAATTGAATACCTGAAGTAAATGTTCATTATACATTTTTTGTTTTTGTTCTTCTACTTATTTGGAAGAACAAAAACAAAAAATATAAAAATGTTTTTATCTTAAAACGTTAACCGGAACTGACACAATCAAAACTTATCTGCGTACTGGTTGCAGGTCTTTTGTTGGAAGGATTTAAATTTATTTTAGGAGTGTTCATTTGCATGAGTACGAACGACGAGTACGATGCAATCTCTGAGACTGCTTTATTCGTCTTCTACAACGGCTGCAGTTTCACGTGGCTGTAGATTTTATTGTAAAAAAAGTTTCATATACAGACGTCTATTATACTTCACCCATATAAGTGGATAATCTACACAAAGGAGAACAGGTTGCATTAAAAATTATATATAATTTATTTAAAAGTCGTATGTGTAAGATGCCAAAAATAATACAGAGTCATCACAAGATTTTAATTATGATATACGATATGCAGCACGGATGTATTTTCAGTACGAAATACTTATCATATGTATCCATCCTATAGTGTATTAGTAACTATAATTTGACAAATGGGAAATTCTGTTTTGTTTGAAAATAATTTAACATGCCTCAGAGGTTTTTATAATTATTAGAAATTTGCTTATGCAGTTTATTGCTGTAAATATATTCCGGTTATCAATGTCTGTTTAAATTACAATGTATGATCTTTACATTATAATAATAACAGAAGAAAAGTAGAAGATAAATTAAATCGATAAAGAAACGAACGGGATTAAAGCTAAATATGATGAGATATTCTTAAAAAAGTCAAAAACCATTAATTCAAAAAATACTATTCATAAATCTGGGATGCCGCGCCTTCCTATTTGTTTTTTATTATTGCTTAGTCTTTCTCACTATGAGATAAGGTGATGGAACATACAAAATATAATAATATGTTCATGGGCATTTAATTTAGGATACAGATCAGCTAACATAATTCGAAGACTGTCTACCTGATTTCGAAAACTGTTTATTTAATAGTTTATTTTTAATAATAATTTCAATGTGTTATTCAATTTGACATATGTGCTTTGAAAGCATTGTTAGACTTGTATGGCAAAAACGTAGAGATGATCCTAAAACCGATCATCTCTACGTTGTCGATTGAATCAAAAAGATTCTTTGATTTTTTCAATAGTCCGTTTAGTATTCGTAACTCTACGACATGATTTTCGCTTACTTTATTTAATACTGTATGATTACTCCTGTTTTGGTCCTAACCTACACCGGAATATGCTGGTGCTTCCTCGACTTATCATAAAATTATATTCATTTTCTACTTCACATCAGTTAACAATGCTGTTAAATATGAATTGGTAGTCGATTGTATTGGATTAATTACTTTTTTTAAATTTGATCTTATTCTGAATAACGAACTGGTCTCTGTGAGGTTTTTTCCTAATTGATTCCTAGATTATATTCATTGCTCATTACAATTAATAATTAAGCATTTATTATCTGTCCATAACGTACAATTTTCCGCAATAGGGAGAAATTAATTTATTCTTTAGAGGAATTTATCTCTATAGGGATATCAATATATATATATATATATATATATATATATATATATATATATATATATATATATATAATGTTCACGTAGCACTAAAACTGTGGAAGAGTGGAATGGCAATAGAAGGAAAAAGGTCATGACAAAATTATTATTGTACACATTTGTTTTTCTAGGGAACCTAAGTCTTTTATCCTGCTTTGTAATTAATATTATTTTATGTTATATTTTGGAAATGTGAAAGTAAAAATAGGTATGATATTTTTATACATCCTTGGTGAATATTATAGACACTCAGCTGAGATGCATTGAAGACAAGAAATATCGTATTTTTGCTATTTACGCTTTTCCTGTGCTGGGATTTATTTGTTTTTAAATCATTTGTTAATTTAACAATACAGAATCAGTCGTTGCCGAAAACTAAAAACATGAAATTTTAACAATCTATATGTGCTTTTCATAACGCACTTTTCGTTTAAAAAAAAACCAAACCAACTCCATATTTGTTACACGTTTTTGCTATAGAAACTGAAAGGCGTCGGTGAGATACTTTTTCTTTTCAAAGAAAACTCAATTAGGGTAAGTTGAAATCTTATATCACGAGAAGAAATAAACATTTATGTTCTTACTTACATCTGACGACCCAATATATATAAACACACGTAAGTATCACAAATAACGATTATTTAGTTCAATTCAAGAAAAACAAATCTGAAAACGTAAGATTTCAGCCCGACTCGTTTTTTTCTGTTAATTATAGTTTTTATAAACGCCGAAACCTTGTTCATAAAATATATATGATATAATGTGATTGCTTTCTGCATTTACTAATAGATAGCCAAGTCACTATTTAACATTAGCTTCGCGTAGAAAAAGCCTAAATATTATTAGTTTACTCATTCGTGGATATAAGCACACAGCATTAAATCTCTGATCCGGGTAAAATATCTTCATGATTCTGAACAAATAGATACGTCTTCTCCCTCAGAATCTATCGACATATGGCAATCTATAAGCTCAAATAAAAGTTTCATTTAAATAAATACAGTTATTTTCAAGTCATAAATATAAGGCCTTGGAAATAGACAGAAAACTTTTTATGCAATTACGTCGTGATTTTGTTGCTAAGAGCTGTGGGTAATGAATTGCCTTTTTTATCATAAATAAGTGTACATCTGAGGCAGAGCATGAAAAATACTCTAGTTTTTTATTCAGAATATTTTTTGGCAAATGGAAGACATTTAACATAAATTACATGCGTTTCTGTGGTAATAAGAAACCAGCCATCGTTCATACACTGTCACAAAAATAAGAACGGTCTCCTCTGTGGTGATGCATCAGAACGTGTGGAAGTGTAATATAGCGATGATGTGCAGGTAAGTAAATATAAATTAACGACAATATTTAACAAATAATTATATATATATCGTCAAAGTTAATCGAATCAATTATTCATTTACTCTGTGTTTATTACACATACAACATAAATGTAAATAATATGCCTTTCTAAATTTTAATAAAAGTTTTTATGGGTAAACTACGTATTATTTTTAATTTATTCAATATATCCGCCTAATTTAATATTATCTGTATTACAATCCATATTAAGGTACCGTTCATTTTTGTACTAAATTGCGAGAAAAATGTTGCGGTAACATTTAAAACAAACTTTGGCGAATATTATCATTCTGGAGTCCTATAATAAATTTACATATGACAACAAAATAAATATATAATGTATATACCATTACGCAAGAAACGGTGGGATGTTTCAAAGATATGGGGGTAAAGTAGAGAACTTCATCTTAAATATTTCTTTTCGTTACACAGGAAAATAAAGCGCGTTGATGTTTCTTCTTTGAATGAAGGAAAGACTATGCCGCAAGCGACTACAAAGTTTACGCCTGAATTGCCGACAAATTGGAACTTTTGCAAATTCATGCATCCAAATTATATGTATTATGTGTACCTATAATTATGTAAAAAGTGTATGCCTTTTTCTACATTAAATATTATTATTATATATTAAATGTCACTATTGCCTACTTTATAATTATGCGATAAATTAGTTTTCAAATGACCACTTTTGACTTAAATTTGCAATTAGCCTGAATAATGAAATTTCCACATATTGCATATTATTAAGATCTTATAAATTAGCAAATAATACAATAATACAAATTTCAAAAAAAGTAAGGTGAAATTTCTTAACATCTTCTAATTAAGCTTATATTTAACTAGAAATTAACAGCCCGAACGATTTAAGTTTACAGAGGTCATTTTTTATATCTGAATAAATATTAATATGTTCATTTTAGAAACTTGTAAATGGATATGAAATTATAATTTTGCGCACAAACTGTATTAATTTCATATGGACCAGCCCTTTTCATGCCTACGAGAACTATGGTAATAACCTCGACCACAACTCGGAGTGAAGTTTAGATTAAAAATCCGTCCTTTAGCACACAGCACTGAAACAAATTCTCTTTAATTGTTTGTATTCTTGATCTTTGTAAATTTCATATGGAAAAGCCCTTTTGATTCCTTTAAAAACTATGATAATAATTCGGACCACAACTCAGAGTAAGGTTCAGACCAAAAATCGGTTCTCTATTATGCAGGACTGAAACTAATTCTCATAAACAATCGGCGTTGAGATGATGCGTATCTTATGACTTGTTTTTAGTTTCGACGCTAACTTAATTTGATTAACTAAACTGATCTCTATACACAAAACGAACTTATAATATTATCAACACTTTATTTCTATTAACTTGCTAATTAAACTGATTTCTTTACACAAAACAAACTTATAATATTATCAACACTTTATTTCTATTAACTTGCTAGTTAAACTGATTTCTGCATACAAAATGAACATATAATATTATCAACACTTTATTTCTATTAACTGAATATACAGGAGCAGCCTAATTAATAAGTTCTCTTAACGAAATAACAAACTTCAGCGAGAAACTATTTTAAGTAAATAACGCGCTTGTTAATAATATTTGCAGCACCGTTCGACCGTCCTTGTAATAATATTTAGTCCTTAATATTTTATATGATGACGAGAAAATAAGCTTAATAAACGAAAGGTTTAAAAAGATGTAACAATTCATTAAATAAAATAATGAATTGTTACACCTTTTTAAACCTTTCGTTTATTAGGTGGCTAAATCTCTTATGCCGTACCAGGTGGTATATACCCCAACAAATAAAATGGTCAATATATCCAAAAAAAATATATATATCTCAGATATTTTATTTTTAGTTTCTATTATAATTATCATGAGAATATATTATAACATAACCATTAATATTTAATTCATATAAGTAAAACACACTTGTAATTTTAGCATTTTAAACTTTATATAAAAAAAATAGGGAAAACTTTTTGTAAACTAAAAAAATTGAAAAATTATTAAATCATACCATTGATTCCAGCGTGATTTAGTAAAGCAAAGCATATCGAACAGGTGATAGGCAAACGTTCAGAATTTCGTCACACATCATAAGTTCTTAACCCCATCAACCACATTAACACCGCTTTCAGTAAGATTGTAAAACGTTATAATCCAGAATTTTTGCTACTTTTTTAACTCCCAGACTCAGGATCAGTTTCTCTATGATGATGCAGTAATAATATCACGTAAACCAAGTTTAAGTATATAATATCTTCTAGGAATCCAAATGTTGTAGTATTTACTTGACAATTTTTTTATAAATTGAAGGGATTCAATTTTTATTAACACGCTGTGTTCTAACAGTGAGTTTATGATTGTTTAGTAAATTTTCTCTTGCTTCATAAGTTGTAAAAATATTATTCATCTTAACTTTACGTGAAGATTGTGTAACGCATTATACCATTCGGTCAACTACATCAAACGGTTTATTACTGAGGGCACAAGGACGGTCTTCGGGTTGTTTTGTGTAGTATATTCTATGTTAAGTGTATAATATGTCTTATTTTCCATCAAAGTATAACATTTTTTTAAATTCTTTTCTGATCTTGATGGTATGTGCTGAAAAATTTGTCTCTAGGCGGAAGAATTTTGTCTTTAGGCTATCACGTATTCTGTATGGGAAGAGTTCAAGGGTTTTATTCCTAATATATAAGGATAGATATGTTATTTGTGTTTTTCATGTTCATTTTGAGACCAATCTGTTGGGAAACTTTGCTTGGGTCCTGCGGTATGGATCCAATATCGCGCAGCGACTCTGCCATAATCATTGTATCAATAGCTAATTGACACACTGGTGTTATAGTGCAAATATTTTAAATATATATAGTCAATATCCAAGGTTTTCTCATAGTTCAAAATTGCTGGAAATAAGAGACGATTATACTCTTCAGACTTCCATAAAATCTGTGATAACAAATAAATATCGTCTAAGTTAGTAAAACCTTGTGTTTCTTATTTGGGAGACTGGATGCTGTAAAATTTACACACAAAATGACTCGTGTTGACAACTTCTCGATGTGATTCAAGAGAGTAATTTATAATTCTATATTCTTCTAGTCTATAATCCTTCAGTACGGTGTTTTCACCCTTTTTGAATAACAATACCACCATACTCCTGATACATAATTGGGATTTAATGCCTCCGAGTTTGAAGAAACTAAGCAGTTTCTGGAAGATATTAATTACAGAGTATTACCTGCTTTCAGGCGCTTGGAGGTTTTACATTTATTTGAGAGTCATTTTAAACTCGTCCATTCTAAGCCGATACTGTTCTGCAAACATCCGAGATATTTTCAGAAAAGTGTTGGATTGATTTGGTTCTCTGGGCATTGACCGTACTGTCGATAGTTTTTTTTATGATAAGGTGTATAAATGTTTGTAGAACTTGTAGTTTTCCGTTTAGATCTCTAGTCTCAATGAAACTACGTCGTCATTGTCGGTCTTCACTTTGTCAACTGAATTGGCCCAATAAAGGGATCTCTTGCAAATAATTTGAAACTTTTATTATTCTAAATAAATTCTTAATACATTTCCATTTAAAAGCAGGAATATCTAGTTATATAGACTTGAGATTTACTCATTAACTACTCGTAATATAACATATGAATTGAAGATTTCAACATCGTTTCACCATGAGTTCGAGAGTTGTTTGGAAAGTTTGTCAATTATTTTGTTACGAGTAGTTTTATAAAATTAAGAACCTAGTGTTTGAAGATTTTCCATTAACTCGTAATTTAAACCATTTCTTTTCATATACTCGTCTAGGCAATCAAAATTATGGAAGAATTCAAGCTGAATTCATTTTGGATGTTGACTAATGATAGAAGGTTTGTGTCAAACTGCAATTTTTCCACTCGAGGTTCAAACTCAAAGTAATAGGTACTTTACCACTCGGTAATTAAATGTGGCTTTACTTTGCTTATCCCGGAAAAATCATTTTATGTCCGCCGTTTGATCATCAATATGAAGTCTATCTCATTTTTAATCAAACTGCCGGAACAAATATGGACCCATTTTTATCAGTCCGCTTTTTAAAAAAGTAATTCGCTGTAAAAAAATCTTAATTCAAAAGTAACAGAAAATCAAACTATAACTTGAGAATGTTAGCCATCCTGCCGGTACAGAATAAATTACCGAAACGGAAGATTATCTCACACTCTTCTTATCTCACAGTCTTTGAAATTCTGACAATCCTATGGGGTGGCAGCGTAACTAGTTCAGTTTCTATTCTAGCTCAAAGACATTCAATTCAATTTTATTGGAATAATTGAATTTGATCATCCTTCCCAATTACAAATTATTGTATTTAATTAAAGAAAACCAAAATTTATCACAATATTTGTATTAACCCATTTACGCCCACCGCTAAATTCGCCGTAGCAAAATGAAATGCACTGAATTATTACGTACAAAGTAAGGAGATTAAATAAAAAAATTATATTTATTTTATTACATATGAAAAAAGTTGCCGTCCCCAAATGGGGACACTGGGCTCATTCAAGAGGAAAAAATTCAAAATATGTTTTCTTAATACACAATGTTTTTAAATATTTTTTACACTGCCATCGTGCCTTACTGTCACTAACAGTTCATCACAGTTGTTTCGTTAGCTTTTGCAGAAAGTGATCTATGTCTTCATACTGTACCCAATATCAGAGAGGCTGATGGATGTGAATATTCATTAACATTTTGTCGTAAGTAATGGAGTGTAATGCTACATCAAAACTGAAGTTGGTCCATCTTCTCGTCATTATAAAGCATGTGCAAACGCCAGGCATTGCGAATTTCTAAATCAAGCATATTCCAAAACACCATCCACCGCCACTTTCTCATGGATGAAAGTACGATAAAACAAAATAGACTGATGAGCTTGATTGATCCCACCCATCACATTATTGTAAGTTACAGATACTTGCGGTACATCAACATCCGTTTTCTTCTTTTCCACTGAGTTTTTGTTTACTTTACCTAATAGGAGGGCAGTATCATAGTTGGTTCCCATTGTACAAATGCCATTGTCTAACCAGCGAACAAACAATATTTGTTTAACTTTATCAAACCCGTAGTCAAGGTCAGAATGATTCTTCTTTTTCATCTCCTTGATTGATATTAGGAGACGTTTGCTGCTTTTTCTCTTACAAACAGTAGCAGTGGCATGGTAGCCAGATTTTCGTAAATCCCGCAACAGGGAATAACTCTTAAAAATTTATCAAAGAATAGAATGTCGTCTTTAGGATGAGTCAAGCTTCTCCAGCAGGCCTATTTCGATCCTTATGCCAAATAGCTGAGTGCTGATACTGTCAGTTGTTTGTGCATTGCCACAGTAAATGTTTCAGATGTCACAGTAGCCGTCAGCACTGGCAAGCATTCAATTTTTACACTCAAAATGGACAAGGTGTTTAATGATGGCAATGAAAGACCTTAGGTAATTTATTGCTACAGACAGTAGCGATGAAGAACTTTAAGTTCTTTTTTCTATTCCATATTTTTTCATCCTTATTGACAAAAACTTCAAAATTCCCTGGAATATTTCTAGGTATATTATTAGTTTGGATATTGTCTTCATTGCCTTCTCCTTTATCGGTGAGAACACTTGGATAGGGAGGGAGAGCCACTATTTCCACATCTACATTAGAGTCACTATAGCTTCTAAGGCCTCCTGAAGCCTTTGATAGCCCTCACTTGCTGCATATGTATTTTTTGATTCGGTTTTTGTGCAATGTAAGTATGCAAAAAAATGTATTTTTTACTATATATATATATGTCCACTGTCCCCAATTGGGGACGTCAACATTAATCATCTTGTCATATCGCACAGATCTCTATATTTTATTCCACTGGGTATTCAACATAAAGTAAAATAATATGTTTATAAAATTTATTGAAAATATAGAACCTTTGGAATAAATATATTTGAAAAAAAAAACACTAACCTTTTTGTAGCCACAAAGATTCACCAATTTACTATATTTCATCCACAAAAACTATAACAAGTAAGTGATTATTTATAATTTGCAATGACAATACAGATGCACTATTAAACTTTGCGATTTAGTATTCAAAACCGGCTAATCATAATAAATTAAAATGTTAAGGGTACGTTTGAAAGTGTCCTCGTTTGGCACGGTGGGCACATATTAATAACCATAATATTTGGTACTGTGATTACAATTGATTGAAAAGATAGGTAATGCATGTACTTATTTTCATAAAATATACGGAATGCATAAATAAAAAAATATGCAGTTTACGTGAGCCACTCTAATTCAATTTCAACGGATTATCTTACATAGTCACTTTTGTTGAATAATTATATTTAATTTTATTGTTTCTAATTACTTTTTATTTTATTCCTTTTATTAAATAAAATCTATCACAATACTTGGATTAATAACGGAACACTCGATATTGCAAATATCTTTGGTTGAAAAAATAGGTAAGAGGACACACTTATTTTAAGGAAATATGCAAAGTGTGTTTGATTGAGAAACCTTCGAGGTAATACTGCACAAATAATTGAAGTGGATTTATCCCCTTGTACAATGACTAAAGATGGCAAGTAAGAATGCGAAATCAGTTACTCTAAGTTGGAAGTAAAAGTGCAATATAGCGAAAACCCAATTAAATTTATATTGTTTAAATATCGTAATGTAGCAATTGGCCAATGTTCACGTAGTCACGTCTTAAGATATTGTCTGCTTAGCCGATGGAATCGAGATTTAAATAGTAAGAAAAGTAGTTAGAGAATAACGATTATTTGTTTAGATTTATTTATTTTATTTGCGTTAATTTGATGTGATAATTAAATGTTAAAAAATGAAATCACGTTTTTGTGCTTTTTTTGCTTTTAATTAGGATTCTGCTGCCGAATGAAAAAAACGGAACTTTTATATTTTCGTCATGTCTGTCAGGCCGCACTACCGTCCGTTCTCATAACATCGTTTTTTAGTTTGAGATGGATCGCAACGTGATTTTAAAAAAATTTGACCGCATAGAAGTTAATAGAAACAATTTTCTTAAGCACCCCACCTCAAATGTATCGAACTTGAGGTCGAACTTTTTTCTCGCAGGTCCGAGTATATATCATTAAATAGGTCCTCTGGAAGGTAAACAAAAATGTCTCATAATGTTTTTTATATAGTTGCTTCTTCGGGAGACATAACTTTTCTAACTATTTTTTTTTTCAAAATTCATAATAAGTATTTTAAACTTAAATGATTTTAAACAGAGGCAATAACAGTATCCTAAGTGTTTCTCCATTCCTAAGCGTTTAATTAGTTACGTCAAATGTCTCAAAAAATTAGCATAATGACATTACTAACTTAAAATAATTTGATATAGTTTAAAAAAATATTACGTACGCTTAAAAATTTAAGAAATAAAAAATTAAAAAGACTTCAAAATTACACATTTGTATCTACCTAAAAATGAGCGGAACCCTCATTGTGCGAGTTCTACAGAAACTTGAGTTACACTAAATAATTCACTAAATAGTCATTAATTTCATATTTCCTATATCTCGTCACGTTGCTCATAAATATTTCATGCCCTATTTCACTTAAATTAAAGGTATTAAAGATGTATTTTTGGCTATTTGTTAGATTAATAATTTTAATGCTCCATCATTACTTTAATACTCCATCAATTAGTCGAATATTCAAATATTTTAATATGATCTTCTCTGTTGAGGAATTGCCGATCCGCCGTACTTGTACGTATTCAACCCGTATAAGTAATTAAAACACGAGACAATTGCAGTTCGTTACGTAAATTTATTCGGCGTCAGTTTTCTTTTATTTTCAATAGCCTTTCCTAAACAAAATAGTTCTTGAACTCATATGATCCTCCTTGTGCATATATTATTATCTAACTACAGCTGTTAATACAGTTATGGGGAGCAAGTTCCTTTTTTTCCATTCAAATAATTGAAAGTAAATGTTTGGTATGTAAGTAAATATAAAAATGAGACGTTTTGGAAAGAGTGCGATTTAATTTTCCTATTGTATTCTCATTAACATGTTCAAAAAGGACCGTACTTTTTAGAATCTTCACTTGTTAGAACCACTTTAAATCCATTTTAGCCGATTATTTTTGAAAACAATCACTTTTATGGAAATTATTAAATTGGATTTGGCCTTTTCAATTACGAATTACTGTTTTTATTTAAAAAAAGACACTGATATTTATCACAATAATCGTTTTAATAACGATGATATTTGGTACCGCAATTATATTTGATTGAAAATGTAAATAAAAGACCATACTTATTTTACATATGCAGAATAAATAAGTAAGAAAATATACAGAATTTGCCTGAGCCGCTTTAATTCAATTTCAACCGATTATATTTGAGCATAGTCACTTTTGTTGAAATAATTAAATTTAGTTTGATCGTTTCTAATTACTTATTATGCTATTTATTGCAAAAACTGAACTCTATCGCAATACTTTTATTAATAACGGTATTGTTAATAAATTTGTTTGAAAAATAGGTAAAATAACACACTTATTTTAAAGAAATATGCAAAATCCTGAAATATGCAGAATCGATACTGTTTATTGAAGTTAATAGGCAATTATACATTTTCAAAAAAAATTTAAATCACCATATTACTAAAATAAAAAAAGATTTGCTCAAACGTTATACTGGTATAATTTTTAACGTAAGGCGAACTTCATTGTTTTCTAGATTATTTCCATTTTTTTTTAAAGTTTATATGCTTACAAAATTGAGTAAAATTGACATATAAAACTTGAGTGTGTTTTATTACCAGAATAGCAATTATTACCAAGTATGGAATGAAATTAATTGAAAATCGATTCACCCTTGAACTCCAGAACTCCAATCTTACCACAAGGCCCAAAATCAGAGATGGATCTTTGGTCAATTCTCAGCTCTCAGTTCATTTACCAAAATCTTATTCTTCTTATCATCGGTATATTGAGTATATTAAAGTTCGAAAGGTTTCAATTTCTTTTTTGCTGTCAGGCATGATAAATAATAAGATGATTGTTTAATTTAACTTCATTGCATAGGGCCTAGAAGAAAATATATTACCAGATGAGAAATATAGAGAGAAATACATCAGCATACAAGTAGAAATGGCAAGAAACACCATATTTTAGTGAAAACAAAAAAAATTGTTTTTTTTTAAATACAAAGTACACCTTAGCACATCCATTCAAAATTCTTGAACGCGCAGTCAGCAACCTATCTTGCTCAGCCCTTATGGGTTGCTAATTCATTTTTAATATGATTTTAAAACTGGTTGTAGCATCTCCGCCTACAAATGTCGTCCAAAACATGTCATCTACGCCTACATGATAATATAACTTATATAATTAACTTTTACATAGAAAGAGAAAAAAAAATTAAATCGAAATTTGTGGAACATTGGCCTCTAGGTTATATTACCCAAGGAAATTTCAAAAAGGAACTGAGACTTTGTATAATTGGATAATTATTCCTTAAATATATTAAATTCTTGAGTAAGCTATTTTGCGTGCTAGATCGAATACTTTCGATAGATCAAAAGGGAAAAAAGTCTGACTGGAGTCATATTAAGGCAAAATAGGCTAATAAAAGCAATGCTCATAAAATTACTGCTGGACAGGCTATATGAGTTATATGTGAAACAAATTGTGATAAACCAGAACACATAGGTCGGTAAATGGGAAAATAAAAACTAAAGTTTTATTAAGAGTATTGGTTATATGAAATCAGAAATTTTTCAATACGTTGTGGACATCAAAGCAAAAAGATTTTGCAAGAATTTTTAACAATATAAGTTTAAAAATTATATGGAAATATTGTCAAAAAATTAATTTTCCTATATTTAATATAAAGCATCCCAGAATAAAGGGTTACTAAATTAACAAAGACAACCGACCAACTGAAAGGTCGGAAATGGAACCAGAGTTTAAGCGTGCAAATAAACTATCTTTACATAAAAATATACGATGTTTTTACTCAATAATGCTTAAGAATATTTTTGAAATCTACCTAACTTTTAGGGTGATAATTTATCGACTTCATATGACTTGTTTTTCAAAATTTCTGTACATTTGATGATGGAAATTTTTGCTTAAAACAAATAAAACAAAAATTCATTAATTTCTGTTTTAAATTTCAAATTATTATATACAAAACTCAACTATTTTGTGCCCATTTATATTTTCTGTAATTTATGCTACAATCCACAATGAAATTGATGAATGTTTGTGGACAGATTAATGGATATTGATATCTATAGTTGCACATTTAGGGTAACAAATATTTAGAAGAGTTTATAGTGATTATATACTTCAAAATTAAATTTGACACTTGCTTGTTGGAATACTCTCAGAAATCTTTTCTCATTTCACCTTTAAAAATTTATTTTCTAGAGTTTTTTCTCAACGTCTAGTGCGTACTAAAATTATAATAGGCTATTGAACTCCACTGTGGGAGTTGCCGAGTTTAGCTTTTAAGTTTTATTAACGAAAGTTGGTTTACTTTGAATGACCGCACAATAAATTGTTGTGCTGAATTTTTTCTCGGCCCGTTTTGTATGGGGAATAGACAGAGTTTCATTATTCGTTCGTCAGTAATAATGAAACTATTAAAAGCTTGTATAAGTATTCTGGAAACTGCACTTGTATGTGGTGTAAAAGAATTTGTACTGAATTGTAAAAATTCTACAAACTTTTTATGCTTCATTGCCAAGGAAAATATCATTGCGGTTTCGAATTATTCTTCAACTATTTTCTATAATTTAAAATAAAAATGTTTGTTTTTTATAGAGGGAAATAATCATTATTGGAAATAATAATAAGGTTAGATCGGTCGGAGTATCAAATTTGATTTCATCAATCCTAAGTAAGCCACGAGTGTACGAAGAGTGGTATAAATTGCTGAAAATGAGGGCTATGAGATCGTATAACTCTATTTTATTTTTTCTCGGTACGGTTTATATGATATGTCGTCCTATTATTCTAACCTTCAATACACCTACCTACTTAGCCGATACAGAAGTAATTAGAAATTGTTTTTATAAAAAAAATGTTTACTAACCAGCTTAAAAATGAATTCCTTTTAATGATCATCGCTTTGCAAAATCTTTTCTTCGTATACCACCTGCGATTTTTTAAAAATATGTTTCATATGAACTAGAACTCTGCAGAAATGTCAATCGTGACAAAATTGTTTTCCAAGCCTCCACATTTGTGTTCATATCTAAACGGATTTTTGTTTTTTTTAGTAAAAATATACGTAATCTAATAAGCAGTGCTTAAAAAATTTGTACTAAGAATGTTTTTGTTTTTTTTTATAAGCCATTAAATTCATGTACGAAAATAGGCAAAAATGCTAAAAAAATCTCTATTTGCAGTTCCACTAAACAATGTTCTTCTAAAAATTTAAAATTTCTGGGCATTATAGAAAAGCCTTAAAACTTTCAAATATTTCTAAAGTTTTGTCAGAGTCTAAATACTTTAATTTTTCAATATATTTAATTTTAATTTTTTTTAAATTTATTATTATTTAATTTTTTACTAAGTGAAACTACGTGATGTAGTATTATTTCTGCTTAAAAGTAAATATAGTACTACATCACGTAGATTCATTCAGTTGCAAAAAATGAAAATATTACTACTTTTTTAAATATTTAAATCGTATCTATATGTCCGTAAACTGGCTGTAAAAGCACCAGATGAATGATCTGAATAGACTGGTTGGTAGCTGACGTGTCGAAAGGTGATGTGCTTTCTCCGATCCTATGTTTTCTTTCAATTTTTATCGACACTACAATAGTATCGTCAAAAACCTGACGACATGCTAATTTTACTAACAGTCAGTATTACTGCAGTTAAACTTCTCAAATTCAGATCTAAATATGATCGATCAACAGGCTCAAAAAAGGAACTACCAATCAAACCAATATAGTATCAGCAAACTGTTACTTATAGCAAGAAACTTCTTTCTGAAATGAACACGAATAATTTGCTGTACTTGTCATCAAAAATCCTTTTTCCCTTTTTCTACTAAGAACCTGAGTATATATACCATTGAAAATATTTATTATCAACCCCAGGTAAACGAAGTTAATCGGCAATTATTCCACAGCGTACACCTCTATAAAGTCTTTAACGGTTCATTCGTTTTAAAACTTCGTTATTGCTTAGATGTGAATATGAAAGTACGTGCATACAGATCCTATTGAGAAAGTTTATTTTCAGTACATCTGTACCCGTTACACATTTGGTATCGTAAAATATAATTAATTTTCTGAGCCGCGTGAGATTATGTCAAACACAAATTCTTACCCATATTCTCACTAGATGAGAATTTGTGTTCGATATAATCTTTACTTCTTCCGTAATAACATTTCATCTATCCCAAACTTTACAATTACCGCAGTATTTTCTACGAAAAACATATAGATCTGAAATTAATATCCTTTTGAATCCACTAAAATTAAAAAAGAATTAAAGGGATGCAGGAGATTTCATACAGTTTTTTTCTAAAAAGTTTCTAGAATATCTAAATTCTAAAAATATTCATTGAAAAGTAATAATACTGTTATGACCTGTAATGGCCATTTAATAAACATACTCCAGTTTTGAAATTATACATACCGCAACTAACAGCTTACACCATCCAAAATAGATTACAATTGAAATCCCTGCTTTAGTTACGGCCTTAGATAATATTGAATAATTCTATGAGCTTTTGCTTATAATGAATATAGGTCCGAAAAAAAAATTCTTCGATTATTAACTATACAACGTTAAACGACTATCTACAATAGATGGTACATTTAACCTATAAAATTCTATAAAATCCTCTACAATCATTTTCTTATGCCTTCTTACGTATGTCAATAAACTTATTAAATATGAGTAAAACTCTCACTATGAAGGACCTAAATTTTTATTCATACATAAATATATACTATTTAGGCATGAATAAATATCTAGGAATGGTATAATAGTAAGATAGTATTTCTACTAATCGTTTAAAATTCATATATTAATGTAACTTTTCACATTTTGAATCGACTAGTATATTTAAATATTTGAAAACTTTCAAATATTTTTAATAATGGCTATAGATTTTTGGGAAATTTTAGGTAAACTTCTAGAAATGCTGTTTTTTTATAATATTGACGTTAATATTTTGAGAAACATAGGTGGAAGAAACATATTCTATGGTGTTTTCAAAAATATCTCTGGAGTTCATCTATATAACATTCTGAAATTAATAGTTTTGAGACTTGTTCCCTCATTGTAATTTTCTATATCATTGTTATTTTCTATGTCGAAAAATTTCGGAAAAAATTGGCCATGATAAAAAATGGACGGATTAACGAACGTACAAATGAATGATTTTAATAGGATCCCGTTCATTTCTTCTGAAGTTGTTTAGTTTGTATTGTATTTAAAATTACCTACATGTGTAATTTTAAGTACAATCCATTCAAAGAAATAATTTTTTTTTAGAATGCCAGTACAATATTTTGACGAATTTGATCATTGAGTAATTACCTAACTTAGTATGGGGTCTCTCAATCTAAATTCTTACTCAGCAGTAGTCCTTAGTTTTCTTTTAGCTCTATCACGTAGTCTAGTTACTGGACAGCGTCGACATTTATGTGGCGATTGAGCTTTTTTTCATAGTTCCTGGCTTGTATCGTGATAGTCTGTCTAATAGAGTCAATTCCTAGGTCTTTGTGGATATCACTATTTATGGTATATCACAGTACATCTCAGATGTTCCTTATAGCATTATTTTGAAATGTTTGAATCATTTGTATACTTTTGCTAGCATATCTCTAAAGTTGAATAACGTAATAAGGAAAAATTAGTCAAAAATAAAAATATATAAATTATGCAATGAATGACACGCGAAACATTCAGCTATCTGAAACACGAAGATGCAAATGTAGGTTACCATTTCCTTAACGCAAATTCAATTTCACGACTTGCATTGCATTCAGAATATGCATAGTCAGATAACGTTTTGCGTAAACTGTTACAATTTCATGCAACTGCCATAGCATTAGCTTTGTAGTTATTACATTAGTTTGCGGGTATCCACTTGGCAGTGCAAAGGATTATTAAAACCATTGTTTAATCTGCTAAACGTTTCAGCTGACATTTACGCGCTTCGATTCGGTCGGAATATCCAATTAAACACTAAACTTACGTTGAGGTACTTAACCAAATCTTCAACATTTAAATTACATATAAATATTTTAAAAAATTGTAAAATTTTAGTTTGGTTATAAAGTATTGATACTTATTCAGAAAAATTTAGGAAACAACTAACACAGTTTAGGCAGTTAAACTTCACTAATATGAAACACCAATTTAGTTTAACTGATTATTCCAGAAAGGAAAGTGAAACTTATGAAACTATTCAAGCATATTTTTACACAAAGTTTAATAATGACTAGGGTCTCACCTAACCTCCAGGGTTCACTCCATGCTTCCGAAAATTAAACAAAACCACAATATTTTCTTTAATTTTAGAAAACTTTTCATTTTCGAAATTTTGGAAGCCCATGTTTTGGGGAAAATTATGAGCCATGCATTAAAATGACACTATTTACAGGGATATAGCATTGATAAAATAGGAACGGATGTCTGGGAACAGTACTTCAGAAGTTCAAGATAGAGAGAAACTCGCTTATATATTTATTAATCATTCAGAATATTTTCGCGGACAAACTCCTAACAACGACGAATGATGTCATCTGGCAAATGATGTCACCTGGAGACGGAGGCGTTCAGAGGCCCCAAAGGGAATACGGCATGATGAAGTTTATTCAATGCTTGAGTATATTCATCCCGGGGTTATTTAAAACTTTTCAATATTAAGTAAAATTCGACTCTTTGTTAATTCAGTGCCTATGTTGACAAAGTCCTTAAGAATTGTTTTATAAAAGTTCTAAAATATAGAGCTAAATTAAATTTAAATAAATTTTATTTCCCCTTTAATTTTTGGCACACTTCAAATTTTGTAACATTTTAAAAAATTAGGTTCTTTCAAGTCTGTAGTTTATTTTATTGGTGCAGGATTTTTTTAAAAATATTGACTTCACTGTTCGTTATTATTCGTATTTAAAATTGCTATGTAGTTTTTTCTTCTGCACGATTTTAAAACTGAAAAAACCTTGTAAACCCGTACCTGTGAGAACAAAATTTTACTTAAAAATATAAAATTTGGAACCCTTCGTAGAGTTATTAAATTTTAAAAAATGACATTTTAAATTTACTTCAACGTCTAAGAGAAATAGCAATGTACCTATACGCCTACAAATATCACTCTATATATACTGTTCCGATAATAACGAATAGAGACAGATATATTACGGTTAAATAAATATATAGATTCTGAAAGAGAAATACTTGATACTTACTTGGAAGGACAAAACAATAGTTAAATAAAAAAACAATGTTTCTCATCAAAACGTTAAACAAAACTGACTCATGCAAAATTTTGTTGCGCACTAACGGCCGATTTTTGGTTGGGTGGTTTTATTATTGAAATTCGCCTCTTCACTCCGGGCAGGTTATTATTTATTTTATTATTTATGGTGTGTTTTATATCCGGCAGGTAACTGATGTTCCTTTTCACCAGAGTCATTTCGCTTACAACAAATTCCATGATCTCGATTTTTTTCAATCTAACATATTTTATCTAACATACTGTGCGCCATTTGCGTTGCATTGATGATGCATTTTCTGCGACCGCCTTATTCGTCTTCGACAAACGTTGCCGTTTATCGTGCCTGTAGATTTATTATACAAAAAAATTGCATCTGTTTTATTTCGTTCACATAAATGGATAATCCACACAAAGTATAAAAGGTTGGATTAAAAAGAAATATAATATATTTAAAATTCGTATATCTAAAATTCCAGAAATGAGAGCGAATATGTTTTTATAAGTGTAAAGACGTGATTATTATAAATCGTCAAAGAAAAGCATAAAAACAATGGGTTAAGTTTATTTTATCTCTTAGATAATAGAATAAGTTAATCGGAGAGTTACCCCATCATATACTCTCATAATTTCTCAGCTTGATAAGAAATAGAGCGATAAAATATTGTGAGGTTGAGTATTCTTGTCGATATAGCTCCCAATTATACCACAGCGTTCAGGACGGCAATATTTTACCCACACATATATGTTTGTCGTACACTGCATTACTGACTGTTATAATTTGGCAGATGGGAAATTCTATGGTACTCGAAAATAACACGACCGCGCAGTTCTATAATTGTCAGCTATTTATATATCATTTTATTTACTGTAAATATATTTCTAGCCATAGTGTCTGCTTAAATTACACTTTATGATCATTGTATTGTAATGACAACAGCATTAATATATAAGAAAAATTAAATAAAAAAACGAGAATTTGAGACTAAAATATCTAAAAAATATTATGTTCTCAAAAAAGTCAAAAAGCGTTTATCCAAAAATTAATTTCGTAAATGTAAAAAGTACAGTCTCTGTACATTTTCGTCGATTATTCCTTCTACTCAGAGAAAAGGTAAACGATACGTGGATATACGTCGATAGCGCATCAATGAACGATGGGGATGGAGAGACTATATAATTTAAGATAGAGATCAGCTAACATCATTCGAAGACATTTTAACCGTCTACGAAAACTGTTTATGGGATAGCTAATTTTTATTAAAAATTCAGTATGTATTTCCATTCGAAAGATTTACTTTCACGTTAGTTTTTTCATGCGAAAATAACGTGGAGAAGTTCAAAAAACATCACTTTTACGGAATCAGAAATATATTTTGCTTTTTTAATAGTTTGCTCTTTTTTAAAACTCTATAATTTCAAAAACTGCACTGATAATGTTATAATTTAATAAACTGGTTTTTGCTTTTTATCAGTGATTATTTTGTTATTGCTACATATTGGCCCTATCCAATACGAAGATATGTTTGTGCATACCCGATATATTACAGAATTATATTCCCCTTCTATTTCACATCAGATCACAAGTCTGGAAAATATGAACTTGCAGTCGCCTGTATTGAAACAAAAGTTCATTCTTTATAACGACCTTGACTCTGTTTGTTTTTATCATTATTGATAAAATGACCACTATTAATTACCATTAATAACTTAATAAAGCAGCGAAATTTTTAATTACTCCATAATATTTAATTTTCGTCGACACGGAAAAATTAATCTTTAGTTACCAAACTCTTGACAAAAGATTTCTTCCTTTTCATTGAAATTTTCCTATAAATATTTGTAAAATTTTATTGACATAGGTCTTTAACTATAAACTGGTAATGCGGTATTAGAAGGCCAAAAAGTAATGACCAAATTTTATTATGTATATTTGTTTCTCTACGAAACTGCTGTCTCAATTCTATTTTGTAATATTATTTTATGACATATTTTGTTCGCTTCGATATAATATACTAATTATCAATTTTTCCAAAAAATCCAAAAGATTGAAATTTAACAATATACATATATATATATATATATATATATATATATATATATCCTTTTTCATCTTTGTATTTCGCACTCTTCGTCTAAATACCTCCGTATTTATATTGCTACGGAATGGAAAATATCTCGGTGAGATGCTTTTTCTTTCAGTGAATAATTTTCCACAACAAAACTAAATTAGGGGAAGTTGAAGCCTTATATCGGTCTCCTTCCGCCGAGAGTAACAAACTTTCATGTACTAACTCACTTTAGTAAATAAATAGAAATATTTGAAACTCTCACAAATAACGATTATTAAGTTACATTCAAGGGAAATAAAGTTGAAAGTCACAAACTTCACTCTGACTCCTTATTTCTTACGAATTCTCGTTATAATACAATATACAAATAAATGAAACAATGCGACTAACTTTTCGCTTTATTAAAAAGAAATAAAAAATTAGTCCGTATTTATTCTTAACTATTTATTGTTTATTGTTTGTACAGCAAAGTCAATATTAATTTAATTTACCTATTTCTAGATATAGTACGCTGTATAAAATATATCATCCGACGAAAAAATTATGTTTTAAGATTTAACTGTGTGAAGTTCAAAGCTAAACATTACCACTTTTCTTGTATTTCTAGTCGGCATAAATTTATGGAAACCGTAAACATGGAAACCGTAAATGTGTGTACATCAAACGCCAAGCATAAAAATTCTCCAATCTTATATTTACATTAGCTGATAGAAAACGGAATGCATCTAATATTATATGTGTTTTTGTAGTAATGAGAAACCGGCCATAAATTATTCCCTGTCCCCAAAAGAAGAAATGTTTCCAATGTGGTGATGTATCAGAACTTATGGAAGGTGAATATGGTGCTTGTTTACCGCTGTCTTGATGAGGTGGAGAGTAGATGTGTAAGTAATAAATATGAACGTACTATAATATTTAACCAACAATTATTGATGTCATTGAAAATGACGAAGTCATATTAATTTAGTAGTTGTTTGTTTCATATTCAACATAAATTTAACTATTAATCTTTCTTAACCTATTATGAAACATTGTAAGCACATATATGTTTATTAAAATAATTTGTTATGTAGAGAAAAATAATTATTTTTATTTTATTATGCAGATTGAAAGTCATAAGAATAATCTTAAGACATCGACACACATTTGTCAGATTGTCTACAAGATAAGTAACTTATTTTGTTAAATCCTCTTTAGGCAATGTTTCAATTTTCAAAACATTGATATTACCTCCTTCCTTTTCTCATAAATATCAAGCACTAAACAAATAAGTGGTTGGAAATTATTAATTTTCATGCTTATTACGTAAATAAAAATTAAATCAATTTTAAATTAAAGTGTGAGGATATTGTTTGCTCAGTGAGTATTTATATAACTGCGTGTGCCTCGTCTAATTTAGTAATATGAAAATTTAGTTTTACTTTATCTTGTAGACAATCTGACAAATGAGTACTTAATGTACTCATTAAGTACTCATTTGTCATTGACAAATGTAATTTGTATTGACAATGTACTCATTTGTCATTGCTTTATGAAAATGAATATTCTATCACTCCACGTTATTTGACATAAATTTATTTGAAATTTAATTAAAAATCTATTAGAAGTCGGAGAAAATGTATTAAACAATCACGGTATATTACCGTTGAAGATTGTTTAATACATTCGTCCCCAATTCCATTCCAAACAGAGCTACTTGACTATATATATATATATATATATATATATCTATATCTATATCTATATATATATATATATACATATATATATATATATATATATATATATATATTTATATATATAAATATATATATATATATATGTATGTGTGTGTGTGTGTGCGTGCAGTCACATCAATCATTAGGGCTAATACAATTTTGTCACGAATATTGTACACATACACACACACACCCACACCTACACCATAAATACACACATGTGTGTGTATGTATGTATAGATAAATTAGAGCACGTCATAAATGGCTTCCCGTCTAGCACATGGTCGCAGTTTCAATTTCTTTTGTCTAATATCTTAACCTTTATGGCATCAACAATAGACATTATATATTCTCCCAAGCTTACTATTAATTAGACAAAATAACTTATTCAGTAGTACTAAAAAAACTGCTAATACTATTGTTCGTGAACTACGACAATGTGCGACTACCGCTTTCAAGTAATATCCCCAAGGTAAATGTGACTTTGCTACTTAAAGGCAGAGTAATGTGACTTCCTTGTAAACACACACACAAACATCCTTGTTCACATTACTGCCTTGAACGCCATAAACAGCAAAAGATATATTTTTTAATATCATTGCATATTCTGTGGTAATTCAGTTAACTTGCGAAGATAACGAAATGCATGTCATAATTTAAAAATTTTAAACAGAGGATGTCTTAAGCAGCAACAATTTATCCATACATTTTTCTTATTTCAGTTAAGATTTATTTGGTTTTATCCATCTAATATTTCATTCGAAATAGCTTGAATATAAAGCAGTTTAAATATCAATTGCAAGGGATATACTCACTATTCAATCTATTATATTATGACTTGTCTTTCATTATGAAGCAAACACTGAGTTACGTACTTGATCGAAAATAATTAATTTAAATCAATAACAACTTCCCCTGCCGTGATATGGATTTTTTTAATTCTTTTTTAAACTTTCACGATGTAATCCTTTTTTACGTTCTTTCATAATCGTAATCATTTTTTTATATTAAATTATTTCATACCCATAGATTTTAATGTAAGTAGTGGTCTTAAATTAAAAAAAAAATGTAAGTAGTGGTCTTAAATTAAAAAAAAAAATAATAGTTGCGACGCTTCATTCTCAAATAGGTGAATATAAAATATTAAATTGTTTTAAAATTTTTTTAGCTCTGAGGTCATATAATTTATTAGCAAATTCAAATGTTACATATTTTATAATAAAAAAAATATGGTGAACCAATAAATAAAGTGTGTTGTGGTAGACACGTACATGCAGGACGGTCCACAAGTTTAATTGTATTAGTTTTGTTTCTTTTATACGTTACATAATTGTGTCATTATATTGTTAATATATCAAAATCACTTGCATTTTTCGATATACGTTATATTTAATAAAAAATAATGGTACAAACATGTTATCAATTTCCTTTTGTTTATATATTTTCAATTAAAAAAATCTCGATTACGTTGCTAAATTGTTTATAAGCAATGACATATTTTTTCTTTTCTCAAGTGAATTTTTGCAATAAAAATTTGTATGTTTATCATTTATTTAGAAAAATTATCCATAGTTTTTAAAGAAAATCGTATGTATTATCTAGATTCTTGTATTATATATATAAGTGTATGTAACCTCTAGATTGTTGTATGCACAATTAAGTAAAAAAATATTCATATTTCCCTGTATTATATCAATATATTATTTTTTACGCAGTGATTAAATGTTTTTTTCAATTTTATTTCGGTTACCTTATCCTTACATAAGTAGAAGTCACGTTCTTTACTTTGTATTTTAAAACCCCTTTACCACCGATCCTGAATGAAAGTATTGCTAAGGGGTTTTAAAAGTTTTCTCTCTCGCCTTGAAAGTATGATATATTCAGTAAAAACTGGGTTAAAGAAATATTTTTCCTTCATTATTCTACGTAATTCAAAAAGTTAAATAGATTGTAACTGAACTGGACATATGAGGTCAAAATACATTAAAGTTTTATTCGTTATTTATTATTGCCTTGATACTTGTGAGAATTACTTTAAAATGCTAAAACGAGAATAATAGCTGCAAACGCAATTAAAAAAATTTCCTGTGTCAAAATGAGAACTTTCATAAGCGTAAAACCATAATGCATAATTAAAAATTGATGACGTCTAGAATCATCGGTATAGTTTTCCTGTAAGCATTGGGTAGGCTTCTAAAAACCAATATTATTTCATAATGCTACGTTAAGTAGTTTCTGAAAAAAGGGAAAAACATTTCTTTTTGGTATTTTTCAGTACATATCTGATAATATAATACCCAAAATTACGAAAAAACTATTTTTCTAATACCTCCTAACTAATGCCTTAAAACGATACCCACGCTATTTTCGAAATTAAAAAATATTATTATACTATTTATTTGGACCCATTAAACATTCTAAAATTTAACTATTGAGATACATGTGGGTCAATATGTTTTATTACTCTTCACTTTAACTGTTGAGGTACGTGTGGGTCAATATGTTTTATTACGATATCAAATTTCAAGTTTCTACATCAAGCGCATTCCGAGAAAACTGGCTGTGACGGGTGGACGGACAGACACGTCAGTGATCTTATGAGGAGTCGGTTTTTCCTTTCGAGTTGTGTTACGAAAACATCCATATAATCAATGAATCGAAACATATTTGAATAGATTGTTTCATTATATATCAATTACTAATTTTATTGTCATAGAAAATTAACAAATTATAAATTTTTTTCAATAAAATGTAAAATCAATCTGAAACTTTTTTATTTCAGTGAGTCAAGGAACGGATTTTGGGTCACTTTTAAATATGAAGTGGACAATGACAAAATAAAATGTATAAATAAATGAAAACAGCTGTAAACCCTTTACAAAATCGATATCTTCGACGATGTTAACCAATACACCTTTTATTCACATACATTCAGAAGAGCTTTGAAAATTCATTCGCTTAGACCAACAATGAACTGAATGCTCCATCCGGCAACGAGATAAAATTCAACTCTCTACAATTCGATTTATTGAGAAGAATTTTGTTAAATTATCTCATCATAGGAATTACGCCATCAGCTCTCAACATGGAGTGTAATAATTCAGTATAATCTGTAATTTTCTGTCACCATCAATATTTCCACTTCCTTTTCTAGTTCCAGTTCCTTTTGTTTGCTGCTTTCTTTGAAAACAGATTGTCACTTAAGTATCTGTTATTTAAGTAAATGTGTTATTATCTCGTATTCATAATTTATCTAAAAAATTAATTCGATGAAATTCATATTTCTTATCTAAATTTTCTAATGTTAATATTTTAGATATAAAAAGGACAATCCATGCTGCGTTTAAACCAAAATTCGTTTGTTTAAAAATTAACATAATTTCGGATACTGAGCCTCGTACAGTTTTTATTCAAGGGCGCAAACCATAAATAATTAAAAGCTCGAAAACTGTAAATTCTGTTTAAATGTAGACATAAATATAATACAAATATGTTAACCTAAAGCCTTCAGTAAAGACAAATTTTAGTTAAAAAACCTGTCAAGGACGACTGGAACTCGCACTCATAAAAATTTAATGGTTAATAATACTATTAAACTATTTATCTAGTATTAGTATTCCTATTAAACTATTTACCAAATTTTAATTTGTTAGAAGGAAAAAATATAACCTACTACCCCTTTCACAGGCGCACATTGAAAAAATATATATTTTTGTGTGATATACCTACAAATTAATGAATTTTGCATTTTTTTTTCCTTTAATTGTACTGTGAAACTTTGGTTCTTGCTAAATTTCATGATTTTAGATTAACAGGATGTGCCCTAAAGATTATGATTTATCTGAAAGCGCCATAATACGCGACCTAAATGCCCGTACTTTCAGGGTTTTTTTTATTTTATTGACTTTTAAGCTTGATTCTTTGCAGCTCTAAAGGACCGTGGACCTAAACAAATGATAGTAATTTTAATTTAATACTTTCACGCGTTCCTGAGAAAAGGGATATTGATAGACATATAGACAGATAGACGGGCAAACGTTTCTATATGAGTTTCTTTTTTCCTTTTGATGTGCAGAACCCTAAAGAAAGTAACTACCAAAGCCACAAATTTGAAAAAATATATAAGGGGTATATTTATGACCGCATCACGGAGAAGAGAGAGTAAGAAAGTTATTGGCATAGAATGGAGACCTCCAAAATTTTGGAAGAGCTATGCTGATTAACAACTGTATAACATACGAATGAAGTTTCGAAATTTATGGGTTCCACTAATACTGTAAAATAACTGAAAGAAGAAAAGGAGAAAAGAGGTTGTAAATTGTTTACAATCAAGTCACAGCTTTTAATATATTGCATTGGGTTGTAATTAAGACATCAAATGATGTTACATGTAGAATGATAAGGGCTAATATTTAAAAAAAGAGAAGTTAGTATCTATGGATCTAAAACTGAATAATCCAGACAGTCTTTATAATGTTTTTTTTTCAATAGTATCGTTTGAATTTAAAAAATTATTCAAACAGGCAAAATAATAATTAACACTAACACCAAATTTTGTGACTGGGCTCCGACTGGCATATGCAAAAGCAGGGATACTTTATTTGAGTTATATGATTCGAAGACATTTACCCATAACATTTGTTTCACATACTTTAGTTAAAAACTACCCAAAGATATTCAAAAAGTATGTAAAATAGCCAAATCTAACTATATTGTGTCAGAGACAAAATATTTAGAACTTAAATCAAAAGCTGTCTGGAATATTATAAATAGTGAACCAAGAAAGGTTAAATCATGCGGTAATAATTTAACATCAGAAATCAATAATAAAGTTACCCACAATTAAATGAAACTACGTGATGTAGTATTATTTCTACTTTCTTTAATTTATTTACCACGACCTAGGTTTCGTTGTATTACAACATCTTCAGGTGGGATATTAGCAATCTTTGCTATTCTACAATCTGTCTAAAGCGTTTGATTATGTTGATCATGGAATATTATTTTGCAAATTTAAACATTATGGGTTAAAATGGGAAACCTCACCTCAATTAATTTGTATTTCGTAAACAAATTAGAAAAAGTACAGACAGGGCTTCAGGAATTTGCTGAAATAATATCGTTTGCTGACAATACATTCGTTATATGTAAAATAAATTGATTTCTTGAATAATTAAATGATGCTAATAAAGCAATGTCACAAATAGGTAATTATTTTACGGTAAATAATTTACTGCAAAAAGAAAATTAAGTGCATTAAATTTATTCTTCCCAATGTAAAACTAGTCGACATAAATTTAGTCTTTGATAATAATAAAATCAAATTTGTTAGCACAACAGTCTTTCCCGGTATTACCCGGTATTACTATTTAGACAGTAAACTACAATAGGGAGCTCACATTTCACAATTGACAGGGAAACTTAGTTTAAAATTAAAGATTTAACAAATGTTGAAACTGAAAGAATTGTTTACTTTAGCTACTTTCATAGTATAAACATTATGATTCTCACAATTACAACACTAGAAATAAAAATAAACAGGTTATTCCCAATTTCACACACACAAAGGCTGGTAGTTCATAAATGTTGGTAGGGCTAAGTACACGCTTATATAGTAAAATACCAAAAGATGTATTGAAATTTTCAGAAAGACATTTCAAATAAGTTGTTAAGAAATGAAAAAATGCATTACAAAATTGATAATTATATAAACGACAAAAATGACTAACTTATCAAACTAGTATACATAAATATAATTAATATAATTTTAATATTTTATGATATTTTACATTATTTTATTTGTTTTATATTTGTATATGGTTCTTTATTTTTTCTGTTGTTTGTTTTGTTTTTTATGGTTATATATGATTTTGACGTTCAACAAAGAAGCACAATATTTGTATGTAGAATAAAAATAAAAGTGAATTGAAATGAATTGAATTGAAATGAATCACGCCAGACTGCACTTAAAGTGTGCAATATTTACTTCTCCGTTATCTACTCGTTAAAACAAAGTTTCTTGTAACAGAAGTTAGCCCTGATAGCCACATCTCCCCATTTCGACCTTGCACTAGCCACTACATTCCTTATTTCCTTAATGCAACTAAGGGAATTTGTTATTTCTCGACATGTTGCGCAGAAAAAGTACATCTGAAGTCATATTTTCCAGTCTGTCCGTTTAATATCAATTTAAATATTTTTTTCTTTACAATGATAATAGATCGTACACATTGATTAAAAGCACACGAACCGTAATGACCGCTGTCTCTGACTACTTCCTTTCTCTGTTGTGTAATTTATTTCTTTTAATTCTCCTTTGTGTAAATGATTTCCTGAGCCTCATTAAATATGACTTACTTAGTTAAGTTTGCCTTTCATATACACACGGAAAACGGTTAAGCGGTTCCTGTGAAAACAGTTTTCACATTCTTTCACTGTAATATAATCGAAACCATTGTCTATTCCGCATTTACCTAAAATCATTAACAGGTTTTTACAGCTAAAAGATGTGGTTATTTTTTGAACAAAACTGTATATCATGATATAAAAGTAATATTCAGAGAGGTGGATTCCAATGTACTGAATCAGATCTTGCTCGTATTACATAAGAAAAAAACAATAAAAAATATTTGAAAATATACAGTAAAACAGAGAATCTAAATGATTTTTTACCCAATAGAACATCATGTTAAGTCTTCAAACAGCGCTCATAGCTGCACTTGTCCTATTTATCTTTCAAAACTGCTAAATTATTTGCAAGAAAATTTTAATTAAAAAGTTTAAAAAAATTACAAGTAACTTTGTTCACTTTTCACATAAGTGAAGTTATAATTTAAAATTCTTTGCAAATTTTAACATTTTTTTAATTCAATTTGATAACATAGGTAACCCTATTTTTGTATGTTATAAACTTTTTGCCACGTGTTTTTTTTTGTAATATGCTTTTTTTATATTTCCAACGTTACTTAAAAACCTATACTTATGTGAAATGTGCACTTGCAATATCCACCATAATATCGGAAAATAATTTTATCAAAATGATCATTTTGGAATTCTTAAACTCCTGTCCCTTCAAATTCTTGCCATTAGAGTAAATTGCAATTTAGTCTAGATTAATGTATCTAATTCCATGTGCAATGAGACATCGAGTACTTGCAATATTATAATTAGCAAAATTTAGGTAAAGATCGTCAACAAATATTAAGTTTGTTCAAAGAGAGTAAACAAATAATAAGGTTAGAAACATTCAACTGAAGATTGCAGTTTGTTATATAATTAATCTTAAAGGTTCTTAGCCATGCAAAAAATGCCTAAAATGCTATTTATCACACGACAATATTTAACTAAGTTATATTTGAGACACAAGCATAGCCGCGCATATCTTCTCTTCTAACCATAGTGAATATGACATTATTTTAAAATGAAGTGTGTGTAAAACGTAATGAAAATTAATTGTATATTAAACGTACTGACATAACATTTTCTATTGTTTATCATATATTCGGAAGGGGACGCATGAATTCACATCACGTTCAATGAATATAGAGCTTACTATCACAAGATTTTGCAATTAGGTTTCCGAGGGATGATGAAGAGCCTTATGGAACGTCGTAACTTTTTTGACAGTAGATTTGTTGAGCGTGGAAATTTACGCATTTTGAAATAAATAAGGTGTATACAAAATGTTATTGGACCATCTTAAATTCGCGCGGCAGATCAAAATCCAGTGTCCAATAATGCTTCTCAGTGGATATGCGGAGGTGAATTTGGAACAGGCAATTCATTGGTCGCTTCAAATCATCCTCAATTTAAATGGAGGATGATGTTAGCCATTCTTGCAAAGAAAATTGACAGACTTCCTAGAAAATGTCCTGTTAGACGCCCGCAGTTGAACCTCAAAGTAATAACTCACAAAACAATGTCATGACATGAAAGTTAAAATTGGAAAGTGCAAGTTACAATGGTACATAATAACATTTCTATAATTCAAAACTTTACAAATATCGAAGTATTTTGTACGAATGACGTAACATGTAGACTTAAAATTAATAAACTTTTAATCGGTGACGATTGGGAAAATAATCGGATGCAGGAAACTACATGTAAAACATTTCTAAAAAAATCTAGGATCTTTCGATTCTTAAAACATGGATTAAAAGTTGAAATAATTTTATGACCTGTTAAGATGGTTTAATAAATATGGTTACAGTTATAAACCCCCGCTCTGGTCTAACCTAACCTAACCTAACCTAACCTAACCTAACTTAAACCTAAACCTAACCTAACCTAACCTAACCTAACCTAACCTAACCTAACCTAACCTAACCTAACCTAACCTAACCTAACCTAACCTAACCTAACCTAACCTAACCTAACCTAACCTAACCTAACCTAACCTAACCTAACCTAACCTAACCTAACCTATCCTAACCTAACCTAACCTAACCTAACCTAACCTAACCTAACCTAACCTAACCTAACCTAACCAAAAGTCAATTTTGTATTTACAGTTATATCAAGTTTTTTATTTACAGTTAGTATAAATCCGAAAACAATAACATTTCTCAGGTCATTAACATATATAACATTTGTAAATTTTACTATGAAGATTTTAAACGACTGTCTAAAATAGATGTACACTTAACCGATACAGTTCTGTTTTAAGTTTAAATTTCTGAATAATTTTTGTACACAAATAAACGTAACAAGTACGAGGCTCCGCACGTATTTAGGCAGGAATAAATACTTAGGTATGATGTAATATGATCATAGTATTTCTATTAATTATAAACAATTAAAAATATTAATGATAGTTTTAATTCTTTTAATATATTGCTTAGCATATTTGAATATTTTAAAAAGTTAATTTTTTTAATAATAACCGCAGGCTTTTGGCAAATTTAGGGTAAACTTCTAAAAATGCGTTTATATATATATATATATATATATATATATATATATATATATATATATATATATATATATATGGTATAATATGGTATAAACCATTATGCCAAAGTTTATTCTCTATGTCGAAGAATTCCGGAAAAAACTGATTTTCTCTACGTTCCTTCTGCACGACAAAGCTAACGTTGCTTTCAAAGTGAACATTTTAAATGGAAATACACACTGCATTTATTATTAATAAATTATCATACCTGTATGAATAGTTTTCGCAGCTGGATAGAATGTTTTTGAATTATGCTAGCTGGTCTGTGTCTTAAGCCAAATTGTCTTCTCAGTTGTAATCGTTTAGTAATGCACTGTCTACGCATGGACATGCCATGATAATTTTCTCTGTGCTTATTATTATATTTTGAATGTATATTCACCTTATCTCTAAGTAAAAAGGAACAATCAGCAGTAATAAAGATCAATAATGCTTTACTTTTCAGACTTATCAAGGTAATTTAAAATATATTCTTTTTGACTTTTAGATAACATTATATTACATATTTTCACTTTAAATCTTCTCTTCTCGTCGCATTAAATTTTTCTTATAACTTTACGCTGTTGTCAATATATATATTGATTATATAATGCAGTTTAGGCAGACATTGTGGCTTAAAATACATTTACAGTAAAGACTGTATGAAAATAACTAATAATTATAGGACTAGATAAGGCGTGTTCAATTATTTTCAAGTACCACATAATTTCCGATTTGTCTAATTATACTTAGTCATATGGCTGTCCTGATATTGCTGTAATAAACTCTGTATCTCACAAAAAAGTAAAGTAAAGTTGTAAAGTTGTGCGATAACTATGTGTTATCTTGGCATGAATGTACAACTTCACAATCTTTTATCGTACTATCCCTTACCGAGCTGAGAGATGATGAGCAAATGTAAGTAGATAATTCTACAATAAAATTTTGCCACTTTTAAGCAAATTACCTAAGCAGATAAACTTAATACGTTTTTTTTATATTTTGTTTTACTTTGGCGATTTATATGACTTACTTCTTTATATTTATAAAAAATATGTTCAATGCTATTTACAGGATCTTATGTATACGAATTTTAAATTGATTACTTTTCATTTTTAATGCAACCTATTCCACTTTTTGTGGATCATTCATTTATGTGGATAAAGTACAATAGACGTCAACACATAAAAATGTTTGCATGAAATTTACACGTACGTGAAACTGCAGCGATTACAGAAAACGGATGAAGCAGTCGTAGAGAATGCATCGTACTCGCCGTTCGTACTCATGGAAGTGAACAATCTTACAATAAATTGAAATGACTCCAAATAGCGCATAGTATGTTTAATAGAACATGCCAAATTGACAAAAATCTGAATCACGAAATTTGTTGTAAGCAAAATAACTATCGTAAAAAGGAACATTAGTTGTGTGCTTGCTCTAAAATATGCCATAAATAATAAAAGAAAAAATAACCTGAGCGCATAGAAGGCACGGGGTTATACAATAGGAAATCGCCTAACCAAAATTGTGGCCAGGGCGCAACCAAAATTCGCCTCAATCTGTTTTGCCTAACGTTTTGACAATAGCCATTTTTTTTTCAGTTAACTATTGTTTTATCCTTTTGAATAAGTATCAATTTATTATCTTTAAAAGTTGATTTGTTTTTCTTACTATAATATATTTATCTCTATATGTTTTTATCCAACTACAACCAGAATAATATTTGTAAGTGCATATTGCTTTTTCTTCTCGTTGTTTAAATAACCTAATAAATGTTACTTTTCAAAATTTAATAACTCTGCCTAAGTTTTTAAATTTTGTGTATTTAAGTAAAAATTTATTTTCATGTTTACAGTTTACAAATTGTTTCAATTTGAATATATTACGATATTGAGCAGAAAACAGCTATATAGTAGTTTTAAGAAATAATAATCGAAATTGTTTTTCAAAAAACTTGCGCCAATAAAATATTTCAGTTGAAAGTAAATAGTTTTTTAAAATGTTACATTCTTTGGAAATTGCGAAAAATACATTAAAACAGGGAATTGATTTAAATTTTAATTTAGGTGGGATTTAAATAATGACATTCCTAATTTTTAAAATTTACATTAAAAACATTATTTTTTTAAAACTGCTATTATTTTTTTACAATGAATAAAATTATATTTCTATTCCAATTAAAATATTGAAAAATCTTCTTAGTTTCCGTATAAACCGGAAAGTAGTTATTATGGTTGGAATACCCATGCAAAATACAGTTCACTTAGTACACTCAGTACACTTTTGAAATTTACATTAAACAAATTTTTAGAATTTTAATTTTTTAAAACAAATATAATAAATAAAATTATAATCCTTTTCAAAGCATAGTCAAGAATGCATGTGCATGGGTATTTCAACTTGGCTATTCAATACAGCTCAAAAAAGAGGATGAGATGCAAGAAATTAATATAGGCTGACTGAATGCACGGAGAGTCAAATTACCTTACTTCATTAATAATCCTCGGTTTCACCCGCGTTGAGTTATTTTCGTTAGACTTCTATTTGTTCTTTCCTTTCGAGGTCTCCCTTCCATTCGCTAATCAACATCGTTCGTTGTGGTAAGGATTTTATCTGTGAAAATATTCGGGATGATCAGTTAATAGATAAGCCAGTTTCTCTCTATCTCTTACTTTTGAAGCCTTGTTCCCCGACTTCTGTTACATTTTCATCACTGCCCTACCCTGTAAATTGTATCGTGAAAATACAAGGCTTGTAATCTTCCTCGAAGCATCAGCTTCCTAAAAAAATGCTTTCCTAAATTGAAAATAATTTTTTAAATTGGACATGTGGTTTCACAGACTGGTGCAATCCAACAAATAAACTATCAAACTTTTCCGCTTCTTGTGGTAGAATAGTTGAAAAATATTTTATCGACATATTTCACTAACAATCGTATTATTAATGAAAAAAAAAATTTTAATTAGCAATCTCTGTACATTAATAACGAGAAGAAACTAGATTCAAATAATTTTAGAATTAAAATGGAAATTTAGGTAATATTTTGTTGATTTTTCAACGTACTAATATTGAAATAATAAATTCTTATAAATTAAATTCATCTTGTTTCATTCTAAGAGTAAAATTATATATAATAAAATTTCTTATTGTAGAATCAAACAAACATCTATGTTGGCATCTGTTTAAAAAAGTTGTTTTGGCTGTCGATAATATTTCATTACCACGTAATATCACGATGAGTTAAAAATAAACTATTATAGTGCGTGATGTTTTATGATAGAAATTCAATTTCACTTTTGGGAATTATATACAACAGGAATGTGATTTTTTTGTTAGAAGAAATGAGAATATTGCAGTTCTGAACTCAGATTCAAACCTGTAAACAAGTAACAATGTGATGTGAAGCTAAATTTTCCGTAGTTAGTTAAAATGTTATTAAATATGAATTAAAGAGAAATGATATATTATCTGCAAGCTAAGGTAGTTTTCACTTCCTTCGTGCTCTACGGAGAGTTATTGAAGTCGTCACTGCCGAGTTGGCAGTTGAAGTAGAGACGGTGTGAATCCTGGAGGTGAGATAAGATCATGGCTATAATCAAATTGTATGTTAAAATGCGCTCTGTTAAATTAATATATCTTAGGGTGGTTGTACTTTTCTCTTTTTGTGATGATTAGTAATGACCTAAAATAATATTTTTATAGTTATCACTTTCTATTCTATAAAAACGGGTAGATACAAGGTATGATTAAATAGATATTTTATAATATTTTAAGTTAAATGCTTAAATTATGTTATTATTATGTATTTAATTTACTGAAATGCTTGGTTTAAAATAAATATTCCATAACTAAATGGAGTAACTTTGAGAAAGAATTAACTAGATTTACACGCTATTTGATTCGACCTACCTAATTCAAGAGTAATCTATCATTCAACTTAGAAGACACATTTGCGACAGTATACGTGAATGATTCAAAGATTTGAAAATGAAACTCTGAATCAAAACTTAGTGAATCTTAAATGTATCGAGATTTACCGGAAACAGTGATATCTGAAAAGACCTAGGAATTGAGACGGTTAGACAAACTATTTTCAAACAAACCAGGAACCACGAAGAAAGGCTAAGAGGCCACGTATTTATTTTGGTTTGAAAATAATCACTCATTGTTTAAATTTGTGAATAGGTTGTAATGGCATTCTAAGAGAATTAAAAAAGCTATTATCCCTTCGTTTAGTTTGTACTTGGGATTATTATTTTCTTTATTATTTATGTTATATTTTATGGTTGACGAGTAACTAATGTTTCTTTTTATAATAGTTATTACGCTTACAACAAGTTTCACGATTCCAATTTTTATCACTCTGAAATGTTCTATTAAACATACTATGAGCCATTTGGAGTCATTTCATTTTATTTTAGGAGTTTTCACTTCCATGAGTACAAACGGCAAGCGCGTGGTATTCTCTGTGATTTATCCGTCTTCTGCAACCGCTGCAGTTTCATGTACCTGTAGATTTTATTATATAAAAAGTTACATGTTTTGATGTCTGAAGTAGCTTATCCATATATGTGGATGATCCACAAAAAGTACGGCTGCATTAAAGTTAAATATAATAAAATTAAAATGAATATGCGTAAAATATTACAAATAAGAGTGAACACATTTTTATAAATATAAAAACGTGATTCTTCTAAGTAGTCCGAGTAAAAGCAAATAAATAATGTATTAGGTTTATCTACTTAGATTATTTATTACGAAGTGACAATATTTTATTGGAGAATTTACTATTTATAAATACACGTCATCTACCAGCTCGACGAGGAAAAGAGCGAATAAAGATTATAAGATTCGTGCCAATATCGTACGGCTATCCAACTTATTGCAAAATACAGCGTTCAGCAACACCTGTATTGTCTATGACAAACTGAGCTCTGTTGGCTCTTATCATAAATAATTCGGTAATTTTATTAAAGTAAATTAAAGAGGTAACGAATTTTTTTTTCCATAACGTTTAATTTCCTGCGACATGGAGAATCTAATTTATTAAATGCCAATCTCTTGACAAAATTTTCTTTCCCTTTCATCGAAATTTCTGTACGAAGATTTGTAAAATTTTATTCATGTAGCTCTAAAACTGTAGACTAGCAATGCAATACTCGAAGTTCGAAAAATAATGACGAAATTATTATTGCACATATTTGTTTCCTGACAGAACCTGTTGTCTTTATTTTGCGTGGTAATGACAAATTATGATATGTTTTGTTTATTTCGATGTAATTAGCCAATTAATTGGTCTTTACAGTGGCAGTTTATTATCAATCGTTACTAAAAATTAAATAATTTAAATTTAACAATTTTTATATCTCTTTTCATTTTTGTATCTCACACTTTTCGTCAATGTTTCTCCGTATGTATTTCTAGTTATTATTGCGGAAACAAGATGTCATTGGTGAGTATTTTTATTTCAAAGGAAAGTTTTCCGCAACAATACTCACTTAGGGTAAGTTGAAGTCTTTTATCACTTCCCTTCCACCGATCATAACGAACTTTCATGTACCAACTGACTTCCGCCGGCCAAAATATATACAAATACGTGAAAGAATCTAAGACAGATTACGATTATTAAGTTTTACTGTTTCTTATTTAAATGTAGAAGAGATGTCGACCCAAGCGGCTATTAACTTTTCACCAGTATCGTCGGTATATCTGTACCCAAAATTCTCGGTTGATTGTGCATTACGGTCAAGAGTGTGTGCCGCTCATCAAACAAATTTTATACTAAATGTTTTTATTGTTTATTAAATTTTACTATTGCCTGCTTTAACATGTGCATGGTAGATAAAAATCGAATAACAACTTTGCTCTTTAATTTGCAATTAGCCTTTATAAATATATTAGCTATTTATATTTGTCAGCAATAAGCTGCTTTTTTGACTTATTGCATATTTTTGACGGTCATTAGCATTTAGTTCAAAAAATTTTGTAATAAATATATTTAATAAATATGGTGAAATATCCAGATATCTTCTAATTGAAATGATATTTATCTAGCAATTAATAGTCGTACCGTTTGAAATTTTACATATTTCAATATAGGTTTAGCACGCAATTTAAAGGCCCCGCTCTCATGTCTTAACCTATATACATCTATATTTATTTATATATATATATATATATATATATATATATATATATATATATATATATATATATATATATGTATATATATATATATATATAAATATATATATATGTGTGTGTGTGTGTGTGTATTCTAAGTTACTAATTATAATTAGGTTTAGCACAGTAAGTAATCTTATTAAGAGGAATTTGAAAGATAAATTAAAAGCATTCCATCTCAATTAGCAGTATAATCGAATTTAATACACAAAATAAACTGGATAGCAATATATAAACAAAAATGAATAAATTATATAACAAATAATTTATTCATTTTTATTAATATAATGAATAAATTATTTGTTACATTCGTAAATTAATAAAAAATTATGATTTTGGGATGCAAAAGCTTTATTAGTTTTATATGTATTTTTTATACCTACAAGAACTATGATAATAATCTTTACCGCAACTCACAGCGAGGTTAAGATTGAAAATCGGTTTTCAAGTACACAGAACTGAAACAAATTCTCACAATAAAGTCGGCGATGAGATTTTGTCTCTCTTGTCGCCTGTTTTTGTTTTTGATGCTATCTTAATATTTTATGCAAAGAAACGAACTTTAACTAATTAACTATCTAATAGGATTATCGACATTTTATTACTCTCCACGGAATATACAGAAGCAACATAATAAAATTCGACGAAGTTATCTGTAAAATAAGAAAATTAGCTAGATAATGAATTATTACATCTTATTTAAAATGAATCACTCTATCTCCTTCCAAGTTCCTTATATAGTAAAAAGAAAACTGCTAATTATTATGTCATTTCCAACTAAAGTAAGCCACGAAACGATAGAGTGGAAATGATCATTTTCTGAATTATATGTTAAAATATTTATAAAAGTAAAACTTAAGTTAATAGCCAACGCAAAAATATTTTGTCTGTTTGACAACAGAAGCGAATCTGAATTTCGATATCACAGAAATTTCCTTTTTTTCGAATCAACCTTCTATTTTGATCATCTGATATATGCAACCTAAAACGGTATACCTAACTAAAAATAATATCTATATTTTCTTGTTCTATAGCTCATTTGTCTTTACAGTATTTTTGAATTTTGTTTACTGACTGCTTTGGGTCTTAGTTTTATTAACAGTAAAAAATATCATATATAAAAACTTTATTGCAATTAATTTGCTTATTCGTCATCACCAGCTAAAAGAAAATGAAAGAAAATATCTATCGTTTTACAAATCTTTGAGTTTTCCATGTTCATTTTAAGACATATCTGTTGGAAAAGTCTATTTCGGTCTCTGATTATTATGCCAATATCGTGCAACAATCCCGTGATATCGACTATATTATCTGCAAATTGAAAGTGTTATGTAAAATTCAAAATTTTTATTTATACCATATGTATGCTTATTTAAGGGCTTGGAGATGTCTTCAAACGCTGTATAAAGTTTTGGACAAACAATGTCTCTTTATCTAATACAATTCTGCAGTTGGATTGATATTGTCTTTCCTTTCGTTTCCTGACTTTTTTAGAAGACTAGACGTTATGAAACTTGCCCTCGAGATGATTCATTAAAGCTCCCGACAATAACTTATAAAGGTGATGCAGAAGAGTGCTATTCTTCAGTAGGCTATCATCGTCCTTCATGAAGAATAGAACTATCACCCCTGGTACATGATTTGGACGCAATGCACCCGAGATCGAAGAAATTAAAAACTTCTAAAGGATATGAATCACAGTTTCGCTACCTTCTTTTAGGTATTTGGATCAAATTTCATCGCCACTGCGCCTCGTTTTTTTTTTGATTTGTTTAAAAATCGTTCTGAATCATTTCGAAAATATCCAAAATATTTTCAGAATAGTGTTGGATCAATTTTCTTCTTACATTATTGGCCATGTCAGCGATAGACTTTTGTGACGAGGTTTATAAATGTTTGTAAAACTCCTCAATCTTTCTTAAGATCTCTAGCCTTGACGATACTACGCCGCCATTGTCGGTTTTTACTTTGTTTACTGACTCTGGCCAATGTAGAGATCTAAACAGTTTGGAGCTATTAATCTTAATTAATGTTAAATATATTTCGTGTTAAAAGTTTTAATATCAGCCTGCATAGACTTGGAGTTCTACTAATTAAATTCCCTCTAATATAAAATATGAGCTGAAGATTTCAACTATGTTTCGTCACATTTCTGCATAAGTTACTGCACTGCTAATAACCAAATTACTCCACTCTCGGCTTGTCATCGCAATATATGCTTAATTTTGCTTTGGAGTCTCCTATTATAATAGTATTGTGAGCGGTGTACCGAAAAACTTTCAAATTTCAATTTTATAGTTTAAGATAGGATATTAAAAATGTATCTTTTTACTGTTGGTCACACAGTAGAGTAAATTACTTGACCAGAGAATTAACTCACACTTTTAATATCTCAAAATTTTCAAACTTCTAAAAATCCTTTATCGTCCCATCGTAACTTGCTCAGTCCCTCTTATTGCTCAACGAACTTCTCATCAGTCCTCTGTGCCTGTGTAGGTCACCCTGCCCAGTTTTCGGTGCAGGTGACCGGAACTCCGTTTATATAATAAATATTAGTGTATTTAAAAAAGTAAAGTTCCGAACATAATTTTAATATTTTGTTAATTTTGACATTGTCGAAATGTATTTAGGTAAGGTGTTTTTTTATTATAAATTAATTAAATCTTTTAATGAAGTATACTCGAATTTTTAGGTTTCAAAGTTTTATCTCGTCTTTCATTTCGATTATTAGTTGCCACAGCTATATGATCGAAGTATGTGATAAATATTATAACGATCCGAATATTCAATTATTATAAGCGAATATGATTAATATGTTTAGTGACACCTTTTTCTTTAAACTATTGATAATGAGAATCTTTCATTTATATCGGGAATAGAACTATCTTCTATGTTATAAATGATCTTAGTATATTAGGATCCAAAAATGGGGAAAAAATGAAGAGCTCAAATAAGTCCTCGATATAAATTACATCGCGAGTCAAGAAATATAAATTTCGATCGTGTTAAGTAAATAATAAGCCGTATGCCTGAATGAAATATTATAATTTATATGAAAAAAATTTAAACAGCTGTTTGGACGATAGGTTACGAACATAGAACTCCATACCATTCCATAGTTTATCAACATATGCAGTCATAAACGCTTACCATGAATAATACCTAATTTAAAAAAATATCGTAAAGAAAATTATTAACCAATACGTCCGACATATAGAATGTTAACACCAGGATAGTGTATATTTATTTTAATTATTTGTATGAGAAATATTGGTTTTCATCTGATCGTCGTATATGTACTAAAGGATTAAAGCAAATATAACACAAAAATCGTTAAAAATTATTATAAGATTGGCTGTAATGAACAACACATTATTTTTGGCAAAAGCTTTATTGATCGAAGGTATATTATAGAATATATTACTTGTTGTTAGTGTTTGAAGGAAATAGTCGATTAATATTATTACTAGTAACTATAATCATATTTTTTTGAAACCGTACAATGCAAAAATATACAAAATCCTAGACGAGGTGATTTAGCAGATGTGTTGATGTTTCTAATGAAAACGTTGTTTACACTGACATTCTTCTTTAAACGTATTCATTAAACTCTTCATTGATTAGATATACTCTAATGAACGAAGTGTTTAATTATATTTCATTTCAGGCAATAATTATTCAGCATAATTATTTTTTGAAATAATAAAATTTAATCTGTTCTTTCCAATGACTTGTGAACAAATACAGTAGTAATTAATTAAAAAAAAATAAACTGATAACAATAGTTGGATTCATAATGATAGAAATTGGCATTGCAATTACATTCAATTGAAAAGATAGATAACAGAATATACTTATTTTAGTGAAATATGCGGAATACCTAATTAACAAAACATCAGGACGCGCTTGTATTATTTCAAATAAATGATTTTATTTACCAATGTATCTATAATTGCAACTGAAACGCATTCATAATTTTGTTTGATTTAAAGATTTCAATGTAATATTACACAAATAATTCAAGCGAATTTACCACCTTTATAATATTTTGTGACGGAAAATAGGTTTGTAAAATCAGTTACTACCAGTTGAAAATAAAAGTGAATTGTAGTGAAAGCCAAATTTTGTGCTGTTTAGATGTCGTAATGTACCAGTTCACACGATACATTTATTTCGTTTTAGATCTTTTCTGCTCAACAGATATAACCAAGATTTGAGTGATGACAGAAGTAATTAGAATATAATCCGTGTTTACGTGAGATAGATTAATTATATAACCATTATTTCAATATCAAAATGAAATATTAAAATACAAAATCATCTCTGGGTACAACAAAGAACTTGTTTTAATAAGGGTTCTGCTGCCGAGTAACAGAAACGAAACCTCGTCATATCTGTCGATCCTTCTGACCATCCGCACTGACTACATCGTAGCTGGAGAAAGATGTATTAAAAAAAAATGTAGTTTAATAAATTCCAAACAATTTTTTGAGCATTTAACTTTACCCATGTCGAATCCCGTAATATTTCTTATGTGATTTTTTATTCGTGAGATATAAGTTTTCTTAATATTTTTCACAATCGCAATAAATGTTTTAAACAAAAATTGTTGTTCTACCAAATGTTTTTCGCATTGACGCTTAAACAACATTGACGTTTTGAACAAAAATTTTTGTTCAACCAAATGTTTTTCGCATTGACGCTTAAACTTAAGTGAAGTGTTTTTAAACACAGGAGACATGAGTCTCCTAAGTGTTCTTCCTTCCCTAAATTTTTGACAAGTTATTTAAGTCTCAAAAATCAGAATAACTGTATTTAGTGACATAAAAACCTTTAAAACGTTAGTTTATAAAAATATTATGTACTCTTAAATATTCATACATTATAAATGTATATGGAACACTTATTGTACGGATTCTACCCGTACCTGAGGTTTTTAATTTTAGTAAGTAAATAATATGGAAGTTTGATTGTTTTCATCTTAATGACACTAAATTAGGCATGGTTATTATTTATATAAAGTAGTCACTAAATTTATATAAACTATATAGTCATTAAATTTATATAAACTGTGTCTTGTCACATTACTTATAAATTATTTATGTTCAATTTGACTAAAAGAGGGCCTTTTATTTAAATTAAAAGTAAGCAGATCGATAAATACAAATGCTCTCTCAGATTTATTTGTTAGATTAATGACTTTAGTACTCCATCATCCAATTTTTTGAATATTCAAAGATAGAAATATTCTATTCTCTTTCGAAACTGAGGACCCGCCGTACCTGTGCGTATTCTGCCCTTAAAAATAATTGAAACCCAATACTATTATTCATTGCTAAGTTCATTAAGTAAGTTATTTTCCTAACCTTTCTTTATGTTTACAAATCTTGTACAAACAAAATATTTCTTGGGTTAAAATGAACCTACTTCCGCATGTAATATTTTTGTTCTGGGACACTAAACTCTGGCTGTTAATACAATCGTGGGGGACAAATCTTTTTTCCATTTTTTTGTCATTTGAAACAAACCGAAATAAATAAAGTAAATATAAAGCCAATACGTTGTGGAAACACTACCTTTTCTACTTTCCTGTTTTATCCGCTAGGACATGTTTAAAAGAAGCACTAACTGGAGTCAATACCGATATTGTACATTTTCTGAAAATAATTTGCAATCACAAAACTAAGAAAATGGTAAAAAAATTAACAAAAGTGTCAGCGAGGGTACCAATTTATGGTAGGTAAATACCTATTGAACACTTTCGTCGATACTTTTGATTTATACAACAGTATGTATATGAAAATACACACACACAGGCTGTGAAAATAATTTTGAGGAAACAGCATTTTCACATTGATTTTAACGAACCAATGGTAGAAACCTATTAAAACCCGATTATTCAATGTAACATTTTAATCAAATGAATCATAATATTCTGTAAACACATTTGAAGAGAAACAAATATAAATCAGCAAATCGTAAAAATAGAATAAATATCATTTCATAAACCAGAAAATTACATATAAACGATAAAGTTATAAAAAACTTCTTTTGTGTAATTTTACATCCTGTGATGAAAAGAGAAATATTTAAATCTCAAAACGTGTTTACTTTAATTGAAGATTAACAAGAATAAATGCTATTGCTCATAAATGTATTAAAAGAAATAGAATAGTAAACGGTTAAATAAAATTTAAAACTTGTTAAAATTATTTGGTTATGTGAGTCCGAACGTTTTTCATATTCCTTGGATATATATATATATATATCTATATATATATATATATATATATATATATATATATATGTATATATATATATATGTATATATATTCAAGAAATAACATTTCAGAAGTATTTTGAATAATAAAAAAAAATATTTTTTTTGGAAATATTGCCATAAATATTTCTCAACTTTAGTTAATAGTTATAAATAGTCCCAGAAAAGCAGGTGTATTACTTAACTGATAAATAATTTGCCGATTTAAAGTTTAGAAATAAAACTAGAGTTCAGGCCATTTGGTATATCGGCAAGTAATAAAGGTTTAACCGTGAAAACAAATTGACCTGACAAATTGACCAACATCTTCACGTGGGCTATAAGCAAAGATGGTCTTTGCTAATAGCCCACCTGAAATTGTTGTAACACAACGAAACCTAGGTCGTGGTAAAGAATTTAACCCTTAGCCACCTAACGTGTATTCTAGTAACACATCCACCTAACGTCGGCCATGGTGACGGGTTGCATATAAGTACTATTATGAAAGTTAAAAAATCATAAATTGGCAAAAATGTAAACTACATCATTTTCTTGAGTTGTTTTTATTTTAAATTGTTTCAATAAACTCTTCAAATTAACACTACTCACTTCTTATTACTATTAATAAAAGTTGACTTACAAATATTTTAACAAATTATAGGTTTTCTAATTAAGGTGAGATCTAAGTAATAACAATCAATGAGACTACTTATTTTAAATTATTTTTAGTAAGTTAAATATATAACCTCTTATATAAAACTATTATTGGCACAATTAAATCACAATCATTACAAAATTACAGCCCCCTAACATTCACAATTTCTCGCCGCAGACAACACACATTTTTTGAGAACATTCAACGTAAATTGGATTTTTGCACTGAAAACACAAATCAAATGTTTTTTTTTTGGGTCACACGTTGAGCAAGTTTTACGTGTTTCTAATTTGTCAGAGCTGTCTGCCGAAGATGCTCTGGGTTCTTCTTCTATTTTGAGAATCCGGCGAATAGCGCTCTGAAGCTCCCTTTGCAATCAAAACTGGTTCGCTCGACGTCTTAAATGGGGTTCGATAAGATCTTCAGCCAGTCGTTTCATGAAATTCAGCCTGGGCACCTTTCTCTGAGATTCGTTCATGCTGCTGATGATGTATGCATTTGCTGCAGATACATCCAGCATTCTCTAGGAGACAACCATTGGCCAGCGCTGTGTCCATCGTGAAGTTGAGTAAATGGCACATTTCTTATCCAATGTATCGACGCCACCTTTGGTGCTATTATAAAAAGTTATAATTTCTGGCTTTTGCTTTTGTGGATCGATGGTTGGTGAGTGATGCATGCTGGAGAGAACAAGCACGGATTTGTTTTGCTTTGGTACAAAAGACAACAATGTTGCATCTGACGTGAATCCAAAAATTGAAGAGCCAACGTCCCGATGACGCCAGGCAGAAATTGAGGAGGTACTTCCCTTTTATTTTTTTAAGGGTACCCACAAGTGTCAGCTGTTTTTGCTTAAGGATGTTCATTAGCTCCACAGAAGTAAACCAGTTATCAGTCGTAACATGTCTGTGGGTTCCTTCAATCGACGCAACCAATCTCAAAACTGCTTGCGTGGATTTGTTCAGTCTTTGGTATTCAACGGGCAAGCCTTGGCCATCTGACTCTTTTCCAAAGTATAGGTAGCCATCCACAAGGTATCCGTTTTTGGCATCAGTCATGCACATAACTTTTAACCCATATTTGTTGGTTTTTTTCGGCATGTACATTTTGAAGCTCATGCTCCCATGGAAAACCACCAACATCTCGTCAATACAAGCGTAACTGCCTATTGAACAAACTTCTTTGCAGTTTTGTATCAGCTTATGAAACAGCTGAGATATAGGTGCAGCTTTATCAGTGCTACGACGTTCATTTCTGGTGCTCGAATCATCAAAAATTCAGCAATGTTTCCAATCTGTTATTGCTCATTATACAACGATAAATATCTCTTCCTGTACCATCTGTGCTGTACCAACATATGTAATGTGTGTGGTTCTCTTTGAAAATTGCGGTATAGTATAATATACCGATAAAAGCCTTTAGCTCCATTACGTCGAGGTCTTGAACACATGTCTGGTTTTGATAGTTAGGTCTTATCTTTCTAATTGTTTCGTTAGTATGCTTTACGATTTCTTCTAACATATCAGAAGTAAAAAATAACTGCCATAAATCGGATGGTGTTGTATTTCTGTTCAAAACATCTCTGTAATTCCTTTTCAATCCTGGAGGTTGTTGAACGATGTTGTGTTGCAAAGTCCTTGATCGCGAAACCGGAGATTGAAATGACCAACGGAACCGATTTTTTCCGAAATACTACCGGTATCTTGCCAATGGAACTTCATCATCGGAAGATGCATCATCAACTGGCAGATCATCATTATCGTCATCTTCATTTAACTCGTCATCATCAATTTTAGAGTCCGATTGACGCTCACCATCAATGACGTGGTCTAATGGTACATCTTCTACGTCACTGCAGTCGTCATTTGGTAATTCCGGCACGTCCCTTTGATCCTCGGAATCTGAGTCATACTCTTTTAACCATCTACTGATATTTCGATCACGTTCAGACATGATAAACCTAAAAAACAACAAGAACATGTTAACACTAAAAGTAACGTAACAACCTGACGTCGGTCACCATGACCGCATGCGAAATATATTTACCTGTATTTTTTTACTGCACGCACGTGTCGCTTGGTCGGGCGCAGGGCGCAAACTGGAGAGGGAGGGGAAAAAGTACATAGAGTCACAGGCGCGTGGCCCGCGTAATAACGGAAATATTTGAAAAAATATATCGCCTGGAGTCACTGTGACCGACGCTAGGTGGTTAAGAGTTAAAGAAAGTAGAAATAATACTACATCACGTAGTTTTGTTTATTTATGGACCATCATTTATAATCCTTGTCATTATTTGATACATTATAATAATCGTTGTAATTATAATAAGATAATATTTGTATTTATTTTTTAGACACTTTAGCACATTTATCTAATCGTAATGAATCCATGTCGGCAGTTCTTAAGATCATAGCATAATAATGTTTCCTTCCATTTATGCAAAAATTTTTAAATGCTGGAAGAAAACTCTTAAGTATATGCTCATTTCCAACTTTCATTTAGTATAACAACATAATAAAATAAGATGGAAGACCCTCAACAATTATTTTTCATTAAATGTTTAAAAATTCATTTTCTCAACATGGGACTACTGAAATTATAACAGACTATTAAATTCTATCGCGAGAGTTTCCTAGTGGAGCTGCAAATTTTATTAACGAGATTACGGTGTGTTGAATGACCAAACAAAAACATTTCAAACTCATTTTGTTTCAATCTGTTTTTTTTCCTTAGTAATTACTAAACTATTATAAACTTTTCTAAGTAATCTGAGAAGAGCACTTCTCTGCGACATAAAAGAGTTTGTATAATTTAATCTACAAGGTTTTTATTCTTGATCGCCAAGTAAAATATATTTACTACAACTAATCGTTATGGTTTCGTATTTTTCACTAAGAATCCTAAATTGTTTAGAAGCTATACTGATTAATAACGATCTAATATTCCAATCACTTTTTGAAAGGGGTAAGTTCCACTAAGGATGTGTATATGACTATAATATATTACGTTGAAATGCGCTTAAATTGTGCATTTACTTCTCTATTGTCAATAGCGTTCAAACTCACTAAAAGAAAATTTCTCATAATAGAACTTACTCCTGACTAACCCATCTCAACATTTCGTCATCTCGTGAGCAAATATATTTCTAATTCACTTAGCGTGATTACGCAATTCTGTTAATTTTCGACATGTTTTGTAGAAGTACACCGAAGTTCATTTTTTTATTAACCTACAAACCGTTTAAAGTAGATATAATTTTTTTTCTTTACAATGCTGATCGATGATATACACACACTAACAATACACGAATCGGGCTGACATCTGCCTTTCAACACTTTTCTCTCTGTTTCTTACTTCATTGTGTAATGCTTTCTATGTTCATATATTTCCCTTAGCGCAAGTAAACATGCAATGGAGACAGTACATTATTTCGTTCTTAAATAACCAAAGTATTTACTTAAACCATATTTACTCAAAACTTTTACCTGCTGGTTCTTCGCTATGCCAATATATGGGGCAAATTTTTTTTTTAATTATTTTATTTTAGAAAATAAAAGTAGATCGGAATCGAAAGCTCGATTTCAAAGCACTTAGAGAATATGGAGATATCGGACTTTCCAATTTAATAAGGTTATTTCTATATCATACTATAAGTTAACCTAAACAATATGCAATTTTTTTTAAAGGGCGCCACTTTAACTCGAGCAATTAGTCACGCGTAATCTGGAAAAGTAATATGCTTCGGAAATAGTGGCCTAGTTTATACATAATTAATGTTTAAGTTTCTTAAAAAATCATAATTATGTGTAAGTTAACACTTTGTGAAAATACAGCGAAATATCAATTTCGTAACGTAGAACGTACCTATTGTAAACTATCAAGTAACAAAATGGAATGTTATTTATCTGTTCAAAAAAAACTAGAAAACATGCCTGTATAGTAATTAAATTCCGAATTATTTTGTTTTGGAAGTATTGAACCCTACCTAAAATTTACGATGATTGTGTCTTCCCCGTGCTTCAATACACTTTTGTAGCCGACGGAACTTACTGGCGTGAACTCTTCTAATTAATTTGCACTCCATTCAGTGTAATTCACTATACTTATAGATCCTTAGTTCGATATTCAAAACCAACATGTTCGAATAAAATGAGATATTAATAGTATTTTCGTTCGTATCACGAATGTGTTTCCTTTGTGATGAAAGTAGTACTCTAAATAAAATAAAAAATATTTTTTTTAAGGAATCATCTTGAACATATTTGGTGTAAACGTAAACTGCTGAATTCAAAGTTTAGAACCAGGTATTTGTTGATCGAGGAAAAGTTGCAGCAAAATACATAAATAACAAGGTACTCTGCTAAAAGATTTAAAGATGAGAACTTTAAGAATAGAATTTCCTATGGAGATATTAACTACCAGAAAAAAGATAAATATGTGAATGCTCAGGCCTACAAGTTAGTAGGATCCGGAAGCAACAAATTCATGAGAACAGTTCATAATGTAAGAACAGTTCACCATATCTCCTAAAACGTTCCAAAGTGGATAACAAAAATCAATATACATTTTTATAACATAATAATGCAAGTTCAGATAAAGATATATAAGGGAGCAACTAAATATTGTCACACAGATTATTGTGGTGAACAGTATACTTAAAATAACTCCAAGATACAATTGTCAAGTAAACAATTTGATAAAATTCGTGATATGTTTTTCTTCCGGATCAAATTTTTTTTTTCATTGTTTAACCAATTATTGATAATTTCTAATACCATAACTATCACAAGTAGTTTTAATATCATGATCCGTCTGCTATATTTTTTACATTGACTGATCATGCTATCCTTGTTGTGGATTCAATTCATGTGCCAAGTGTCAATAAATGAATGTTAATTGGCGGTTTTAAGATCTTTTCTATTCTCTTCTTATACCCGTAATATGACATAGTGGTATTTTTCCCCCTTTTTTAGAAATAATTTCTCAATATTTTAAATCCCTTAAACTTTAAGTGTAAAGTAACTAGAAGAATTTTATGGCTGCCTAATATATCCAAAATGCATATTAAAAGTAGATTATGTGTTTTTTAACCAAAAGAACCATAAATTGCTTGCAGTTTTGTTAATTTTATCGAAATAGCATATAATTAGTGTACATTGACCTGTAAATAAAATAAATTAATTTTATGTCATTTGTCTTTCTATTTCATAAGATAAATAAATATTTCCTTTAAAATTATAAATTTTTTTTATGAAATTTCTGAAAATGAAGCACCGTAAAGATTGTATTAAATTGTTATTTATTTTTAATGAAAATAAATACGTAAAAAATATATTCCGGTATTCACAAAGAGTTTCATATTTACATTCACAAATTCAATTTACACAGTGTCATTATAGGTTTTGGTTACTTGAGAGGCAAACAAATCGTTAGACAGTACTGTAGTGAGTGACCTATCTTATTTGTAAAAATGATTTAGTCTGATTGACACTCAATTGCAGAGCTTTACATCTCGCATTTTTCGTAAAATTTTCTACGATCAAGTAAAGTTTCTTTGCTCACCAGCAGATATTTTATAAATACTCAGATAATATTTTATCTTTGCGTACCTGATAACTTTAGAATAGAATTAAATTTAATTGTAATAAAATAAGTTTAATATTCGTAGGTAGATTTTTCATATTGGTTGATGACATGTCTACTAATTATGTTAGTAAAAATTACCAATTGCCTTAACGAATTTTGCAATATTTGAATATTCGAGTTTAAGTAAAAATATCAAAAGTTTAACTATTCTGTTTCTTTCATTGCTATATTGCTCTATTAAATTCGACACATTTATTAACTTATTAGGGGAAAGATAACTATTGGTTTACTCAAGTAGAATTAATTTGAAAAACGTCAGTATTAAATAAATTGAGTAAAATTCATCTTGATAGTCCAGCGGAATAACAAATTTGGAAATTCTGGGGTTATTTACTATAATAATATATGATAGTAAAATTGAACAAAATAACTCGCTCTATGCAGTACTAGTGTATTTATTGACCAAACCACGGAGTAAAAGCAGATTTACAAATGAGGGCAAGACATTTTAAAGATTTTAGATGGCTATTGAACTCATATTAAGTCAATTTGTATAGAATTCCAACTTTTTTTATTTCCGCCAGAGCGGCAATACATTCTTCAAGTATAGAATAGAAGTCAACAATATTTGGGTTCTTATTGAACTTTTATAAAATTTTCTTATTGGTTTTAGTTTCATTTTTATTTTCATTTACTAAATAAATCATCATTTTAAATCATTATAAGTTCGTAGGTAATTTAGAGAAATTCTGTTAATATAAGTAACTCAGTTCCATTTTTTAAAACCATCTAAAAAATCAATGGAAATCAGGATAATTTGAAATACAGGTCACATATAAAATATTTATGGCGTTTGTCATCCCGTCGTCGTCTCTAAGTATATTTTTGTAATCGTGTGCCAGAATTTGTTTTAAATATAATTATCTAACCTCTATTGCGAATCAACAGGTAGCCACGACGATTGCTCTTTAATCATTTATGTTTAAAAATATTTTTAACACTTGGATTCTCTCTTTTAGTTCCTTCTTACCACTTTAATTTCAAAAAAGTCACTATCGAACAATTTTTGATGATTACCAATATTCCCTTGGGATAAAAAATATAAATATAAAGATTAAAAAACGGCTCGGTGTTCACAAATTTAGAATTTCATTTGAACGTTTGTATCTTATTTGATTTCTGTGATGTACTTTTCCCTTATTAGTTAATCTCTCGTTATATTTTTCTTGAATTATCTTGAGTTATTTAAAATGTGTTACAAAGATCAGTATAACGAAACAAGTTGTCCCATATACGTAGCTAATTTAAAAATTCCTTATTTGCTGTCTGAATTTTTTAGCTGTGCAGGAATTTAATAACAAATTTTATTGTATTCTTTTTAAAATTTTTAATTAAATTTAAATGAACTGTATTCTTTACTCGTAAAATACACTTAACTGTATGTAATTTATGTTAATTGAGCTCACCGCTAATAGATAATATTTAATGTATTCTTTAACCAGAAAATTATATTGAGTAAGAATATTCTTTTCATTTTATTTTTTTACAGTTACTTTGTTACAGTTATTCAAATATACCGATTTCAACATACTGGCCATGGTGAAAAGTTTACAGAAAACGACACAAAAATAAAAGGGTGCGTGTACTTATGTACGCGCGTGAGAAGTTATACTTCTTTTACATCATTAAATAATACATACGGATAGATAGCCTCAATTATATTGGAGCACTTGAAAAAGTCTATAAACACAATTTTTTCACTAATATTTACGAATAGTAAATATATTAATCAAAATATTGAATTTAAATCACTACTGAATATAATTTATCAGCACATACATAAATCGCACTTATATGAAACTAAAACACGTGTGTAAATGTAGACACTAAATACATGTGGATAAATACTATGAATATGAAAACAGTGAACAGAGGCGACGATGGTGCCAATAGCTTTTGTTTGGAGACTGCAACCGCTGCAACTTCATACTGTAACTTTTGTGTGACGAATCTTAAAATTTCACTCTCATCATTTTTTCATAACGCGCCTAAAGAAGTATAACTTCAATAAAACCGAAAAATAACATACTACATCCACGAATGTTACTTGGATAATATCGCATACGTTTTCTCAAAAACTAAACGTCGATGCTACTGACTAAAAGCAAACTTCATTAAAGAAGAAGAAAATCAAATAAATATTGCGTGGTATAATGTGCGTTGCATAATACCACACAATCCAGGCTAATAGCCACTTCACTCCTTGCAATACCATCAGCCGACGTTTATTCATTAGCTAATGCACTGCACCACACCGGGCTGCGGTTTTCATAGAGGAACAAGCAACTACTTATATTTCGAGAAGTTTCTATGTAATTTTATTTTATTTACTCACAATATTTATGCTCGCTTAGGCATATAAATACAGAGATAAATTTCCAACCAAAGGTTTCAATAATTGTTTTTTCGGCAAATTCACATTTTTTCTAATATTGTTCTTGAAACCAATGTCATTTTATATTTCGATATTAATAGGATTTTTAGACCGTAACACAAAAGCAAAAACGGAATCTATATGATATCATACATATGTATGTCTGTCTATTTGCCACAGCCGTTTTTTCTAAGAATCCGCTTGATGTGGAAACTGTAAATTTGGTTTAGTATTTAAACATATTAATCTGTACATTTCTCAACATTTTACACTCAAAAATATTTACATGATAATTTATGGAATGGGATAAATTAATTATTCATAGAAAATTTTCCAATTCTGTACATAGTGGTATTTTTTTCATAATTTTAAGTTACATATCTTCAGAGACACAGTACAAAATATGTGAAAAATGATCCCCTCCCCCTTGTTTCTGAAACCACTGGTAATAAGAATTGGGGTTTTTATAAATTACTGAAATATTTTAGGAAACCAAGGTAAATTACATTATTTCTTATATTTTTTTTAGACATGTAGCATATTTTTGTATCTGTGAAAGTTATAGTAGGCCAGTTTTACGTTGGGAAAAATTAATATTTGTAAATAGTTTAATGGAAATCATGTAAAAATTTAAACTATATAAGTGTCTAAATCTGTACGAAACCCTCATAGTACGATTTCTACTGGCGCTTGAAAGGTTTCTCGAAAGAACATTTCAAGGTGTGATTATTCTTAGGTGCAATTATTATGTAATATTAAATATTATAGTTCATATATAAAAAAATATTACAAGAAAATAAATAAAAATGGACATTGGTACAATTAATGAATAAATATGTTTTTTTTTAGAATTTAATTTCGACGAAAAAAAACAGATAAAACATGTTCAGAAATATATTTCTACAGTATTAGTGTCATTTTTTAAACTACTAATTGAAATCATTTATTAAATAACGTCATTATTTCATTAATTACCTGGAACTAACAACAACTTACCATGATATTTTACATGTGAAAGATGTAATGTAATTATATATATAAATATATATATATAAATATATATATATATATATATAAATATATATATACATATATATATGTGTATATATATATATATACATATTTACTGTACCGACTGGAATACAATTTGTGTTTGACCCGTTTAAGAAGAGACAGAAAACACGTGTTGGCATCGTCGTAACCGAAATAATTACGGGGCGAGATACGCAAATAATTTCATTATTTCATATTTATTTTATATGTTTTCTAACAGATTTAATTCAAAATTAACTCGTGAAAAATTATATCTATGGTAGCAGAGTAAATAGAATAAATTCCAAATTGATGTGTTTGTAAAAAATATGTTTGTGAATCATTGCCATGTTTCTACAATTTTACACGTGGGTGCACATCAATAAACAAGGAATAATTACGCTTCAAGACACACAAAGGAAAATTTAGTAGGAAAAATGGAACCTAAAAAATGACATAAAACGAAATTTGAAAATACTAACAGAACATTTCTCAAACATATGTTTAGACTAGTGTCAATTTAAAAGTATTCTGTGTCCGTTTTTAAAACAATTAAGTTTTCAATTACATATATAAATTTATTCTGAGTTCTGCTTACCTCAAAATTAAAACCATATGATGGCAGAACTTTCCTTTTATTTTAAAAATTACAATATATTTGTTCATTTTTCCGGTATCTAAAAATTCAAATACAAATATAAGATATTTTTATGTCGATTTAAAAGGAAAACTTTATTGAAAATATAGAGGTACGGAACTTTCATGACTCTTTAACTTATAGTAATATTTCATTTAAAAAAAATAATACTTACCATTAATTATAGAAATTGGCTCTCATGGTATTATAAGGGTTGAGCGATCTTATAAAAACTATGGCGGAATAAAATCAATGTTTTCCTCGTAAGCATCATGGAATCGTAGAATAGTCTCACGTTTTGCGAAATATGTCCCTACCGGATCATAGAAGTGATGTTTACGAAATTAAATCAGGGAAATTATACAGATTTTAATGTTAATAAATTTACATGTTTTAAGGAAAAACTCTTTCACGAATGTGCTATCCTCAAGTTTTAATACCACTTTGACTTCGTGTGTAGCCAAAGTGTTGTCACAATGATGTGAAATCGGACTTATGCAAAAAGTAATTATCAATGTAAATTAAAACAGTTAACTTCACTATGAATTGAAGTGATGGGGTATAGTGACGGATTTTTACCACGTTATTGATAGCTAGCAATAATATTTAATTTTACTTTGAGTTGCATTTTTACGCAAAGTCCTGTACTTTGCGTAAAGTTAATGAAATAAAATGCGGTGCATTAACATGCACAGAGTAAGTGATAAGCATTGCCGTTATATTACCTTCACTGAAGTACAATTAGCCTGCGTTGCATTCACTAATTAATGCATTGCACTGAACGCGCTGGCAGTATAAAATCACTATTTTGCGTTTAGAGACTATTCAACACCTTTGAATACGTAACATATTTAAAATGTGGTAAATTATCCATATTCATGGTATTTCTTTTTACTTATTCGGCATTTTATTGGAATTTTGATTTAATGTACAAGTCGATAGAACCAACTGCTTTCCCTAAATAACGTCATTAAAAATATGACATTTTTATAAGGTGAATTGTTTAATTAATGTGAATTTGAATACAGCTTTACAAAAGTTTAAATTGTCACTTTATATTTTAGTTATAAATCCTTTTATGAAGAATTCTTTTAAAAAAGAAAGAGTTGTTTTATATATTTTGTTTCAATGCTCTAAGGTAATATATAATGGTTAATTTACATTGGACTCAATATACGTGTGTGCAAGCACACGTGTTTTAATATGAAAGAAAACACTTCTATTTGGCAGAATGAATATTCACACCCATTATATCAATATATTATTTAATCAAGTCTTTATTTAATAAATACTTCTGCATTTCAATAATGATAATAAGTAAATTTTTAATGCAACTACATATTTCCGGAAATCTATTTTCAATCATCATAAAAAAGACAATGTTTGTAATAACGCATGTGTAAAATTTAACATTATCCGTATGTTTAAAATTTTGTTCGTATTGCTTGGCATAAACGCGAAATCTAAATAAGTAAATTTTATTATATTATGGGCAAAAAAATGGCTTAAGTAACAAAAGGTTTCTCCTGGGTTGCGAATAAACGGAAACCATATAAACCCATGTGAAATTGGTATTAAGTAGAAAAGTAACCAGAACGTCTCGTTTGCAAATTAAAAAGAAACACTATATGGATATGTTTAAATATCAGACTGTACACTGTTTTGTATTGACCTTAAAGGGATTGTTTTATATGGTATTGACCTTTCTCATTACGAGTGTACAAAAATAAGAAACAGGGAGTTAATGGCATAGGTCAATAATCCTGTGCATATAATTACGAATCGGGCCTGTCTTTGAAATTCATTAGTCACCACAGAGACTTTCATCCCATATTATATTCACAATTATTAATGTAAGTATTTGTTCGAATACAAATCCACAATATATTGGCTTGCGCTGAGTCGTAACTTACTTCCTATGCTTCATTTGATGACGGCATAAAACTAATATTAAATTGAAACACTGTTAATGTGAAATATATTTCAGAATTAATGGCTGTTACCTTGCAATAAACCGGAGGGTGTGCGACCAGCCGAAGAATGTGCGAGCAAGGGAGGTAAAGAGACAATATGTTATCAGATGATGGTCGATAGTTTGGAGTGTTTCAATTCGTTTTTTAATATCGATAATATATTTTATACCCATAAAATGATCACTAAAATAAAACATTTTATTCAGCTGTGCAATCTATTTATTATAATATATTACAATTTTTTTTGGTAATAATCTTATTTGCACATATTTATTTTTAAATGTGAAACAGTGCATGGACCAATCAAATTACCAATGGGACATATTCAGCGTTATAGGATTTAGGGAAACATAACATTTTAATAAAAACTTGTTGGGTTAGTTTCCAAAAACATTGAGGTTTAATCACATATAAGTTATACCTTTTCACTGGAAATAAATGTCACATTTTATTACTAAATATCTAACATATAGTATAGAAGCGATAGATGATTAAACGGATATAATAATATTTCTATATAATAATCTATCGTGTCTGTACAAATATGAGGTCTAACTTAACGATGCCAATACTATATTTCAATAGAAGGAAACGGACTTTGAACGAAACATTGAAAAACGTTAGAACTAAATTATAACTAAAAGTACATAAGGAAAAATTCGGCAGCTCTTGAGATTGTGTGATAGCGTTTGAGTACAACAGCAACGATGTAAACAAGACGCACAAGAACCGAGTCGTGTGCATCGCGGCTGGCTTTTTACGTACATGTTTATATGCTTACCACCAAGATACTATGACTAAATAATGTTTTATCTTAAGTTTATCACGACATTATATACGTACGTAATCCACTGCAATATATTTTGTTTGTAATTTCGCAATGGGAAGTAAATTCTTTTATTCTCTTTTCAGGTAGACGTTTGAAAATCGTGATTATTGTAATAAGCATGTCAAAACTTTTTCCTTTGACACATCAACTGTCAGTTTAACCAGTCGGGGTATTACCAATATTTTTATAGAAACAAAAAAACAGTAAACCGAAAATAAATTCGTAAAAACTTAAAAAGATATCAATCAATCTTAGAAAGGAGGCCATGAAGAGGTGTATATTCTATCTCAAAATAGTTATAGCTTTGAAGGAAGAAGTCATTTAGTCGATATTATCTTCATAAGTACTGTATAATTCTTGCTTATCGTAAAGAAATCCGTTCAAACCACCTTCATTAGGAAGCTGATCAGCTCTAGTACTCATATCAGATTAGATTAGTCACTCAGATGTCATCGAATATGCTTAAGTTGGGATTTGTAGTTGCATTAATTTACTTACGTTTGGCTATATAAGACATCAGACGACAATGGCTTATGCTTTAATATTTCGGACCGTATGCATAGTTCCCAATAATTGATCAGCGAGGAACTATTCCGTAAGTTATGACAGATTGACAAAAATATTATTATACTTTGAGTTAAATGTTTCTTAAAAAAATTAAACTAAAAGAAATTAATTTATAAATTTGATTGCGTAATAAATTTGTTTTATGATTTTGAGAACATGAAATTAAATTTACAATTTTTGCAAATTGTTAGTCTTTAAAACCCACAAAGAAAAAAATCATTTATCAAAATTCGATTTTAATTAAATGTTTGACTATTTTAATAAATCCAGTTTTTGATTATTTTAATATTCGCAATAATGAAGGTAATACTTGCTTAATTAGAAAATGGTAAGAAATAAATTGTCTTTCAGTACCGTACAGGAAAGGAAATAATTTTTTTTGTTTTGGTTCGATATTTAGCGAACCAAAAATCATTTTAATTTTTATAAATTTTTTAATCTAGATTTCAATTAAACATAAAAATTGAAAGAAGTTATGCCACCTTAACATATCACATTATTTTAATTGAAAAACTATACATTTTAAATTGTGGGTTACTTAGAAAATTTCAAAGATCTCCAAATACTTATAGTAACAATTTTCACGATAAAAAAATATACTAGATTGAAAAAGGAACATGCTAAAAATAGTACGGCAGTAAATAAATATATAACTCAATTAGTATCTTTATATTTATTTTTCCGTATTTATTGTTAAAAAGATTACGTAGCATACGGAGTTCCTTCCCTTCATAAAATTTTAATACACGTCCCTAAAAATTATAGTATATCCACAATTAAATGAAACTACGTGACATAGTATTATTTCTACTTTTAGTTCTATATTATAGTATTATTTTGACATAGTATTATTTCTATAGTATTATTTTGACATAGTATTATTTCTACTTTAGTCTAGTTCTTTACCACGAACTAGGTTTCGTTGTTTTACAATATCTTCAGGTGGGCAATTAGCGAATATTAGCAACAAGGTTTAATAATTGCCCCCCTGAATATGTTGTATTACAATTCAACCTAGGTCGTGGTAAAGAACTTAAAGAATGTAAAAATAATACTACATCACTTAGTTTCATTTAATTGTGAATAATGTATTTCTAAAATATTAACGCCAAATATATTCAACATTTGTAATATATCAATAATGTAAAGTGAATTTTAAAGTATGTAAAATTCACCTATCATTTCAAAACAAAAACAAAGGTAGCATTGAAACCAGTGTCATTAAGTTTAGGTCATAAAGACAAATAAGCAATTTCCAACTAGTTCTCTTACTAATCGATAACGAACTTTATATTAAAATATGATACTCAATATATTACAGCCATGTATCAATATTTTCTGAAATGAAGCCTTAAGTTAAAACAATGAACGGTACTAAATAAGCATTGACCATTTTAAAATTGGAAAACATTAAATTGGTCTATATCCATTTTGTATAACGAGCATGTAACATTGTGAATATTTACGTATTATGGCCCCATCTATTTTAACAAATTCTCAAAATATCTTAAGATTTGTCATTAATATACGGACCGTATTGGTATCGTTAAATGTCCCGCTCACTGCAACTTTTTTAATCTGCTAGACCCATCTATCCGTACTTGTCAATCGTTTACGACAAAATTTTGCACGTTTTGTTTAATCTAAAAGATAGGCAGAAAGCGAAATTAAGTTTTTCAGTTTTCCATATGTTTCAAGTTGAATGAAAAATAAATGCAATAAATTATGTTATATAACAATTTTGAGTTAGTTGAGAGATGTCAGCTGACTAATATCAGACATAAGCTTCCAATTTTTTTTGGAAAGTGGTAAAATTTATGTTTGCTAACTGAATAAATATAAAAACCTTTCAAATTAAATACCTATAGTTCAATTATGCTTTTTGAATAAAAATAACAAGGTCCCGTATAACTAATATCTTGAATAAAACTATATAGAATATTGGCGATTCAAATTAATATATGGGACATAAATTAAAAAAAAAATTATATTATGTAGAACTATGTGCAATGGTGGAATTTGTACAATTATACACAATAGTGGAATTTGTACCCGTATACCGTCGACACTATAATATTTTTAGTGATTTATTAAATGTCAATAGCAACTTTGTTATAAAATTTAAAAATATATAATTTGCCATTTTGGACTAGAATCATATCTCTGAAAATCAATCAATAATAAAAAAGCTTCATTTCTGAGTAATTATTTCACATTTTATTATGGATAAATTACGAAGGAGTTTTGGAAACTTGTAATTATATGACCAATTTTTAGTTAAAATTATCGAGAATACTGGGTTATATTACATTGTTACTGTGATTATTAATAAGAAATATGTTGTTAACTTCATTGAAATAAAAAAGTTAAAGTCTCCATTTTGACTTTGTTCGGCACTGTGAGCATGACATTGTAAAGGTTATACTTGCACCTAATAAAAAAGTATAATATCAGTAAATAGGACTACGAACCAACAAAGCAGATGTAAATCTTCTGCGATCTTAAATTAAATAAGTTTAAGGAACTGAATCTTGAATGAAATCATCTCCCTATTTATGGGCATTAATATCTGATCTGAATTAATGCATAAACGAAATTAATTTGTTCCAACTATTCATTAGAAACAAGATTACGTGTTGTTATGACGACTTTAAGTTTTAATATAAAAAAAACAATTTATTTTTTAGATATTATTATTTAAACGAATTATTACAATTATTATATTTTATAAAATATTTAGTTAGACTTTGATCGCGCTTGTATCTGGATTACGGCTGACGCGGACTAAGGACTGGATTGAACTGTGGTTATCTGAACTGCGTGAAGCTTCGGTAAAGATAAGAAATGCTGATGCATCTGGGAGTGGAGTTTGCTGACGGGCCCGGGAACAGAGCTTGTCATGGTAATGCAATACTCTGGCAGCCGGATGCCCTTATCATGTTGATACGAGAATCGTGAGACAGGTGCTGTGTAAGCATTACTGCTAGCAAGTACAGGATATAACAGTGCGATACAAACTCCCTCACTATTATCTAGAGAAGTTCAGTTGACCGAGTAGAATACAAATGACGCTCGACTCGCTGAACAATTCGCGGCCGACGTGCGCTGGAACCACAGTAAACCAATAAATTGCTGTAAATAAATGTGCAAATTTATTTGAAAACTATCTTAACTTAATAATTAAAGAAGTGGGGCAATATAATTCACTCTTATAATTTTAACATCCAAAAATGCTAATTAAAAATATGCATAAATTTTGTTAGCATATTTACAATACTATATAACCACTAGGAAAGAAAACTAAACCATTGCCGTAAGATGGATTTGCCAGAAATACACTTGCTTGGACAAAATCGTTACATTTCCAAATTGCATTTTTGACAACATAAAAAGTTTGTTTTGACATGCTGATGGATATATTATACATAATTATATAGTATCCCTTTCCTTATGATACGTAGTGCAATGTCGCGTGTTAACGAAATAAATATTCACGAAATACCAAGATTATTTTATTCGCATTGACATTAGGGTAGCCGACGTGTACAACGATAAAATCTGTGATGAATAGGTTTTACAGGCCATGAGGCAACCGCACCCTCTAACGTTGACATTTATGTTGACATAAATATTTCGAATCGGTAACGGTTATTTTCCTTTCGAATAGTATTTATCGTTTTTATTTTTTCCTAAACAGTACAAGTAATCAGAACTTGATGGAATTCAGTTTCCTGAATGCGCATATAAAAAGAAAACTAATAAGATGCGATTTGAAAATGAGATGAGTTTGAAAGTGTAGACAGCTATGCCCTCTGCTTTTATTCAGGCAGGTGCCTCGTACTTTCATTGCGAGCATTGGTTAATTATTGAACAAAGCATACCCTCTAACGAATTAATTAACGGATTAACTTAAAGTAATTATCCCAAGAGTCGTTAGTACAAAGAGAGATATAAAATTATTCAAACAATAATTTTGACTGCTATTTACTACGGTCATTTCGGAAAATTACTGATTATTTGTAGTTTAAACCCTTAATGAAGTAGAAATGATTAAAATTCCACTGAAAAAAAGAAAAATATTTTTCGTAATAAACAAAAAAACATTTCATTGGAATTTAATTTTAAATTCTTTTCTTTTCGATCTATCCGCCTCTGTGCTGTAATATCTAGCTTAATTTAAAGTCAGCATAAATGAAAGTATACCCGCTATAATGGAAATTGCAAATTATTTGCTGCCTAGCTATTTTTAATGAACGTGATTGTAATAAGCATATTTAACTATCAAGACAAACATGCTTACATCGTAATTTTGCAGACCTACTAGCATGTATCAGTTCGTTTTAAGCCTCGGAATCATCAAAATGCATCGTCAATAGCAATCTGGATTTCAGGGGGTGGTGATATGTTCTCGAGAAATAGATGCAAAATTTATTGGTATGGAGGCAACATACTTCTAGGTATTTATAAGTTGGGGACTGAGTGAAACTAGGTAATGAAAATATAAAACTATAAATTTATCACAAAACAGGCTTCGACATAAATGCCTTTCGTTTAAAAAAAAGTAAAGAATAATCAAATATACTAACGAAAAATATATATTTAATGAAATCTCTTGGTTTGATAACCCAATAGTCGAGGAATAAATAAAGACAATATAATATAGTACAGGGAATTTACTCGAGTACATTGTTATTCCAGTTGTAAACAATTTTGAAAAATATCTAGCACTTATCTCTGACTTATCTCAAGATTAGTAATTGGTAGCTTTCAGGGGTATATTATAAGTTATAAATGCCATCAGTATATATCCAATAAGCTTGCTGTATATAAAGTCAAATTTTTTTTATTGATCCAAATTGGAACCCGCGAACGTTGTATTACGAAGCCTCCTTTGGAGGACCTATAGGGATTCGAAATATATATTAAATATATATTAATTAATCTTGAGTGTACAATTTATTTTAACTTCCTTGAATGAAATTATAAATTATTGTGACGTCTGTAGGTCACAATATTTTGATGTAAATAATGTAAGGAAGTTAACTGACAAAATCATTAAATATTTGTTTTGTGTAAATGCAAGATGAATGAGTAAATAAACTGTCATGTTATATTTATATTTTCTGGTTATATAAAACGTTAATTAAGCAAGGTATAGATAGATTCTTCCCATGAAATATATGCTATTTATAATACCCAAATAATCTTTCTACCAAATATAATCCCTAGAACATGTAGTTATTTTATCGGCATTATTCTACTACCTGAACGTGCTACATATGAATTGTAGATGTTTTATTACGATATTTTTGCAAAATATTATTAAAATAATTTAGTTACTTTATTATTTTTTTTACTGATTATTGAAAACCAAGTGACGGCAACATAAATAACTTAATTTTATTCTCCTGACTCAAAGGAATAAAAAAAGTCATTAAAATCTAATGCGAGAAAAATATATACTATTCTTTAATAAAGAATATTAAGTATTATTAAACCTCTTGTTGTAAAAATAGGTATTTAGACGGTTTGTAAGCGTTACCACTCCCCTTTATTTATCCCGCATTTTAAAAATACGCATAGGACATTCAACCCTTCTTAATTTTAATTCATTACTCAGTAACGAGAACCATATAAATCTAAGAAGAATATTAACTTAAAATTATACAAAAAATATATAATTTAATGTTCAGTATTCTTCATTATGATATAAAAGTCCATGATTAAATTATATCTTAGTAATTTTAGGCAAAAGTATTTTTTCATTAAAGAAAAAGTATTTCATAGCCTTTTTTTTAGTAAGGAAAAAGTAATTTTTAGACTTTTTTTATAAAGCAAATATACAAAGTTATCCATGCAATAAAATATAATCTAAAAGCGTCACTGTTAGCGGGAAAGAAATTCGTTTTGCATTAGAAAGTATTTAAGAAAACATATTTTAATTCCAATTTTCTTTCAAAAACTAAGAAAATTTCTATTCCCTAAATTTGCGAAAGCGTAAATTTTTTCGAGTCGAATGTTTAAGGTGTGAGTGGAATGTATTCATATAATATATAATACTTTTCTTGATTTTTATAATTTTTAACCAACAAATACTGAGAAAAATTGATTTAGACAAAAAGTTGCCCTAGATCGAATTTAGTTTCTATAATGTATGTAATATGGCGTTTCATTTTAAATTCAATATGAGAAATTTTGTTTGAACAAAAACATTGTCCCAAATATTTGCTTAACTTCACAATTCAGAATTACTAGTATGAAAATATTTATTTTTTCTACAACATTACGATATTCTAACAAAAAACATTCATTACCAAAATAGCATGTTCTTGTAGTATGCGGAAACGAATAAAAATAATATCAAAAAGAGTTATTTCTAGGAAAATACAAATAAAGGAACTAATTTTCACGCTGGCAAAATCAGGTAAGAAAGGATTATTTTAATTGCTAATCTCTTAAAAAAAGAAAAAGGTTTACATTGATAACTTTCGAATAAATGGATCTATTTTTGCTGTTTATAAAGGATGCTATTATTCATCATCCTTCTACATTGCCACCATAATGATGATAAGAGTCAGCGGTATAATATTACCGTTTTGAAAACCTTAAATGAACAACGGATAAAGAACACAAGTTATCTTCATTATCTTATTAAGTAAACTATAAATTATACATATTCTAATATCATGAAATAAACAAACGGTCTGGTGAAAATCAATTTCGCTTGGTATAAACTAAGTGAACCGATCATCAAAATGAGACGGAGAGTGAATAACGCTAATTAAAATGCAAGAGTTATAATTTAGTATTAATTCAATGGACATTGTATTATGGTACAACATAAATAAATGATTTCACATGAAAATATCATTACTAGAGTTATAACAGAAAAAAATAACTTCTGAGTTCTCAAATAAGGTAACTATAACCATAGAATTAACACTGCCGTCATATTTCTACGTCGTGTCGTCAACTAATCGTAACTTGCCAATAACATTCTAATATATAGAAAGAAAATTACTATCTTTCCTAACCGTTTTTATATTCTTTGATATTATATCCTAGCATAATTTATTTAACTGTAACACCACTTAAATCACCACTTAATTTTGATTAAATGAGAAAAGGGAAGATGATTTCATTCCTTTTAAATCATAGCCTTTTTGAATAATTGGTTTTAATCACTCCTTTTGTTGGTCGATTACAATGTCTATATATACAGTAATTACAGAAGATGTGTTTTTTTTGTTTTTACCACTTAAGAGGTAGTTTACGGAGATTGAACTTGATTACATGCACATCTAAATTTCCATTAAATTCGGAATGTGAGTTTAGTGGTGAGATGTTTTTGAATATTATAGATTTACATAGTGAGTTTTTAATGTCTTTTTCATAAAAGTGATATCATATAAATCTAAATTGCAACTACTAAATGGAATAAAGGGCGATTTTTGTAGTTTGTGATAAATAATGCTTACCATAGGGATATAAAACGTAGTGTGTGCAAAGCGATGCTGGGCTATTTTATGGAAGTGAGATTTCATTCTTCTTTAAATTCGAAGAATATAGTAATATTTATAGTTAAGATGACCTGAAGGTCATGAAAAGCAACTACGAAAAACAGGTATTCGTATAGAAGGTATGCATAATATTTATAACGTTTATAATGATCAGTTCTCAGTTGTCTTAATAAAAACCAAAAAAAATTTAATGATGAATGGTGCATTGGTAGAAAGTAATGGTACAGAAAATAATGATTATAAAATCGAAAAATTTGAAAAAAATAATGAGCTTATTTATATTATAATTTTATGAATAAAGTAGTGGTACAGGTACGTACTTGGTTTGAACAATTATATTTATATAATTTGCGAAGTTATAAGATAATGTTGAAAGTTATAGGGTGAATATTTTCATCACTTACTTTTTATTCACAAGTAAAAGAAACTATATGGTATGGTATTATTTCTACTTTATTTAAATTCATAAAAACGACCTAATTTCGTTGTATGACAACATCTTCAGGTGGACAATTTGTAAAGATTATTAAATCTATTGAATTTATTGAATCTGAGATATTAAATCTATAGAATTTTTACAAATTACTCACCTAAAAATGTTGTCATATAATGAAACCTATGTCATGGTTAAGAATTTAAATAAAGTAGAAATAACACTACATCATATAGTTTCATTTAGTTAAGAATAAAAATTAAATGGTAATGAATTTCTATTAAATTAACGCCAAATATATTCAATATTTTACTCGATATTTGTAATATAAAATATTGCCAACCAATGAAACAGAACTGTACTCCAATTAGTTTTGGAGTACAAACCCAAAATATTGAAAATTAGATCTGACGATTAATATAGAAAAGTAGAAGAAATAAGCAGAATACATAAGAAAATAAATAAATATATAAAATAAATGTATAAAACGTGAGAAAACAGTTTGTAATCATTTCTAAATACTAATTGCTACATTCTTGGGCCTATTCGAAAATTATTCAGCCTAGATGACTTCTATGGAAAGTCTCATGGCTTTGGAGATATAAATTTTTTTGTTATATTTTAAATTTTTCGCAAAATAAGCCATTCAATATGTTATAACTTGTTTTAATCCGTTGTAAGATTTCAGTATCATTTTCAATATTTTGTTTAGTACATCTTTGAAAATAATATTTTATATTTCGAAAATTTAATTGTGATTAAAATCTTCAAATACCCTAAAAAACTTCTGTAGTTCACTTCATTTTGCTGGTACATCAAATGCAAAACAAAATTTTAAATAAATATGTAATTAATAATATGTGTTCACAAAAACACTTGAGATACGCGAAGAATAACAAGAAATAACGGAAAATGAGTAAATAAAAATAATTTGTTTCGTTCTTGCACAGGTGAAATCGATATCCTGTCTATTTTGTCATGGTAAAATCGATCGCCATTATTTTTTTCTTCCAATTCGCGGCTCCTGTTTTAGTCGAGATCTGACTCTGCTATTGAATATATTCGTGACAACGCAAACATTTTTCATTTTGTTATTTTAATTTTAAACAAATTTTCAAACAAATATTGACGTTTACAATTACCATTACATATATACACGTTTAAAATTACCCTTACATATATACATACAATTACCTAGCCTTTTGTGAAATGTTTGACTGTCGATTTGTTTTAAATTAAGCAAAGTTCAAATACAATATTAATTTAATATTCATTGTCCATTTTCCCCTGCAGCCTGCCCATACCCTGCCTTTTTCTCAATTTAATAGTAGTGCGATAATATTATAAAAAAGCGTAAATTTTCTTGTGAAGGCATTCGTGATAAAGAACATTTCACGAATATATATCTTAATTATTTGTTTCAGACATCGAGAAACGTGACCATGAGAAACGAGTATAGTGCCGTTTCTTATTATATAAGGAAGGAAGCTTCCCAAAATTTATTTTGTGGACGGATGAATCCAAATTTAGTAGGAAAATAATCATCAATCTCTACAATTTATTCCACTAGTTTGAAAAGGTGGAGAATTAATATGTGACTAGGCCGACGTGATTTCAAAGGAAATTTAGTATTAATGCTTGGGATGATGTAATCGGGAAATCTCTCATCGGCCCACACTACATACCGGACAACCTAAAGGAGGATAATTATCTAGAATTCTTGCAGAATAAACTCCCGGAATTATTGAGTGCCGATCTTTCATGAAGATAGTATTATTGTATTTCAAAATTATGGCTTTCCGGCTCACTGACCACTAATGTTCTGGAAGCATTTAGATTTGGATAATTATCTGTCAAACATCTGTGCAAAACTAACTTTTATAATTTTGTAATAAATATTTTGTGGACTGGATTTAGGAATACTACTCAAAAATGCTTCCTCCCTTTTATCCCTTAACCAATCTAGAAATGAGTATAATTTGGACCTTTCTAATTTAGAGCGTTATTGTCTGAAAATTTCAAGCGTTAGTAATACAAATGTACATAATTTTACGTTTGATGACTTTGATAATACCTGTTGTTTACGTATGATTAGCCGCTTGTAAGCCATTTTATAAAATAAAAAAAAATAGAAATTGAACATTTTGTAAAGATATAACTCTAGACATAATTATTTTAAAAATAAATTTTTCAAATAAAAATGAAATCCTATTTACTTCGCTATAACACATTTTTTGAAATTTTTTTTTCCAATATTAGCCGTTCTTGAAGTGTTAAAAAAAAGCGTTTATCAAGATGGTAAACGAAGCACAACACCACCGCGCTATCGTGCATTGAGTTTAAACTCAGAAATATCCTACTAAAAAAACTCTATCAAAATTGCCAAAATATAGCGTCTGGTCTAGTATGAGTAAGGAACTAATAATGTTGATAGCACTTTTTGTATTTATATTGACTACCGATGTATTTTGGAGGAAGGAAGGAGTCTTTACAAATACCTAAATAAAACTATATATAATGAAGGAAATTTAAATTATACTATACACTTCTAGGCAGCAACACATATTTTACTAACACTTAATTATGCCTAAACTATAATATAACATCAAATAAAATTATAAATCAAACGACTTAAATTACATTTTAATAGTTATACTCGAAGCAATTGTGCGTACTGACATTTTATACCAAGACGTTGCGCACCAAATAACAAGGAGCATTATTCAGTAATAAAGCAGCTCAACGCGGCCCGCGGCCGTAAAACAGGTTTCGTTTATTGTTGATAAGCCTTTTATTTTCTCAAATATAAACTGTTCATTTATCCTGTTTTCACGTTTGAGCTTCCGTAGGAAATTCCTGGAAAATTTTATTAGGCAGTTTTATCTTTATTGACAAATGAGTGTCTCTAAAATGCTCAAATAATTTAAAAAAAAAATAATTTTCTTTTTGAAATAAAAATGTACACTAGCTAATTTCCATCATTTCAATTTTTAGACTGAGAATGAATATATTAAATTTGTTTCACCTGGATCATAGTCAAACTCTTAAAGTTATAACTTGATGATGTCGTTGTTTGTTTTCCAAAATTCGAAAAGAAGTCTGTAAGCCTAATTCAATTACGGAATTTGTTGAATTATTTTTCACCATCAATTATTTTTTTAGTTCCTTGTAAAGATTTGTGCCTTGTGTTTAAAATAATTTAAATTTCAATATTGCAAAGGAAATAGGGTATAATGGAACCACTTTACAACAATTTTCATGTCGGTCCGTCTATCCGTCACAGCATATTCCTCAAAAAACCCCTTCACCTAGAAGCTTAAAGTTTAGCGACATCAATATTAACCAGCGTATATTTTAATAATTAGATCTCAAAAATATTTGTGTAAACATTTGATATAATGGTAGCATATGTAGGTGTATAGGTGGCCCATTAAATTATTGGTAATTTTTTAATTTCCTATGTTGTGAGTCGTTAGAGACGGTTTGTGTACATATAAATATTTCATCCAATTGACGGGGTGTCAATTGGATGAAATATATACGTATTATTACATGATAATTGAAATAAACAAAAATTATATTTATTCATATGATAAATGAAATAAAAAAATTCCAATACTTCATTAGCCATCGCCTAAATTTATATAAAAATATATTTTTTTTCAGAATTTTCTTTAAGACCGCTAGAGACATTATTTAAAATGTCCATATATATAGTTTAAATATTTCCTGGGGATTCACAATATTATATAGAAATATTCAGTAGTGCAAATAATATTGTTACTCGGTAATAAACAGTATTAGCCTTTGTAAATGGCTTATTAGAAATACTAAATGTGTACAAGCCCTCTTAGTATTAGTTCTACTCACGCTTACAAAGTTTTAAGTAATGTATATTAATCCTAAATTTTAAGAACTTGCCAAAAACTGTTTTATTGTGTATAAATATTTTCTACAAATTTTCACGTAAAACATTTCCTGTTTAATTTTATTATTTTTTATCTGTCAATTTCCCACCGACATAGTAAATAGATTTTGATATTTAGAATTTTCGGAGCACGAACAAAATTTTCAATTGCCACGTAGGTGAGAAATCTTAATTCACAGAAAAATGTATATAATTCACAAAAGAAACAAAAAAATAAATCTATATTACAGTTAGTAACTGACTAGTCTATATGATATATATCAGGAGATTATTATTCGTATCATAGGTGATTATTATTATGCCTGAAGAATGTGAAGGATAACATAAAGATATTAGTGAATTAAGATGTGTAATTTAAGAGAAAAAAATTTAAATTAATTCCAGTTTTATAAATAATTTTTAAATTAGCTAGATTTCTAAACTGATTATTCAGTGCAAGCTATTTGTAACAGATGTTGACCCTGAGGAAATCTATATAATTATATTGAGGTAAACTCTTCGTTTGTTAAGAAGTGAGTTTTATTTTTCGCTGTAATAATCATTGTTCTGTCAAAGGAAATCCACAAAGTTTCTCAAACAGCATACAAAGAAGTTAATTGGAAACCAACATTAAATAATTGACTTTAATTTTAACATGTAAACAATTAAAGAAATTTTTCTAATATCTATATGTAGATTGCGGAAGACTAATTATAATGGTTTCCATTAGTTTTAGCCATAATAATGACAAACCTGTGAAAAGATTCCCAGTTAGCCAGAGCATGATATGCAGGTGTTCCGTAAGGAGAGAATTAACGAAATGACGATGATAGAAGGGGTAATTACACATATGAACCTATACATTTTATTATCCTAGGGCTACTAATTTTAGAGATATGATATTTTAAATTTTAGTTGCTGCGCATGAAAAAAAAAATTGTTGGGTATTATTACTATTTCTGTTTTTTTTGCCATGATCTATAAGAGAAGCTTCGTCTTTTTAATTAAAATGTTATTCATTCGTCATTATCGGCAGCGTAAGAATTAAACGCTGAAACAAGTGCATTTTTTCGATTACAAAACATGAAAAGTGGTTTTTAAACAATGCTAGTGTAAAAGAATGTATGGCAACCTTGTGCAACTTTATTTCAAAAATAACTTTAATTATTGAATATATTTGGCGTCAAATTTTGTAGAAATTCATTATTCACAAATAAATGGAACTACGTGATATAGTATTATTTCTACTTTCTTTCAGTTCTTCACCACAACCTAGGTTTCGTTGTATTACATCTTCAGGTGGGTTATGAGCAAAGATTCGATTTAGCAATCTTTGCTAATAGCCCACCTGAAGATGTTGTAATACAACGAAACCTACGTCGTAGTAAAGAACTTAAAGAAAATAGAAATAATACTACATCACATAGTTACATCTTTACTTCACAAACATTTCAAAAAGATAATATTGTTACCACTAATTCTCTAAATATTCGAAAAATACCTGCATTATTGAAATAACTCCGCATTCGCAGAAATGCGTACGATAAAAATAACCTTTTATAATAATTGTTTCGCTATATTTTTCCCACTCATATAGTATTTTTGTTCTTAGCTGTTAAGCGTCCCCCTCTACTCCTTCTCCTAATAACTTTGCTTCTTTAGTGACTTGCTCATGGCTTGGAGTCGCAAGGAGTAAAAGTACACCGCATTTTAAGAAGAAATAATTTGTAACCGTACCAAGTACAACGAGTGCAAGCACTGCTACCTGCTGACTATCAACGACGAACAAGCAAGATCCGCATTTTTTAATTCAACCTTACGAGCGATGAATCATGTTTTAAATAGAATTATTTAATATGCACAATTTACAAATGGGATGTCGAGAATCTTTGCATAGTATGGCAAGTTTGATTGCAAAATTAATTAGGATTTAATTAGTGGGCAGAATCATTCAATGCAAAATTATCGGTCCATTTGAACTCCCATCAAAACTTAATGTAGTTCTTTATCTACGGTTTTTCAGAGACGAACTTGAAAATTTGTCCATGAGAAGATGTGGCTGCAGCACGATGCTGCACCGGCGCACTTTTCGCGACACATAACTGAATAATTGATTGAAACTTACTGAAATTGATGCATAGGACGTGGCGGTGTAATTGCATTATCACTAGGTTTGCCATACCTCAATCCATTGGAATATTTTCTATGGGGATATTTCAAGGAGGTGGTTTTTAAGACTACTGACGATAATGAACAACAATCAAGACAAAGATTACACCATGTGTCTAAAGTGGTAAAAACAACGAAAGAGCTTACGAAGTTCAAGAAAAAAAAATTGCCTGAATATGCTGATTATGTATAAGAGCTAGGGGAAAGCATTTTGAGCATATACTGTAATAAAAAAGAACATGATAATTGCGGTATGATCACAAATAGTACACCTGTTTTATTTTACCATTACCGCAAAATTGATCAAGGGTATGGAAGGAAATAAAACACATGTCATGAAATGACTTAGTACCAGAAAATTATACACTTTTGAATTATATATAATATAGCTTTTCAAAAAAGGGATCAATACTTGCTATCAATATCGTGGCAGCTTGAAGGATATTTGGTCACGAAACACGATTTTTCACAAATATCTTGCTTTCTATGGTCTAGAGGTTGATAGATCTTTTAAACATACGGAATTAAAAACTTCGTATAAACATTATTTTATATTTATATATATATATATATATATATATATATATATATATGTATATATATATATATATATATATATATATATGTATATATATATATATATAAATATATATATATATATTTATATATATATATATATATACATATATATACATACATATATCTACATATATATACATATATTTTTTTCGTAGTAAAGCTTAAAAGTATTAAGCTATGCATTTATATACGGTGCAATTCAGTCTAGGGAAAAGTGTGTATTCTATTGATACTCCATGTAAAAAATTTAGAGTAGTATATTATAAGCGTGTAGCTGACAAGTTCGCTTTAAACTCAACGCATGATGGCGTGGTGGTGTTGTGCTTCGTTTACCATCTTAATAAACGCTTTTTTTTAACACTTCAAGAACGACTAATTTGATTTTTATTTGAAAAATTTATTTTTAAAATAATTATGTCTAGAATTATATATTTACAAAATGTTCAATTTCTATTTTTTTATTTTATAAAATGGCTTACAAGCGGCTAATGATACGTAAATAACAGGTATTATCAAAGTCATCGAACGTAAAATTATGTACATTTTTATTACTAATGCTTGAAATTTTTAGACAATAACGCTCTAAATTCGAAAGGTCCAAATTAAACTCATTTCTAGATTGATTAAGGGATAAAAGGGAGGAAGCATTTTTAAATAGTATTCCTAAATCCAGTCCACAAAATATTTATTAAAAAATTATAAAAGTTAGTTTTGCACAGATGTTTGACAGATAATTATCCAAATCTAAATGCTTCCAGAACATTAGTGGAAAGCCATAATTTTAAAAAACAATAATACTATCTTCATGAAAGATCGGCACTTCGCTTAATAATTCCGGGAGTTTGTTCTGCAAGAATTCTAGATAATTATTCTCGTGTAGTTTATCCGATATGTAGTGCGGTCCGATGAGAGATTTCCCGATTACATCATCCCAAGCATTAATACTAAATTTTTTTTTTTAAATTACGTCGGCCTAGTCACATGTGGATTCTCCTCCTTTCCAGAATAAATTATACAGATTGATGATTATTTCCCTACTAAATTTGGATTCATCCGTCCGTAAAATGAATTTTGCAAAGCTTCCTTACTTCGACATACATATATAATAAGAAACGACAAAACTATACTCATCTCTCAGTCTCGAGGTCGGAAGAAATAATTAAGATATATATTCGTGAAACATTATTTCTTACAGATGCCTTCACCAGAAAACTTTTTTATAATATTATCGTATTACTATTAAATTGAGAAAGAGGCGGGGGAATGGGCATGTTGAATAAAGTGGACGATGAATAATAAATCAATATTCTATTTGAACTTTGATTAATTGAAAACAAATATATTAATTTTGTGGTTACTTAAAATCTTGTTTTACATGTAAAATAACATGAACTTTAAAAGCTTTCGATGGTATTTGAACACCTTAATCACAATTACATTTTTGAAAACCAATAAAAATTTGGACTTTAAGATTTTTTTCGCACATTCCCGAGAATTAGGTCTTAATATTATTTTTCGATAATATCTACATTAAAAAAATTCTTTTTAAAAACAGAGATATAATAAACAAAATATTAAAAATTATACTGAACTGTTACAACCACTAAAAATAATAGTTATCCAAGCTTCAATGACTTATTTTGTGCAAATTTTTCAATATGACAAAAAAATTACGTTCGAATAGGCCCAAGAATGTAAAAATTAATACTTAAAAATAATTACAAACGGTTTTCACACGTTTCGTATCGAGTACTTTTCTTATGTATTCTGCTTTTATCTTCTACATTTTTATGTGTTAATCATCAGACACAATTTCTATTATTTTGGGTTTGCACTCCTAAACTAATTGTAGCACACTTCTGTTTTATGGTTTGGCAATATTATTTTGTAGAAATTCATTATCACTTAATTTTTATTTACAATCAAATGAAATTATGTGATGCAATATTACTTCTACTTTATATAAATTCTTAACAACGACATAGGTTTTGTTGTATGACAACATCTTCAGGTGTGCAATTTGTAAAATTTCAATAAATTTAATAATCTTAGCATAATGTAACGATAGCACATAATGTAACTATAGTACACCGCTTACTGTTATCACCATTGTGGTGGCAAAGTAAACGGATTATAGTAGTTATATCCCTTATATAAAGCAAAATGGCGTATAAATGGACACATTTATTCTAAAGTTATATATGTAAATGTTTTTCTTCTTTGAAGTTATTAAAAACTAAAATAAGTTACAATTAAATTCACTGGCGTGAACTTTAATTTGCATATTTTCAATTCGCTTATTTTCTTCGAAATAACTCTGTTTTTGACATTATTTTTATTCGTTCCCACATACTTCAAGAACATATTATTTTGGTAATGGATGTTTTCGTTAGAGTGTAATAATGATGTGGAAAAAATAAATATTTTCTTACTTATAATTCTAAATTGTTGAAGTTAAGCAAATATTTGGACCATATTTCTGTTCAAACAAAACTTCTTGTATTTAATTTACATTGAAACAAAATGTTTACTACATTATAGAAAGTAAAACTGATCTAAATTAACTATTTGTGTAAATCCATTTTGCTTGGTTAAAAGTATTTATTGGTTATTAATAATAAAAATCAATGAAAGTATTATATAATACCTGGATACATTCATTTACACCTTAACATTCGACTCGAAAAAATTTGCGCTTTCGCATGTGTATTTGCAATGAAATTCTTTCCCTGGAACAGTGACGCTTTTAGAATATATTTTTGTTGCACGGATAAGATTGTTTATTTGTTTTTCATTCGAAATTATGAATTCAAAAAAATATGTTAATTTTCATTTTTGTTATGATCTAAAAAAATTTTAATTACCTAAATAAAAAGTACCATTTCATAAAATTACTAAGGTATAATTGAATCATGGACTTTTTTTTAATAATTAAGAACTCAGAACTTTAAATTATTTACTTTTGGTATAATTTTAAGTTCACATTCTTCCTCGATTTATATGGTTCTCAACAAAGAGTAATGAAATAAATTTAAGAAATACTGAATGTCGCACGTGTATTTTTAAAATGCAGGAAAAATAAAGAGGAGTGGTCATTCAATTATATTTATCCACTACATAGATTTTTAAATAACGCTTACAAACCTTTTAAACGCCTGTTATTGCAACAAGACCTTTAATTTTGCTTAACATTTCAAATTTAAAAAAAATATATATTTTTCTCGCATTAGATTTTCTCTTTTTTTTATTCCTTTTGATTCACGGGAATAAAATGAAGCCATTTGTGTTACCGTCGCTTGATTTTCAATAATTAGTAAAAACGAATAATGAAACAGCTGAATTATTTTAATAACATTTTGCAAAAATTTCATAACAAAAAAATCCACAATTCATATGTATCACATTTAGATAGTAGAATTATGAAGACAAAATAACTACAAGTTCTAGGGATTATAATTGGTAGAAAAGTTATATGGGTATTATAAATAGCATTTATTTTGTGGGCAGAGTCTATCTATATATTGCTCAATTAACGTTTTATATAATCTGTACATATAAATGTAAGATGACGGTTTGTTTGCTCATTCATCTGGCTTTTACACAACGTAAATATTGAATATTTTTTTATCAGTTAATTTCATTACATTACTTACATCAACATATTGTGACCTAGGGACGTTACTGTAATGAATAATTTCATTCAAAGAGGTTAAAGTAAACTCAATTCGACGGACACTGGTACTCATATGGGATCAATGTAAAATTTTTGACTTTATATGTAGCAAGCTTATTGGACATATATTGATGGAATTTATAACTTAAATTCTGCCCCTGAAAGCTACCACTTACTAATCTTAAGCTAATTCGCAGATAAGTGCTAGATATTTTTCGAAATTGTTTACAACTGGAATAATTATGTAATCGAGTAATTTTCTGAATTGTGTCATCATGCCCCTATTTATACCTTGTTTTTGTTGCATAGTCCTCAAATTAAGAAATTTAATTAAAAATATACTTTTCTTTAGAATATTTATATTATTTATCTATTGTTAAGCAAAAGGCCTTTATATTGACGCCTGTTTTATGATAATATAATAGTTATATATTTTCTCTACCGAGCTTCATTCAGTCCCAAACTTAAAAATACTTAGCAATCTGTTATCTCCATAACAATAAGAAAGAGATGTATCTCTTTCTCAAGAACGTATCGCCACCCCCTGGAAACAAAATAACGTTTTATTTATGTAAGTCAATACGTTGATTTGTTCTTTTATATTCATATATGACTTATTAGTACAAAAATTCTAAGGTCGTCAAAAATAATTAATAAAAGTATCCTAATATAATATTAGAGATCATGTTAACATGTCATGTAATATTATGATTTCTCGTTATTCTTCTCGCACGAGTGTGCTGTTACATTTAATTTACACCACCCACCCTTGGGTAATAAATATTAGTATATGGATGAGAGTTAGGAATATTAGAGACGAAATTCAGGTTAGCACCAACCGATTTTTTCAAACCCGTACTCTACTGCATTCATGCTCAGTTTCCAATTACTCTTAGATGTTATTTAATTACCTCAATAAAACCTCCCTTGTAATTTTCTTCTAGCCATTGTACTATATTTAGCTAATTGTAATAAAAAAAATTAAATAATGAATATTACATTTAATTCAAACTGCAATCCATTGTTTATAAAAAGATAGTTTAAATATATTCAAATAAATAATTAAGTTAAATAAGCAATAAAACATTGAGTTTATGGATAAATATTCCTGACGCAACCATACAGTGTGAGCACATAAACACAAGGGACATTTTCCATTTTGACATTCAGCAGGTTCCTATGCCTGATTAACTAATAATGTTCTTGCGACAACTTCAAGGATTGTTGAAGATTCCGTAAATCCATTTAATTAGTACTAATTACTAATGGTATGGTTGTTTTATATATTGTTTACTTTAAAACTTTAGCACATTACGTTGTTTATTTTTATGTCATTTTGCGAGTTTAATTGAAGTGTGCAGATTGCAATTGATAATGTTGAGTTTAATTGAAGTATTCAGATTGCTATTGATGATTCCGAGGCTTAAAACGAACTGATACATGCTAGTAGGTATGTAAATTACAATGTAAGCATGTTCATCTTGATAGATAAATATGCTTACTACAATCATGTTCATTAAAAATAGCTAGACCGACAATGGTTATAGTTCCGACAATGGTACCAATCTGAATGGCAGTCTCTATAAACAGGGATTAAATAACATTATATTACATTTATACTGACTTTAATTAAATAAGATATTATAGCGCAGAGCCTGCTGAAAGGAAAAGAAATTAAAATATTATTTAAAATTAAATTCAAATTAATTTTTTTTCCTTGTTACCAAAAAACATTTTTCTCTTTGTCAGTGGAACTTGAAATATTTCTACTTCATTAAGGGTTTAAATTACAAATAATCAGTAATTCTACGAAATGAAGAGACATTTTACTACTTAATTTTGATCATTTGACCGTAGTAAATAGCAGTCAAAATGTTTAAATAATTTTATACCTCTCTTTGTACTAGCGACTCATGGGTTAATTACTTTAAGTTAAACCGTTAATTAATTCGTTAGAGTGTATTGCTTTGTTCAATAATTAACCAATGCTTGTTATGAAAGTACGAGGCACCTGCCTGAATAAAAGCAGAGGGCACAGCTGTCCACCCTTTTCAAACTTATCTCATTTTTAAATCGCATCTTATTAGTTTTATTTTTATATGCGCATTCAGGAAACTGAATTCCGTAAAGTTCTGATTACTTGTACTGTTTAGGAAAAAATGAAAACCATAAATATTATTGGAAAGGAAAATATTAATAACCATTACCGATTTGAAATATTTATTTCAACCTAAATATCATCGTTAGAGGGCGCGGTTGCCTGATGTCCTGTAAAATCGATTCATCACAGATTTTATCATTGTACACGTCGGCTATCCTAATGTCAATGCAAATAAAATAATCTTAATATTTCGTTATTATTTATTTCGTTACCAAGCGACATTGTGCTACGTGTCATAAGGAAAAGGATACTATATAATTATGTATAATATATCCATCAGCATGTCAAAACTAGGTGATTTTTCCTTTTTATGTTGTCAAAAATTAATTTTGGAAGTATCGGAATGATTTGGTCCAAACAAGTGTATTTCTGGTAAATTTACCTTACGGTAATGGTTTAGTTTTTTTCCTAGTGGTTATTATTGTAAATATACTAACGAAATTTATGCATATTTTTAATTAGTATTTTTGGATGTTAAACTTATAACAGTGAATTATTATTACTATTATACACTTATTTAATTATTAAGTTAAAATAGTTTTCAAATAAACTATCGTTTGCACATTTATTTACAGCAATTTATTGGTTTACTGTGGTTCCAGTGCACGTTGGCCGCAAATTGTTCAGCGAGACGAGCGTATTCCACTCGGTCGACTGAACTTCTCTATATAATGGTGAGGGAGTTGGTATCGTACGTAATCCTGTTTTAATGAATGGTTGAAACAAATTCATTTTGTTTATGCTTTAATTTAGATCAGATATTAATGACCATAGGTAGAGAGATTATTTCATTAAAGATTAAGTTCCTTAAACTTATTTAATTTAAGATCGCAGAAAATTTTCCTCTGCTTTTCTTGATTTGTAGTCCTATTTACTGATATTATACTTTTTTGTTAGGTGTAAGTATAAACTTAACAATGTTATGCTCACAGTGCTGAACAAAGTCAAAATGGCGACCTTAACTTTTTTATTTCAACGGAGTTAAAAATGTATTTCTTATTAATAATCACAGTAACAATGTAATATAACTCAGTATTCTCGATAATTTCAAGTAAAAATTGCTCATATAATTACAAATTTCCAAAACTCATTTGTAATTCATCCATAATAAAATGTGAAATAATTACTCTGAAATGAATCTTTTTTATCATTGATTAATTTTCAGAGATATGATTCTAGTCCAAAATGGCAAATTATATATTTTGAAATTTTATAACAAAATTGCTATTGACATTTAATTTTTCACTTTCATACTTAGATACTTTTCATACTTAGATTACTTAGATAATTTTTCTCTTTCATAGTTTTTTTTTCACTTTTATACTAGTCTAAAAGTTTGCATAATAAATCACTAACAATATTATAGTGTCGACGGTATATGGGTCCAAATTTCACCATTGCACATAGTTCAAATTCTACCATAATATAAATATCTTTTTAAAATTTATGTTCCATATATTATTTTGAATCGCCTCTATTCTATATAGATTTATCCAAGATATTCTTTACACGGGATCTTTTGTTATTTTTCATCAAAAAGCATAATTAAACTCTAAATATATAATTTGAAACGTTGTTATATTTATTCAGTTAGCAAACATAAACTTTACCACTTTACAAAAAACAGTTTGACGCTTATATCTGACTAACCATTCAACTAAATCAAAATTGTTATATAACATAATTTATTGCATTTATTGTTCATTCAGCAGCTTTCTGCCTATCCTTTAGGTTAACCAAAAGGTGCAAAATTTAGTCGTAAATGATTGACAAGTACGGATAGATAGGTCTAGCAGATAAAAAAGTTACAGCGAGCGGGACATTTAACGATGCCAGTATTTTAAGATTTATCATTAATGAACGGGCCATTAACAATAAATCTTAAAATATTTTCAGAAGTTATTAAAATTGATGGGGCCATAATACGTAAATATTCACAATGTTACATGCTCGTTATTAACGTTTTCCAATTTGGAATGGTCAAAACTTATTTAGTACCGTTCGTTGTTTTACTTTAAGGCTTCATTTCAGAATTTCAATACATGGCTGTAATATACTGAGTATCACATTTTAATAATAAATTAGTTATCGAATAATAAGAGAACTAGCTGGAATATTTTGAAATTTTTTATTTATCTTTATGGCCTAAACTTATGACACTGGTTTAAATGCTACATTTGTTTTTGTTTTGAAATGGTAGATGAATTTTACATACTTTAAAATTCATTTTACGTTACTGATATATTAAAAATATTGAATATATTTGGCGTTAATTTTGTAGAAATACATTATTGAGACTGCGTGATGTAGTATTATTTCTACTTTCTTTAAGCTCTTTACCACGACCTAGGTTTCATTGTAGTACAACATCTTCAGATGGGAAATTAGCAAATATTGTTGCTAATATTTGCCAATTGTCCACCTAAAGATATTGTAAAACAACCATACCTAGGTCGTGGCAAAGAACTTAAAGAAAGTAGAAATAATACTATGTCAAGTAGTTTCATTTAATTGGGGATATATTACAATTTATAGGTCATAAAAATGCATTAAAATTTCAAGAACAGGAGGAACTTCGTATGATACGTAATCTTTTTAACAATAAATACTGAAAAAATATGCCATTTAAATATATTAATTGAATTATATATTTATTTACTGCCGTACTATTTTAGGCATGTGCCTTTTTTAATCTAGTATATTTTTTCATCGTGAAAATTGTTACTATAAGTATTTGGAGATCTTCGAAATTTTCTAAGTAACCGGCGACTTTGAAATGTATAGTTTTTCAATTAAAATAAAGTGATATATTAAGGTGGCATGACTCTCATTTGTTTAAAATTATTTCTTTTAATTTTTATGTTTAATTGAAATCTAGATTAACATACTCATAAAAATTAAAATGTTTTTGCTTCGCTAAATATCGAATCACAACTTTCCGAATATAAAAAAAATTCTTTCCTTTCGTGTCCGGTACTGAAAGAAAATTTATTTCTTACCATTTTCTAATTAAGCAAGTATTATCTTTACTATTGCGAGTACCTGATTTATTAAAATAATCAAACATTTAATTAAAATCGAATTTGATAAATGAATTTTGTCTTCGTGGGTTTTAAAGACCTTTCAAAAATTCGCAAAAATTGTAAATTTAATTTTATGTTCCCAAAATCAATCAAATTTATAAAATACTTTCTTTTTCTTTAATTTTTAGTAAGAAATATTTAATTTCAAGTAAAATAATATTGTTGTCAATTTGTCATAACTCATAGAATAGTTCCTCGATATATTAAAATCAATGATTGGGAATTATGCATACGATCCGAAATATTAAAGCACAAGCCATTGTCGGCTGATGTTTTATACAGCCAAATGTAAGTAAATTAATGCAACTACAAATCCCCACTTAAGCATATTTGATGATATCTTAGCGACTGATCGTATCCGACATAAGTAATATAGCTGATCAGCTTCAGAATGAAGGTGGTTTGAACGGATTTCTTTATGATAAGTTAGAATTATGCAGTACTTATGAAGATAATATCGACGAAATGACTTCTTATTTCAAATCTCGAACTATTTCGAGATAGAATATACACCTCTTCATGGCCTCCTTTCTAAGATTGATTGATATCTTTTTAAGTTTTTTTCGAATTTATTTTCAGTTTGCTGTGTGAAAAAAAATGTTATTAGAAAAAGATTTGTTTCTGTAAAAATATAGGTAATACCCAGATTGGTCAAACTGACAGTTGGTATATTAAAGGAAAAAGTTATTATCATGGTTATTACAGTAATGATGATTTTCAAACGTCTACCTGAAAAGAGAATAAAAGAATTTACTTTCCGTTGCTAAATTACAAAGAAAATATATTTCAGTGGATTAGGTACACATATAACGTCGTGATAAACTTAAGATAAAACAATATTTGGGCATAAATAAACACACGTGTGTTTTGTTTACATCGTTGGCGTTGTACTCAAATGCTATCACACAATCCCATGGGCTGCCGAATTTTTCCTTATGTACTTTTAGTTCGAATATTTTTCGATGTTTTGTTCAACGTCCGCGAAATAGAGTATTAGTACCGTTAAGAAAGACCTCATATTTGTATAGACACGATAGATTATTACATAGTAATATTATTATTTTAGGTTAATCACCTATCGCTTCTATATTATATGTTATATATATAAATAAAACGTGACATTTATTTCCAGTGAAAAGATGTTATTTATATGTGATTAAACCTCTATATTTTTGGAAACTAACCAAACACGTTTTTATTAAAATGTTACGTTTCCCTAAATTCTATAACGCTGAATCTGTCCCGTTGGTAATTTCATTGGTCCATGCATTGTTTCACACTTAAAAATAAATATGTGCGAATAAGATTATTTTGTAAATATATTTGCAATATATTTTAATAATAGTTTTATTTTTGTGATCATTTTATAGGTATAAAATATACCATTGATATTAAAAAACGAAGTGGAACGCCCCAAACTATCGAGGACCATGTGATAACATATTATCTCCTTTACCCTGCTTGCTGGTACATTCTCCGGCTAGTTGCAAGGTAACAGCCATTAATCCTGAGATATATTTCACGTTAACAGTGTTTCAATTAAATATTAATTTTATGCCATCATTAAATGAAGCATAGGAAGCTACTTACGACTCAGTCCAAGAAAATATATTGTGGATCTGTATTCGAACACGTACTTCCATCAATAATTATGAATATAATATGGGATAAAAGTATCTGTGGTAACTAATCAATTTCAAAGACAGGCCCGATTCGTAATTATATGGACAAGATTATTGACCTATACCATTAACTCCCTATTTCTTATTTTTGTACATTCAAATTCACATTAATTAAGAAATTCACCTTATAAAAATGTCATATTTTCAATGACGTTATTTACGAAAAGCAGTTCGTTCAATCGACTTCTACATCATATATCAAAAAAGGAAAAAGTAAACAGAAATATCATGGATATGGATAGTTTACCACATTTTAAACATATTACGTATTCAAAGGTGTCGAATAGTAATCTCTAAATGCAAAATAGTGCTTTTGTTCTGCCAGTGCGTTCAGTGCAATGCATTAATTAGTGAATGCAACGCAGGCTAATTGTACTTCACTGAAAGCAATGTAACGGCAATGCTTAACACTTACCCTGTGTATCTCAATGCACTACATTTTGTTTCATTAATTTTATGCAAAGTCCTGTTGCAACTCAAAGTATACTATTAAAATTGATTTTTGATTTGCTCGAATAATATAATATCAATATCGTGGTTAAAAATCTCTCACTATACCATCGCTTCAATTCGTAGTGAAATTAATTATTTTAATTTACATTCATAATTCCTTTTTGCATAAGTCCGATTTCATATTATCAGGACAACACTTTTGCTACACACGAAGTAAACGTCGTATTGAGACTTGAGGAGAGCATATATGTCAAGGAGTTTTTCCTTAAAACGTGTAAATTTAATAAAAGTAAAATCAGCGGTATTATATTGATTAAAAATAACAAGAAGACAGAAATAGAGCTGTATTATTTCCTGATTTATTAAACATCACTTTTAGGATTCTGTAAGGACATATTTTGCAAAACGTGAGACTATTCTACGATTCCATGATGCTCATGAGGAAAACATTGATATTATTCCTCCATAGTTTTCATACGATCACTCAACCCTTATAATACCCTGAGAGCCAATTTCTATAATTAAAATATTTTTTTTTTAAATAAAATATTAATATATGTTCAAGAGTCATGAAAGTTCCTTACCTCTATATTTCGAATAAAGTTTTTTTTTTAAATCAATATAAAAATATCTTATATTTGTATTTGAATTTTTGGATACTGGAACAATAAACAAACATATTGTAATTTTTAAAATAATACGAAAATGCTGCACTCATTCGTTTCTAATTTTGAGGCAAGCTGAACTCATATATAAATATGTAATTGAAAACTTAATTGTAGTAAAATAATTGTTTTAAAAACGAACATAGAATATTTTTAATTGACACTAGTCTAAACGTATATTTGAGAAATGCACTGTAAGTATTTTCATATTTCATTTTATGTCATTTTTTAGGTTCCATTTTTCCTGCTAAATTTTCCTTTGGGTGCCTTGAAGCGCAATTAATCCTTTTTATATTGTTGTGCACCCACGTGTAAAATTGTAAAAACGTTGCAATGATTTACATATTTTTTACAAACACATCAATTTGGAATTTATACTATGTACTCTGCAACCATAGATATAATTTGTCACGAGTTAATTTTGAATTAAATCTGTTAGTAAATATTTAAAATAAATATGAAATAATAAAATTATTTGCGTATCTCGCCCCATAATTATTTCGGTTACGACGATGCCAACACGTGCTTTCTGTCTCTTCTTAAACGGGTCAAACACAATTTGTATTCCAGTCGGCACAGCAAATTTCTCTAGATAATAGCTAGAAGGTAGTACCGCACGTAATGCCATGTCTATTGAATGACAGGGACAAATTTATTCCGTTCATAATTGAACGCAGATCGGACATACCTGTATTATTATATATATATATACATATGTAATTACATCTTTCACATGTAAACTATCATGATATGTGGTTGTTAGTTTCAGGTAATGAATGAAATAATGATGTTATTTATTAAATGATTAAAAAAATTTAAAAATTATTAAATAAATTTTAAAAATTATACCAAATTTTTGTCTGTACTTTGTAGAAGTATATTTCTGAACATGTTTTATCTGTCTTTTCCGTCCAAATTAAATTCTTAAAAGAACGTTTTTTTCATTAATTGTACCAATGTCCATTTTTATTTACTTTCCTGTAATATTTTTTTACATGTAATATTTTTTTTCATTTCACCTAAGAATAATCACACCTTAAAATGTCCTTTCGAGAAACCTTTCAAGCACCAGTAGAAATCGTACTACAAGGATTTCGTATAGATTTAGACACTTATATAGTTTAAATTTTTACATGATTTCTTTTAAACTATTTATAAATATTAATATTTCCGAACATAAAACTTCCTACTATACTTTTACAGGCGCTAAAACTGCTGCATATCTGAAAGAATATAAGAAATAATGTAATTTCCCTAGGTTTCCTAAAATATTTGAGTAATTTTTAAAAACCCCATTTCATGTAATCAGTAGTTTCAAAAACAAGGGGATTTTTCACATATTTTGTACTGTGTCTCTGAAGATATGTTACTTAAAATTATGAAAAAATACCACTATACACAGAAATAAAAAATGATATATGAATAATTAATTTACCCCATCCCCTAAATTATCATGTTAACATTTTTGAGTGTTAACTGTTGAGAAAGGTACGGGTTAATATGTTTAATTTACAGTTTCCACGTCAAACTGATTCTTAGAAAAAACGTCTGTGGCAAATATACAGACAGACACATGTATGATATATAGATTCCGTTTTTCCTTTTGTGTTACGGTCTAAAAATCCTAATAATATCCAAATATATAACATTGGTTTCAAGAACAATATTACAAAAAATGTTAATTTCCCGAAAAAACAATTATCGAAACCTTTTCAACTATTCTTATGCCTAAGCGATCAATATTGTGAGTAAATAAAGTAAAATTATATAAGAAACTTCTCGACATATAAGTAGTTGCTTGTATGCCTCTATGAAAACCGCAGCCCGCTGTGGTGCAGTGCATTAGCTAATAAATAAACGTCGGCTGATGCTACTGCAAGGAGTGAAGTGGCTATTAGCCTGGATTAGGTAGTGTTATGCAACGCACAGGCTGCAGTATAGTATATTCTCTTTTAGAACATTTATTTGATTGTCTTCTTCTTTAATGAAGATTGCTTTTAGTCAGTAGCACTGAAGTTTGGTTTTTGAGAAAACTTATGCGACATTATCCAAGTGATATCCACGGATGTAGTGTGCCCAGATGCTATTTTTCGTTTTAAATTACGTTTTATATTTTTTTGTCGCTTTCTGTAAACTTTTCACCATGATGAGTATGTTGAAGTCGGTATATATATGTATATATATGAATAACTGTAACAAATAAATTTGGCAAACCTCATGTTTTGGGCACTTTCATTTACAGACTAAGTAAATGGAATTTTGTTTTTGTTTTACTTACGTTCGATTATAGAGAGTAGAAAGAGTTAAATATTCATGTAAAAAGTAACATTTAATTTGCAAAATGGTGTAAATAAAATGAAAAGAATATTCTTACTTAATATAATTTTCTGGTTAAAGATTTCGTTAAATATTATCTATTAGCGGTGAGCTCAATAAACATAAATTACATACAGTTAAGTATATTTTACGAGTAAAGAATACAGTCCATTTGAAATCAATTAAAAATAATAAATAAAATACAGCGAAATTTGTTATTAATTTCCTGCACACCTAAAAAATTCAGATAGTATATAAAGAATTTTTAAATTTGTGTATGGGAGAAATTATTGCGTTATAGTGGTCTTTGTAATAGATTGTAAATAAATCAAGATAATTCTAGAAAAATATAACAAGAGATTAACTAATGGTACTAATGTATGGGAGAAATTATTGCGTTATAGTGGTCTTTGTAATAGATTGTAAATAAATCAAGATAATTCTAGAAAAATATAACAAGAGATTAACTAATAAGGGAAAAGTGAATCATAAAAAAGCAAATATGATACAAACGCTCAAATAAAAGTATTCAATAGGATCAAGAAATTGTCAATGAACATTTCTAAATTTGTTAATTCTCTTACAATCACAAACGACGGACCCGTTTTCCAATCTTTATATTTATATCTTTTATCCTAAGGCAATATTGGTAATCATGGAAAACTGTTCGATAGTGACTTTTTTAAAATGAAAGTGGTAAGAAGGAACTAAAAGAGAGAATTCAAGTGTAAAAACATTTTTGAACATAAATGATTAAAGAGAAATTGTCGTTGCTACCTGTTGATTCAGGTACAATGTTATAAATATGTTTTTTATCAAGCTGTTATTTAAAATCAGCAAGAAAAAATATTATCAAATTTCGATATAAAACAAATACTGCCAGGACTGATTAAGATTGTTATTTACTAGAAACACAATAGAGGTTAGATAATTATATTTAAAACAAATTCTGGCACACAATTACAAAAATATACTTAGAGACGACGACGGGATGACAAATGCCATGAAAATTGTATGTGTGCCCTTTATTTCAAATTATCCTGATTTCCATTGATTTTTTGATAGTTTTAAAAAATGGGACTGAGTTACTCATATTAACAGAATTTCTTTATTATATTATTTCTCATTACCTACGAACTTATAATGGTTTAAAATGATGATTTATTTAGTAAGTGAAAATAAAAATGAAACTGAACCCAATAAGAAAATTTTATAAAAGTTTTCTAGGAATCCATATATGTTTGCCTTCTATTCAATTTCCTTTTACGTATTAGGCAGTCATGAAATGAATATTTCAAGTTACTTTAGACTTTAAGTTTGAGGGATTTACAATATTGAGAAATTATTTCTTAAAAAGGTGGAAAAACATCATATTACACACATAAGAAGAGAATAGAAAAGACCACAAAACCGCCAATTAACATACATTTATTGACACAGGTGGCACATAAACTGAATCTACAATAAGGATAGTATGATCAGTCATTGTAAAAAATGTAGCACATGAATCATGATATTAAAACTATTTATGATAGTAGTGCTATAGACTTTATCAATAAATGGTTATACTATGAAAAAAAAATTACCTGAGAGGAGTTGTATCTAGTAGTTATTTTAAATATACTGTTCACAATAACCTGTGTGACAATATTTAGTTGCTCCATTATATATCTTTACCTGAACTTGCAGTATTGTTTTATAAAAATGTATACTGATTTTCGTTATCCACTTTGGAACGTTTCATGATATATGGTAAAATATTCTTCCTCAATCTTATGAATTTGTTACTTCCGGATCTTAGTAATTTGTAGGCCTGGGCATTCACATATTTATCTTTTTTTTGGTAGTTAATATCTCCATAGGGAATTCTATTCTTAAAAGTTCTTATCTTTAAGTATTTTAGAAGGTACTTGTTATTTAAGTATTTTGCTGCAACTTTTCCTCGTTCAACAAAAACCTGCTTCTAAACTTTAAACTTATCAGTTTACGTTTACAATATATATGTTCAACATATGCACTATTCCTTAAAAAAATTCACGTTTATTTTATTTCAAATACTACTTTCATCACAAAGGAAATATATGCGTGATACGAACGAAAATACCGTTAATATCTCGTTTTAATCCAACATATATCACATCGCATATTTCATTTGTCTATACATATATATGATATAATAACAGAAAAAAACATACTAATTTTAGGACAATATTATTTGTAATTTATGTTAAATGGCAAATAAGGGTCCAGTCATTATTATATTATGAAAGTGGCAAATTACCTCGAGTTATGCTAAAATAAAAACTAGAGCAAAAAATTGGAGTAACGAAAAAAGTATTATTATCTTAATCAACAACAAAAAGTGTACCCATGCGTATGATTGCTAATCGGCAAAGCAAATTACATTTATCCTAGTCATTTAGATATACACTTCTATTTACATTTATCCTCAAAATCGTCCTAGCTCGTTTTAAAATGAACGCAAATGGCTATCATTTAATAGCTAATTAGAATGTTTTTATCGTTTAAAATAATTTGTTTGCAATTAGCCTAGGCATTTTTTTATTAAAATGTTTTTTGTCATTTTTTGTGAAACTTCGTATATAAATTTACTCCCCATAAAAAATATTATGAACAAATTTCAACCCTCGATCCATAAATCCTGATATTATGTGTGCATTGTCTGACTGATGTAAACTTGAGGATTTGCTGTTTTTAATGTAGTATTTTAGTTCTCAAGTAGAGAATCTATGGGACTCTGGGTTTCAATTTTTTGCTCTAAATGCTGCGAGTGTATTGTCTGCTTCAAAAGTCAGACATACATATTTGTAATTTGTAGTTGAACTCTGGATTTCAATTCCTCAGCCTGATACTGCAATTATACGAGTAGCTTAAATCATGAAACTTGACGAAAATCAGGGGAATCGAAAATATAACTAAAAAATTACAAATAAATTAAAGATAAAAACTTTTTAAATTAGATAATTTTATTGCATTACAAATAAAATTGAGGGACGCGAGAAATTTTACATAATAAAATTATTGGCTTCTCTGTCGTGTTATACCAAACAATTTGACTAAAATATTAAGGATTCATATATGATGTTCAGCTCCAACAAAAGAAAGTTTTTTACTACATGGACACCACGATAATTTTAGCATGATAAAAGCCTCGTTTTGTGACCAATAATTATTTTAACTTTTTAATACACCATCGATTCTATAATAGTAGAGTTTTGATTAAAAAAATTATTTTCTGTTATATTTTATTTTTGTTTATGTTTACTCAAGTCTCTACCATTGATAAATCAAATTGTATGATTGTTATTGTAATGGCTCTAGTGTAGAGTAAATAATTAGTTGGAAATTGATCTTGAAAATTCAAGGTACACCATAGATTTCCTTCGTAATTAACAGTACAGGTGCTATGACCATGAAGGCCTTATGATAATTTAAAAATAAAATCTCTAAAGTTTTAAGATAAATACGGACGATACAAACATGACCTTTTGCAAAATGCAGGAACATTGAGGAAACCGGATGGTGGTGACAGGAACTTTTCATTGATAAGAAGTAAACTCATCAAGTATGCTCTAGTTTCACTTGTCCTGATATAAATAAGATAATAGCAGAGTAAATTGCTAGGTAAATGTATAAAAGTACATACCAAGGCATGAAGAAACTAAAATATTAGTAAGTAGGTAGATCAGTAAGTAGACGTATAAAATAATGTAGGTTAATATATATTAACCATATTATATATATATATATATATATATATATATATATATATATATATATATATATATATAGGTATAAATATAAAGACATATAGAAATTAAAATATCAATAGGCAGATATATGGAGTCGGGGCCAATTGTAATATATTACTCATCTCCGTTTATGTCCCTGTACATAATAGTAAGAAAGGAAAGACGAGTTGGCTTAGCACCGATTCCAATAATCTCTGGCAGTACTTTGTCAATGTTTTTATGTACGGAAATGTTATGTTACCCCACAAGTTCCGACTAAGCATTTCATATATTTTCATCATTTCATTGTCATCGATGCGCGTCTTTTTTCGAGGTTATATGAAGTCGGTGACATTTTCTGAATAATACTTTTATTGACATTTTAAAAACTTTAAATGTTACCCTCACATATACAAACTCACGCACATTTATGTAAATATATTTGCGCATGTACTAATACAATACTGACAGGCCTATACTCATCGAATGCGAGAGGCGAAATGTTCATCTGGTCAATTTCCAACATTTCATATCGAAACGTCCGTTCATTGAACACGCGACAATCCAGCGAATTGGGGCGGAAAAGGATTGTTCGAGGGCACAAAGCTAAAAATGGGAGACATTAAACATGTCGGGGTCGACGTCGTATCTGCGCTGGGCCGCTGTTACATTTTAGCTACAGGATTGCAAAACCTTTTCCACCCGGCGAATCACGTGAGCCCGCCGGCTTGTCAAATATTCCTTTGTGTGATGAGGGTCGTTTCTAATAAAGATACATTATTAACAAATCCTTATAATAGGATAAAACAAAAATAACCAATGATATCACTTTTTCGATTGAACTGACGACGGACTGGATGCGAATAACTGATCTAAGTGAGAAAGGACCTCTAACTTTATGTTTTATATATCGTTAGGGATGTCAAATCGCCGCTTTCAGATCAGTTTTTAGAATATTCCCATTATCAAGTTACGGTCGTAGATAGAGTAGATACTGTATTTTTTTCTGTACCTGTTGTGTGTGTGTGTGTGTGTGTGGGCGCGCGCTTTTGTGCGTGTGTGTGTTTATATACATTTTAAATTAATTGGTAATACATTTTAAATAGTTTACGAAATTGCAACTTATAATAGAAAATTTGTGGAATATGTGATATATTCTTTGTTCTTATTAATATAAGAAACAGAGAATAAAGAGAAGAAATAAGTAAACGTTTGCTACGTTTACTTAATTGGCATATAATGAAAACAATTAATGGCGCCTTCCAGGCACTCCTTATTCTTTTGTAAAATGGTTATTTCAAGTTCTCTGGGTCTCAAAATAACATCCATTTTGATACTCGAATTTTAACACTTCGTTTGGTTTGATGTATACTAGAATTTTTAAATTATTACTGAGATTTTAGTGATAAAATAAAAATTAAAGAATCTTATTAATTATATCATTCTGAAAAGTGCCGGAATTATAAATTATATAATTTTGGGGAGTACTGGTAGCCTAACCATAGAAGCAAGCAGAGAAAAATTGGTAAAAATAATAATACCGAATATTGACTCAACAAGAGGAAAAATTTTGCAAACGTTACTATATCATATATATTTACCAGTCGTGCCAGATCATTATTGAAAAGAACACAGGCAACGCCTATTGAGACGGGAGATAAAGACCTCTATCCGAAAATTATTAGTAGCTAAACTTGATAAAGTGCGAACAAATAGTTCTGTCGAAGAGATCATAATAACAATTACGAAAATTAAAAAATGGTCTTTTTGAGGTTTCAAAACTTTAAGACAAAACTTGTGTAACCCGGTAATTGAAAATTACATTAAACAATTGAAGAAAAAAAAGAATTTCTTGTTTTAATGTTCATGTTCAAAATTCCAAATACATTTTTATCACAACTCTCGTTTCCATAACGGTACCCAATATGTTTACATTTTGGCTAAACCTAATGCAATCGATGGTAGTCTTTTCTTTTCAACTCTCTAATTTTTTTTAATAATGACTTTGAGTAAGAATAGAAAAATTTAGGACGGATTTGATAAATAATAATACGGTACTTTTTTCCGCTGTACGTTTGTAAGCCACCGAGACTAGATTTGTATACGGTATCATCAATTTTTGGACTTTTAGGGTTCATTTATAGGATCACTTGGTTATCCGTCCGTCTGTCTGTTAGAGCTTTTCTATAGAAACGGATTGAAATATTAAATTCAAATTAATATTTTGTTCTATGACTAAATTTGAAATTAACATTTCAAATTATTTGGTTCATACGAAAAACAGATATAGTACTTTTAAGCGTATTACTTTCATTCATACAATAGTATTACTGGCCGATAATTAAAACAGAGACAAGGCTAGTTCCGGTCAACTTATAATCATTAAAGTTGGCATAATACCTCCCCTATTGAACAAGTAAAAGAGAAAGTGTCAAAATTAAAATTCCGATTCCATGTGTAAATACATTTTTATATTTAGTTTGTTTTGCTCCTTTGAAAGATACAATAGAAATGTATTCACATTGCGAATAATTAATATTTTAAATAGTTTAATTAGAAATATAATGCTCCCTTAAATTTATATAAGTGCCTGAATATTCCTACTCGTAGTTCACGTTGCTTTTTAAATTAGCATTTCATGCAAAATGGACACATGATTAATGTAGTTTTATAATTTATGAAGTTATAATTATTTAGTAGCCATGTAGCTGTTTTGTTGTTTCTTTGATTTTATATAATTTAAAATTAGCAAAGTAGATTAGCAGATATGAAGTTAATATCTGATTTCAAGCATGCGTATTGTGATATAATGATTTATTTAATTGTTGCAAATATACAATAATAATTTTCATATCCGATATATATGATCTAATTCAGCTTTTGTTTATTTACATCCTAATATTATCTGCAAAGTTTTAAAACCCTTCGCAGGAGACAGTATCGATGAATACGGACAAAATTTGTTTTATGTGCTTAGAAACTTCTAGCATAATTTTCGAATAAACAAAAGCTGAATTAGACTTTATATATCAGATATGAAAATTATGTTAGAAGTTTCTGAGCCCATGAAACAAATTTTGTTAGTATTCATTGATATTAAATCCTGCGACGAGTTTGAAAACTTTGCAGTGTTTTCAAACTCGTCGTTATTTTAGATAACAAAAAAAGTTTACTATCATTAATCGTTTGAACGATTAAAACTTATAAAGAATGAAAAATTTCTGTAAAGACTTCATAAAATGGACAAAATTGTGTTCCGTAGACGTTTCAATCCTTACTTGCATAACTAAAAAATTAGCTATATATACTCCTTTAGTCAACAAATTCAATATCCTATCGACCCAACTTGGATGACAGGGAATTGTATATAATAATGCGTAAGTACTCATAATTGCATGAGTACTTTATTAAAGGAACTTTTGATGTTCAGCAAAAATGGGATAAAATTCGGAATTGCTTTGAATTGTATGTTTCAATAAATGACAAGAATTTTTCTTATAAATGGAAGAATAAGCGATAAGACCGACAAAATAGCTACTATGTAGTTAATGAAACTTAATATTATCCGTGAATAAATAAATATTTTCGTCCAAATACGAACAATACTCATGCACTACAAAAAATGGCGCAACATTACTGCAAGTGTGAACCCATTAAACGTGAACATTTGCTGTGGCAAACAATTCCGTCGCAAGTATCTAAATCTCATTAAACACAGATAGCCGACGAAGGTGATAGAAAATCTTAAGTGTTATTGAAGTACACAATTTCCACTCGCTGGTTATGAACAAACAATACTTAATGCGCTATCGCTGTAGATATATTGCACGATGCCTACAGATAGGTATGCGAACAAGAACGTAAATGAGCTCGAGTGTGCAAACGAATGTGAACTTAAGTACTTTTGTTATGAAACTTCGGGTAAGCGTTAGAATAAATATTGTAAATGGAAATTCCCTTAGTAACTACACATATTACCGATTTTTTTCCGTGCTTGAAAAATGATCAAAGTTAAATTAACTGTAGCAAAAAAACAACTCCTGGGGCCTTTTATCGTAACTAGCTTCCATTATTTTTTATTTTCTTTTTTTAAAACTAGACTACGTTATGAATGCTAACACAAAATTTTGCAATAAATAGGTTTACCTACTGTATAAATATGTATTTACCTTTTTTTATTTCAAAGGAACGATGAACTGTAGACCACTTCAATCTATTTGAATATTTTAGACTTAAATATGAACATTGATATGTACGAAATCCACAAGTACCAAACTGGCCAGTTTATTACTACGTGAGCATTTCTTTAATTTGAATATTTGATTATGTGGAAGAGAATGACATAAAAGACATTTTTTACTTTTATTCGGAGGAATTTATTCACAAAATTCATCATTTTCTAAGCTCAAATGTTTTCATATCATCTCCAAATTACTAAATATAATAATTTATTTATGTTCATATATTTTTCTTTTTTGGTTCTTCTTATTTACCAATGCATGACTTAAAATATAACTAATTTTCTTAGGAATTGTCTAATTCATTCTATTGTATAATACACTTAGGACAGCTTGCATTGTAATGTGACGGAATAAGGTTTGAAATGCTCATTGAATGTTCAGGACTTTTTGTAAGGTTCAAAATGAAAAATTCTACGTCAAAATTTTACAATTAGATAAACTCATATCGATTATAGCTTTCGAGTAAAATTTCGAGTAAAGCTTTCGAGAGAAAAAATATAGCGATAACGACTATTAAGACGAAACATAAGTAATAATAACTAATTTAAACATTTTGAAAGAATATGCGTTAACTTTAAAATGTTTTAATATGTATTTGGGATTCGAAATGAAAAATTGAAAGACTTAGTCACCTTTATTTTAACGTGTTCATGTGGAGTTGCTCTGGTATAAGACTTTCTATTATTTAATGCCTTTTATTCATTTCGTAGATTCACTTTAGGGCTGTTTGTAAAAAAAAATTATAAACAGCCTTAACTTTTTTCAATATTGCGCCATCTGTATATTTTACATCACGTATAAATAGTTCTTAAAATTTGCCTAATGTTGGTAAGTTCAAAGCTTTTATTAAAATCTATAAATAAAATGTTAAAACCATCAAAAACTATTTTAAAATTTCAAGGCTATTTTTTATATAAACTTTGATTTTAACATCCGAGATTTCCTTATATCTTTATCTATTTATTACATTAAAAGTTTTAATTTCTTTTTTATAAAATAAATAACGAATTATTTTGTCCTCCATTTCGTTTCTTCCAAATTTACTAAAAAATTAATCAACACTATACCTGTTTTCGTTCAAAAGATATTAAATATTACTAGGTTTAAAAATGTATTATGTCTACAGATATAGATCGTGAAAGAATTAGTCATTGTATTTATATATATATATATATATATATATATATATATATATATATATATATATATGTATATATTGCCTTTTATTATATGCAAGACTTATCGAGTGAAAACAAAATTTTAAAAAATCATAAAAATACCGGTTAGGATGTAAACAGTCAATATGTTGGGAATATCAACACAAATGTCCGTTTTTTTATGAAAACATTTTTATGAAACTATAAAGCGTTGATTAAATTGACTGTTATTTTCAATTCAAGCGCTATAATAATTGAATTTGACTTTAAGATTAAATATTAATAAAGCACAAAAAAATTACAAAACATGTGAGAGATATTACAGTGATGTTATGAACTTTATTATAAGATGAATAAAGTTCATAACATCACTTGTCCATAATGATGAGAATTTACAGAACAAAAATAATTACCATTAGATCACACACTTTTCTACAGTTGTTGCCTAGTTATCCGATTACAGTCCGCCCTATCCTGCGTCGCGTGCGTCCACCCGCCCGCTTCTTTATCCATTGTAATTCATCACCCTCAGTTGCAGCTATATTTTTCGACCATTCTACATTTTCTGGTTTAAGGTATATTTAACATTTATGCCATAAAAAATCTCGTAAAACTGTTTATAAAACAATAAATTATAATATTATTTGAATTTAAAAATTAATATTACAATAGCTACAAGAATTCTTCGAGTTTCCACGGATATAAAACAAAATGAGTCGCAATACCGACAAAAATACTTTTGTTATATGTATTAATAAAATAATTCTTATAAAATAATATTTTAGTCCAAGCGAATAATGTTTTCCAAACATTTCAATAATTTCGTAATTTAATGCAATACTACAAAACCCTACAAACAAACCGATTGAGAATGTTTATATATTCATGTGGCAATTAAACGTAATGATAATGGCGACACAATATTAAACCGTAAAAATAAAGTTTAAATAATTATGTTTAGATAGATGTCCATATGTTTTTACTTACGCTTAAATACTTCGTATGTTTAGACAATTTTATTTTATCTATTTATGTAGTTTTAGGTAGATACTTTTGAATGTTGTTGACATATTGGAGTATTGTATTTCTAATAACCAATCGCAAAATGTTAATTTAATCCGAAATTTTATGACATTAAATTAAGCTTAACATAAGACGAATAACATTTCATTGTGTGTTGTTTAACAGAATTAAGAGACTTTGAATTTAATTCGTTCCTACTTAAACGATTTAGAATGTTGTACGTAAACTAACTGAAAATGTTTAAATGAGGGGCTAAATTTATAAACTTAAATACAAAATATTTTGTTAAGTTGATACGAAGATTTACGTCGTTACCTCGGGCTTAAGGAAACTTCCCTTTGTATATATATACTGAAACAATTATTTAATCATAAACTTTAAAAAAAAATTAACCAATTAAGATACGCACTTTCACTTATTATTATACGTGTTTCACTTGTTATTATACGTGTGAAAATAGCAAGAAATGGTTTGTCCCTTTTGGTTAATAAATCATATGTAATACGATGTGATCATAGTGAATGATTTTATATATATATATATATCTCTTGAATGTATTATACACGTATCAAAACTGCATAATGTAAGTTTATAACGTTTGTTTTACCACACTTTAATTATTATTAAGTCAGAGTATCATAACTGTTATAGATTAAAAATGTATTATTAACATGCGATATGAATTATGTACTTAAATATGTTTACTATAATTCACATCATAATATAGTATTAAAAAATAAATTAAAAGTATTATGTAAATAAACTTGAAAATACAAATGGACTGTTATTTCATGGCGTTATAACAATCGGGAAGAAATATATTGAACTACTCCCACAGTGCAATAACCGTCTCAAACGTAGACCTATAATGCATAGTTTTTATTGCCACATAGCGTTTATTAGCACAGATTTTACATAACAAAACTATCTCCAAACCATCAGAAGCATGAGGTACTGGGAAAAATTCCAATTTCCCTTAGGAGTTCTCGAGTCCACGACCGATACTAAATAAAATCGAGCGGAGTGCATTTTAGAACGTTTACGTCGTTTGCAACTGTTGGAACTCAATGTGCTTTCAATCTCATTCGCTTCACTGTTACAGAAGGATAAATAACATCTGCAGGCATTTATTTTAAACAAAATGTTGGTAAAAATAACTTCCGCATAGTTATTTCATTGCTATCAAATAACATAATCCTGCAACTGGTAAAATTTCTTATCAGGGAAAACGTATTACTTATCGCGGAGGAAAAGTTTTCATGGTTTCTAGCTAAACTTTTCTCTTTATTTTAAAAATAAGAAAGATATTTTCTTAAATTTTAAAATATAAACTTGGAAATGTTCTAAGATTGGTTATAATCTTTTTCCACAGAGGTATGACTATAGCAGAGATTGTTTAATGCGATTAGTTTATTTACGTTATTTTCACAATGTATTTTCTTTTGACTATTGTTAGTAATTATGAATGTAAGTTCGAGATGTAATATCATCTTAAAAACAAAAAATACTGTAGCTAAATTAACACAACATCTTTATAATTCTCAATACCAATGGATCTAGTTTCCGTGTATTTTTCTTGCACTAAGCAATTTTATTCGCTCAGAATGAATCTTTATTTTGTTTATACTATTTAAAGTTTTAAAATTTAAAGAAACATTATGTGTGATTTGTTGAAGCAAATCGATGATATTTTATTATTACTGACAATAACACAATTTTCTTAGTAGCAAATTTGATACACCGCTTAAATTCTAAAATGAATGCAAAAAATGTATTCTCTAATTTTTGTTTTATTAGACTTTGCTTTGTTTACTTAACATGGAGCAGTTATTAAAAGAAAAATAAATATTTTGAAGTGAAGTACATATATTATAAAATCTAAAACTAGAATTTTTAATTCGAGTTCTGGAATCATTAAGACGACCGTTTTATATTTATTTTTGAATAATTTATTATTAATTTATTATCAAGCGAATAAGATACTAGAAATTTATAAGGCTTCCAAAATTTTAACAAAAAACATCACTGTAAAATACAATAAGATCGTCACTTATTCATGTTAAAAGTAATATGGAACATGATCGAACGTATGTGGAGGGTATTCAAACTTTTCTAAGTAACGCATACTGCCGAGAATTTCGGGAGGATATGACTATAAACATATTACGTAAACAGAAATGGCGGTATACGAGAGGAAATATTAATTTGTTGTAAGAGTCTATTGATCGTAATAAAATTCGTTGTTAATGTGTAAGTTCGCTCTAATATCTCATTTCATTTGGAAATACTATTTTAAAGTTTGAAATTTAAACATTATTTATAGATAAAGGGAAAAGAAGGCAATTATTATTGTTGTAAAATATTCATAAATGTGGATTATCAAATTCCGAAACTAGGGAGTGTGTATTACATGCACCAATGATATTTTTCTTTATTATATATAATTACACATATATATATATATATATATATATATATATATATATATATATATATACTCACACATATATATGTGTGTGTGTGTGTGTTTGTGTGTGTGTGTGTGTGTGTGTGTGTGTGTGTGCGCTTGCGTGCATGCGTACCTGCGTGCATGCGTGCGTGCGAGCGTGCATGCGTGCGTGAGTGTTTATTTATCAAATTTTATTTCTAGCTTGGCATATTAAGTTTACAGTGGCGTATTTACTGTTACGAAATCAATCTCTTAGAGCTACCCAAAATAATTTAGTTGAAAAAGATAAGTGCTTTGGTACACTGTGAGTAATTTTTGAAAGATAATATTTTTAATTACAATATCCCTGTGATTTAATTGGGTTAATCAGAAGACCCGTTTACTAGTCCGCTGACAGACCACCCATATCCATTTAGTATATCAGTGCACGAAGAAATTTCATTTACACTGTAGTGAGAGTCAATTTGGAAGTCATCAGAAAATAAATGATATTTAGAGGGCAGTGGTTTAATCATGGGATCAATAAAAATAGAGAAAAGAAGTGGGAAAAACACTACAATGAGACAAGTCAGCAATGAGACTAGTCCATTTTAAATCATTTTTAGAATATTTGATGACCTATTTGCGGCCACAAAAATAGGAGTTAAACCAGTCTATACATGATTATGACAAATTTTAAGCCGATATATCAAAATATCAAAGTCCATAGAGTTGAATGCATTATTGAAGTGTAATAATAGGACAGAGATTTGAGTGTTATTCATAGCTAAGCGTACATCGTTATTCACTTTTAGCAATGCGGTTGAAGTACTGAACTATCTTCAAGCCGAGTTACAGGGAGTCTAGTAAATTATTTAAAAATGTGATCAGCTGAGAATGTACAATTTGCTCAAACACTTTTGTTAGTAGTTATAATACGAATATAGGTCAAAAATCGTTGGGCTGTTTTGGGGCAGCTATTTTGGGTAAAAAATAATATGCACCTTCCGCCATTCATAAAACATATATATTAATCTAGAAGTATTAAATATTGCAGTAATGGTGAGTACCAAAATATAAATAATTGGAGCAAGAGAGTCGATACTTGGACTGTCATTGCCAACCGATTTCAATTTAATTTTGAGAATACTCTTTTTTCAGGTACTGAAATTTTCTAGTTTCAAACTCACTGCAGTGGCTAAAATAATAGGTTAAATTGAATAACAAATTTTGAAATCATTAAGATAGATAGAATATTGCATCATTTTACGTTGTATACCGATACCCGGAGTACCTAGAAACTTTGATATATTGGATGAGATACATTCGTTAGTCTTTTTACGGATATAATTTTTTTTATTTTTGCATATTTGCGATACTTTGTTTCTTAGTAGTCTATAAGTTTTCCACGAAAGATGTCTTTGGTTTCATATTTGGCCTTACACTTTATGATATTATTGAGGCAGGCAGTAGGGTTTTCTGAATTTAATTCGCATTAGTGGTGGATGTTTAGTCATAAAGTTAGAAAGATCGTAAGTAAAATTTTGCACCATATTATTTACATTATTCAAATATGAGATAGCACCCCAATCGAGAGAATGTATATCCAAGCAAAGTCAATCTGTCTATTTGGCGAAAAATGCGACGATGTATTATCGACGAGGACTTAGGATTGATATATTTTGGACGAGGACTTAGGATTTTTAATAGTGAGGAAGATATGAAAGAGATCATGATGAGAAAAGTATGAAGTAAACTGACCCCAGATAGAACAAAGTTTATTTTATAAAATTGATGATAATTAAGTCAAAAAAAGAGTTACAAGACTCGGTGTGGAATATGAAAAAGGAACGAAATAAACCTAGATTTGCCAGTGACTACATTTGCGAAGCAGATTAGCTCTTGGGCCACCTATAAAAATAAAGTATTGAAATAATTAAGACTTCGTTTTAGAGGGAATTAAGCTTTCAATAATTTCTTCAAATTCATAAAAATTTATTCCCAGACTGTACCGGACTTTTCTACTAATAGACAAAAGGGAGACATTAACTAGTATAAAAAAGGGAGACATCAACGAAGGGATATTTTGAGTGAGAAGACTGATCGAGAGGTAATTACATAATTATTTGATAAGACAACCCATGACCAAGGTAGATCAATGGGTACATCTTTCTGTGCAATTGATATTTAATGAAATGGAACTTGGTTGTTCAAAAAGGACCTTCTGAGTAATGAAAGTTTAAACTATAGCTTAATGACGAAACGTACGTGCACCGTAAAGTGATTAAAGGTAACAATAATGTCAGAATGATGTGAAGGCAGGCTTTGAGCCTATATACGACAAATATTTTAATTTTTGTGTTATCATTGAACATACAATATAGCATGGAAAAGGTTCTAATTTTTTTTTATATAAATTGTTCATTTGTGTAATATTGCAAGGAAAGGAAGCAAAAAGAATTGGAAGACGTAAAGTATCACATCGATGCCCAAAAAAATGTAATAATGAAATAATATGGAAAGAGGGAATAAATAAAAGATCACAATTATAAATATATAAAAAACTAATTACACCTACCTAGGTGATGAAGGCGTGAATGAAATCTATACAAAAGAAGAATGGTATGCATCGAATGTGATACAAAAATAACAAAAGCTTCACAAATCTATTTCGTAATGGAATATAGCCTTTGTAGATAAAGAACCTTAGAGTACAAAGACAATAGCGTTGAACATATTTATCGCCCGCTGGTCAAGAAATGAATTAGAATATCATATATAATATAAGTGGTGGGCGAGAATGGATGGTAAATACGGAAGACAAGTTGCAAAAAAAAAATAAAAATATACAGTGATAAAATAGTGATGAAAATATAAAAAGTGATACGATGCTAAACGAATTGTCGTTATAATTAAAGCAATTGTTGATATGGTTTATATACATTGTGACTTTATTTACTTGACCATGACCTTTATTAAACAGGCCGACTTCCAGCTTTATTCGATGAGACTGTACTAGTTACTTTGGCCGATTCTAAATGTTCGTAAATAATGATTGTTTCCTTGTAGCCATCGGCACATAGAACTATGACCTTACCATCATGCGTTCAGCAATTGACCGATCAAAATAACGATCGCGCTACTGGAGTTGAGTTGCTGACGCGATCTTATTGAACACTTATTTTTGGACCAGACCTTATAACGTCCAGATTTCCGAGCGAATTTTACTACAATTGGCCGGGAATTAGAGCGCTGTGTGTTTATGAGATATGACAGATATGACAGGGGAATTCAAAATAGGTGCTTGTGATAGATTTTAAACTGTGATTTTTATTGAAAATGATATTAGCTATTGCTTTATAACGTACGTCTTTCGTGGGGCTTTCCTCAACATAGTGGATGAGCAAGAAATCACGGCGTCGTTTGATCTGCAACTTGTGTAATTCTGTTTAAATCATTAACGCCCGCACAAACCTCCCAAACAACAATTTTAAATTTGGATATTAAATAATTTGTATGACATAAGTAATCATTAAGGATGTTTTATTTCTTTTCTCTATGGTAGAGAGAGTCTTGGATGTTTACAAATGCTTACAAAAATTATTGATTTGGTTTTGAACAGAAAATATTAAGAAAATTTTTAGGAATAATAAAAGAAAATTATATTTAGAAAATCTATTTATTACAATAAAAATAGACAACCAAATGCAAGTCAAATTCTTAGATCCTATTGCATTAGATAGATCAAACATGTCCATAGGTATAGTGATACTAAATTTGTCAAAAATGACTTTTCACAGCCTCCGATGTATGAAAAGGGCTTAAGACCATAGGCATTATCCAATGGAAGAACTTAATTGCAAATAGCTTTTAAACCTACACTGATGATACTTTGAGTGAATTATTAGCACCGGGCAACTTTATGATCAAGTTTTTGCAGTGTATAGGAATGGTAAACTTTACGAGCGAGGAATGAAATATAACTCTGTGGATAAGCAATAACATAATCTATTCATCGAACATTTTAACCGTTGTGTTGTGTCATATGATATATAAGAAATGTTCACATCAATCACTTCTATTGTACCCGGTACCATAAACAACTGTCTCTTTAACTTTCATGGTAATTCTTTCATAATTTACTTTTGTTCCATTTAAAGCTGTATTTTGTTTATTTTTTATACTTTATAAAAATATTACGGCACGATATTGACTAAAATGACCCTTATATCATAAAAAGTTTTTTTTCCATAACCTTATGAACAAAATATTGCCAAATACTCATAAATTCGTTTAGATTAACATCCAAGTAATATACATATAATCTGAACAAACGGTTCGGATGGGTGCGGCCTAAAGTATTTGAAGTATTTAAAGATAAAATTATTTTATGTATTTCAACCCAAACGGATTGAACCATATATTTCCCAACCCCGATCGGAGATTTTTTTTGCTTTTTAAGTATGCAAATAATAATAATAGAATATTAAATACTAACTTAAGACACTAGGTTGTTTCAATTGAAGTAAAGTTAAATTTAATGTTCATACATTCGGTATTTTAAACTGTAAATGTTAGTTTTATTAGTGATCATGTTTTTCTATAATGATGGGTTACGATTGCTACTAATATGTTTGTATGGAAATTATTTGAGGACAAGAATTTAAGAAGTATGCAAATAGAATATTGATGGTTCTTAAAAAAAATATAAATTTATTCTGTAAACTTAACCTAATCTAGCTATTTATTTGTCAAACTTGATAGTATAAATAACAAATTTAATGCAATATTTAATATCTGAATGGGCGTATCACCTTAAATTCGAAAAAAGTCATAATAGAGTAAAAATATATATATAATGCAAAGAGAGGGAATCGGTCAAGTGATATCTTTGGCAACGTGAATATTTAGGTAATTTGAAATGGAGACCAAATTACTGTATTTGTATGCCCTACTCATACCAAACTAATTATTCTATTCATAAGTATACTGCATGAAAATTCAATAATGGAATGTGAGTTATGATTTGGGAATTATAAACGAATACCTTTCTTGGTTCAATTCACTTAATGATTTAGTAAAAATGTGAGACTCACAACATATTCTATACGAATATATTATTAGTCCATGGGTCCGGAAGCGGCAGAATTCATGACTAACTCAGTTAGGAAGAGTAAAAATATGTTGTCAAAACGATAAATTTTATGTAAACTACCCTTAGTCGACTGCTCCAATAGCATATCGTTGAAAGTAATTCCCGTAATCATAATACTGGGAAGGCGATTTGGCGAGTTCAATGTGTAGCTTCTCGCCCAGTGGCTTTACCACTTGTCATTGGTCCATGACATTTTCGTTATGCGATTACAACCCCTGCTCGATGAGCTGACGGGGATCGAGCCTGGGTACCCACGTTGTGTCGCGTCGTCAAAGGCTGTATTCAACGCGAAATCGACACTCGTGATCAACATAGCATAGTACCGATACAGCCCAGTGACATTGGAATTAAATGTACATAACTTTAAGATTCATAGCTCTCTCCGGTTCTTCCATCAGTTCTGAGCGAAAGATCGATGATACGCATGCTTGCTTGCAATAACAAACGAATTTTATTTTGGTTGAATTCACTTCTTCACATTGATTCCTCGAAAGATTGCAAAAGAAATGTTTTAAATAAATGTAATAATATGTGAAATTATTTCATATTTATTGTTGTTTGGTATTGTATATTGTGGATATTTATATGTGAAAATTTTTCACACATTGATAATTATAAGCAACTTGTCCCTAACAGTAACATCAATATGTAATGGAATTATGAATTATAACTATTTATTCATGATGTTTCCGTAGTAAACAAAGAGCCTTCATAATTTTACCATAATCATCCATCCGTTTGTCACGACCTAATAGTTTCTATAGATTGAAAATTTTTTAAGTAGATACTTTAAATAAAGGATCTTAATTATTCGTGGAAAAATATTAAAACACTTTTTTGTACCTGTTGAATGAAATAAAAAAACCAAATTAGCTTACGAAATTTAAAATATTTAATAAATTAGATTAATAAGAATATATAAACGATGTTTGTAAAGAAATTACTTTGTTTAAGGAATATTTTCATTTTTAATGTTTTTTAAATTTCAGAAATAAACATATAAAGATAATTTTTTAATCACGCACTTAATTTTTTAATCACGTACTTTTTTTAATCCTAGGTGCAAAAGATTTCCATTATATTTTTCCAAAGTCGTTAAATGGAAATCAATTATTTTCGACAAAAAAAAATATTATAATTTGTTCGCGCTGAAAGCTACAATAGTCCTGACAAACCCATTATATATGAATTTGCAGTAAGTTATTGAGGTCAACACCGTGTCACCACAGCCCTATCTGTCCCTTCGTGCTGAATGTTATCAAAAACCCATTCTGGTCGCTCTCTTTTATCCAAAAAAAGTGACCACGCAATTAATTAAATTTTTGTGGAACCGACATCTGGATTGGGCTTGAAAACTTCTTGTAGATGTTCCATAAATACTTGAGCTTTCTCTGCATCGTTAGTGGCCCAAGAGTTATTTGCATTGCGAAGGGGTGGCTGGTGACTTATAGGACGTTTGAGATATTTGGTTGCTTTCCACAGTGAGTAATCAGTCGAGGGTTTACTATCCAGCTCTTGTAAATACGTCGTAAGGCTTTGGTTACGGTCATCACCTAGCAGTTGTTTAAGTTGTGCCGTCAATTTGTTATATTTTGTTTTATCACCTGGATATCTTGTAGTCTGTCATTTTTTTCTAGCCTTACGCTTCTCAGCCAACAGTTCCCTGATAGTTAGAGAACAATGAAGACCGTCGTTAGTGGTGGGAGGAGGCTGAGGTGTAGCTTCCCATGCAGCCTGTTGGATACTATTGGTAATGTATTCCACTGCCTGTGTGATGTCCTCGTCCGACTCTAAAGGTATCGTTGTGTTAATGGAGTTTGTAATTAATTCCCTGAAGTAATTCCAATTTGTTCTACGGGTATGAAGTCTGCACGGTTTTTCCCTTCTAAGAATTGTACGACTTAATTTTATCTCAACAGGTGAGTGATCAGAAGAGAGATCTGTACTGGAATTGCAGATAAAATATACGCTGTTGATACCTTTAGTGACACAGAAGTCTATTAAATCTGGTTTCTTCTTTGTGTCAGTAGGCCAGTATGTTGACTTACCAGTAGAAACGACTCCAAGATGCAATTTTTTAATAGTCAATAATAATTGCCGTCCCTTAGGTGAGATTATCCGAGAAACCCAGTGCTTGTGTTTAGCATTAAAGTCACCACCTGCGACGAATCTTGGCCCCAATGTTGCAAAGTACTCCTCATAGTCATCTTGTTTTATGTTATGTTTAGGGGGACTGTAAACGGCTGATAAGGTCACTGGCCCAGACCAGTCTTCTATCACTATGTTAGTAGCCTGCAGTTTTTCTGTACAATAGTGGTTAACCAAGTAGTGTCTAATATTATTCTTAATCAAAATTGCATTTTTTGTAATTTCTGCATATTTAAAGCCTGCTGTTGTTGTCATGTTAGATAATTGTTTTATCTTATCAATTTGTGGAGGTCTCTTAATTCTTTCTGGTGGCTGTGCGAATTTAATATTTTGTAGCTCTCTGTAGAATTTGCAACCCGTATAATTTGCTGGATGGTTACCTTCACACAGTATACACTTTACTTGGTCAGATCTGCTTTTACGGGGGGCAGTCAGCTGACAAGTGATCTCCTGCATATTTTATGCATTTTGGGCTTCTCCTACAGTAAGCTTTTGTATGCCCATATTGAAGACACCTTCCACATTAAGGAATTTCCCTCTTAAGTCTAGGAGGTTTAAATACTACTTTGCAGTGCAGTAGATATTTTATGTCATAAATGGACTTATTATTTTCTTTCTGCTTTATTTCCACTATAAACATAGGTAGTGGTTTTTTAGTCGCATGTTGTTTTATATTCCAAATATTGGTGCTTTCATGATCAAGTTCTGCTAATGCTTCTTTTGTTTCGTTAATGTTTGTGGAGGGATGCATTTTTTTAAGACCGCTTTGAAGCTCCTGTCTTGTTTTGGTTTATATGTGTAAAATTCAGTTTCTGTTTTCTCCAGCTCTTTGACGATTTTGGTGTTTTGAGTTGAATATTTACCTGTTCCTTATGAAGTATCTTCATCTCATATTTATTGAGAGCATGAGCTTCTAATAGGTCTATTAGTGGTTGGATATTGCTCACTCTGTCAACGAAAATTGGAGGTGGCTTACTTGTTTTTACAATTTTAGTGTCATTTTCCGTATTAAGATGTTGTACTGCTTCATCTTCCAAGAGAGCAAAGCTGTTTGATGTAGGTATATGTGAGGGTTGAGATAGCCAGTCAGAATCAAGTTTGCTTTGTTTCTGGGATCTTAGTGGTTCAGGGCTAGACCGTAGTCGTTTTTTATTTGTAACTTGAGCCCAGTCCGTTACCATTTCTGTGGTTTGTTGGGGTTCTGCCCGAATGTCACTGGTCGATGACGATCTTGGCCTATGGAACATGCTTACGTGGAATAATTGTTGTGTCAGCGTTTTTTTCGTCTCAATCTGATTAAATTGTCGTTGATTTTTAGATTTTGATTTTTCCGTTGTCTCCGTCAAGTCTATACTTTCTTTTGCCTTACTATTTGTAGTCGCCTTCCCAATATATCCATTTTCTATAGAGAGCAAAATTTTGTCCACCCCAGATCCTGAGGGGTTGCCCGAGATTGACTCGGGGAGGGATTCTCCGGTAATACCGGTACCCTCCTGGGGTAGTTTAGTTTTATGTTCCGCTTCCATAATTAATTTTTTAGTTTGGTACTGTCTCAGTAACCTGTAGCCACTCTTTTTGAGAGGTATTTAGTCCCCCAGGGCTTGTGGTAGAATATTAATATAGTTATACCGCTATTGACCCGGTCGCCAGACCCTCGTCTGTTGTCTAGCAGGGAGCACCACGGAGGCCAGTTGGCCGCCGCCGCCATTCGGCGCGTGCAGGTGAGGTTGACAGTTCCACAAAAATTGAAACGGTCTGCGAATTTCTAGATACAATACACCAACTAGAGCCACCAATTGAAAAATTCAACAAAGCCGAAATAAAATCAGCAATCCGAAAACTAGACGTAGGGAAAGCACCAGGCTACGACCTCATAACAGAGACTGTTTTAAGAGAATTATCTGATGACGATATTAGAGTCCTAACACAGTTGTATAATGCCATTATAAGGAGAGAATTTGTGCCACCACAATGGAAAGTGGCAAAAATTATCATGATTCCTAAGCCAGGTAAAAGTCCGCAAGAAGCTAAGTCATATAGACCAATTAGTTTACTTCCAATTCTCTCCAAAGTCAAGGAGATCTTGTTCCTGAAGAGGCTTAATCCTATAATCAAAAAGTCGAAATTGATACCTGACCATCAGTTCGGCTTTAGAAGACACCACAGTACAATCGAGCAAATTCACAGGCTAGTTGAGGGAATCGCCAAAACATTTGAACAGAAAGGTTACTGCACAGCCTCATTCCTTGACATATCCCAGGCGTTTGATCGAGTTTGGCATGACGGCCTGTTATATAAAATAAAAATGACATTGCCAATAAGATTCTATAACTTTATTAGATCGTATCTGATTGGTACACACTTCTTTGTCAGCCAAGGAGAAACAACAACAGAGCTAAAAGAAATCCTAGCAGGAGTGCCGCAAGGAAGTATAATGGGACCTACTCTGTACCTTCCGTACACAGCAGATTTACCAATATCAGATGATGTCGTTATGGGGACATTTGCAGACGATACAGCTATTATGGCTTCTGACGATACACCAAATCGGGCATCTTACAAACTGCAGGTCAGCTTAGACAAAATAACAAATTGGCTAAAAGACTGGCGCATTAAGGCGAACGAAACCAAATCTGTTCAAGTCACATTTACTACCCGAAGACAAACGTGCCCGCCTGTAACACTAAATGGTATACCGATCCCACATGCAGAAGAGGCCAAATACCTTGGAATGTATCTAGACCGTCGTTTAAGATGGAGGAAACACATTTTTACTAAACGCCTTGCAATGGGTCAACAAGTACGGAAGCTGTATTGGTTAATTAATAAAAACAGTCCACTGTCAATGGAAAATAAACTCCTAATATATAAAGCCATAATAAAGCCAATATGGACATACGGCATACAGCTGTGGGGCACAACTGCGAACTCAAACCTGGAAGTCTTACAAATATTCCAATCAAAACTATTAAGAATGATAGTTAATGCACCATGGTATGTCACAAACGAGAGACTTCACCACGACCTTGGTATAAAATCTGTGAAGGAAGTAATAAGAGACACCATTAAAACTTACAAAGAGAGACTACAGATACACCCAAATGAACTGGCACACCATCTTATGGATGACATATTCCCAAGTGTTCGGAGACTGAAAAGAAGAGTACCACAGGACTTATATTAAATTAATTAAGGAAATGTCATAGGATGTTTACCTTACAAAACCTATAATATTGACACAAATATTGCTGAATGTCTCTTGGACAGATTGTAATAAGAAAAAAAAAAATTTAAAAAAACGCAATTAATTAACAGAATGTCTTAACGTAAATTTACTAGCGACCGCCTGCGGTTTCATTATGTGAGGACTAATAATCTTCTAATATTAGAAAGAAGTAAAATTTGTTTGCTTGTTCCTTTGCAGGGGTAATCTCTGGAACTACCAAAACCAATTTTCAAAATGAGTTTTAACAATTAAATCTCGGTATTAACAAATGAAGTCAGATGAAAAAGCGTTGCTTAACAAATTTATTCGCATACGCTGACCAAACGGTAGGATATAAGTGAAAAAATTGTGCCAGGAACATATTAGTCATTAAGCCACAATAACGTTTTTATGTTAAAAATAAATTTTAAAATTAAAAGGCGATGTAAAATGGTACTTTTATTATATTATTATAATATTAATGTGTTTCGAAATTTAAAGTGACTTTCCCGAATTTCCGTTATGTATTTCATCATTATTATACAATTAAACATTGCTTATTACAGAAATAAAACCATAAAAAATAAGCATTACATCAATAATTACTACGCATAGAATCAAAAATAGGTACATAAATGAATTCCATAATCACAAACAAAAAATTAGAAAAAAAATATGCACAATTTTCAAAACGGCAAAAGAGACGGCAAAAAGAAGTATTCGCTGCAAACAGCTATATTACCATTTGATTTCTTATTTCATATAAATTTTTACAATGCGTAACTAATATATATTTATTTTATTTTAATCTGCTTTCTTACATATGAATGGCGCCAGTCGCAAAAATACTCAGATATTGATCAGGGACACCCGAAGACATAAATTTCAAATAGGTATCGTAACGTTCAAAATCAAATCTTTATTACTGAACCATTCAAAAAACCATATATCCATTTACGAACTGACTTCAAATAACCACCGAATAAGAAGCGCACTGAATATTATAAAATAACAAAGAAATGCTACATTGAAAATTTTGCGGTAAAATACCTTGTCATAACAAAAATAAATTTGCAAAATATGGTTACTATAAGATATTTTTGGAATCGATGTCGAGTCTACGCTTCTCTCATATTTGACGTTCACACCTGCTTCTGACAATTTCTCTGACATTCATGACGACTATCTCGTCTCTTATATTCAGTAGTATAAACAGATGAGGGCTGCATTACAGTTAATATTGACTCCAGAAATCGCTAGCATTGCCTGTACCTTGTAAATTTATTTATGTGCGAAAAAAATACTTTACCACAAAAGTTGTGAGTATTTGTATTTTTATTACTTTACACTTTTTAGTCGGCTTCTTATTCGATAGTTTTTTTGCCGATGATTAAATTTTTTTTGTAAGAATATGGTATTTTTCGATTTTTAGTGCAATATAGATTAACCAAAATTTAGCGAAATTGCGTTGAACTCAATGTCTAAAATATCTCTTTTGTTGAAATAGGAAGAAATGATTGCAGCATTTAATAAACCTAAATAAATTCATATATTTCCACATACACATATTTATACACATAAACTTAGATACATATATACGAAATATAAACTACACTTCTAAATTTGGTTTTGCCGTAGTCAGTGCTTCTCTACTTACTTATCTACCTACTAACTAATAACTTAAATATTTTATGCCTTTTTAACTCCCGGCACAAAAAAGAGTGGTGTTATTAATTTAAATATGTATCTGTGTACCTGAATGTCTGTCCGTGGCGTCGTGGCTCATTTTCATTTAGTTTTTTTTTTGTTTAAAAGATCACACGATCCAGAGTATTATTAGCTATCGTTCAAGAAAATAATTTGAGGGCCATTTGAAGATCATCAGCTGTTTTCTAGTTGATTAGCAACTTTGGGAGATCTGATCGATTTGAAATTTGGTATACTGTTACTTCATGATATTTCAAGAATATGATAATCTTGCTCTGATGCTAAGGCATCTCCGAAAATTACTAAGACGCTCATCTCCCCGTTAACTTACAGCATATATATCATATTTGGGCCCATTGGAATGGTTTCAATGAATAATTTATAGATAGATGGTGATCAGAGTGATGATGGAGCACGAAAGAGAAATGAGGAAAAATTGTTCACCAATTCCAAGCTACTTTCAATCGTTACGAAATTTAGTTTACGATGTAGTACCGTTTGTGGCAAATTAGTGTATGAATGTGTTAAGTGAATAAAAGAATTAATGAGTGAATAGGATTGTCGTTCTGGAGTCTCATTCAAACGAGACGCATTTCTGGCGCATCTCACAGACCTTTCCTCAGGAGTTTCATTTAATGTAGACCGAGTAATATATTTAATAATAAACTTTGCATCTCTGGCAAGCCTGAAGGAACGTACCCTTAGAGTTTTGTTAGATTGTGAAATACTGGTAGATTTCAATGATTTTTTTGATTGACGTAAACTAAAGTTTCTTTTCTTCTTTCTAAGTTTCTTTTAATCTATATAAATTCATCCTCGCCCCATTTCTTTCTAAATAAAACTGTGTCTTGTGAACTTTCTCGACTGGGCAATTTAATCTTTCTAGTAAATAGTGATATAAAAATTTTATATCTTTCAGGAGTATTCTCCTCAGGTTGTGTTAATTTGTCGTTTGGCTTCATTATGCATTTTTTTAGTTTTTCGCACCAAGCCCATTTTAATGGTGTGGAGAAACAGTCCCATTTTAATGGGCGAAAATCTATTAAATTCGGCTAAATCATCTTATGTTATTACACATACAATTGTTTATTATTAATAATAACGGAATAAACTCCATTAATGTTAAGTGCAAAATGAAACTATATTAGATAGTTATTACGTTTAACAAAAAAAATCTTACAATATTTTATTAACGTACAGTAATCTTAAACTTATATAGAAATTCACGGCATACATTTATCATGGTCTTAACACAAGAAAATTAGTTTTTTTAATGAGACGTATCATTTAGCCACACAATAAGTAATAAAGCTAGTTATTACGGCAATAATGAAGTAAATGTGCGAAATAATCACTTTAGCATAAAAAAATATTATTTATTAAATTTAGCCTAGGAAGATTAATTTACTCCGAAAAATTCGGACTTAATCTGGAACATTAAAACTAATACGTTGTTCGTAATCAATCACCCTAAGTCCTCTAATAAACTGAATTTAATCATGTTTATTCACAAAATACCAAAGAAAGTAAGATAGTCGAAATAATAATTTCAGGCTGAAACTCAAAACCGAACTTGCGATATTACATTGCCAAAACGTTGCAACTCTAAAAATATTTATGAAAATACAACTATTGTCAGAATACATAGATTTCGGTAAGGCAAGAACTCGGGTCGCAATTTTGTATCTCTTTATATTGTCGATCGTAGCGTGTCTACTAGTAATATATAAAATTTAAAAAATATAAAATAAAACATAAATTAAAAATTTAAAAAAACGCCGACATAAAACTAAAACTCTAAAAAGAAGAAAATAATAAATATAGAAAATAGTAAATAGTAATATTTTTGTCCAAGCGTCGTCACGTCGAGGGACTGCTAAGTAAATAAAATAAAACCAAAATACATCTAAAATGATAAAGTATAAAATTTAAGTACAAGTAATTCACCTAAGTAACGTAGGTAATTAATAAAACAACAATACCAAATTGATGAGTCTAAATCTTAATTAATTTACTCCGAAAAATTCGCAAAATAGACTTCACGTGTCTACATGTTCGGGTCGGCACACTTGGTGACACTTCCGCGCCGCATACCGCGCACCGCGCACGCGCGGTGAAGCGTGAGTTAGTACGCTAGCATCAAAACACATAGGCCTCGCAAGATATATTAATGCATGAAATTAACTTCTTACGTAAATAAATTATGATAAAGAATAAATAGGTAACTCTATTCTTTAACAACGAAGTGGTAATTAAAGACGGATTGTTTTTCATATTTTATATAGTGGCTACATAATTATAACTTCTCCCACATCCCGCAGTTAATCCCGCATCTACAGCTCAAAATAGCTATTTTGACCCATGGATACGGAACACGCGTGACTGGAGGAGACAACGTCAAACAGAAGAGGCTTACACCCATCGTTGTGTATATATAGCGTGATGCTTCGCTGGTTTTTCGCCTTAACCGACATGCATGAAAAAAGAGTCCTCTAAGTTAACATGGAAATACTTCCACTCTTAATTTATTCTTTCCTCGCCGATTACTTAATTGCAAACTGAACAGACATCCGAATGTCGCACTCTTTATATACCCTACTAGAAATATTCTAGAAGCTTTATAATATTCCAGAAATCGGTCAAAAAAAGTGGCGGCTTACGAGGTGTAATCTTATATACATGCATATATGTAAATATATATGTTTATGTAAATATATGTACACACACAAACACACACACACACACACACATATATATATATATATATATATACATATATATATATATATATGTATATAACAGATCAGCAAATCATATGTTTTAAGCAAACAGACTCCCATAGCATAAGATGAATGGGAAACCGAAGGTAATAAATAAAGAATTTGCTTGACACTAAAATTATAATTTAGAAATAGAAAATCCTCAAGTCTCGCAATTGAATCTGGCAGTACCACAACAGCACCAAGATTGAGTTTCATCCCGAAATTTGCGGGTGCGGAGCGTCTACTTGTGAGCCACAATACTATTTTAAAAACAGTAAATCCTTCATTCTGGCAGTTTGGGAAGATATTATTCCTTGTAGATTAGGGTTGAGAAGTCGGAATTTGAAGTTAAGTTGTTTAATTTTAAAATTAAGTTGAGACCCAAAACATTATTTTAAAAATAGCAGATGCTCAGGACTTGCTGTGCAGATGGGCAGTAGTTCTGCAGTGTCAGGATTGAATTGTTGAAATGTATTGACAGAATCACTTCTTGAGTCCCCAAATATTAGTTTAAAAACATCATATCTTCAAATCTCAGCTGAGCTTTATCTGTGTCAGTTAGGTTAAATCAGGATTTATGAATAAAAAGTTAAAATTATATTGTAAATACCCGTATATGCCCGTATATTCACTCCATTACTATCTTGCCACTTCAAGATAAGTAAAATGAGGTGAAACTGGATGAGTGTATTCTTTATCACTGAAGAGGTCTTATCACCACCTTTTTGTTTAATCATAGTATTCCGATTTTGCTAAAGAGCAAATTTATATAGATCTTAGTTATGTCTAATTAAATTATCAATAGACCTAAATTATAACTAGTTGATCACGGCACCTCTGCTGTTCGATGTCGAGGAATTTTAAAGTGTACCTTCAATTTTCTCTGTATATCTTATACTCTAACTTATTTTTCTTAGAATTGTAATAAGAAAAGAATTATAGAAAAAAAGAAAGAATCATATAAATTGGTTTTTAACAATATCTTCCAAACTCAATCACCGCACCTGTTCTGTTTAATTTTGGGAAAATTTTCAATTCAGGTATGAATAATTAATAAAAATAATGGCAAATTCATTTGAATTTTGTTTTTAATGAGTTTTTATTGTAAACTATTTTGAAGCCTAATATTTTCTAAATTGGATTTTAAAATTAAAAATAATAAATAGAGCCTCAATTTCATATTATAAATTCATCAATAACTACAGTTCAATATAACACGACTTAAAAAAATTCATCCCATTTTACACGTAATTATAGTAATGCGCGCATTAAGTTAGCGAGATAACATATGTTGAATATCATAAATGATTATTTGAATAACCGATTACAAGAACAGCTATACTTTTTTCGAATGACTTTATCAGAAGTACCTCAAAATTTGAAGGGGATTTTAAATATTTAAAAAATTATTTTTTTAGGTTTTAATTTTTTAGAGCTGGTTTGTCATTAAATCTCATTAAAAACAAATTATTAACAAAAAAATCATAACATTGATTAAAGTATTGATGGAGAAAATTTACAAAAAGTTAATTGTACTCAAAAGTATGACAAAAAAGTGAATTGTACTCAAAAGTATGACTCAAAAGTATGACATTATGACAAAATGAATTTTTGACTATTCAAACATGATAAGATATTGCATAGTTTAGTTGAATTGTGTATTTTATCGTAAATGGTAAACTATTTAGTAAAGATTATTATTTTTGTTAATGAAATAGAAAAAAAAACGAAAACTTATTATAAATTTATGAAGTGTTAATTAAACGATATATTGAGAAAAAATTAAATCGAGTAACTGCTTTATACAATTGTGAAAACACAGATGTCAAATCAGAATGTAAAATTATTACACATTGACCAATATGACAACAGAAAAAGTCTTAGAATTTTAAAATTTACGGAATGATCCAAAATATGAATCTGAAGTGTCGCACGAACGATAACCAGAATGTAAAATTGAACGTTTAACGAATTAAAATTTAAACCTAATTATTAAAGTTCTATCAGTTATGAAAAATCTAAAAATGCAAAAAGTGAAGTAAAAAGGGCACGGATAAAAAAGAGAATTAGAGACAAACTGTAGTTCTTAAAAAACCATTAATTACATCAAAGATCTTTTTAAGTACTATGGTATTTTTGGGGATTTAACTTGGTCTCTTATTAATGTTGTAACTGTTAGAACTGTGTGTGTAGAAGTGTTTAACTGTTAAAATATTTAGTATACCAAAGAAACTTGTTGGGAAAGCAAAAATATTAAATTCTAGCATTATCAATCGATGAATTGCTCTTTTACATGGAAGAATTCAGGATCACAATATTTATATACTACGTTACGCTAGACAAATTTACCTAGACCATTCTTTGTCTTCAAAAATCAGTTTTCTCGTGGAATATAACTATTTATGCAACTGAATGTGCAATCAACATATTATTGTGTACAAGCGATCAGAGAAACAAGGTCACGAAACAGGGTTTGAGTAGGTCTTAGTAACTTGCTTATAATAAATATAGAAAAGGATATATTGGAAAATAATGAGGAAGAAAGATATTAAATTAGACCTTTAGTAGATTTTTGGGATATAGGGTTCATGAAATATTTAATGTTATGAGAGTAGATCAACCTATTATTTTATTTAAGGCCTGGAATACCTTAAAGAAATATAACCCCAAAATATCCAAAATATCCATAAACCGATTATACAGAATGTGGTTCCTTGCTGATAATTGGGAGATTTTCAAACAATTTACAATCATGTGGGATGGAACTTATTAGGAAGGCTACGAAATGAAGGAAATTATAGAATTAAAGGTAAAAAAAATCACCTAAGCGACTTTCTAAATTTATACGAGTTAAAGCTATGATGTGAGGTGACTATGAAGTTCAGTGTTTTGCAGAGACCAATATAGAAGCTTTAAAATTTCCTTTGCAACGAAAAGAGTGAAGTTAAAAACAAATTAAAGAATAGTAGCAGCAAAATAATTAAGCGTTTAAAAATAATGAAGGGCTACAGTTTACTGACGTATTGCACATACGACTCGGCGTAACGGACGGTCTAAACAGTAGTTAAACAAATGGTATTGGCTATTTCTGGAATTATACATAATTTATAATTTTATTACTAGTAAAATTATAATTGCCCTTGATTTTTAGGTAGTAAAATTGAGTTTATTATTGATATCCTCATTAATAATTCTGGGGAGAGAATCTACAGTCCTATTACATAAGTGATATAGTTTGCCCAAAGGTGCGCTGCACATTACATGATTATTCAATAATGTCGTCTTTTAACAAACGACGAGTTACAGAAGTAGTTTATATTTCGCTGGCGTCTTATTCCGCTATATTTTACACTTCTCAGGCGATTTGTATTAAGGAAAAACATTCTGTTTATAAAAAAATATTTTAAATTATATTGAATATGATGAATTAACAAATACATGGGCACTTTCCGAATTTAAGTGTTCTCTTATGAAATATATATACATATATATATATATATATATATATATATATATATATATATATATATGTATATATATATATATATATATATATATATATATATATATATATATATGCGTTTTATACCTATTTTTGACAAGAGATCATAAAATGAGCACAGCAGCGCATATCTACAAAGAAAAATTGTTGTGTGAATATAGTAATACCGGAGTGATCTTATAACATTAACTTCGATTTTTGTGTTACAAATAGATATATGATCTAAGAATTAATAGCGCAGATGCAAATAATATTTTTTTAACTTCCATTTTCCCTATAAGTATAATAACTCTATTTCCATTGAGTTAGTCATATTAAATATACGGCTATTGATTGCCTGATCATATTAATCTACCTGTGCCGTATTTTATGTTTGTGTAAATAACTACTAATTTGTTAATTCAATAACGCTGATAAATTCATGAAAGTATATCGATAAACATAAATTATCTACGTAAGGAAACGTAACCCACTATTACCTTGAATGACCAAGCAGAGAAGCAAATTAAAAATGATTTCTTCTGCTTTAAAAATGCATTGGAAAAGTATTTAAAACTGCTTCGTGCATCATTTGAAAATATTTTTATATTCGTTTTCAGTCCTTGTCAAAGAAAAATTGCTTTAATTTATTAACAGGCACATGTTGTAGCTAAGTTTAAAGAAAATCTATAAAAATCTATAAAGAAAAACGATAAAGAAAATTTATAAAGAAAAACATACTCTGACGACAAACAAAATTGTGAATCATAAAATATTAACGTATTAGTTCAAAAATGTGCATTTCTCAAAAATTTCAATAGACAATTGAATTTATCCTCTTTGATTTTTTTTTCAATATAATCGAACAAAATGTAAGATATTAAATATTAGAACTTCGTTTGTGGTTAGACTACGGATATATATTTAAAATATGTTAATATTACAAAAATATATGCAGGCTGGCGTTTCGCGAGAAAGCATGGACAGTGTATTTAATAAGTACAAATATATACTTATATGTACTTACATGTACGAGGCACACCTAATGATAACGGAAGTTTAAGCGGTCCCTGTTTCCAAGTTGTGAAATTAGTAAACCTTAAAATATTCGTTTTGATAAACGTGAGCCCTGTCATCGTTTTGAATTTTTTTTTTCATTTTCAGCTGCCAAATTAATATTTCTTTTCATTTAAATGTTTTTGACAAAAAAAGTTAAAATCGTTTGTCATTTACACATAGCTAATATGTATACATGTATATAGATATTAAGGGAAATAAGTCATTGGTTAAAAGAAGAACAAATCATTTATACAATAAAATGCAAGTAAATCATTTACCCGATATAAGAGCCAAAGTGTCGTGTAGGTTATTCAAATTTTTTTATATATTTTTTAAAAATATTTCCATGATCTGACATGAAAAACGGACTAATTTGTTATATTAATATTAGTGGAAACTGAAGTCAAACGTTGATTAACGTATCATACATTCAAACCATAGATATTAATTTTAATAACTCAGACTAGATCTTTAAATGAGTAGAAAAATTATAAAAACATCTAGCCGAATAACCAAAAATAAATCCTGTCGCACAAGAGAAGGGCTTCCCTATAAATGTTGCGTACATATTTAAGGACTGACAAACATTTAAGGGTGCATCTTCATTTAAGGGTTCTATTTATCTGTTTACAAATTATAATTACGTACGTACGACGTAAATACCTATATTGGTCACTGTTTATTTCACAAGCATAAAAATATGGTGAATTTAACATATTTTCTAACTATGTGTATACATGTCTAGTATATAAAGCTATAAATATATTGCCTAGCATATTTTTTATACATAAAATAACTATACATTTTAAATCATAAATTGCTTTTTTTAGTTGATTTCAGTCACTTAAATGAAGTTTCGCAAACCCAACTGCATATAATTAGTTCGTTGACTGTTACTCGTAAACTAACGGTGCAGTAGCTGTCATAATTTTTCTTTTAATGTCGTTATACATACTACTGTCGTGAACATTTTTCAGCTATTTGGAAATAGCGGCTTATTTGGTATGGGGGGGGGGAGGAGGAATCATATCACTAACAAAAGCAACTTTTTAAAAGCTTCGCATTTCACAAACGGACCGAAAAAATGTTCATCACATACACCCAATATTTTTGAACGATTATTCACCGACACCATATAAAATGGGTTATGCGAAATAATGCTCATAATTTAAATTTAGGAGAGATTTCCTAAAGAAATATTTTTAAGGTTCGTTTCATAATTTTTTAAGCGTTATCAGTATGTGTAACGGTACAAAATATCGCTTTATAGCACTAATACTCTACGAGTAAAATGGTAAACTGATCAACGTGGCGAAAGTATAAAGGTTTCTATTTTGGCTACGAAACTTTAATTAGCTCATAGATAATAATTTGCTTTTTAAATTTCTACAATAATTTTAATGTTTTGACAATTATATGTTTGTGTTTACAACATTTTTTACGACCCGTTTTTGTTTAAAAATGTTATTTACAAAAAAGTAATTAAAACTGAAACTTTAATTAACTATTTATTTTTATATAAACGGACTTAAACAATGGTGTTATTTGTAATAAATCTTAAAACAGTACATCTAAACAGGTTTCAAAATAATGAGTCGTATATGGATTTGTGATTCGAATGTTACTAAACTATTGGTTTGAACATAAAACATACAGGTATGCAATACGATACTGAATTTCTGAGTGGTTCCTCTCGAGGAGTTACACTTAATGATAAAAGATGACTTAATTATAATATTTTTAACAAAGATATTGACATATAATAAATATATTATTAATCGAACCCCAAGAATCCATGGGAAATATTTTTGGGATTCGATGTACTGTGTTTTTAAGTATGGCATAATGAACTGATAATCGAATATAGATCAAAGGAATGGGGATTGTGACATATTGTATCTGGCAGAAATAAACCAGAACATCTAGAAAAGATATTTCCTTTTTTCTACTTAAGTGTTCTCTGAGGATACGGTTGCATTTTTCAAAAATTTTGTTATATACGGAAGACAACTGGAAATACTCAGTAATATATCTGGAAAAATATTGCACAGGTTAGGACAATGCTGATTTTAATGAAAAATATGGAGACGTATATTGTGATATAGTGGCTTTTTTGAATAGAGAATAGAAAATCCAAGACAAAAACATGTATTTTATCATTTGTGTCTATTATATTATTATACATAAAGACTTCTTTACCATTGCTAGTATCACCTTTTGTAAATTTTGGTTTATTAGACGTGAAAGTAGTGAAGATAATTTTATTAAAGAAGGTATTAATTGGAGAGTTTTTACATTAAGCGATATAAATGGTAACACTGTTGATGTAGAAGAACTTTTTTTGATACTCAAATCTAAGCTGATATTATGAAATTTTTGCAACATTTAAACGTTTATTAGAGATTGTAATCTTTTTGTTATAGTATTAAGTAATAAAGAAATAATAAATAGTAATTATTACTGGCTTTTGAAGGAAATAAATGTGAACCATCTACAATAGAGGCCAACATATTGAGAAAAGTAATTAAAATGTCGTCCGTAATCTAGAAAATAAAAGTACGTAAAAATTATATGAAATGTATTTAGAAACATTAGAAATAAAAAAAGCTATAATGAAACTGAGTTGTTCTCATGTGAAATTTTAGCTTTCCCCTTGAACAGAGTCGTGAGAATAATTTATACATCATGTTTGGAATTAACTTTACATGAACAACTGAACCTTAGGTACTTCGAACAGGTAAACGTAAAGCTATGCTTTGAACCAAAGTTTGATTTCCATAAGAACGCTATGTCGGTACAGTATATAACTTAAAAAAATCGTCCTCGCTATGTCAGTTATGCGTAGTAACGGATTTATTTATTTGAGCTCTGTAAAAAATGTAAACCAGAGATAATTAACTACTATAACCGAAAGAACAATGGAGTGGATTTAGTTGCACACTGTGCACACTGTGCAATTTTTTAAGAAATTCAGATAGCTAATCACTAACCATGTTTTTTTTATTTGATGAACATAGCTGCTATAAATACATTATACGTGTGCAGAATTAATAAACGTCAATAAAAAGTATTACGGCAAGATTTCCTTACATATATAGTTATAGTAATTGTCATTAGCACATTAACGGGTGAATAATTAATGTTTATCAAGGATCTTAAAAATAAAAATCAGTAATTTTTTTTTAAATATCCGATGAAGAAATTTAGAGCAAAAACGTCCTTGTACTCGTCGTGGCGAAGCATGTCGTCGCTTTATTCTTTGTGGATATATAGGTTTATTATGTTTATTTGGCCAAATATGCGAAAAATTGTCAATAATCTTATAATAATTGTTTTCATAATTGTGTTGATTGATACATTTATTTTATTAATTGAAGAGTTCCTAATGAAACAATGTAATTTTTAAAGCCAAATAGGCAAATTTACCCTAAAAAGAAGTTTTTGCTTGATTGGTTGACCTTATTTGTTTCACAGAAAGTGTGATTTTATTATAATAAATGCTTCATACAACTTTACCTATTTATTTAATATTAACTTTTGATTTCAAAGTGGATGAAATCTATTCTCCGTACGGCCATTTCGATTCCGACTGGGCGCGCGATCACTGTAGGGTAAGTAGGGTTAAATACGAATATACGATCAGCCGGATACCACTACATCATTCGGATAAGGTCGTCGATTTATAAACCTGATTTGATTCATGATTTACTTTCTCTGAATATATTATACTTTACAGGGTATTTTTTGCTTTCATTTTGAATTTCAAAGACAATTAAATAAATATATGAAAATTAAATTATTTCCTTATTTATATTAAAATTAGAAATTAAGTAATTTAGCAAGATAATCGCGGGAAATTTAATTGAATTAAAAATTATTCCAAATATTAAAATCAGGTCGATTTCAGTCAGTCGATTAGTTTTAGATCAATATAATCTATATAAGAATTATACAAAAACTGACAACCGAGTTGTCAATTTCTGTAAAAAATAGATTATTTTCATACAGCGAAATGTTCAAGTAGTTCCGCGAAAAAATTTTAAACGCAATATATTATTGTAAAGTAATATAACTTCTATTTTTTCTTATATAACACTGAGACTCATAAATATGACGCAAGAAGACAACGCAAACACCACATTAACCTCATCGCTATAAAAATAAAAAGAATGCTCGTAAATCTATTCCAGGATATCGAGTTGAATTATTTGTCAAGCTTGGAGCGTAATTAACGACGTAGACCTCCCTCGTCGCTATTCCAGTCTATAGATACTCGTCGGGTAAAACCCACTCGCTTGCTTTTTGTTAAAATCTGCAGACGACAAGCCGTCAATAGAGAAGTGTAGAAAAATATTGGTAGCCTTGGTAAAATATATTTATTTTTATATGTCGCATACCTTCTATCAATAATAGTAACTAGTGTATAGAACTAGCGTGACTTTATGTACATATAATATATATATATATATATATATATATATATATATATATATATATATATATATATATATATATATATATATATATATATATATATATATATGTTTCATGTCTGGCGATTGCCTGCGCTATTGTTATATATCTGATTCTCCATGAGATTATGCTTAATCAAACCTTCTGCGCAAAGCATTCCCAATTTAATATGTAAGTATTTGTTGACTCAGAACTTTTAGTAAATTATAGTTTAGTAAAAATCTTTTAAAAGAGAAAAATCATAAGAGCAAAATCCAGGAGGATGAAAAAAGTATTATTCGGGAATCGATGAAAACTGACACGAAGTTCTTAGTTTTACTTTATTTATATATTAGTGGGAATTTTATTTTTATAATAACGAGAAAGCAAGCACCGTGTTATTTGTTTTTGCTTTCGAAACTTAGTTCGTGAATATTACAAAAAAGATCCATCAAGAAAAATTGTTAAATTGGAAAGATAGCAATTATAGATGTATTAAGATATTGAATTTAAGAAAATATTAATGAAAGCATGTTTTAAATATTTATATAACATTGGAATTTTAACGTTAATAGGTAATAATATATGCACCTCTTACCAAGTTAGTTTCAAAATTATGTGTGAATTATTACCGATGAAAACAATTAAAAATATTATACTCAAAAATAATTGCAGGTAAAGAAGAGATACAAATAAGAAATGGAACTAATTTTTAGACTTTAAATTACCTATCGGAATAATGAAAAATTTAAAACTTAAATGGCAAAAAAATTTAGATTTTAAGCATCCTTCTTTACCTAAAAAAATGGAATTCTTGTAAAGATCACTACGTTACATCCGTACATTTATAACAAAAGTTCTTAAAAAATTGATGTAGGAACTTAATATTTGGCATATTTTTGAGATATAATAATCCACAGATATTTCAATTATGATATATTTGTATGTGAATTTTAAATGCCAAATTAAATTGCCAATTTCTTATTTCAATATTATTTATCAGTGTTAAAAAATCAAGGGATTGAATTTTTTTAAATATTTCAATATTTTTACATGATTTTGAACTTTATGACAAATAACATTAGTACAGTTTCGAAATGGCAAAAGCAAAAATAACAATAAAAGTTTTTTTCGAGTAGTACTAAGAAATTTCTCCTTGATTGAGATAAAGTGTTTAATTATATTTATCTTACTGAATAAAATAAAAAGTACTACACTTTTTATTTTTGAAATTTCGCGAACCACATTCCCATTTATTATTAATTCAGTATTTATTTTTCATACTTAATTTTTTTATTATTTTACGAAATTAGGAATTAGGACTTATTAGCACTTCATACTGATTTGTCCGTACTAACAGCTGTCTTGGCCAAGTCATACCAGGGTAAATGGCCGACCGGATATCGCAGACTCATTCATGGCAAGGAAATAAAAATTAAATAATTTAGCCAGTTACGTAGTTACACAAATAATCCTTTAATTATTTTTCGATTTACCCTGCAGAATATTATCTTATACATAAATATATAAGCATACTATATCTACTGTAGTATTTGATATATAAAAAAAAATTAAATTGTTTCTGGGAGGAGTGAATGCAGAAATAGATTATCTACAATGTGTCGATTTATAGCTTGCGATATATCGATATATACCTTAGGCCACTTAACTAACGAACTAAGTGAGCAAAAGTTCTGAGTTTGTTTTTTCATTAATATGGAATCTGATTATCGATCTAGTAATCAAGAAATTATTTAAATATAAAATTAAACAAAATCATCAATGTTGAATACTTCAAAAAATCTGCCATTTTTTAATTTAATTTATCATATTTTACGTTCAAAAAATAGTTTCCATGATAAATATTAAATATCTTTGTGGTATTTCGATTTTACATTTTTTTTAAAACAAGTAATTTATGTCGCAGACGGCATACCCTGAACATTATAAACTGGTATTCAATTAAACTGGTGTATTTCTAAAAAAAATACCTTATGAAATTAATTATATAAGAAATAATAAAATATGCAAATTACATTTATATGAATAGAGCATTTAAGTTAAAACCTAATAACAATTTCCTTTCAAAGAATGGATCGCAGCATTAATAATTCCTAACAATAAGTTGTTTAATACATTCACTCTCAAATATTTTAGTATACTCGTCTATACTAAAATTTTTCCGAGTATACTAGTCTATAGAATGACTGACCGAAAGTAACGTGAGTTTTTTCAAAAACTATTAGATTTAGAATCATTGCTATAGTTTTCTGATAAACTTTTGGTACTTCAACTTAACCCTATAACTCGTAATTTTTATATGGGAATATGGGAAGAGGAGGCCGCTCCCTTCGCGGTTCATATATTTTGTGGGTGTTATCGTTTATGTCTTCCGAAATATTTGAAAAAAAATTCTTGAAAAAGTTTTGAAATTTTTTCATTGCAGTGACACACGTTACACCAACGCCAGCCATCTTGTATGGGTACGCCCACGAACGTAGCGATAACTTGAATTCTTTTTCTTACTTATGTCCATAATCTTAGAGTGAAAACATTAAATTGTTTATCGTTTGTATCTTTAGAGGTGAAAAAAATATACAATTGATAATTAAATTGCTTTTTTTTTTGTTAGTAGCGTTTAACTGACATCACTTCATTATGCACACGTATGAAACATTTAATTTTTTTATTATTTTTTTATACATTCGTATTAACATGTAAGTTTTTAGGGTTTCATACTTAAAAAGTAAAAAGCACCCTCATTTTTTAACAATAATCGAGACAACAATTTGGCACAATTGTAAAATTTACTTTTCGCTAATTATTTCAAGTTAAGGAAATGTTAAAATGTTTTTATTTTTATTTAGAGTAGGGTCCAAGAGAAGCATCTTTTGGATCCAACTCTGCCCCTCTAAACGAGTTGAATTTAAAGAGGTCAAGTGGGGTATCAGATGAAAGGGTTTTATTTCCATGTTTTGAGACGATTAAACCTTTTTTTATTATGAATCGCATAGTTTTTGACCATGTAGGTCTTGGTCTCTTCATTCCAACTGATAATCTACTTGAAAAAAATATAAAATAGATAGTTAGCTGTTATTAAATATTTTGAGAACCATTCATTTTTTAATTCGATATAGACTTGAATATTCTATGAAATAGTTTACATTTTATTTACCCTACCTTTCACAATAATATTGATTATTAATATTGGAGTAGCTTACCCCTAAATAAACTAGGTTAAAAACGGATTTGGGCTCCATAACATTGAGAATTTTGATTTGGCTCTTAAAAGTAAAACTAATACTCTACCACAATGGTATAAGTATGTTCCAGCAATTAAATTGCATGGACTTTCGGCGCTATGCAAGTGACAAAACTCAGGAGTTTCTAAATTTGACTGCTAGGGGTAGTGGGTGTATTAAAAGGATACTTTTAGAGAATGTAATTTTTAATGTATATTTATATAACTGTATACATTTGTATAACTGTTAATAGTAAATACAGTAACTAATTCATTTAATTAATTTGTACAAAAAAAATATCCTCTTTTATTTGTAAGCACAATATCATGGCTGTTTTTATTCGTATTTCATCTGTTAGCAGTAGATATATAATACGTATGCATCATAAATATATAGTAAAATACAAATCGTTCATACAAATACTTTGTAGTTAGAAAGGACAAGTATGTAACTATAATAGTCTAAAACTTACTAGAGACGTAAAGAGATGATCGTTTAGCGTTATAATATAAATCAATCAAAACATACTTTTTTAAATGGAACGCTACCAAAATAAACATGAAACATTTGATTTATTGACACAGTCTTTCAATTACTGGTCGACGTAAAAAAACAAGTTGTGATAATCACTAGAAAAAAAATGTGATTAAACATTTCGTGATATGACACTTGACAAAACACTTGACACATTTACCGAGGACAATTTTCTAATATCAGATGTATTTCTAATTTTACGCTTGAGTTGGAAATGACTTTCCTTAGTGTCATATATCAATATGGTATTTTAAATAAGAAGGCAGAGTGATAACGGGCAGATAGAAGAAAGAATAAAATTTAAACTGTGGGTAGAAAAGTCATTTTGTCTACATCTGAAATAGGCTACAAGATTTAGATATTCAATAATTAAAAGGAAATATATAAAAGACGGGGAGATCTTTTGAGGTCGACATTTTCTATGCATATTTCATTATTTTATTTGAATTTAAACCCGTGTTTATAAATAAGTTATATTCTCTGAAGACATGAATGAAAAGGATGCACAGATTTTTGAAGCAACTTAATTTTTTATCTGAGCTCCATAAGGTTCAGGTAGTAAACATCTTCATAATCAGACAAATTTAATAAGATACGAACTAGATGATTTTACAGAGGTTAATTTTTATCAATAAATGATAGCGCTATATTTGAAGAAGGTTTTTGTAAAGAAGCTAAGATTTTGCGCTATTTTCAGTATTTCGTACCTCAATAGGAAAAAAGGAAACCTTAGAGCAGCGTTTCTTAACCTCGGGTCGCGACCCAAATTCGGATCGCCGGCGGTATTAAGATGGGTCGCGGGAATTTTTAAAAGACGTCGTGAGCGTCGTAATCACTTTTATCCTGACTCGGAACGCATCGTACAATGCGGGGTGGTAGGATGCGGGAGGAAGTACGACGCGGCGAATTCGCGCGGAAGCGACTCAGTTTTCTAGCATATTTGTTAGATATGTGTGTGTGTATATATATATATATATATATATATAAATATATATATATATATATATATATATATATATATATATATATATATTTTACTTTTACCAATTAAGAATACTTGACATTTAATACTTAAGTTTCTCAAGTGCTAAAGTTAGAAATGTTTGAATATTTTTATTGTGAAAATATTTACATACTGACGTGGAATAATTCTGATATATTTGTTCTGAAGTATTTCAAAGATTTTCATGTTTTTAAGTTTTTTATATACATTTAATACCGTTGATTTTTTATATATTTATTTTCATAGAGAAATTAAGACATTGGTACTTTTTAGTTGTTTTTTTAGTTTTTAAATACATAGGTATTTATAAAAAAAACACGACGGTATATTGTATAAATATATTTTTTACGGTTGAAAGGAATGAAAATGTTAGGTTACTTTATTTGCGGTATGCCGAAATGTTGAAATACTTATATAAGCTTTATTTAAGCACTTGTTTAAATTACATGCAGTCACTACATTACGATAGAACGACAAATAACTATTAAAATCACTAAATCATGGAATACTGAGATACGACTTTACAAATCAAAATATAAATTTGGTTCCAGGGGCGAAAATAACATATATTTCTATGGGTTCACAAATGAACATTCCATACATATTCGAAATTTTGACGTAATTTTGGAAAGGAAAATCATTCCAAATTTAAATCTCCACCCAATTATAATAATTCTGCAGCACCGACTAATAAAAAGGATTGCGTAAATATTAGTGTGGTTTAAATGAAGTGTTTTCAAGAAGTAAAATAAAAATAATGAATGGATGATGTAAAGAACATATCAATATACAACTGCAATCACACATACAGGTACGCACGAGGTTATATCACTTATTGGTTCTGCTATTGCTACAGTTACAGGTTAATTCAAATATATTTCGTCGTTTTAGAGAGATATCAGCCGAATGATATTTGTCAGTTGCGCAATGACAAAACAAAGTATTATTTCCCATTCCGTGGTAATATGATAATAGCACTGATTTTTTTGTTGGACGTACGCATAATAGCACAGATTTAAATTTAAAATAAGAATGTATATTTAATTCAAGCTCATACACCACATACAAAAATCTATTTATTATGTTAAAAAGACAATAATTTTCCAGAGGTAATGGAAAATTGCAAGCGGACAAAGCTGTTAATACTGAATGATCCTACTTTCTTAGTGGCATACGAATTAATTATTATGTATAATTAAAATTTCTTAATATCTCATGTCGTAATATTTTTTTTCTGCATAAAAAATAACATTGTTTCTGTAATATAATTTTTACGTCATTTACATTTATCACTTTGTTGAAAGTGTCATAACAATAAAAGGTAACTTTAGTTTTTAATCCTTTATTTCATGGAACAAATAGCTAATGAAACTGTATTTGATAATATGTTTATTTGTCGATGTTAATAATTATTGAATCTGTTGGCTCTTCTAAGGTTTTAACCTTTATATATGGTTGCTAATTAATGCAATGTTATAAATAAAAAAACTCAATTAATAATTAACAAAAACGAAGGAAATAAAATTCCTTATAAAACTAATCATAACTTTTGTTTCACAACTGATTTTATTATCCTCAATCTATATAATTTATAATGTTAAAACTAAAGAGTAATATTTTGTTTAGAGCAGAAAGTATTGTTTACAGAAATACTGGAAAAGGAGCAAGTCGTTCAATAAAATAAACTTGATCAATTAATAATAAATTATCCGATATACAGATGGACATTAATTGATTAATAAATAGTTAATGCAGGTCAGTTTACTTAATTTCTGACCTTTATTTCAATAAGTGAAACAAGTGGTCATACAAGGCTATGTAACTATTTAACCATATATGACAAGCGAATCCCTTTGATTAAAATGTATTTTATAATTATCTTACATTAATTTATATTATATTACATTAAAATATAATATAACACAAATGAATCTAAAGAATAGTTAGAAGTAACTGGTTAAAATCATTGCTACATAATAGTCATTAGTATTTATAGACACAAAACAATTTCCGAATAAAACCATTGAACACAATTGTATATTGCAGACTAGGTAGATTCACGCTACGAAACAGAGTTATAAATCTGTTACCGGAGATTAACTTGAATTATTTACAAAGCGTGCGCGAGACTGTTTAGAAATGCACTGGGAAGGCATAATTAATGGCATGGCAGCTTTCTGCCACGTTCGACCGCTCCGCAGATATCCACTGGACAATATTCGGCGGTGAATGCCTGCCATTTCAGAACAAAGGATTATTTGATTCTTCAGTAAACGAAAGTCACCAGTCCAATAAGTAATAGCTGGAAGCATTGAACTCATCGTATTAATGATTATAAAAATCTTTCTTAAGTATTAAATGAGAATGTTGGTCAAGCTAGCGACTTTTGCTTCAAGGAAGTGAAGTTCTTATTTTTTAAATTCACTCTCACTCACAATTTCAACATTTTTGTAAGTTGCATTAGAATTACTGTTTCATTTGTTTTCTAAAACAGTCATAAGGTTCTAGCATTTTTTTGGAATTGCTGTTTCATTTGTTTTCTAAAACAGTCTAAAAAATTCTAGCATTTTTTCAAATAATTGAGTCAATAATTACCAATCTGATTGACATAACATTTTTGATAATATACTTATAATTTCCAGATTTCTTTGCTCTACATAGTATGTACACACATTGTACGAATATTTAGATAAAGTAATAAGGTCAACATTATTGGGGAAAAAGTCGCTGGTCTACGCGCTATCGTAACAAACGCTGGCATAAACTATTACAGACAGACTAAATATAAATATATTGTTGTTTTTAAAAGCATCTACAGAGAAATTTGCGACAACCTAAATCAATCTTTCATCGATAAAACCTAGTAACTTTTGAAAATGTAATAAATTTACCTTCAAAAAATTATTTAAAATTTAGGTCGATTAATATCTTATAAAAATAAATGTCGACGTCTATATTGTATACGCTTTTTACCAGCCACACTTTATATTTTGGACTAGTGGTTACGAGAAATTAAAAGCCTTTAAAAGTAAACAAAAGCAGAAATCGGCATTTTGATGACTTTCGATATAATTAGCCCGCGTACAAATGGGGGCAACGGAAATGAGAAACGGGGAAAATTTGGCATCGGAATATCACCGGTACTTCATTTTGCAGCACTGCCACTTGAAGCAGCACGAATATGGACCATTATTCAGCGATCTGCTCAAATGTTTTATGAATATTTGACTGTGCTTTAGAGCATGTAATTAGGCGTGCGTATTTTACGTTCATCCTTTAGTTTCATTTGGTTGTTAGCATGTTACTTTTAGATTGTTAGCAGGTAGCTTTCTTTTATTATTTTGATAATGTAGATATCATGTTTTGATTTATAATTAACACCAGATTGTCAGTTTTAAATTTAGATTAAATATTTTTTAATTTACTGAGTATTATTTAGTTTTTTCTGTAAAAAGAGTTTTGTATCTTAACTTGATTTCAAAGATTAACTTTCAGTTGCATGGTACAAGTTTATGCAGAGAATGCTTATAAAATGGGCACTCTATTTTATATTAATGACATATTCCTATGAAATCGAGCTGAAATGCTAGTGGTGAAATCAATTTATCATAACCTAGTCGCACCTAACCACGTACGAGTAGAACTCGCGCTGTGAGCGTTTCATGCACGCTTTTATATATGGAGTTAGTATTTTTCCTCACATTTCTTTACAATGAAATGGGCTTTATATTTTAATTGTTAAAGAGAAAGGAAGACATTAAGTATTTCATATGGTTTTTTGATAAGCAATGATGTAAGAGATCACTCACATAATGAAATTTCAATGAAAGCAGTGTTGTGCCAACACTTTGCGAATCACATTAATAATCATGCATTTTTTACAAGCGTAAAATAAAAGAGGATCCATAATTAAATGAAACTGCGCGATATAGTATTATTTCTACTTTCTTTACATTATTTACCACGACCTAGGTTTCGTTGTATTACAACATCTTCACCTGAAGAATTTTGTAGAAATTCATTATTCATTATTATTAGAATTTTGTAGAAATTCATTACTCACAATTAAATGAAACTACGTGATGTAGTATTATTTCTACTTTCTTTAAGTTCTTTACCATAACCTAGGTTTTGTTGTATTACAACATCTTCAGGTGAATAATATATTCAATATAAGAGTATCCTCAAAAACTCTTCAGTACTCCTTTTCCGGTATATATTAGATAATTTTTCTGTATAATTTTTAATTCAGCTATTTTGCAGATTTTTTAAACAGGATAAGAATAAAATATTTATTTTAGAAAAAATCGCCCTTCTCATTTACCAAAAAGTTAATTTCGAGTAAAAATAAAAAAAGGGTGCGCGTACTTATGTACGCGCGTGAGAAGTTATACTTCTTTGGCATCATTAAATAATACATACGGATAAATAACCTCAATTATATTGGAGCACTTGAAAAAGTCTCTAAACACAATTTTTTCACTAATATTTACGAATAGTAAATATATTAACCAAAATATTGAATTTAAATCACTACTGAATATAATTTATCAGCACATATATAAATCGCACTTATATAAAACTAAAACACGTGTATGAATGTAGACACTAGAAACATGTGGATAAATACTATGAATATGAAAACAGTGAACAGAAGCGACGATGGTGCCAATAGCCTTTGTTTCGAGACTGCAACCGCTGCAACTTCATACTGTTACTTTTGTGTGACGAATCTTAAAATTTCACTCTCATCATTTTTTCATAACGCGCCTAAAGAAGTATAACTTCAAAAATTGTATGAAATGTTAAAATATCGAATATTTACTGTTTAGCATTAGATTACTAAGTATGTGCCAAGTAGAATTGAAAGTACAATGTTTCTGTTTCTTGATATGAAAGATTTTAAATATGTAAACAAAATTGAAAAGAAATATATTTTTACTACATAGTTTGAACTACCCAAAAAACGTATCTATATAGTATATGTCGTAATAACTCATGTTTGTCAAGAGTAATTTTGACATTTGTTTCACAAAATCTCAAACAATTTTGTTAAAGATTTAGTCGTTTTTAATGTAAAATATCATCTGTTTCGTTTATTTAATTATATGTATAGCGATTTTACTAGCTTCAGGTGCCGTGCAAATTTCCGGTGATTCCTTGCATATAAATATATTTTATATTTGGAGGGAAATTTTAAAATACATATGTTATAATATGATCTATAAATCTTTTATATTATTTGTTTAACTTAAAATACTAATTTAAACATGTATTTACACAACGATGTCATATTTCGTTTATAGTTAAGACTATTATAAATTATATAGCATTCTTTTTGACCAATGCAAAATTTACACGTAATAAAAGGTATGAAATTACAAACGTGACCATACGTAATATATTTCGTTCCGAATAATATGTATTTGGTTTACGCTCGAGAACAAAGATAATCATTTCACAAGTGTAATGGAAAATTCCACGGCCCGGTCAGCATTAGGTGAGCTGAGTGATTTACCCACGCCTTACATTGCATTACGCTATGTTGTACACGCTATGAAACAGTACGGAATATTATTTAATTCATTTGTAAATTTGTTCTCAATACCCTTTATATATAGTATCATAAAAGCACAGCCACAAATGTGTTGTTATACGATATTTTCAATAACGCAAAATATACTTAAGTCATTAAAAAATAAATATTTATTATAACTAGAAATAGAAGCTTGTAATAATTAAATAAACGAAACATTAAAAATAACTAAATCCTTAACAAAATTATTTAAAGTTTTGTAAAACAAATGTCAAAATTGCTCCTGACAAACATGAGTTATTACCACATATATAGTAATATAGGTACGTTTTTTGGGTAGTTCAAACTATAGTAAAAATATGTTTTTTTGCAATTTTGTTTACATATTTAAAATCTTTCATCTCAAGGAAAAGAATCATTGTAATTTCAATTCTACTTAGCACAGACTTGGTAATCTAATTCTATAAACGTAGCAAACTTCGACAATTTTTTTCGCTAATAATCAGATATATTTAATTTAATATCTGATTTTTAGCGAAAAAAATTATTTGAATGGGAATAATTTCATCGGACTTTGCGCATATGGCGCTCCTGCAATGAAAGTTGTACGATCGGGCTTAGCTACAAAACTCAAGAAAAGAATACCGAGATAGTTGTCACATATAATATTATTTATCAACAAGCTTTGGAATCCAAAACATTGCCACACAAATCACCCAGACTTTAGACTTAGCTATATAATCGTAAACTACATTAAGAGAAGCGCTTTGAACAGTCAGTTATTTACTTTATTTTGCGAGGATCTCAATTCTGATCACAGAGTTTTCTTATTCCCCACAATAGTACGCTAGTTGGCGAAACCCATCATATTGGCCAGCTTTTATGAAATAAAAAAAGAGGTCATTCTTTTGAGTCAAAAGAAAAAACGATTTTTTGCAAATATGTAGCGACAAAAAATTTCGGTAGATTTGGCCTATTTGATTGATATATTTGATGCCTTAAATCAGCTAAACTTCAAACTTCAGGGCAGAAACGGCTCTTTAATAAGTAACTATGGTCATATTCAGGCGTTCATATTAAAGCTTCAACTTTGGAATCAAAAGGAATCTTCTGAAATTGTAATATCTTTTTCTCGACTATTCAAAGCAATTAAAAATAATAAACTGGACGAAGATTTGAAAGCTGACGTAGAAACTCATTTGCAAATACTAGAAGAAAAATTTCGTCCCTACTATGTAGACATTAATTCATAATCACCAATATGGTACATGACTAAAACCCATTTGTTTTCGATGTTTTACAATTACCAAAAGAATTTAAGGAAGAATTTTTAGAAATGAAGGCAAATTCGATCATGAAAGATGACTTCCATCTCTTGACGTCGGAGAAATTTTAAATCAAACGATTTCTTGTTGATTCGAAAGTTGCCTCCTTTGCTTTGCGATTACTTGTTCTTTTTTTCTACTTATTTACATGAGGCAGGTTTTTCAGCTCTGGTTTTAATTAAAACTAAGCAACGAAATCATCTTTTTGTTGATGGTCACCTGATGATAACTCTGACAAAAAACTGAACTTGGAATCAATCAACTGGTACAGAACATGCAAGTACTCTAATTATAAAATAATAATTCCGATAAAAACGTTGTAAATTCATATGAAGTTTATTTTGTATAACTTTGAATTTAAACAAATTTAAAAGAGGGCATGAAAATATTATTTATAATAAAGGTGGCTAAACAAAATAAATGTTGGGACACCCTGATTTATCTTTTATTCCCAAAAAAAATTAGATAGATAAACCTTTCTATTTCAGAAAAATAAAAATTAAGTAAAGTAACACTGCCATCAAAATCCACAAATTTTTTGATATGATATAATTTCTACAAATAAAAAATTTCCAATGTTTATGTTTTCACCTTTCACTTATAATCTCATTACATCTTTGAATTCATCATCTGTACCACCATGATATATCATCTTTACCATCTTAATATATGTACCAATTCTTTGAGCTTCAACGTATTTCAGTATCAATATCATCAGATTCTCGAATACCTTGAGATATCAATATCTTAAGTTCTTTCTTGTATTCGCTTAGATGTATTATTGCGATTTGGTTTACTTTGCTTTAGTAATGATTTTTTTTTCTTTTTAGAACATTCCATAAAGTTGAATTCAATTACTTTTACGTACTGTTACTTTGGAAAATTTGCTAGAGGGTTGCACAGGCTTAAAAGCATCTAATACTGTTGGCGTTAAAGTATAGATATCGGGTGTCCACAACAAGTAAGTATAGTTTGAGTCACAAGCACAGAATCAGAGATTCGTAATCGGTAAGAACGACCTAAGTTACAAAATTGACGTCATGAACTGGAGGAGATAAGTAGTTAAAGGTGTATCAAAATAGTCGCGAATATCATTTTCTCTCCGGGATGCAAGACTTGAGTGTCATAGACACAAAAGTTGTAGGATGATCTGGAGTGGTAAGTACATTTTGAGATGCAAGGTTGTCGCGGGTTAATATATATACGGGAGCTTCAGAACGATTGGGAGTGTAAAAAGTAGCCTGAGATACAAAAGTGTTACGTAATCGAGCAAACATAGAAGTTATGAAAAGGTCGGGACCGGAGACGTAAAGTGTAGCCGCAGAAGCTACAAAAACATCTGAAGCAACAGTTTTATCAGACAAAATTTCTAGGTAAAGACAATTGGTAACTTCTGCACATTCAAAATATTCATCCCTGAGAGTATTTTTTTAAAAAGTATATATCCGGTATCTAAAATCCGGATAAAATATTACCTTTATAATAATGTTACATACAGAAGTAACTATGTTGACCAAATCATGAGTAGTGATGGTCGATGTTTTTATAATTTCCGATTTGCGGACACGTATATATATAACAGGCACTTCAAAAATATTAGACTTAACTATAATTGGGGAAGTTTTTTTCAAATGTGCCCCCCATTGTATTTACAAATCTGTTAAAACAATGATAAAAATTTAGAATAAATTCTGTGCAGGTTTATTTGAACCAATATATAAAAATAAAATATTCACAGTAAGTACAATAAGTTACTTATACTTACCACAGGTTACTATAATTTCTTCAAAATCCTAATAACGTGCTAAAAACATTTTTACTTTTAACTACCGCAAACAAACACGGTGAATTGCTTCATGATAAATGTCAAGAATATTACGTGACTGTAAAGTAAAGAAGTCTTGCCATTTCAGCATAATTATTTCGACTAATATTTTAGTAGAAATAAGTTTGAAAATCTTAAGATTTATTTTAAAAATATTTGTAAAAGAAAGGAAAAAATTACTATTTTATTTAATGTGACTAAATATTTTCTTCACATTCTATTACTAAAAGTATTTGGCGTGGTCAACTTGGTATTCGTTACTTTTCGTGCGATTACGATTTTAAACATATTTCTTTACATCTTTTATAATCATTCATATTAAGCAAATGCATAATTTTCTTTAAATATGCAACGTGTTATATTAAGTACTATTTTAAATATGCTTGAAAAGCAATATCTTAAATGCAAAGAAATGCAAATTTTACGGGATTAAAGTCTTGTATTTAAATATTGTATAGGTAATATTAATATATATTTTTAGCAAACGGTTTTAGTTCGCCTTGTGGAAAATTATTTTATTGTATGAATAAACAAAGGAATTCTAAAACTAGTTGAAATGTTAGGTCATAAAAATAATATTAAAATAATGTATTTAAAAAAGCTTGAGAAAAGAAAATGGGTTAGAAAAAACCCTTCATGACTTACTGGTTTATAATTTGGCATTTCGAAAGACAACAATGGAATACTCTAGTGAGCAAGAAATTAAGTTCTCTCTTGTTTTAGAAAAATGGCGTCAATAACGGATGTAAACGTCATTTTGCCGAAGAAATTGCTTTCATAAGTCTTCAGACAACGTCATTAGGAAACGTCTATCGGAAACGTGTAAGTAGTTTCAATATGACTAATTATGAAACTTGCGAGATATTCTGCCGTAACTGCATAGGTGCGCGCAAATATGCGAACGTGCGTGCATGCCTAGCTGCGCGCGTGCGTCGATGTGTGTACGGGTGATACACGAAAGAGTTGTTTTAATTGAAAATATAAAATATATTAAACCCTCATAACAAATACACAGAGTATGTCAGAACTCATATTATTAAATGCATGCGTGCATACAGATTCACCAAAGAATATGCTTACATATACTGTTATTCAATTAGTATGACAGCCGACTTCTATGGACTCTGAGTACAAAATAAGACGATTATAAATAATATCCTTTTTTTCTATCTTATCCCGTTCTGAAGATATATTACTTCAACGTTAGCGCAAGGGTTAAGCGTCATGAGACGTACGCTCACCGAGCACCGCGGTTTCAACAGAGGGGCGCAGTGAATAATTTGTTCCGGTAAAAATATTGAGCGATACGAGTATTATATCGCAGGAAGAAAATTTAAAATGAATCAGCAATTGTAAAAAATAGAAAATATTTTGTTATTTAAAAATAAATTACTTCCAAGTAACAAATACCCAAATCAGGGAAGTTTGAATACTTTAGTCACATATTACAGTTCAGTCATGTGACTAATTTGAGGGGAAGCCGGGAATAATTCTTACTTCATCAATTATTTAATATCTACATGAGATGAAAACATGCGGTAAATAGATAAAACAGTTTGTTTAACAATAAGATTTCAGATTACTGTGGAAATTTTGATTAAATTATTTTCTCTAGTTCGACGTTGCTCTAGTCATTTCAATAGTGAATTTTAAATATTTAAAAGAGTACTTCTTGTAATATCATATAATTATGTTCTGTCAATTTAGGTAATTTAAAAAAAATTAAAAAATTATGGCATATTAGGACTAAATATATGTTTTTATGGAAAATCATAGTCCTTGATCATTTATATAAGTTGTCTTACAGAATTTTTTAAAAAAAGGTTCGAAAGACCATAACTAAAATAACGTAACGGACTAGTGGAAGGATAAGAATTTTTACCACGTAGGAAATGTAATATCATATATATTTTAAGTATTTACATTTTGGCGTTTGCTAATTGTTTAATAAAATTAGACATTTGGAACTGCTATTGTGATTTGTCTTTTTTATTATTTATGTAAAAGTTTTATGAGAAAGAACTCATTTAAATTTGTTTTCGAAATTCGTTTCCACATATTTACATAGTCGCGTTTGAAAATAGGAGGGAAATGCACACAACGAACGACTTTGAAATTTCACATTTTTCAAAAGTTGCTAATAAATGAAAAGTGATAAATGAAACTTAACCTTTATTATAAAAGGCATTTCTAAAAATTAAATATTTACATACAGTAAAGAAATTGTTAGGTAGTGGGGATGACCTATTAAGATTACGTCCGCAGGCATTAATTGGGTTTTTTCCTGAAGCATTTACTTGAAACATGTTATGCCCACACGTCAGAATCTGCAGAAACTATGAAAATATGACCATCAGACGGACACACGAAATTAAAATGACTTTTTGACTACGGAATCCTAAGTATGGGACACTGTATAAGAAAAAATGTTAATATTATTCTTTTATAATTTACCGGTATAAGGACACGTCATCTATTATAAGTTAAATAAAATATATATCTTCTACAACTTCATTTCATAATTTTTAGATTTTCTTCAAACAAATTATACAATAAAAATATTGAGATGTGAAAATGATTAGATGGTTTCAACTAATAGATAAATTATTAAATAAGTTTTGATGTCGCAAATGTACACAAATATTCTTTGTATAGTATTGGTATCTACGTTGAAAGGTTTTTATTCCACTGGGATACCATTTACAAAAAACACCTAAGTTAAGCCTTAAACTTCTAAGACCATTCCAAATTACTTGTTCACTAATTATAAACTCCATCCATAACGGAATTTACCATTTGCGGCAGAAACATTAGAATTTCCAAATTTGTTTGCGATTTGTTGAATGCTCTTCTTTTTTAGTAAAAAAATCCCTAGGTGGCGATATTGTGGTATATACTAAGCGGAACAGTATGAGTAAAGTCATTCGTCGCAATAATTTCATTCTAAATTATAGGCGTCAAGAAAAAACAAACTACAGTAAGTTTGGATGCATTACATACTGCAGGAGTATCAAGCCGCTGGATCTCATTTGTCCATACTTCTTTACAAATTTAGGTCTTGCCACATTAATAGTTAAACCTCGTGATTCAAACTTAAGCAGTATCGAGAAACTAGTGAAAACTATTAAAATTCAATGTTTGCAAAAAATCTGAAAAAATTTGGCAATTTTTTAAAAAAGTAATATGTCAACAGATTTATGATATTTTTCAGCATTAAGAACAAACAAATCTAAGCAATATGCCATCTTGACATTATTTAAGGCATTTTGAATATTCTAAACTTAAGCATTACAATAACTCATTATAATATGATATGATGTTCCGAAAACGATTATAAAGAAATTTTCATACAATTTCTAAAATTTTTTTTTCAATACTATTTTCTGTCATCATATAAATTAAAGAAGAAGGTACTTTGGGCTTTCAAAAATCGTTCCTGAAATTTATATGGCACTATTCTGTATTGTTGGAAATATATGTGTCCAATGTTAAAAGTATTTTTAGTCCAAAGTGAAAAGTTAAAGGTATCAAATTTTTGTTTAATAATATCCCAATTCCCAAAATAATAGTCACAAAAAATTGAAAAGACAAAATTGAAAAGAATTAAAGTAATGTTTTGTACAGAAATTATATTTAAAAAAAATACTGCTAAAAATGCACGATTTTAAAGTGAAAAGATTTTTATTTTTTAGACTATATTCTTTAAAAGTACGGTCCCATAAGAAAAGAAATTGTTGGTTTTGAAATTGACATACAGTAAACATTTTCAGTGATGCAATAATTTTTTTCGCCTTTTATTAAGTAAATAAATTTAGAACACGATTTTTTCATTCACTTTTACTCTACAAGGAAAAGTGAATGAAAAAATCGTCTTGAGGAGCTGGAAAAACAATTTTCAAAACATTTGAGTTTGAAGAGCCCTAAAGTATGTAAAAATTAATTCCCTAATTTACGTTCTATTATATGTGAGTTTAGAACCCCATGATCAAAATCCTCGAAAATAGTTTGATATATATCAGGCTCTAAATATAATGACAAATAAATTTTACTATGATGTATTATACAGTTTATTCGAAATATTTTTTTCTCGTATGTAAAATACACAAGGAATTTGTACATACAAAAAAAATAATAAGCATTTGTAAGCTATTTATTAGAAACACTCTAAATTTAAACCTTTCAATATTTTTAAGTACCTAAATGTACAGCTTCTACTCGTACTTGGTGGTGTTTAGGTAATTTGTTACATTAGATTTAATCTTTTTTTTAATCCAAAATATCATGACGTTCAGTGATACGGCTATATTTAAACACGTTGAATATTGCGATAAATCGATGCTTTCTTTACTAGAACTCTTTGAAAAGTTTTATTTTGCTCTTTAATAACGTCTTCTCGTTGAGCGGGTTCCTTCGGGCGAGATAAGATTTGGAAGCTTTCGTAAATGAGTTGGCGAGAATTCTCGCCGGATTGAAACATTACTTTTTAACTTTTCCCAGCTTACCTAAAACAATTTCGAAGAAACTTCGAACATGTTGAAGAATCTTACAGTCATGTTTTTTTTAGTTTTTCCCTTAAAAATTTATGTGAATACCTTTCGAGGAAAATAATTTATTTAAATTTCTGATTCTACCGTTAAATGTAGAAGTTAGTTCACATTATATATCTCCTTCTGGACTCTCAGTTTAAAAAACCCTTGCCAAATCGGTGCACTAAAAATGTGGTGCTAGAGATGCATACTCAAAATTCCTGCGGCCTTTTTTCTCACCAATGTCTCCGTAATAAAGGAGTTGAGAATAAAATAAATGTTGATTATATAATTGCGAATTCTTAAATTATTCAGACATATCTCAAAAACAACTTTCGATGGAGCGTCTAGGGATGCAGGAAAATTTTGAAGGCAAAGATCTCGAGGGCGATTTCGAGTCTGATGGAAAAACGTGATAAAGGCGGCGACAAAGATCAGCATTACAACGTGTTTTAGAAACGCTACTAATTAGCTGAAATGGAAGTGCGTCGTTAAAGCTTCCATCCGATTTGGGAAGAGCGAGGATGAAGACTAAATATGTACATCATCATCAAGTCCATGAACGTTCTGATAAGAGTGAAAGGACTAGAAGATGTATCTTGTATAAGAAGCCTTCAATAATGAATGCTTAAACCCCGAATACATCCGAAATAACATAAATACGGAGACTCTTGAACGTTATGAGTTACTATTATCAGTCTCAAATTACGTATTTTTTGTTAACTTTTTCAATGTATTAAAATTTAGTATAATATTATGCTATACTTGATTAGTGGAATAGTAGTTTTAATTCGAATGTTAAATGTATATTTACAGTAAGTAATTTCGTTTAGTATTATTATTTATTTATCTATTGCCTACTCATTTCACTCTGAAGCGATTTTGTGCAATGTGTTACTATATCGCACTGTTGCTATAAAAGATTTCAAATGTAGCTATGTTTTTTTCTTCAAAAATTACTTTTCTAATGTGAGTATATAATAATGTTCAAAAAAATTTACCAGGGTTTAAGTTCAATTTACCCGAATTCAAGTTTCTTAATGAATATTCTAGCAATGCTATAGTTTAAACTAAAATTATAATATTTTTTCGGCTTCAAACTACATATTATATGTAGACAAAAAAAATGTATCACAGTTAAAAAATACCGAAATATTTGTTCAGAAAGTGTACAGTCATACGATAAATTCTTGAAATTTCTAGCTGTGTCAAATAATTGAAAGTTTGTAAAATTTTAATACATTTATTTGGTACACATTGAACGAGTGTACGTCAGAAATTATAAAAACTACATTATAGATGGATTTCGATCACTTTAAAGTAATCATTAATTTCAATGATATTTACCCTGTGAAACAATTTGCTATTCCCATGAATCTGGAAATACCAAACTTCAAATTTAATTTCTTGTATTTAGAGCCGCTGTTTAGAAGATTTTAATTTTTTCCTTTGTCTTCTTTAATGAAGACTGTAAAACAAATTATCTCGACCTTGATTGGACTTTATACAATTTTTTTTAAAGTTCTTTAATATTTAAATGACCTGCGAATATGTAGAAAAGGTTTGAGGAATCAGTTTCATTTTCATCTGATATAAATTCAAAGAGCCAAAAGAGTTGTAATATAATAACAAATAACCTTTGAGTAATCACATTAAATAATGATAATAATATGAATCATGTAGTTTGCGAATATAAACCAAAGCAAATAATAAAACCATATCAAACTATTATTAGTTAAATGACATACGTAGATCCTTAGAAATCCAGATGTATTTTTAAATTGCTCTACTGATAAAGTATTTTTATATCTGAAGCAGTGAAACTATAAAAAATCACAAGAATCAAGTAAACAAAGAATCACATTAACATAATTTATAAGTGATAAAAAATAATGAGGAAAAACAAACAATAATTGTTCACTATTGGTGTAATCGATTATTGAATGATAAGTTATTTTCGATTCACCCTATATTTAGGGTGGATCTCCCTAGACAAAAGTTTTTAAAAAAATAATTGTACCCAACAATTATTTTGTGTATGTTTAAAAATAAAAGAAAATAATCCTATAACTCAACTATTAAGTCACAAGCAAGTGTCAAGTCACAAGCAACAAATTCTACACCTATCAGCAAAATAATCTTTGATTTGATAAATATGTTAGTCGACATTTTTTTCGATCTATTTATCAAGCTTAATTATAACTGGAAAAAAGTATTCTCCCCAGCACAACAATATTGTAACCTTATAAAAATTTGTAACCGTCACCTTAAAAAAATATATAGAAATTTCTTCGGTTTGAATGGAAGTTTCCTCAATTGTTTGTTTTTTCTTGAACACTATAATTCATTATTAACTTTATTTTGTACACCATTCATTAAAGTATTTACATAATTATAATTATTTGTTTGAAATATTTCGGACGATGAGATTCATATATTTTTATTTACCTTATTTCAAACAAAAATAATTTATCAGAATATTTTAAAAAAGTGGTCAAAAATATAACGATTGCCTCATAATAATTATATATATATATATATATATATATATATATATATATATATATATATATATATGTATATATATATATATATATATATATATATATATATTATATACATATATACATATGTATATAAAGTGCTATTGCCAAAATTATTAGAATTTTTAAATTTTTTTTCTACTAAAAAAATTCACATACGTTACGTAACTTATATTTACTAAACTAATTTCATGCAATGAATCACAACTGTCTAAAGGATTAAGTGCAATAGAAAGAAACGGAGGCTTTCTTCTACGACCCATTCGTTTTTTCGACCCATTCGCTACTTTTGATCTGATTCGCTCTGTGATCAGATTCGTGTAGCTCCACCTTAGCGTTATTACATTTTTAGAATTGTGTATTCAGTGCATAGAATGATTGTTCGCACGATGAAACAACATAGTTTATTAAATACTAAGACTGGGATAAATAAAGTGAGCCTATTGTGATCGATTGAATTCAAAGGTAACTGCGATTTTCTCGAATGGTAATAAGGGCAACGAAGTAGAGCAACAAACTGACGTTTGATAATTTTCACATATAACACGCTATATTTTGCGTTTTGAACACTTTTACAAATTTCTCAGATATTTAAAAAAATAAAGGAAATACTAACAAGCCTATTGATTAAAACGATAGTACGATATAATACTCGCGATTATTTACGACGCTAGTGAGGAAGAAAAATTTTTGGAAAATATGCAATAAAAAATTATTACACAGAAAGCGAATAAGGACAGGAATGGAGTTATCGAAATGTAGGTTTCATAAATATACAATGTTTCAACGCATAGTACTGATAATTCAACCGATTTCATGGAGGGAAAAGACCCTTATGGCAAAGCAGAGAGCACTAAGCACTGCATTTAAAAAAAGCGCTAGAAGATACTTGGTTAAGGCAAACAAATATCCTTAAAGTTTTGTATGAAATCATATTTATGGAATATTTTATTGTTTTTCGATAATTTTTTTTTACAAAAATTTACTTGTAGTTAAAAACAAATATTACGACCCGATATTTATAATACATCAAAAAAATATGATTCTTTGTTTGTAGATACTTGGACGTAAATGATATCCTGTGAATACGAGAAATTATGTGTATTGATTTGTGCCAAAATATAGAGAATATAATATTAAGTTTGTAAAGTATAAAGATGTTTTTCCAAGGTTTAGTAAATAATAATTAAAGAGCTGTATTATACGACTTTTAAATATTTTCAGAATTATTTTAAAAACGTGTTACAAAATGTACTAAATGATGAAAAGGTGTTTTTGTTTCTCTTCAGTTCATATTCTTCTTTGAATCTAATTTTGACACGAACGAACAGTCTTTGAAGCTTTGTCTAGAAATATTCCTTAAATCACGTTACCTCTTGTGACTCAGATTAACTTGTTAGTCTGTAATTATGCGTTCTTAAATTTCATAGCAAATTTTAACTACTTATTAAATTTTATTCCCCCATATTAAATTATGAAACTGAATCAAAAAATAATTTAAAAAATTAATTTTTTTCCAATGGCAAATATATCAGTTTGAAATGTATAATTTTTTAAAATTACAATAAACCAGGTGTTTTAACAAGATTTTCATAAGGCATATATATATATATATATATATATATATATATATATATATATATATGTATATATATTCTTTTTCATAACGCATATATAAACCAAATTATATTTATCGTAGAAAATCACTGATGAAAAATTCTCTTTCACATTTTCTGTTACCATATAATTGTTTAAGCTGCAATAGAAGCAAACATAAAAAATCTCAAGGCCTCTTCGAAACAGTCCTATATATGTCCAGCTATTTTTGATAAACATACATCGGGTTATTGCGTATTTACTTTAATATTCTTTACCTATATACTTCTGCTCGATACTATTTTTGGACTACCTGTAGTGATAGATGGATACATTTATATTTATTTATTTATATTAACAGACATAATGTGTAGTAATAAAAAATAGTTAATTAATATCCCCTATAATGGGCACGATTGTAGGTTATTATTCTTTACTATTTTCAGATGTAAGTGCATGTACACGTTATAACTTTTAAGCATCTCTAACGTAGATATTCTAGAATTGTATTGATCAAATTAATCACTCTCAGTTTTACTACAATTAATTTTGTTTCTTAACTTAAGTTTAAGTTAAGTTTCTTAACTTAACTTAGTTCGATAACGTATTATGTGATTATAAATTATTTCGTTCTACTTATTCGACTATTTAATGCATTGAACTTGTTTCTTCCTGTAATCGATTTACTACATAAATGGTTAAAAATGTTTTGAATTTATTTTCCGTGGTTTTTTATAGTTTCATTTCAATTTCGAACACCACGATAAGACCAACTACTTCAAAGTTAGTATAGAAAATATTCCGAAGAAGAACTAGTTTTATTAGGAAATAAATCGATATCCTCTTTGTTTTAAATCAAAATCTTTAAATTTAGAATCGCAACTTTTTGGACCGCATGTGTGAAAAAGTAATAGGAGATATCCAAAGAAAAATGTATGTAATTTTTTCACTATCAATTACCGATGGAGACTTAAGCATTCGACTGTAAGAAATATTCGGTCGTTTTTAAAATGTCCTTATAGGTAAAACTGACTTTTCCCTTTAGCATTGAAAAATCAAAAATTTAAAGAGGTTGCAATTTCCCTCAGGTTTATACTTATCCGTCAAACAAAAGAAAAGTAGAAACATATTTTGTTGGAAAAATTGACAAAAAAAGAAATATATAGTTAATGGACTTTATCAAATATTTGACGATAATTCGAATTACTTACCTAAATTTTGTTTTAAAAAAAACCGTAGTAGAGAGAATTTGAGTTATCGGAATAAACATTTTGACATTTTCTACAAAATAATTGTTATCCTTCCTGGATTCCCTTCATATTTTTGTTGTTTAATCCACAATGAAACAAGTAATTTAGCTATTCTATTACTATTCTGTATATATATATATTGCTATTCTATACTATTCGATTCGGTAAGTTTCTTATAGCGTGATGTTTAATTGCAATCGTGTATACAAGCTGTGTAACAATTTTATAAGATTATTTTTTTTCAAAACAAACTCTATTTCTGAAATAGAAAAAAATACAATAATTTTCCAAAATCCTAAATGTTGTTAGAAATATTAAAAAAAAATTAAATAAACAAATTAAGCCCGTATGAAGAGACCCTGAATTTAATGATAATTAATATTTTTTGACCTGCAAAACCTGATATGAAAGAAGAAGTAAAATAAAGAGCTTCTAAAAGAATTAATATCGATCGCCAGAATGTGGCTTGATCTTGAGCCCCGTACAGTCCAACAAAATACTCGTCCGCTATGGATAAAGTGTAGGCGGAAGTTATTGACACCTTTTTGATTCTCTAAAATAAGCAAGTAACGTGTAAATACGACACGCATATATAAAGATTTAAAGGTACGTAGTATTTTTATTAAACTATATAAAAATATTAATTTTTCCTTACCTAAACATATTGCCGACTATGTATTTGCATGGCACATATTTAAAAACTATGACATCCAGTTAAACAAAATATACCCATACGTCTCATACATGAACACACTCTCAAAAAAATTAGCCATTCACCTTAATAGGGTCTTTCAAAATAAAACCGGATTTGCGCCTAAATATATTATAATAAAACCCAAATTATACACCTAATACCCAATTGCGAATTAGTAAGACCCGACGTAGTAAACTTATTTTCTAATATACCACCAAAAGATTGCCTAAATATTATTTCAGATATCTTAGAAAAGAAACGGGGTTTCATCCATTGAAGCGGATCTAAAATTATTGACTTGTATAAATTATGCATGTACCAAAATTATTTCTTATTCTATAATAATTTTTTTCAACAAGTCAATGGGCATGCAATGGACTCCCCCCTCAGTCCTCTGTTAGCCGAGTTATACATGAACAATCTAGAAACCAGCCGCTTAAACAGTAAATTAGCGACCAATGTAGTAAACTATTATAGTTTCGTAGACGACATCCTTATCTGCTGGAAAGGTACACAGTGATAGTAAGACAAGTTTGTTAACTTTGCCAGCTCTCTACACAACAATTAAAATTCACTTTAGAAATAGAATCCGATAATAAACTAATATTTTTAGTGTGATATACATTAGAACGCAAAAACAATAAACATAAATTTAGTATATTTGGAAAAGACACATTTACCGACTTCATAATTAATGGTCATTCACAACACCCTTAGTCCCATAAGTTAGCAGTCTTCCATTCGATGGTTCACAGAGCGTTAATATTTGCACTAGAAAAACCTAACTTACGTAAAGAAATTAAAACTATACAATAAATCGCAGTAAATAATTATAACCCATCAATTGTCACAAAACTGTACCAGAATAAATTACGAAAAATACTAATTCAAGAAATATACACAGTCGTACCAAATAATAATAAAATTAACTAAGATAATGAATCAAGTAAACTAGAAAAATTCGTAAAAAATAATAAAAATATAGATAATAGGAGATGTGCTTATAGTATTTAAATAACTTGTGTAAAATTATTAATAATGAAAAAATAGATAAATAAAAATAGAGTGGTATCTATAAGCTTATATCTAATGACTGTAATAGTACGTATTCATAGAATTAACAGAAAGAGATTTTACTACCAGATACAAAGAACACATTACCAGCTGGCGAAATAAGGAACCAGACACATCTCACTTCTCAAAACACCTCGTTGAAAATAATCATCCCCCTCATACCAACAATGATCTCTATATATTACAAATAAATACAAAAGGCAATAAACTGAATATCCTAGAAACATTAGAAATAAACACACAAAAGAGACATCTACGTAATATATTAAATGAACAACTAAATATAATATCATCACCCATACTTAATACCTTCTAGACATAATATAGTTAGACAACATTGATACTGCAGTACACTTAAAATTGTTTCAGCCCGACTACACATCCAAATAAAATAATAAAAATAAACAAAAATCTTAAAAATAAATCAATAAAACGGGAGATATATGTAATTAGTGGAATAACCTTGTTCTAACTAGAAGATTCTATTGCTATTGTATACATATTTTACTGAGAATAATATCAATTTAATTTTATTACATACACCCGAACATTTGCATTGTATAACCTCATAGAAAAACATCAATATAATTTATTACCCTAATTAAAATACTTGTGTATTGTATAACTTTCGGAAGTGTAATAAAAACTACACCCGCACAAACCGGTTTCCGCCATTGTTTTGTGTAATATATAAAGGCTGTTGGAAGTTTCTAAGAGGTAATCTTTGCTAATAGCCCACCTGAAGATGTTGTAATATCACGAAACCTACATCGTGGTAAAGAACTCAGAGAAAGTAGAAATAATACTAAGTAACGTAGTTTCATTTAATTGTGAATGAATTTCTACAAAATTAACATCAAATATATTCAAAATTTCATCTTAATTAAATATTTTCACGCTTCATCAGGAGTGTCAGGTAATTTTCACGCTTCATCACGAAAACTTTTACGCAATTTCTAAATTTAGTTCTAATTAAAGGTTTTTACGCTTCATGATGATGAATTATTTCTATTCGTTTGGGAGTTTGACGTGGCATAGCACATATGATTGTATAAAAACAAGGGTCACGAGGAGACGTAGTATCTTTAGTAATTAGTATCTTCCATAATTTACAATAATTAGTAAACTCATTTTTTGGGCCGCAATTATTCTATTCTATTTTCTTACAAGTATTATTGGGGTTGAAGACCATCAACTCAATTATTAGCTACTACTATTTCAATATAGTTGCATGTAGAATATAAAAATAATTGTAAAATATAATTCGATTTCAAACTGTAACAATAGTAGTATTTTTTAATGTCCCTGTGATGTTGTTATAATAATACAAATGAGAAAAAAAATGGGAATAAAGAAATAAGGGCCACATATTTTCATTTTATGTCTAATATTATATATAATATAATGAAATTAATCACGAGTAAATGTTTAGGCTTCAAGTTATTGCACACCAGCAGTCTACTTGCTATTAAGATATTGGTGGTTTTATTACTAGAACATATCTATTTCCAAACGGCCACAATCGTTTTACACGTCCTTAAGCATCAAAATGAAGGTTACTTTCATAATTATATAAAGCGATATTGGGGAGAGGCAATAATTTTATTTAAACAACAACAAATTGTTAATATTTAATATTGTATCAAAATATACATTTCAATTTCTGATTAGTTACACTAAAACACCATAAATTTATTTAAGTATATAACCCTGTCGTGTTGACCGAAATTATACCCGTTTTGTAATTCATTACATCGGTTTTATCTATTTTTCTTTAATAAATTATTTATACATTCATCGTCGTAGAAATAAATGAATGCCGATTCACTCTCATATTATTCCAAAAAATAAAACGCGATCTTTTTTTTAAATTATGCTTTCTCATTTTACTTTTACACAGTTCCTCTAAATTACCACCAATTCTCATTGAATTCACAACGATATACTACGTGCATGATGAAAATAATTTTCTTTTGTAATTTAAATACCTTGGTATACCTTTTGAAATTTTAAAAACAATTTCTTCATCGGGAATGAATTTATTGTATTTATTTCATAGGTGAAAAAAAATACATACATATATATATATATATATATATATATATATATATATATATATATATATATATATATAAATATTTATATATATAAATATATGGATATACGATATTACCGTCGTACATGCGTATAAAGAATTGAAACCATCCTTTTGTTTCGCAGGAATCCTAAAATTTAATTTTGTATCTTAATAAAGGCAGTTTACTGAACGATATCCCTCGGGCAAAATAAGATTTGAATGCCGCCTTAAATGAGTTTCCTGAAATTTCGCAAACTTGATACATCATTTCCTTAACTTTTTCCTGACCATTTCAAAGCTGTTTGAAAGAAAGTTAAAACTTGTTGAAAACTCAGCAGTTGTTTTTTTTACTTGCATTACTTATGTTAGGTGAACTAAGTGTGCGTCACATAAAGTTAGCTTTATATACCCCTGGTACACACAATATTATAGCTATGTATAGTTGCAAGATCGGCACAATTTTCGAATAACTTAAAAAGCTTTGGATTGATTGGGAATAAATGCGAATTAAAAATACTTTTTATTTAATCAGAGATAGACGGAAACCTTTGACACTTTCGTTTATTTCTAAAATACAATAATCTTATTTTGAAAACACATTGTGTACAATTTAAAAAATATGTTCAATACATATTTACTTAAATAAATATTGATACATAATTTGTAAAAATTCGCTTAAAAGTTGGAATTAAGAAAAACTGAACTAAGAAAAACTTTCTGAATTAAGAATAACTTACGCGGAGGTGACGTTGTTGAGATTTCATACTGCTACCCGGATGTGCAACATATTCTTTAGTGACGAAGCTCAATTTTACATTAGTGGATATGTGAATAAGCAGAACTTTCGTTACTGGGATGTCCACAAATGCATCAAGAGCCTTTACATAAGCCTAAAGTAACAGTCTGGTGTGCCATGTCTGCATCTGCAATCGTAGGGCCTTATTTCTTTGAAAATCAACTGGGCCAAACTGTAATTGTGAATTCGGAGAGATATGCCCAGATATTAAATGACTTTTTCAGAGTAGAACTACAGAATAGTCCATCCTTCAACCAAAACACATGGTTCCAGCAGAACGGGGCCACAGCTCACACTGCTAATGTGTCCATGAATGCAGTGGGGCAGTTATTTCCAGGAAAAAACATATCCCGAAACGGTACCGTACCGTGGCCACCTAGGTCACCCGATTTACGACTTTTTCTTATGGGGATACTTAAAATCCGTTGTTTACAAAACAAATCCGAGCACTGTGACACAACTTAAAGAAAATATTCAAGTCGAAGTTAGTAGGATACCCCAGTCGCTCTGCAAACGCATTTTTGAAAACATGCGTGCTAGACTCGAAGAGTGTGTCAGACTCGATGGCCGCCATTTGGAAAACGTGGTTTTTAAAAATTAAATCCGCATTTTTTGTTATAAAGTTAAAATAAACCTACTTTGTATTAGAGGTGTAGTTTTCTTTTGACAATTTTTCGAACATTGAAATCTGCCAGTAGACAACCTGTATACCCTTTTCTGAAACGTATTTCTTTTTGTCAATAAATTACCTAAATATACATAAATACATGTGTACAAAAAATTTGTTATAAAGTTAACAAAGTATAATACATTTTACGGTTCAGTTTTATTTACTGTTTAATAATTTTTTGCTCAATCATGTTTTCGCAACCGACATTAAAATTATAGATGATAAATAGCACTGATCATTTTTGATAGTTGCCTTTGTCGATTAGAATATTGCTTGTGATGCATCTCCTGCTTTTTCTAATAATTAAGTACAATTGTAATATCCTCTTTATTTTAATAATATGTATAATTCTACAGTCGAACAATGGTGGTATATTTCATGGTAATATTTTAGTTTGACTTAATTTTTATCCACAACTAAATGAAACTACGTGATTTAGTATTATTTCTACTTTCTTTAAATTTTTAACCATGACCTAATTTTCGTTGTATGACAACCTATTGAAGTGGGCATTTTGTAAAGTTATTTCAAATTGTCCACCTGAAAATGTTAATACACAACAAAACATAGGTCGTGGTTAAGAATTCAAATAAAGTAGAAATAATACTACAACACGTAGTTTTATTTAGTAGTGAATAAAAATTGAGTGATGAACTTCCACAAAATTAACGCCAAGTGTATTAAAAATATTTTAGGTTAATATTTTGAGTTCAATGTTGTTTATAAAAAGGTTTTAAAAATTTTGTTTTACGATTTTAATTAAACTGTTTTCTTCTGACAAGAGAAACTTTTCTTCTGGCTACAAAACATTTAAAACTTGCTCTCAAATTTTAAAATAATTTTTAAATTAATTTAATATAAACATTTTGTAATTTTTGTGCTAGATTTGAAATCTTTGAACTTATGTACCAATCAAATTATGAAACGCAAAGTTAACAAATAAGAGTTTTAGCACTTTCAACAAGAAAATATCCCCTAAATAATGTGAAACTAGTAAGAATAGATGACGAATCTAAGATAAGAAAAATGGCCGTTCGAATAAAGATTTAACAAAATTAATTTACAAATCAGACCACCATGAACCCTAATCGATCAGAGAGGAAATTATTTGGTTGTCACTTTTGAGAATTGGTTAGCTAGAAATTAATAAAACTGAACTTGCTATGACAACTGATATGTAATTTTGTATAAACTGATTATGGCGAATTATCTGTAGTCGACCTGATCTAAATTAAATTTTGTTGGTGTAACTGGTTGAAAAAGAAATACTGATATTGCTTGCCCATATTTATTAATGTTGTAATACTTATTTATTCATCAATATTTTCCACTAATAAAACTACTTAGCCTTTTTTATTGCGTGGGAACGAGTATATGATTCAAACAGCATATTCATCATTTTGACTATAATACAGTATTAATGTAGTTTTACTTAATTTTTCATCATCCATGGATCTAAATAATTAAAGTTTTGACCACTAGTAAAATAATTTTTATAAATTAATAAGTAATTCGATGCTCGTTTTATTCAATTGGATATTTATAACCTCTAATCATTTTTAAAATAGGATGTATGTTGACGTATGATATCCATGTTAACATGTCAAAACAACAAGTTTACCGTGACACTTTTGGTAGATAATCGAGAATACCATACAGCTTTAATTTTTTATAGCTAAATAACAAAATGTCTCACATTACATCCAAGTGCCAAAATATGTATTTTTCTCTGCTTAGTTTTTTTTTATTTCGAATATTTTGCCATAATCAACTATGTCACATAAAATGTGACATAAGTTGATTAATTTTATGTTAAAGTTACATAAATTTGTTAAAGTCATTTAGATTATTGGTTACTTCGAAAATTTCATTCACATTAATAAAGCAGTTTTTGCCTAACAAATAAACAGATACACATTCTATATTCTATATATATATATATATATATATATATATATATATATATATATATATATATATAAGCCACTACAATTAAAAACTTATCAGCTTTTCAAAGTATGTTGAATGATAGAGTCAATTACTTTTACCATAACCAGCTAATCATTTTTATCTGCGTCTATTAGCACTGCTATTAAAAACTTTTCAGCTTTTTGACCGTAATATAATTGAAGAGAGATAAGCTTTTAATTTGTGCTTAGACTTACTAAAATAATTCAATTGGTTTCAGTAGTGCTTGAAATTTACGATTCCATGCTTACCATCACGAATATATACGTTGCCTTGAACTTTTCAAAGTATGTTAAATGGTAGAGTCAATTAGTTTTACCATAACCAGCCAGTCAGTCTTACCATAACTACAGGCAATACAATTTTAGGATCTGTGGTTTTTGGTATTTAAAATAGCTTTTGGATTTCAGTATCCATGGGGTTCAACCTAGCTACACCGTTTCCCCTTTTATCATTCGACCAATAAACCAATTCAATTATAATATAATTTGTATATTGATAATCGTTAATTTACTTACTTTTTTATTTTATAATCACGAGTAAGACATTTGATGAGCTAGTAAATAATATACAACGGTTTCTTATAAAACTTAATAAAGTGTAAGCTGTTACAGTCACAGTCATCAATATGGACGATAATTTCTTGGGCATATATAAATAAGTGTATACCACAAGTCAGTGATAATTTCCTAGTCCATTTTTATATTTCGCTATAATATCACGTATCAAAATTTGTTTGTATGATCTTCTGAAGGATCTAATTTTTTTATTTTCGTATTTCTAGGTATTATGTCAACAGAGATATGCTGAAAATATGTGGAAATACATTTCCCTATTTCTAAAAATATAGAACCTGAAACCAACAAATTGATTGATTGATTGATTTTAGTTTTCATTTACTTGAAAGATAAACGTTATTTACAGTAATAAGACAAACACAAATGGCAAACGGAGCATTTACTCTTCGTCTAAACAGAATGGAAATAAAATAGAATACCTACTACTGAGAAGTTATCCAGTTATTTACCTACGGCGATATTGTATCTTTCGAGTGAAGATTTGTCTAGACGAAATATAAGAACATATCCACCGCCGCTGTAATTCAATCGCAGTGGGCAATGATAGTCTCTTTCATGCAACAATAATATCCCGTTGCTGTCGCATTACTCGTGGGGGAACCTTTTGTTCGATGTCACTTATGTGATACGAGATTATTTCATCCGATGATTTTGCTTCAAGATGAGAAACGCGCACACGCATAATATTCCTGTCCAAATTGATTTGATGTGTTTCTTAATTTGACGTTTGTTGAATTGGCCAACTGTCTGTTAACCTTGAGAATAATAGTCCTATTTTTTACTAGAATATTTTTGCAAGACATATAGAATTCCTAAAAAATGCTATGAGGTTTATGCTTAGCGTTATTCTAGTGATATGGTATAAAATGTCTATAATACATATGTCTATAATACAGTAAAATATTCGTAGTTTTTCGGCAACCATAAAATTAAAAATTATCAAATTATAAAGATATCCAGAATAAAAACAACGCGAGTTATATTTGATACATTTTTAGCAACTTCTGGTAAAACAGTAGTTAATTATTACTTAAAAGTGAATTTACATTAACGTCAACAATTTTTTATTAAGTAGTTCAATATATTAAATTTATTTCGTATCTTTTCTCCCACATTCTAACATAAATTTACAATAAACTGGACTGTTCGAATGACGGATATTTAAAATAAAAATTATTGGAGTCAGAACAAAATTTATTTTGATTAAGAATTATATATTTAAATAAATCTCTAGTTAATTAATTCTTAATCACAACATATTTTAATCCCTTTTTAATAATGATTAGTATGTAATTTCCCGAAACGAGTAACATTATTAATTATTTGAATAAGTAAAAACAGAAATATGAATTGATCTGAATTCGATCGTCTCTCTTCTGCCATATATTTCCTGAACTATATTGCTTAAATGACAAAAATCAATACGATATTAATATAAAGCATTATAGTTTATTACAAAATAAAAATTACAATAGGAAAATTTATGGAAAGGTGTCCGGATTCCACGGTCATAAATATGACCCGTGGATATAATTTAAAGTGGTCTACGAATCGTGGTCTACGAAGTGGTCTGCAATTATGATTCATATCCCTTTAAATTTTTTTTTAATTAGTATTGTATAAGAAATTTGAAATATATTAAATAATTATTTTTTTTTAAGTAAATTTAATTTATTGTATCTTGTGTATCAGAGTTTATTAAATAAGTATATTAAAATAAAATATTCTCAAATTTAAAAGAGTTAATTAATTAATTTATTTAATATAGCATGATTATTAAGAATAATTAATTAGAAATGAAATGTTAATCGTTTTTGAATATATTTAGTTTTTTAAGAAATAAATTTAATTTATATAGTTATTTATTAAATTATAAATTATTTTATATTTTAAAATAAATTATAAATATTTTATGGGATAAGCTTTAAAATAAAAATATTAAATAAATATTTAGTTTAAGTTAAATTTAATATAATTAATATTATTAATTTTTATAGTTTGTTAAAAATAAATTTAATTAAAATATAATTTTATACAAAAAATATTAATTTTTTATTAAAATATTTATTTGAATAAGAAAAATAAAATAATAATGATAAAATTAGTATAATTATATTGTTATAAATAAATAAAATTTTAAATTTAATTTAAGTAATTCGGCAAATATAAATATTCACCTGTTTATCAAAAACATGTCCTTTTGAAAATAATTTAAGGTCTAATCTGCTCACTGAAATAAAATTTAAAGGGAGTCATGCGATTGCATAATTGCCGATTATGCGATTCGTAATTGCAATTTAGAGTGGTATCAATTGCCAGTTTGTCAACTCTAGTGGTATTAATTGACAGTTATGCAGCATGTAGTGAAAAGTGTAATTATAAGTGCGACACCTTGATTTAATTTAGGATTATTTTCTTATTTTCTTTTATTTGTGTTATTATTAATCTGTTTATCTTTACCCCAAAATAATTCAAATGAAACTGATTTCAAATTTATAAACATTAAAAATATCTGGATAAAGAGATAATGTCTCTCGATATTGTTGCAAGTTCACACATTCAATTAAGGACAGGCGTAAAGAAAAGATTTCGTGTATCGCATGCAGAGTGAGAAAATGTATAGTAAGAACTAGACGGATTTTAACTTTATTTTGTCATTTTCAAATTATTATACTAGATATTTCTTTTTGTTCCTATGTAAATGAATAAATTATAAAAGACAGGGTGATTTTTTTTATGACGCGGTATCAAAAATGTGTTTTTTCTTGTTTAAATGTTATTTTTTTAGAATGTAATTCAAAGTTCAGAATAACAATTTTAAAATTAACATTAGCACGATAGAAAGTGCGAAGATTGGGAAATAAAAAAAAAAAAATATATAGCCCCACTTATGAATGTCGTGTTAAGTACAGGCAATAATTTAATAATATATAAAATGTTCTAAAGCTGAAAATTAATCTTACATGAACACAAAGTTTTAGTGTTATAGTAGTCTCTCCAGTGTAAGGAATTGCAACATATTTAAAAGGCATAAATGTCCAAGTTCAAAATTGATAGAAAAAATTGGGATAAGACACATCGTTTCCCCATAATTTTTTAGGTTTCGAATGCTATATTTTCAGAAATAGGGAAACCGATTTCCGCATATTTACAGAATATCTCTGTGGACTTAATACCTAGAATTACGAAAATAAGGAAAAATTAGATCCTCACAGTCTCCAAAAAAAATAGACTTGTGGTATATATTTATTTATATATGCCCAAGAAATTATCGACTATATTGATTACTACGACTATAACAGCTTGCACTTTATTAAGTTTTATAAGAAACCGTGGTATATTATTTACTAGCTTATCAAATGTGTTACTCGTGATAATAAAATAAAAAAGTAAGTAAATTGACGATTACCAATGTACAAATGATATTACAATTGAATTGGTTTATTGGTCGGATGATAAAAGGCGAAACGATGCAGCTAGGTTGAACCCCATGAATACTCAAACCCGAAAGCTATTTTAAATACCAAAAGCCACAGGTCTCAAAATTGTATTGCTTGTTGTCATGGTAAGACTGACTGGCTGGTTATGGTAAAACTAATTGACTCTACCATTTAACATACTTTGAAAAGTTCAAGGCAACGTATATATTCGTGATGGTAAGCATGGAATCGTAAATTTTAAGTACTACTGAAACCAATTGAATTATTTTAGTAAGTCTAAGCACAAATTAAAAGCTTATCTCTCTTCAATTATATTACGGTCAAAAAGCTGAAAAGTTGGGTAATTAGTTTTTAATAGCAGTGCTAATAGACGCAGATAAAAATGTAAAGGATGATAATGTCATATATATATGTACACACACACACACATATATATATATATATATATATATATATATGTGTGTGTGTGTGTGTGTATATACATATAAAAAATTAACATTAAAGTAGATCACTTTTTGGCGTTGACATTGGTATCGTTTTAGACTCTAGGGTCACAGCGTTTCTCAATTTGGTTATGAGCCCAGATTTTGCCGCTTGCTACTACTCAATTGACAACGCCATGTATGCAATTATACATTTCTGGATTGCTCAAATTAAAAATATTTGTATCTTTGTAATATAACGTGCGGTCTTTGTTTTGTGATATACTATTTAGAAACATTGTTTCTTTTTGTTAAGGTCGTATCCTACATATCCTAATTACATAACTTTGGTATTTATGATATTATTATAAATGCGAAAGTGAGTTTGTTTATCTTGCTTTCAAAATATTCAACAGTTTACCATAAAATGTTGCATACATATAGATTTTGTGAGGGATATTAATATAGGATTCATTCCAAAATGAAATTATTTTCGTAATTCAAACTAAAGTCGATTTCTTTTAGGAAACCACTTACCCATTTCCTATTAACTACTTAACCATTTCCAATGCAAACTTTTAGTACTTTTACAAAATTATTATTTTTAAATTTCACCACCACTTTTTCCAGTTTCCATGCGAAAAAGACCTCAAAAAATCTAGCGTTTTTTTATATTTTTGATATATTTTATAATGTATTCACAATATTCTGTTTAAATTACATTTTGATTTTCGATATAGGTTTGAAGATGTGTCGCCTGAAAATTCATTATACAAACATTTCGATAATTCTTTACACGCAAAATTTCCAGCCCTTTACCTGAAATCTCCTATGCAACGAAATTAAGTGAGAAAGCAAAAAAATTTGGAGCATAATTTTGTGATTTTAAAGCACCCGCAGATATTGCACATTGAGATACCACTGCATTGTATTAAACTGTGATTTTAGTTTTGTGTAACTTAGCCAGGCTTGTAGTTTATAAAATATTTGTCAAGACACTTAGTTTGCAACTCGAATGAAAGGAATACAGTGGAGACTATTAGTGGAAAAACACATTTTTATTCAAGATTGCTTTTCCAAATATCATAATTTCATAAGAATTTCAATGATTAAATGATTTGTTCTGGAAGAAATAGTTATCACAGCCCGAAGTATAAATATAAGCAGTGCATAAAGTTATTATAAAAATAAACAACATTAAATTTTTAAGCCTACTCAAAGGTGCACTATATTTCATGCTATTTCCCACCAGTAGATTTTAATAGTAACAGCGAATTCTTCTGTCATCACTAGGTAAACATAAAATTACTTGGAATTATATCAAAGAATGTAATCGGATATGGATCTATGACAAAACGATAGTTATTGAAAATAATAAACACAAGAATGGGGTAAGTGAAGTAAACATCATGCTAGAGAAGGATTAGGACAAAATAAAAGTGACCATTATATTATTTATGATTAGTAGAATTATCCATCCTTTTCAAAAAGGAATGTGTATAACATATCCGAAGATTATTAAAAATAGAGTAAGTTTATATTCTTTTTTTTAGAAGTATATAAATAGCATAACGGTAATAGCGACAATAAGACAATTAAAATTGCAATAACCTACTTTGGGAATAAAATAAACATTATATTAATTAGTTCATTGTATAACGTTGATCCATACTTTAGCATACGTGCTTCAGGAGTTAAGATGTCACCATTGTAACGCGTCTTATCTTTGGACCTCGAACGGTTCAGACGGGATAAAGAGTTAATCCGTTACTGGGTGAGCAAATCCTTTTTAGGCGGGAGCCGTTCCGGCCTTCACAAAGACTAACTTTATGTGCAAAATAGCCGAAGGAAGAGTTAATTCATCTCGGATACCTTTGTTGGGATTACGTTGCCAGCGTGGTGGGTTGTAAAATAAATGAAATCGGAATATGCATTCGTATTGGTATAAATATTTTGATATATTTCCTCGCCTAATGCTAATTTATTTACCATCTTTCAGACACCTTAATAAGTTAGCATGAGAAGACGAAATAAATGAAAGTATTTTAAATATATATATATATATATATATACACTGTGTCCAGGAATAAGTGTTGGACAAACAAATAGCTTCTAATAAAATAAGTGTCTGCATAATAATACAGAAGAGTGTATTTTACAAGAAAAAAAGCTATACTGAAAGTTTAAAAAGGAATAGAAAATATTACCGTGATATACGTACTAGACTAGTCGTAGGCAAGTGGAAGTGAAGAGAATACTTTCATAGGTAAATATAAACGCGTGATATTTATATTAATACATAAATATTTATAAATGTACGTATAAAAGTCATAGACATATTTATGATGTTAATGCGTCCCATGACCTCATCCTTCTTCTAAAGACCATTTTGATAGTTACAACCATAACTTTATCATTTGCTACACTAGTCAATGAGATTTTAAACGTGGTTGTGAATAGGTGCGACGAGAAAGTCACATTGTATGTTTCCAAACGAAATACTTGGCGAGCAATAATAAAGGGTTAAAAGGTATTTTAAAGGTTTTTAACTTTTCTCGCTACTTCTCTGCACAATGCACTTTTATCGTATATAATTAATGTAGTATTATCATCTTCAATATAACTTTCATTACTTTCAACCGTTTATGGAAACCTAAAAAAAATTACTCATCAACCTTTAAGCTGTCACTTGCTGCTAACTTTAATAGTTTTTTATAGTTGTTTTGACGAATATATTTTGGAAATTGTTTATATTAACTTCGTTTTATAATGCAAACATAAATTATGCAATTAAGGTAGTAATAAAACTTAAATAGCGATACGAAGATTTAATCATCGGACGCAAACACAAGTGTTTATGTTACCTTCCTAACTTGGTTTTTGATTACTTTAAACTTTTTACAAAACGCCGCCATTACATTTTAAAACCTTGACTGATGAGTGTCATCATTACCGCGTGTGTGAGTGATGCACACTAATCACACCGCGCGAACCAAGACCAATACACGCGTTTGTCTACTTGTATTAGTTTTGGTTAATTTAATAAATTTGAAAAATATAAACATTTTCTAGAAAAGTTAATAATTTTTTGACAGATGAAAATTTACACGTTGGAAATTAATAACAATTATTTTTTAAACAAAGTAATATTTCAATAAAATTATTAGTAGTGTATTTTTATCAAAGAACAATCAAACAAAATTTGTAATAAATTGAAAAAGAACCTTTCTTAAAACTTATTCAGAATATGAATGTTTATTTTGTACTTTTAAAAGAATAACATGTATATTTTTACAAGTATAACGAATGTTAAACAATGTAGAACAATAAGTCTTTGAAAATAATTTTAAAAAATTAAAAAATTTCCAATCATACGCTTTCTGTCCCATTAAAAATTCATAATAAATATTCATTTACTTTGAATAGAATTTACAAACATTTAATAAATATGATTTAACCCCACACTTAATGTTGTTTTTTGAGTTAAATTCTTCTTTTATTATATTTTATTTCGTTCTTCTAGTAAAACGTGAATCTAACAAATTGTAAAAAAATGGCCCATAAGACAGTATTATAAATTATTAAATCGTTTTCATAGTTTATCGGTATAATGAGTTCGTTTATATTATAAATATTAAGAATATCATTATCTCCAAGATTTTGTTAGATATTTTCTTTTTTACTTTTTTTTACTTTCAAAATAAATTATATTCATTCCTAATTGACTTTTTTCAGATTTATTGTATGAAATATATTGTAATATATTGTTAATGACATTATATTCAGTTTCGTTAAAATATGCGAGAATTATCTCTGAATCCTCTATTATACAAAATTATTTTATACTTAATAAAAAAAAATATTCGGATGTCGATTGCATAAAATTTTACACGAGGTTTTAGCGAACGCCACTTAAACTCATAATAGACCTGGAACTGAAATATAGTTTATATCTATATACAATAAATACACATGTGTACGTTCTTTTCACGGAACGTAAATAAATAATACCGTAAATAATAAATTTTTCGTCGTAAATACGGAGAAATTTGAACCAAATATAAAGAATCCGCAAATAGCGGAAGTGGGCTATGTTTATACAAATTGTGCTGAACAGTATTCAAATTTCATTAGAGAATTCTTGTATTTATCTTCGTTCAATAACGTTTTATATTTCCATTCCCACTTTTTCTTTTTTTTTATCTTAAAGCGTTAAGAAAAATATAAAAAAATAAAAATATAATTTTGCTAGTTCTTAATGTAGTTAACAGGTATTTTTAATTACATACAGCTTGCACGTAATTAAAAACAAGATTGTTTTATCTTTTTGATTTGAAGCAAAAAAATCGACAATAATAAAAATAGACAATTTAAAATCACATATAAATTTCAAACAAGATAAATTTCGAATTATGAATTTGATATCGTAATGCATCACAATCCGAAGAAAAATAATTTCGTGGTTACGAAGCAATTTTTAATTATAAGTTTTAGAATGAAACCAAAATTCGTTAATATATATATATATATATATATATATATATATATACACACACACACACACACATACACACATATATATATTTCATATTCATATTATATTCGGTTGAGATAAAATATGAATATTCACAAATAAGTTTCTATTTCCGGACTTCCATTCCTCATTGTGAAAATGTTCTTTGAAAAATCACTTACCGTTAAAAAGTTTTCTAGATTTCAGCTTTAGTCTGAAAGGAAATCAAATTGAATGGTTGCCTCGACGATTAACTCAAATCCTCTATCTGGAAAAGTGTGCATTTTCCCCAATCGATCGTGATTCGATGAACGAGCATTGAGCGAGTGGGCGCGAGTGACAGCAACAAATGGCACTCAATCAATACAGTGTTAGGGGGATCATTATTGGTGCCATTACTTATTTTAAGTATCTATCCCTCCATAATCGGCGACTAATTGCCTTTCAATTGCCTGCGAAACTTCCCCTTTATGACAAACATAAAGTACTTACTTAACGCACTATTAAGTCGGTTAATAGTATTATCTACATCATAGTTAGGGGGAATTATTAGTTTACGCCATATTTATATATAATTTAATGAATCAAATGTAATTTTAAAATTTCAATATGTACTTCAGTCAACGTTTCAATAACTTTGTCATGAATACGTGGTAAAATTATTAAAGTCAACTATTATCAGGTTAAACACACTTAATTTGTTTTTGTACAATATTATACGTTAACATAAAAGTACGTAACATTTCGAAAATCTATGTACATATAATATAAAAACTAGGCTAACCTGAAGAGAAAAATGTAAAAATTAATTTAATATATATATATATATATACAGTTTTATAAATTTTTGTCCGGAAATAAACATTTTAATGAAAATATTCACATTGTACCTCCTCCAAACATTCCACATATGAAACTTTTAACAAATTTTTGTTTATTTTTCAAACCCTGCAATGTAATCAAAATATTATTGTACTTTTAATTAAATATTACAATATCCAATCCATAAGTTTACAATCATCGCATTCTTTACAAACATATTTAATTTTAGTTTGTACGTCCATGAAAAAATTAATTTTTTTTTAAATTAAAAATATTTTTAGAACAAAATTATTAGCCTGTATATAATTTAACGAAAAAAAATTAATTAAGAAACGAAGTAGCAAGAAGAGGGTTTGGTTTCGTACGCATATAATTTTTTATCCATTTATCGATGTTATAATTAATTTATAGTTTCGCTATTCTCTCATTCAGTATAAGCAGATTTGCCGTCAAATTTTGAGATCTCTCTCCCTATTCAAGGGAATAAATTCTGAATTTGTGGTATAACAAACACAATCACGGTAAAATGCCTTTCGGAAAAGCCCAGCAGATGCGTTCATGTGTTTTTATGTGCAATTTCATGATTTCACTTAGCTCCCCGGGAACCATTGGGAATGAAACGTATACGTGTATAAATTTACAATTAAGTCTGAAAAAGTTTAGTAGAGTCTAAGTTGATCTTTAAAACCAGGAAAAATCTAAAAGCCTCGAAACGCAAAAAATAATATCAATTAGCGCGTCATAGTGATTCGCACTACTCTTCTCACCCTCGCCACACGTACAGCTTACAATTCCTACTATTGTAAACCCATGTTCGTATCCAGTGTCATTATCATGCGGATTTCTGCTTTTGTTTACTTTAAAAAACCATTTAATTTCTCTTAATTTGCTAATCTAAATTTTAAGGTGCGAGAGATTATATTCTATTGTTTAAATTTGCACTCAACTTATAGCAATATTTAATCTTTTTCTCACCATGACTGACTAAATTTAAGGACGAAGCACTCTTATTCGGAAAAATTATAAAAAATAAACAATTGTGAACCGTGCTTTTCCGGAAATCTCCATTTTAAACTGTAGAACTCTTTGTATAAATAAAAAATAGCTCTAGTTATTTGGATACTGGCACTGAAAGAACATAAAATTAAATTTATTTACAAGTATCTTGAACAGCAAAAGTTATTTTCTTTATATTTGGATATTTCCTGAGTAATAGTCGATATAGCGTAAACTATACTTACACAATTAGTGCTCCGCGCCATCAGCTCCATCTTAGTTACTATTAGCAATACGCTCCGACTGTGCGTTTGAAAGGTCTAAAATAGTTTTGCTATGCACCACCGAGCGCACTAATATCGAATTACATCGTAGATGCAATTCCAAGATGCGCAGAGCTGAGTGGGGAGCAGTTCAGAGCCAAATTAAACATTTTGCAAAATGTTTAAGGATAAAGTAGTTTCTTACACCACGAGGTAAATTATTATAAATAAAGTTTTGTCTCTAAACCATTTTTTCAGCAGTAAAAAGAAAATAAACAATTTAATTTTTCATAACATTGATTACGAAGGTGGGTTTGTGGTATTTCTTTAATTACTCCCTAAAATAAACCCTCAAAATGAAAATAGCACTTTTCATACTTTACATTTATAACTATAATACTATGTTCTATATCTGTGCTAAATGTCAACTTTAACATAATAGTTGCTGAGAAATCGCCTGTAACAGACGAACGAATGGACACTGAAGAAATTCCTTTAGTGTTCCGTTTCGGCAATATTGCCACGAAACGGTGAAAATGTTCACTTTTTAATATACAAATTGTTTTTTTCTCTATATTATATAAACAAGGTACATGAATATGGGACTATAATTTTTTTTTGCTATATTTTTAAAGTACATGTGTTTTACGGGGAAATGTGTAAAAAAAGGCGTATATACACAGTTTTATTATTAAACATCTTATTAATTAATGCTTCACAATCATTACGTTAGGTCGCTAAAAAGTTAACGGCGACTCTTCTGGATATTGCCACCGAAAAAAAACCGTAAAGCTTGTTCCCTTGTATCCATATTTACTCTATTGTTGAGATTGGATAAAGTCATCTTATTTACACGTGAGTATTTTACTTAATGAGCAAATTAAATGAACATGGATCTAATAAATAATTTGCTAGCATCAAGAACTGTAAAGTCTGTTAATAATGGGTCAGTAGGATGACAGTGTGGCCTTTTATTAATAATTCCGATCAAAGTTTTCTCGGTTTTGAAGAGGTGATCGCGGTCTCAGCAGCTACTCTCTAAGTTAGAATACAGTTACAGAATTAAATTACAGTATTCAATGCGATTTTCATAATTATCTATATAGGCTTTGTATTTTACCTATGCGGTATGGATAACGTTCGTCTCTTAAAATTTTACGAAACATCGTTTGGTATATTTTAAACCGATACCATTCGGTAATTGTGGTAGGTGGTAATAGATGCTGCAGGTATGAATAATTATCGCAGTACAAAACTAAAGCTCGCCACGTATATTTGCTTTTGTGAATGTCGTTGTACCATATTCACTGTAGCAAACTTTCATTTCAGCGTATTCAATATTAGAAAAGGGTATTTTTGTTTACATACAATGCAGCAATTGCACTTAATGAACGGTCACTGTCTTCTTGTGCTTGGTTGTATATGGAAACAAACCTAAACTTAAAAACTCATTACTTATAGGTTGTAATGGTTGAATCTATAAAGCTTTTCTTTACAAGTAATATGACTCCGCCTGCAAACTTTGTTTTTTTTTGTGTATATTTCTTTTACATATTTACTTTACTTTTAAGGACATTAGTTAAGACGTTTTATATAATGGATTAACAAGTAAAAAGTTTGTTCTCAATTTTAAAATCTCTTCAGTTTTTTGATATTTTGTCATGATATAAATATATATATATATATATATATATATATATATATATATATATATATGTATACATATACTGGTACATTAAAAATGGCTAAAGTTTATTTTTGAATATTTCTTATTAATTTAACATAAAATTTCAAAATTTAGTAACGAGTATAGTCTCCTCTAGCTAAAATCAATGCGCTTAATCAGCTAAGGCATGCTTTCAACAACGTTTTTTATAATTTCCTGAGGAATACGTTCCCATTCAGCGACGATCATATTTTTACGGGCCTAAATGTTTTCTGGAGCTGGTTTTACGGCTTTGACGCATCGTTTAAGATTATCCCATAGGTGTTCTATCGGATTCAGGTAGGGACTCCTAGCTGGTCAGTCTAACGGACGAATTCCGGCCTCCTGCATATACGCATCAACGTCTCAAGACCGGTGGGCGCGAGCTTTGTCGTCCATAAAAATGGACTCGCTTCCAACTACTGTTAATGAGGGTTGGGGCATGAGGAATAAGAACCTGTGCTATGTACCTCTGCGCATTAAGTGTGCCATTTTCAATAAAAACTAACTCGGTACGGTCATCTGAGTTAATACCAGCCCAAAACATTACGGAGCCTCCACCGTAAGGGGTGATTTCCTCAAAGCTCACTTCTGCGAAGCGTTCTCCAGGTCTTCGTAAGACTCACCGCCGTCAATCCTCATCACTAATCGATATACGAGCTTTATCAGAGAATAAAACACTATTCCAGTCTTGTTGAGTCCACGACGAAAAATTTTGAGTGAATCTCAATCTGGCATCTCGAAGCTCACGGAGCAATGTAGGGCCCCGAGCTGGACGATATCTACGTATATTGACGGCCTGAAGTCTCCTTATGACTGTCCATAGGCTTATTCATGTACCTCTGACGTCCTCGAGATTCTGTTTGAGATCCACGTACGTAACTTGACGCTTTCGTAGCGCTTGACTGACTATGAAGCGGTCGTCCCGTGGCTCAGTGCACCGTTTTCTTCCAGAACCGGGCCATCTATTGACGGAATCCGTTTCTTGATATCGTTGCCAAGTTCTTTGGTCAGTGAAACGGCTCTCATTATACTGCTGAGACACATAACATTGGCTACAGCCTTCTTCAAACAGCGCAATAATTTTACTAGCCCTTATGGTTTTTTCAACAATACAGAGAACAGCAAAGATAAGTGAACTAATGCAACAAACAGCTCAAATTTAATTAAAAATTATTCGTTAAAATAAAAAACGTAACAAATGAAAAAGAACTTAATAAGAGTTGGATTTCATTTACCGAATTAGAACGTTCGTTTTTATGTGCAAAAATACACTATAACTGCCAGTAACAATTACAATTAATACAACCTATTAATAAATAATATTTTGTTAATAATATGCCAAAATCAAAACCGCCCGTTTTTTAAGCAAGAGTATATATATATATATATATATATATATATATATATATATATATATATATATATAACCAAAAATTATGGACTTAATTTTTTTTTATTATTTCTACAATCCCTTTAAGTTTAATTTCATTTCTAATATCTATTGAACTTAATCATTATATTGTACCTCTCTCTTCCATGTTGATGACCAGCATTTGTTATTTTTTTTAGGTATAAATTTAAGTGTGATATTCATGCGAATATTTAAAATTGGTTTCTAAGTTACATAGCTCATTTATGTAAACAGGTGGAGTGGGTGTACTTTGTGACAGAATTACTTGGCGATTTGTGTTTTTATATGGTGAGTGTGTCTGATATTCTATTTGTGTGACGGAATGTTATGTCGTTTCGTTGTATGTCTGTTATCCAAGTAATTTTTTTTATTTCCTCTTTCCTTTTGTTCACTATTTCATCAGCGAAATTATCGTTAATTGCCCTCCGTTGATAAGAGACTTTTTGTTCTGAAATATTCGGATACAGGTATTGTTGTGAAAAAAGTTCCTGCAGTAATTTCCCGCATGTCCTCACGCAGTTTCAAGTTTTGTTACATATAGTATATATACATATTAGTACGTATTTTAAAAATGTTGACATATGTACTTTATCCCATGCGTACTTTGATTTTCCCAGCTTCTTTCCCAGAGTGAGTAAAAAGGATTATAATGACATTATGAACACAAATACGAATTGTTATAAAAAAAACAAACTCAGAATGTCCAAAAACTTAATAAGCTAAAAGCATTGCGTGAAAAAAATTACATTATTAAAATTACAAAATTACAAAAAAGGTTAACCCAAAATATCCAAAAGTGAGTAAATAAAACGATTGAAAAAAAGGGAATTACGTTAAAGAAAAAAGGTTAAAATATATTCCCGCCTAAGAAAATGTATGAAAATTTCCAAATCGATTTTTTTATTAAAAATAATCACGAGCAGCAATATATATTCTAAAATACACGACGTATTTCAAAATATATATTGCATTCAATATATAATGTATATTCTTCTATGCGCTATCAAAATATCATTAGTGGTGAACAGAATTTATACCTACAATATTAAAACACAGATCCAAACCTAAGATTACCATTAATTGAATTAAACCACTTTTATTTTTATTACTTTTTGAGCGGGTGGGAAAAGAAGCGACATAAATTCGACTACCACTTCGTCTCAGCGCACACTGTAGGCTATCATGCCAGTAAAAGAAAAGCAATAAACATTGCACAAACGCGCCTTGGTACTCGAGAGAAATAATGTGTTTTATTTTTTTTTACGATAATCCTATTAACTTTATTAAAAATTTAAAACGACCAATATTTCAAATAATGCATGAACAGTTAATAGTTAGTCTTTTATTCTATTCATAAGGTGTTTTAAATAACGGAGTCAATTTGGTTTAAAATTTATGTTGTAAGATGTTTTGGATTTTTTTTCAGGTATAAAAGATATTTAATTTGTGTTTTGAAAACTATCAGGACTTTAGAAATATGTCAAGAATAAGATGTATTTTTTTCTTTTCCATAAATTTAGAAGATTTTGCTACAACAATTTTTAACTAAGCTCAATCTGCTGTTGTCACCGCCTTAATATTTTTTGCTGATAGTGACATTTTAATAATATTCTTTTGTAATGCGATCGAAGTGCCGTACTGGTATATTAATTAAGTTATTAGATATCAGGAAAGAATTAAGTACTTCCTACTTAGAACTGAATGGAGATAATGAAAAAAAACATTATAATTATATCAACACAAGTAATTGTCCCTAAATTTTTAATCCCAATTTAAGAGTTTATTCATTTCTGACTACAGTTATATTAAAAATATTATAGATTTGTAAAATTTTGATATTATTGTTAATGTTCTTCACCGGTATGTTTTATGCTTTTCTCTGGAGTTGTAAAATATATTTAAGAAAATATGAAATCTTCCCATTTTTACATTTGAAGGTTTGCAATTATTTTCCTCTCAAATTTCCGCAGTAAATCAGTAACAAACTTTCAAATTAACCGTATCTAATCTGATTTTATTATTAGTAGGTACAGACCTACTAATAATATAATCAAAATAATAAAAAAAAAAATTGGTTAGATTTTAATCCACTTTGTAGTAAAACAAGTAAATCTCTGGATCCTATGTGCGACGCTATGTGTAAAAAATAGTCACAGACGTGTTGATTTTAATCATTTGAAATTAGTGCAGCCTCTTTGTGTATTTTGAAATAATCTAAATGTTATACGACGTAGGGTTAAATAAAAAAAAGTCTAAATTTACTTATTATTTTGATTATTCTTTAACAATGAACTTGAGGATTAAATGTTAAATAATTCATTAATTTTCTTGAAAATAGCGCATTGAAATTAATGTACATCTTTATTGATTTTATATGTTAGGTGTTGTAAATACAAATATACTTAATAGTATACTAGCTCTATGCAATGGCTGTGTTCGTGTGGTAATAAATGAAATAAAATCGAGAGATTAGACCTATTCGTCTAGAGATAGATTCTGTTGCTATAACCTTCTTCGAAAATATAAGAAATATCTTGACTATATTTAACTTCGCATTAATATGATTAGGCTCTAATTTCTGTTATATATCGAGAAGTAGGCAAATATATTCAATTATATGTTATGTAGTATGCGTGTTGTCATCTGATTGAACCAATCGATTAATCAATATAAAAAAACAATTAAAATATACTAAAGAATCTAAAACACAATTAAGTAAGGCATCTACTTACAATATTGTATGATAATATTGCATGCACAGTAGTAATTACAATGCACAGTAATATCGAATCGGAAAAGTCGCATCTAAAATAATATTATTCAATAAAGAAACCAAAAAAGCCGTGCGCTATATTAAAATGCTTTTGACAAAAGTTGAGTTTACAAGACTTCGGACCAATTTGCTTCGTAACGAATTTCTGTGACATTTACAATTTAATTGTATTATTTTAATACTATGCGAGCTACGATGGTTAAAGTTTCTACTGAATTTTCAATCCCTCCATAAAATGAATGAAATTGTCACAATAAAACGATAAAAAGGAGATATAAACTGTAAATTTTATTCCTCAAGTTCCTGGTATGACCACATATTTCAGATGAAATTCCTCGACCTGAGCAATACTTCGATAAAAATAACATTTAATTTTGCTCACTAGTTTTCACAAAAAATAAGTACAACTAAACTTGCTCAAAGTTTAATTTAAAAGTTCTAAATTCATCAAAGTTTTAATATTATCTGTTCGTGTTAAATAATAATTATTACAACACATAAGTATGCTGTTTATATCTACTTAAGAAAATTATACAATAATACATTCTTTTCAAATATTTTATCATATTTAGGAGATCATTCTAACCTATGTGACTAAAAATACATGATCATCGTCACACAATATCTTTCGTCTATGTCCTTTTCATATATGTAACTTCACTATTATTTCAGTTTGTGATACAAAGTAATGATTTAAAGAATCGCAGTAATAGGCTTAAAAAGCTAAAAATATTTTCCCGTAAAATGTAAGACTTCTTGCTCTGAACGTTTTCGAAAAGACTTCGAAATGAAATATATTTATTTAACGCATCTTTTTTCTATTTGTCTCGTATCCGTGACATTTTAATTATAATTGAAAAAGAAAGTTTTTATAGAGTGTTATTATTTCTAGTATTTTAATATTCCTAAAAAGTTATTTCTTTTATTCTGGAATTGTATACATAAAACAATTAATAAAATATTTCTTGGAAAACGAACAATCTATCAATTAATTATTCAAAACGGGAGCCTAGATCACGGAACTAATTCCTTCATTTCCTTTATTTTCTATTTAGAATATTCATTTATTTTACAGTTTTAATTAGATGTTGTAGGTTGACGGAACATACTTTTAATAAATGTCTTGATATAAAACAGAACAGAGAAAACTCTGTTTCGGAGAAATTTTCCTACTTTGTTCCAGCATCCCTTCAGAAGGTAATGTAGTACATTTAATTTTGTATTTTAAAATTTGCAATCTCCTATTTAATTTATTTATTTAATTACTTTCGGTAGTCACATTGTAGAAAATATGATAAACGTGTAGTTTATGTTTATATTTAAAATTAATTTACATATTTAATCACTTATTCATCTAACAAATATATCACTATAAAAAAAAACTACTATTTCGTCTTCAGTTTGTTGTTTTTGTCTGACATCTTGTGCTTGTCTGGTGAAACATTTCTACTAACAGATATTAGTTAAGTTAAGAGCGGTAATTGAACAGTACATCCGAGGTACTCGCTCCCAACATTTCATAATCAAGATGCAGGATGGCAACCGCTCTGTGTCGAATGTCGAATGTGTCTAGACGTGATTATAGACTTGCACACGTTTGCCAATTAGATACCGTTCGTAATTCCTGAATGGTGTTAATTACTCAAGTTTATACGATTGTGCTTAAAATTGGTTGATGTCAATAATTAAAATGGATTAGATACGGTTTTATGTTCAGAATGATATGTTCAGGTTTATGAACTTTTCAATGTTACTTAAATGTATTTCATGATGTTTACTTAAATGTATTTCATGATTATTTGCGTAAGGTTTTTGGAACGTATAAGGAGTAATAAAACCTAACGATTATGACTATTAAATATAAAAACTCGTTATTACAGTTGCTGTTGGTTAATTATTTTGAAACAACAAGGGTGTGATGCTGACTTGGAAACATGGATATGTTTTTTCTACATAGAAATTAGCCGAATATATTGTGAGTAAAGCTAATCGTATAAAATACCCGAGAATAAATTATTCTTTTAATAAATGTTGAAATTATTTATATTTTAGTTTTGGAATCGTTGTATTTTGAAATACATTTGAGTATAACACACATATTCAAAAAATTAATATGTTTAAATATGTTAATAAAGTGACGGCAGTACGATGTTGTAATGAATAAACCGTGAATTTTAGAAATATTATATGTTTAATATTGAAAACAGTGAAAAATAATGTGCAGAATTTTGTTCAAATAGAACGGAATTTTTTTTATTGCTCTCAGTAAGAGAAATCCATACCAACATATCGATAATTTTTGTTTGCTGTGTAAAAATAATATCCAAAGACAAATTACAGCAGAATATGCATTTTTTTAGTTTGACCACATAAATGAGTACACTAAATAATTAATCCTACTATTAAAAAAATTGTTCCAGTAATTCATCTCGTAACTAATTTCGTAAATTTTAAACCAGAATTAATTCGATCGTTATATGACTTGCTATATTTTGAAAACACAATAATCCCATGATAACATGAAAGCACTGAGCCTTGTTTTTTAAATAAAAAGGCTCGTAAAACTAGTTCATATAAATTCGTCAGAAATGTCCCTCAAAAATATTTATCTTTTTCTGAATTTAATATTGAACTACCTTTAATATATAAAGATATAACTTAATTTTTATTCATAACTAAATAAAAATACATGATATAGTATTATTCTATTTTATTTAAATTCTTAACCAGACCTAGGTTTCGTTGTATATATCTTCAGGTGGCACATTTTGAAATTAATATACAAATTGCCAAATCATTTCTATAAAATTAATATCAAATATATTCAATGTATAAAGACATATAGTCGCTGCAATGTTCACACACTTTTTTATTCAATTTTTTTTAATCTCAATATATCTGTACACCCCATTCTTACATACAGACATTTTCCGATACACAGAATCCGTTGGCGGGATGTAGATAAACCTTGTATTGATATTAGCAAATATTTTATGTCGTGTCTATGCACAGCCAAGTTATATAAAATAAATAACACTGATACAAAATGAATGAAAGAATGTTTAAAGCAAAGGACTAACTATATGTGAATGAAACTATTGGTCTCTAAGCTACTAAGTTTAGTTCTCCCTATTATTTATGATAAGATTATGTAAGTATATAAGTTTCATATTGAGTAGCCCGTGTAATTACGATTTTATAAGAAAAATATTATTAATTTTCTTTTTGAATGTGCTATCATCTTCGTAAGATTAGGTAAGTTTTTAAGAATAATAAAGTAAATTATATAATAAATATTAAGTATGCGGTGAGGAGGAGTCCATCCAATCATAATTTATATAATTCATTTAAGTTTCGTTTTCAGTAAACTACATTTATTATTGCTAAAACTGTATTACTATTCCTTAAATATCTCGTGTATATCTACTTTGCAAACATCATTGCATGTACATATCTGTTGAAGTCATAACTATCATTAAACTCTACAACCTCTTTACTACCTGTCGCCATAACCTACAAAAAGTCGGTACCAGCAGTCACCGAACGATATCCAAACGATTTGAATGCATCCCTTGTTACTTTTATTAATCTATGATTGACTGTCATATTATTACCGCATAATAAATGTTACATTCGTTGTGTTTGAAATTTTCATTTTTGTAATTATGTATCCTTGTTTATTTTTGGATGTGTGAAATACATGATGAATTTTGGCTGATAACGCAAATTTTGTTATGTTTGGTTACAAGATTTATGAGATCTAACTAATCTTTCACTGAAGCTAAAAATGAAAAGAACTATAAAAATATAGTTAAAAAATGTCATAACGCAGTCAAGTAAACATTATTTTTATGCTTATTCTTGATTTTCTTTTCCAAATTGATATTGGCCAAAAGCTTGGTAAATAAAACAGAGAATAAACATCATTAAGTATAAATAAAATAAATCATAGTAATAAAAAGAGAAGACAATGCTGTTGTTTACATTTTAATTTCAATTTTAATTATATAAGTGAAGTTGTCCTAAAGTAAATTTATATTTATATGCGCAATAAAAGAGTCATGGTCATTTTATCAATTTTGAAATATCATTGCAGTTTTGAATTCATTATTGTTCTGTAGTTTCATATTATATCACTTTCATGAAAATTTACATTTACATGTAAAGTGTAATGACAATTTGTACATAAATAATATAATTTATTGCGGTGCATAAAGGGCCATCTGGCAAAATTGAAGGAAGGCAATGTCTAACTCAAAGTCCTATTATAACATAATTTATATCATAGTCTTAGAATTCAATACACATTCTAGCAAAAAAAATTATTTATTAGTTTTATTTAGTTCTGTTTTTCAATTATTACATGTATGTTTATCACTACGAATTTTTGATATGTAATGTATCAATTAATTTATAATAATCAAATAAATTACCAAAAATTATTTTTCGAATATATTCATAATTAGTACATAGAAATCTATATATATTATTTTACGTAAAAGTACTATATAATTTTTCTTTAAATTGTTTCATATTAGGAAAACAACGTAAACAAAATAACCAGATAACAATTTTCGAGATTCGAGGGTAACTGGGTGGCGGTAAAATAAAAATTGTACTGAGCAGCATTTTAGGTGCTTCCACACCGCATATAATTGTTTTGGTAAGGTTTTTTACCAAATTTTTTTCCACATGCTTCATAAGAATTGTTAAAGCTGGCCGCATATACTTGTTTTTAGTATTTGATTTCTGAATTCGTTTTCCGTATTTGGATACGCGAATGCATGAAATCAATATAAATTCCGTTTGGAAAAAAGCGGTCATGTGCGGCAGTTAGTGCATTTCTTATTGATTTTATGCATACGGATGTTGGAATATGGAAAACGAATTCGGAAATCGAAACAAGAATGAAGAAAATAACGGAATATTAAAAATCATGAAATTAAATTAACGGCATAACACGAAACTGATAGTCGTGATTTTAATTTCGAGTTAAGTTTCATTTTATTCCTCTGCAATATAAGAAATCCATCATTTCGCATATAACTTGGATTTATTTTTGTTGTTCTTTACATCGAAAAACGAGACCCTTATAATATCACTCAGGTGTTTGTTTCTCAGTGTATCAAACGACCGATTTTCTCAGAATTTTTTTCTGCGTGTAAACTTCAAATTTTTGCTAATCAAAAACTTAAATTAGCTAATTTTTTTTAAATATTCAAATACAAGAAAAACAACAAAATTCAAGGTTAATAATATCTGGCAATATATTTAGGATGTGAATAATTAACATTTGTAAAGAGTTCAATAGAACAACTATGTGCTCTTAAATACTTTGAACCACCGTAGTACAAGTTTACAACTTAACAAGTTTTTCTTTTTGTTATTGTCTTCGACCTAAAATGAAAAAGTAATCTACTACTTTTGGAAACCGGAAACTTGAAGGTGTATTGAAACGAAAATGTAATATTTTGTTTTTGCGCTATATTTAATAAAATTCCTAAATGTGCAGTAGATACATTTCAAAATTAGTAGAATTTTGAAATGTATCTAGTAACTATTTCAAACAAACGAGAAGAAAGAAAGCAGAATTACCATTTTAAGGCTTAAATTATTCATCGAAGCGTAATGGTATAAGTTTTCAAATTAATATATTTTCCGGAACAAAAAAAATGTTGGTTCTCAGTAACTAAACTAAAGTAGTAACAGTCTAAATTGTTTGTAATTGTTTAGATTTGGAGTAAAACAATTCTTTACCTTATAATTGCTAATCTAAATATAAACTAGGAGACAAGAATAAATCAGATTTACACAGAACAAAGCAGCAGAGATATTAGAAGGTATATTTTTTTCTGACGGCCTTTTGGAAATATTTATCTAGCATGGGTACTTATTGCCAGAATTTAGACAATTTAGCTTTTAGTCTTTGGATGAGGTTTTAAAGAGCGCATAATCATATTTGGCCTTAAAAATATTGAATGGGCTAATTTGAAGTCCATGAAAAGTTTAAAATATTTGACATAAGCATAAATATGCAAAGATAATATATGTGCCGGTATTTATTTGAGTTACGATGTCTGGAGTTGCTTTTTTTGTCGTTAGGTTAGGTTATTCGATATTATGTCGAAAACCTAATACTAAAACGGAGATTACTGTATAGATCAACATACCACTTTATTAAAATGTCCTGAAAGTTTACAATTCATAATTTCTCTCGAAAATTTGTAAAAGAAATTAATTTTGGCAGAACAGTCAGCAATTCCAAAAACTTATAGGTAATATTTTCTCATTAAAAATTGGAACACTAGATCTTTTAATTACATAGAATTATAAGAAAATATATGAAATAAACAGGTTCAGATATCTTAAACCAGGTACATTAAATTTTATCTTGTTTCTATAAGTTCCGAAATGTTCAGCTCCATTGGCTCGACCAGGAGAAATATTTAATCAACTTAATAAAATATTATGGAGAAATCGAAATATTTATTAGATGTTTGTAATATATTTTTTCAACAATCACTTTTTCATTTCTTAAAAATTAGTGCTCAACTTACAGATTTACTGAAAACTTTGGACACCAAAGAGCTTTAGAACTGCATTCGGGAAGCCGTCAGTGAAATTTGACAGGAATGACTAATATTTCGGGATATAATTTTTTACTATATTTCCTCCAATGGGGGACATATTCTCAATGTACTTTGTATGACGAATTTTGACAGAAATGTTTAGTAACTTGTTTTATAAATAATTGCCTTGATGTGTAAATTTTGTTTGGGTTAATTACTTGTTTTCTGGGAAATATAATATTGTTACATATTTAAGTGACATTTTAGTAGATACTGAAAAGATATTATTCTCATTTCATTTAATGGTCCGTCGTTACTTTGCTGTGGTAACATAAATTTATTAAATCCCATAGATTTTAGTATTAATATCCTGCGTTATTCCTTTGAAATATTATCAATAAATGAAGTAATTAAATAATGGTAATCAAGGCAATATGAATCTTCTGAATATACTTAAACATTCATGAACTATTTTCTAAATTTCTGGAATAGGAACTCAAAAGCTTTAACGTTTTTAGGGTATCATAGTCGAAAAATAAACCCCTATAATTTCATTATCTCCATTCGTCTGTCTTCTATTATGCATTCTCAGTTTCAATATTTTCCAACATGAAGTGTCTACTTACAAAATTATATGAATTTAATTTTGTAAGTAGATACTTCATGTTGAGATCTCAAGTAATATGTACCAAAAAATTTTAAAAAATTAAAATATTTTCCATGTTAACTGGCTGCGAAATTATCTTTCCTTCGTTTGTTTAACTATAGTTGGATAAGTCTTTTAAAGTAAAATTGATGTTTTATTTCTTTTTAGTTTAAAGCTCTATTTGCAAAATACTGAGTTAAGAGAAAATGGACTATCAGTCCTCTATTTTCTTTGATTTTTTAAACATGCGTTGAAAAAATTATATCCACTAAGTATTTCATTAAAACTTTTATCCTCTGGCCTACGGCATCCAATAATTATTTGCCCGATTTTTACGTAAAAAATTAACATAAAACTGGAGCTGGTTGATACACATATGCAAAACAAAAATAATGCTATTCAGAACGAATAAAAGTAAATAAAATATTTCAAATGTAAAATCTAATAACATTTTGAAAATTTATGGAACAACTTGCGAAATCAATATTTTTATATGATGCAATGAGTTTAATAAAAAAATTAAAAAGTCACCGAAATAAGTTACCTTCATATATATTTTAAAAAATATTGACATAAAAACCTAAAGCAAATGATAATTACGTAGGGTAGCCAGAACAATATTTTCTATTTTCATACGGGCATTGCCGTACTTTTTGGACCACCTTCTTCTCTATAGCTTCTTTAAATACCGTTATAAGTTAACATGCTATTTTTATTAATTGAGTTTTCCTTATCCTTTTAATAAGTCAACGTATTAATCCACGTCCGTACTTTAAAAAAGCGATCTACCGATTTTCCGCTGGTCGTTACACTTTGCACTTTGGGGTGGCGTGCACTTCTTTTGTAACTGAATAAACATTTTCTTTAATACAAGCTCAAAATAAAAATTCAAATTTCATTTATAGTTACAATACTGTTTAAAAATTTTATTTTTTATTATCACAGAGATTCAAGAACTTGCAAGCACACTCAACAGGCTTTTAAAGTGATATTCTTGCTATCGTTTTTCGCTTTACCCTCGCAAAAAATAACGAAATATACTTGAAGTATTATAACTTAAAACTTCAATGAGTTTTGATTACTTTTTCGTCAGGTAGGCATGTCGTAGTACAAAATTCACCTTCAATCAAGTTTCTACCTCACTTCGATAGATCGTGCCATTACATTCACAAAAAAACTCGTGGTAAGGACTAACGTCTTTTAAAAGGTTTCAGAAGATTTTTTTGGTTTAAACATAGGGCAAAATTTGATTTTTTCAATTCTTGTTCATTTTTTCAGGAGTTATTTAGAGCTGATGATAATGATAAATAGGAAAGAAAGAATTAATTGAATAAGCTACAATGCGCCATAAAATTATAACAATAATGAATCTCTTTCAACACTTTTTGCCATATACATACATTTTACATGAAAAGCAATTGTATTGTGCAATTCTTTTAAATGTACGAGTACACTTTAAAACTATAATAAAATTCAATAAAAAAGAAATATGTTTGTGATTTTCAAGGAGTTGGGGCCTATTTACATACATTTTAGGCCAAACGTGAAAATGGAATAAACATTTTCTATATCTAAATGAAATAATAAGATAAATTTATTTAAAATTTTTGTACCGTTCTTGATCTCTCTATACAAAAACTGAATACCGTTGACTCTTTGGAAACCCTCTAGAAAAATATTTCTTTCTAACTTGAAAAGTAGTATTTGAGTGTCTCTTGGTTGTTTTATGCTAAATAAGAAAGGATTTATAAAAATTTGACTCTTATACTTGTGAAAACGTGAGTTATCAATTTTATAAGATTTTTGAATAACTAATGTTAGATATATAAGATATTGAACTTAGAGTCAAATAAAAATAAAACCACAACTATTACCGAGTTTTTAAAAAATCTCTAACAATAAATATATATTATATAAATAAGCGTTTATAACAAAATTCAGTCATGATCCCTTTTTTCCGGGCAAATACGAGACTGGGAGCTAGTAAAATTATAAGAAAGATTTTCGTTAATTGATTCTCGATCTGAATTTGGGAACATTTTTTGAGATATATTGTAAGTAGTGTAGTAATGGATACTAATTTGTAAACATCAAAATAATACATATTTTCAGTACAAGATTTAAAAAGATCAAAATGCCAGAAATTTCTATATGCGAATAAATGTAAAGAAAATGAGTGATAGATATGAACTGCTGTTTTAAAATTTAATGAAGTCTGATGACGTTTTAAAAAGTAATTCAGATCGAAATTTTCTTTGTTTTATTTGCCCGTTAGTTAAATTCATGAATTAGATTTAGAATATAAATCCTTCTTTATATCGCTACTGTCATATTTCAGAAATATTTAAGTATTATCCATTCCCATCAATAACAATTTTAAAATATGAAACATGACCGTGACTTAATTTATCCATTATTTTTGTAAAATAATTTTTTCGATAAATATATGCCGTAAAAACGGTTAAATGCCAATATAATTTCAAACTTAATTGAAGTCATTTTAGAGGAAGTTATTTTGGGCAATACCTGGTTAAGATTGGTATTGTTATAAAATTTTGTGCAGCTTTTTAAAAATACATAGACGCTAAAATGCTGCCTTGTTCTCTTGCAATACGAATTATTTTAAAAAAAATATTAGAACTAAAGTGAACAATATGTTTATTTAGTTGTTTAATTTGTATCGCAAATTAAAAACTATGTCGAAATATTTTCTATTTACTCAAAATTCCATTATTTTACACTTTTCTATACGTTTCCTCTCCTGTGTTTATTTCCATTCGATTCATTTTTAGTCAAAATATTTTAATGAATTTATACAATTAACTCCAATTTGCTATAACCAAGACTAGATATTTATCAACCGTACTTATCTATAGAAGTGTATGTTATTTAGATCTAATTTAATTTGTTATAAAAAATTGTTTAACAAATTACAACTTAGAAATTAAGAACTGTATTTTGTATTAATTCAAAAATATGTTCATTTTAGAATTACGAACAATAATTCCTGTTTGCTGAAAACTTTAACTTTTTTACTACTTTCGAATATTTTAAAAAAATTCATACGGATATTCCTATCTCGGTAAGTGTTTCATACATTGATTCATTCAAGGTCTACGTTCAGAAAACGTACCTGTGTTCCTCATTTTAAACATCACCTCTTATATCGCTAGACTCTTCAAGTCCAAATTAATCGGATTCCAGTATAAAAACGAGTTTTTCATATACCTATGTTTCCAAAATTGTCTAAAATAATCATATTTGTCTTAGTTTCCGTCACTCTATTGTATCTCATTTCGTGTCTTCTATTCTTCTTATCCCGTTCTTTTTTTTTCCCCCAACTAATTTATTTAATTTGTTATAATAGGTTTTACACCGCTTACTATAGGATGTATTTCGATTGCCTTTGTCCATGATAATCATTGTGATAATATGTAGTTCTTTAGTTCCTAAAACAAATCGATAATTGATCTTTTTTTACAGTGTAGAACTGATATGAAACTTTTTGAGATACCATTATTCCTGCAATTGCTCATCTATGAAACTGTGTTTTGATTTGACGCCCAATTGTGACTTGGTCACAAATTATCGGTAATTAATTGACCAATTTTACTTTACAGCTCACGCAAAATAATTTAACATGATTCACTATTTGTGGTGATTAAACGTAAATTCATATTTTTGTCCAGAACATTTTTCCCTCAAATACTAGATTATATTTTTCCTAAGCTTTAATTAAAATAACTCTATGATAAGCTAAGAAAAACCTTTCAATAAGTCAACCTCTTTCAAAAAATATTGAATGGAAAGCGGAGCGTGGACGATAGCTCAAGACGAGATCTAAAACACTTTAAATAATTTCTAACGACGATAACCACAATTTTGTTCTTCGAGGAAAACTAATTACAGATATTGAAATTTTTTCCAAATGTAAATAACTAAAATTGATTTTTTCTAGAAAGCCATATTCCTGCAAATACCCATGTAACATTACATTGCTTTCATAAAATTTGTGCTTGAATATACGAAAACAAGAAGTGCGAAAGGGAAAGCATAGCAGAGCTGTAGAAGGGAAGCAATGTGATCGAGAAAATATCCCGAAGGAAACAAAATTGGTGTCCGGGGATGGTAATGACTAATATTTTATCTGAGGAAGTTGCTACGGTATTTTGTTTTGTGTGAATAACATACGGTTTATACTTTCTGTATATACGGGAATTTCGGGCTATTCTATTAGCTAAGTTATGGAGAGAACTAAAAATTATCGATGTATTCCTTCGTATTTTTACGTTCATTTTCTTACTTATTGTTAAAATACAGTGGCAAAGTGTAAACGCTTTACATAATTATCTTTTTAATTTTAATTCCAACCCGTTGAGTTTACTCCTTAAGAATCTATCTTCATTAATAGCGCTCGGTATGAAGTTATGAGGTGTAAAATCAGAAGTTCAGGGCATACAAAGTTCAGAGAATTAAAAAAAGTTTAAGTGTTAGATTCTGATCGTACGAAGTTTATAGTTTTTTTAATCTTGACGAAAATTTTTCGTTAAGTGACTTTAAAATTAATTTCCTGCAATTTTTCAATAATCATCTATTTTCAATAACTTAAATTCCAACAAGTGAGAAAAGTTTAATATAAAAAAGTTAAAAACAAGCAATCGACATCTAGCGCGTAAGCTGGTGATGTCAAGAAACCACATTAGATGACATTATTTTTAACTGTGTTAGTTTTCTTAATAATATAAAACAAGTTTTTATTTTTGTACAATATGTTTGTTATATTAAAAAATTATTTCACCTAAGGTTGTCTTATTCATTATTACAGTTGTATCTCGGTTTTCAATTATCGAATAAATACACAAATTTGTTTATTTTGTAAATATCAAAACTAATATTTACATGCGTATATTTATATATTTACATGCGTATATGTATTACTTATACGCAATGCAGGCGGACTGTATTCTGATGCGTTATTTTCACAATAGGTATAAACCTCGTACAGATTCTTCAAACATATATTTATTATTCTTTTTTTTTAAATCTACACGTCGATACTTCTTCTATGTCTCGTGTAAGCTTTATAATTGACAAAAGCGAATAAAATACGTACACCTAAAGAAAAAAAATTTAAGAAAAAAGTGAAGCACAAAAAAGTTAAAAGTATCTGAAATGGTATTGCGAAAAAAGACAAATGCACAAAATAAATAAAAATTTGCAATAAAAAGCACACACAATATGTTAAAATATTCTTCGCGAAAAAGATATACAAATATTTAGGGCAACCTTTTTTACAATTAAAGCTGCTTGTAGGTCAATTTACTATAGGATTAAAATTTAATTGCAAATTTTCTGCGGCAGACTAGCAATCTAGGTAATAAACCGTACCGAAGTTACAATACCGCTCAGTATATTTCTTCGGAGATCATTCGCCAGCTACGTTTTCATCCTACGTTACTGATCATGAAGAAAACTAGCTTACTTATGATTGATACCCAAAAATACCTTCTACAAGCCATATTTTTTATGAATTGATTTTAATGTATTAAATAAAAATAATTTATTTAAGATTCCTCTATATTATGAAATAGGCTATATTTATGACTTATTTTGTATTTTTATATTATCATATTAAGCTGCATTTTGTTATAATTTTTACACAGATACGTTACAAAAGTGAACACCTAAGCTAGTATACTTCCGCATATGTCATTTCAATCGCTTAAAGAGAAAAAGAATGTTCACATTTTTTAGGGTCACTTAGAATAAAAAAGAGAACCCTTATAAGATCATTTTCTTATCTGTTTGCCTTTTTTCTTTTTTCTCAGAAGTGGCTAGGGATATCAAGTTGAAAATATATAGAATGTTTACGACCCTACAAGCGTTGCCAAATGTTTTAACTTCTAACATAATTCAGTGAAAATTTGCAGCCCGTTCATCACATATTTTTTTAAATAACTCACTGACTCATCAACTATTAAAGAGTACTTGCCATTTTACCAAAATTCATACAATTTAGCAATTTTTCAATTTTTCAATTTTTCAATTCAAATTCAGGAACCGTAGCACAAATAACGAAAAAAACGTTAATGTGTAATTTTATGTTTTTCAAATTATAATGTGAAAAACTATTTTTTTTTGTTTTTGCTCACTGATTATTCACATAGTGACTACGTAATTAACTACATACTTAATTTGTCAATTTCGAACGTCGAGAAGACATTGTTCAATTGTCGATAGGACAGTAATAAGGTGAATAATAAATGCCACGTGCTAACGTCAGTGTGCGGATGATAGACTAGCACTTTGCAATATAGTAGGCATCAAACGGCTTTGAATGTGGCGAGGGGTGAGGAATCGCAGTTTATAGTTTTTGAACACTTTTGAATGTTTTTAGCCTGATTTATTTGTTTTAGGTAATATATTTGCATAATGTAAATAATTTTAATACTGGTGATTAATTTAATAAATAATATTACGTACATTTAAATGTTAACATTTTTGTATATATCTAAATATATAAAGTATTTGCAATTGCTTAACGGAATAAAGAATCCTTCAAATACAAGATCTAGTGTATTTACATCCTGTATCTTCTGTAGGAGTAAAGGTTCAAGGAAACCCTTTTGCCATTGAATTCACTGTTAACTACCTTGATTCCTTCGATTCTAATTGCTGCACTCGATTACTGCACTCAACTTGATGGCTTCATCTCGTTTTCTGAACTTATTAATTTATCTCTATTCATTTTATTCCAAGACCAACTCGTCGATTAAACGTTCCTTAACCATTGGATGTAGAGAAATCGACGTGGATATCCGTTCACAAACGTTTGAATGTGGTAACTTTCCAAATTTTACAAACAATCTGCTGTCTGTTCAGTACTGAAGATCTTTCTCTTTGTGGGAAATCTGTCTCAGTATCTCATTATGATGAGAATGAAAATAATTTACAACTGAACCTAATACTTTGGACTCCAGACTTTACCTCAAAACGGATGATAAATTTTTGCAAAATTTTAGCATTCCTTTATATTGTTTAAATTTCTTGAAATTTCAAATTAATGATCTTTTAAAAAATGCCGTACTTAAGTAGAAAGAAAGTATGTACTTAAACCACAATACACTCCCCTCAACTTAAACAAATGCTTTCTCAAAATCGACTGAAAATATATGGACTATTGAATTCTAGTAGTGGAGTATTAATCGTATGAACGCAGTTGCAATTTTCCCGCAAGCTCACTCCAGCAAACTCATTTAGCTTGTTTCTGTGAATTTTATTTTCAAAGGACTTTTTGATGCAGCGGAAGTTAATCCTGCTGAACATATTTGAGAATAAGTACTAACTTCTTATGAGAGAGTATAAGTACTAACTTTTTGTTTGACTATAGAAACTATAAGTAATGCAGTAAGATAAAGACGGTGAACAAAAGAAGCCCAAAATTGTAAACGAAATTCGCTATTTTTGAATAAATTTTGCATGTAAAAACTCGTAGTCATCATTAACTCATTATTAGTATCTGTGAATTAACATGTTCAGTACGCACAATTAAACGAAACTACGTGACGTAGTATTATTCTATCTTTGCTAATTATCCACCTAAAGATGTTGTAATACAACGAATCCTAGGTCGTGGTAAAGAACTTAAAGAAAGTACTAATAATATTACATCACGTAGTTTCAATAATGAATTTCCACAAAATTGGCGCCAAATATATGCAATATTTGAATTATACAGAATTTTAATTACAAATTTTATACTTTAGTTCTGTTTTTAAATATATTCAATTTTAATAAACGGAGGTTCAATATGTTTTCATTTCGTTGCGACAATCAGAAATTTAATAATGTTTGAAATATATAAACATGCATTTATGTGTATACACACATCAACACACACGTATTGATTTGTATCCGCATATTTTTTTACTACGTCTGCTATATATCCACAAAAAGTTAAATACATTATCCTTTTATTCATTATTCTAGTAAACAATATAAGTTCCTCGTAAAAAACTGCGCGTTGTCTGATATCCAAGGAGAGTGCATTATTTTGGCACATGTCAAGGTTTGTTGCTGTGACGAATGACTGCAATGTTACACTTTTATTGCATTTTTAAATGAAGCGCAACAAGCGTTTTATGGCTTTTCCCAAACAAATATTTAACAATCAGTTAGTGATTTACACACGTTCCTATTAAATATGAATAAACGGCCAGCCGGACACTAATGTTTCGCCCGGATAAGGTCGGTACTTTTAAAAGTCAGATTGGACTCGCGATTTAACTTTTTGTGGAGATATAGCAGACGTAGTAAAAAAATATGCGGATAGAAATCAATACGTAGGAGTGAGTAACTTTATATCCGAGATATATTTTACACGATCAGGGGCAAGCCAGGGTTCGAACCTTGGTTCTCTACTTTGCACTATTCTGGTAAACGATATGGGCATCGCGGTGAAAACTGTGTGTCGTTTGTTATTCGCAATACGACATGATTTTTTTAAAAATTCATCTACGATGCAGCAGATAACAAAAGCTTGCAGCGTGACATAAGGGTCATTGTTGAGAGAAACGCAGCAAGTGACTTACGACTTAATGCATGGAAATGTTCAATAGTGAATACGAATATATGGTTGCATCGTCTGGACCAGGTCGTTATTTTGCGAGTCAGATTTGATCTGCGAATGACGTTTCATGTGTATTTGACCAATGTAGCAAAAATAGACTTTCAGAAACTTGAATTCGCGTTGCATAATTCAGGGGATTTCCAATGCATATCTTCAATTCGTTTGCTGTTGAATTTATTAGCTCAAAACTAATTAGAAGCCGGCTGTTGGAGCCCACACGAAACAAATTACAGCTTGATTATTAAACATGTACAAAAGATGTTCTTAAGGTATGTGTACATGATAGAATATGGTTACTTTATTTCATATTTTCTAATAATTTCCTAAACACTAGATTTTCATTATTTGCAACTCAAAAGAGACCTTGCAGTTATAAAATTTATATTTGATCTGTTAAAAAGAAAAATCGTATACTTCCTAGTATTGAGTTAAGGTGCTGATAATACCAAATTGAGCTTATTTAAATTTGTTTTAACAAAATATACTAAGTTGATGGCTATGAAAAAATATGTATTATTTTTGACAATATTTCTAAAGTCTTGGTTGTTTCCAAAATATGACTTAAATATATTTTACATGTGAAAAAAATTTTAAAAAATCTCTTAACATACGTTTTAACCCAAATTTATTTCGTTACTTGTAACACTTTATGTACAGAAATAAAAAGACTAGCTGTTCACGTCATTTTAATAATGTTTGAAATATATTTGTCGGTTTTTGGTCGGTTTTTTCTTTTTAATAAAATAATCAGAATTCCAATAAAAAAAATGAAACACATTTTTTTTCTCGAAAACAAAGATGCGTTTTGCGATGTCTATTACTTCTATTTTACTCGCATGCAAACCGACAGAGTGTGCTGAGGCACAGTGCTAGTTGGACCTATGTTGCTTGTTTTCCCACTCGCTCAAAAAGCAATAAAAAAAAGGGACATAAATAAATTAATTTTATTCTTAGGTTTAGATTTGTGTTTTAATATCGTAAGAATAAGTTTAGTTTTAGCGCCAATGATATTTTAACATTTATTATAGGACATGGGCATATGGAATGTTCTATGCATTATATATTGAATGCAACATATATTTTGAAATACGTCGTATATAATAATAATATATAAGAATATAAATTGTCAATACATAACTTGAGATTATTTATTACAAAAAATTTGTTTGAATGTTCTCATAAATTTTTCCACGTAATTCACCTTTTTTCTTAATACACCTTTTTGCTTACTCACATTGGAATATTTTGGGTTCGTCTTTCTTATATTGGTACGTGTTTTTATTTATAAATTTTTTTCACATGATACTTCTTGCTTAATGAACCTTGGGATTGTTTGAGTTAATTTTTTGTATATATCAATTCATGTTTGTATTTATAATTTTTTTTCACAATCCTTTTTACCTACTCAGTTTTGTATATTTTACATTCGTTTTTTTTAAATAACCAGTTGTCTTATTTATAAACTTTTTTACACGACTTTTTTGGCTTATAAATTTTTGTATACCTTGGTTGGTTTTCTTATATATCAATTCTTGTCTGTATTTATATACTTTTTGAATATTTCTTTCCGTTTACCATAATTTTGGATGGATTAGGTTTTTTTGAATTTTTAAACCTATACCAGTACCTTGTTTGTATTTAAAATCTTTCTACACGCGATGCTATTTACTCATTAAATTTTTAGATACTTTCGTTGTTTTTTTTGCATATCAATTCGTGTTTGCATTTATATGGTTTTTCGTAATCCGTATTGCGTGATAAATATTTTATCTTTTGGTTGGTCTTTTTTTTAATTAACCATTTGATTAAAAATTCAAAAGTTCGTTTGTTTGTCTTTCCTTCACGTCGCAGTGAAGCAGCACTATGGACAATCTTATCTGAACTATAATAGTGATCCCAAAAATTGCAAGTCAGGAAGTACAATCAAGTCCGTCACAATGGAGAAACAGATTATATATTTTCTTCACAGAAATTGTTGGTGGACCGGGAAATAATACAACCTACTTTCGAACTCGGAAAATCGTTTCCTAACAAATATTATAATCTTAATTAATATTAAAAATGCAAAAGTTTGTTTCTTTGTCTTTCTTTCACATTACAAAGGAGCAACATATTGATGTGGTTTTCTGAACAGAATAATATGGCCTATCAGAAAATGAAATAGGCTAAATCTCATTTTATCTATTGTGACATTACTAAATAACTATAGAAATTCGAAAATATGTTAGTTTGTCCTTCCTTCACGTCGTAACAGAGCAACAGATCGATGTGACTTACTGCGTAAAGATAGTTGCGGGAACAGGAAATGACTTAGGTAAAATAACAACCTTATTAACGTATTAACAGTGCACAGAAATAGTTGTTGGACCGGGAAATAACACAAGCTACTTTCCAGCTCGAGAAATCATTTCCTAACTAATATTACAATCTCACCTAATATTAACATGCAAAAGTTTTTTTCTTTGTCTTTCTTTCCCGTTGCAATAAAGCAACAGATCAAAGTGGCTTTCTGCGCAAAATTAGATGGTGAATCAGAAAATTAAATAAGCTAATTGCCAACCTGGGAAATCTCATAATACCTAATTTGGCATTCCCAAATAACGTTAAAAATTGGAAAGTTTGTTTGTTTGTCCCCTCTTCGTGTAGAATTAGAGTCACAGATCGACATGATTTTCTGAGAGTAGATAGTCAGTAGACTTGGAAATAAAATAAAATAATTTTTAACGCAGTAAATATCATTTTAAATATAAATTAGTTAGAATGACCTTTACCACCCCAATAATTACAACAAATATAACAAATTCTAAGTTGTGTTTGCTTGTTGTTCTTTCACGTCGCAATAGAGCAACATATTGATGTGATTTCCTGGACAAAGATATTTGGCGAGCCAGGAAATGGCATAGGCTATTTTTCGGCTTGCAAAATTTCATCCTGACTAATATAACAATCCCATCAAATATTAAAAATTCATAAGTGTGTTCGTTCTTCTTTCACACCACAAACGAAAGCTATTTTTTGCACAGAGATAGAGATAGTGGGCCAAGAAATTACATAATTTACTTTCTAACACGGATAGTTTCAACGTAACTAATGGAATAATCCCAATTAATTTATAAAAATTGCAGTGTTACTTTGTTCTGCTTTCACGTCGCAATGTATGAACAGATCGACGTATTTTTTACACAAAGATAATTGGCAGGCCTGGAAATGACATAGGCTAGTTTCCAACTCAAGATATCTCATCTTACTAACATGATGATTTAAAATTTGAATTATAACCTTCATACAAAATACATAAAAAGGAAATAAAGACTAAATAACTTATATTTTTTTTTTGCATTTATTTTGACCAAGCTGAAATCACTGAATACCCTATTTAACGGGACATCTAAAAGAAACAGTAATAACATTTTAAAATTAAGTCCACTATATTACGGATACGTGAACTTAATTGTTTCAATAATCATATGATTTATTCACACACACACACACAGACATAAATATATATATATATATATATATATATATACATATATACATACATATATATATATATATATATATACATATATATATATATACATATACATTATTTTTATTAACACCATACTGAAACTGTTAACTATAAAACTGAAAATAATACACACCACGAAATTAATTATTTCAGTCATGAAAAATATAAAAGCATCAAAAAGGAATCTACCTGAATTATATTATTTTGATCTATATTATTTCATATTAAAATATCTATACTCTATATATTGCATACTAGAATTTATAACAAACTTTCCAAAAATAGCCGTTTTTCGTCAAAGATGCAAATACGCCATCAAGTAACATTTAAAAACCATATCAAGACTTCAAAGAGTCACAAATTGCGGCTATTGGCGCGGTTAATTTAGTTTATTAATATCCCGAGCGCCTCGCATGGCAATTATCGGAAAAAGAAAGGGACGGAGCTTGGGCAATATAAATCTTCAAGGTTACTGAGAAATCTCCTCGCCTTAATTTTCAGACTTCGTGTCCAATATTTTCCTGCACTCTCGCGATCACGACGTGTTTACTTTGTCATCCTCTATAGCGTTCAGTGTAAATTGCTCTTTCACTTGGTCGCGACTGTAACTGGTTGTGATTTTTTTTTATTGTAAACGATAGAAACACTTGCAGAAATGTGTCATCGCTTTTTTCGTAATTCAAAACCAAAGAGAAAATTTTATCTCTGGTAACAGCGCATATTTTTCTTTTCTGTATTCGTCAGGAAAATTATTGTTTCTATAATTTTGAGACCCTGTAGGAAAAATATTATAAATTTTTTGAGAAAGGAAGCCATAATCACTATGACTGTTAGATTAAGAAATTATATGAAAAAATAAAAATAAAACATGAAGAAATATCGCATGTCGGCATTGTCTTTCATCAAGGTAATATGACCAGGGATAGGTAATACTGTAAGCGGACCCAGCTCCTAATTCGGTGTGGAAACTTCACAACTATCATTTTCTATGAATTACACCTTACTTGTATTAATAAATTGTATAATATGTTTATTACTTTGTCCTTATAAAAATATATTAAACATATTTCTTCATAAACATCAAAATTAGAAATCGAATACTTGCAAACCTGATAATGGTTTGCGATTTTTTCGAATTAATAATGGCTCCGGGTGATATGTTAGAAGTTCTTAAAAGGGGCCATTTAATTTAAAAACTACTTAAACTAAATTACAATTTTGGAAAAACTGAATATCTGGTGGTTAGTCAAAAAGTAGATAGTTTCTAGATATCGAAATTTTTAGGTAATTCCGCAAACAAATTGTAAACGCATTATATTATTTTAAAGTAATAAAATTTCTATTCTTATTTATACAACACTGACACATTAAATAGGACACAACAAGACAACATAAACACCACATTAACCTCATTTCTACACCAAAAATAAGGAACGCTCCATAATTTTTTTCTAGGACATTGAAGACTAAATTATTTGTAAAGAGTCTATGAGAAGATTTACAAGCGTCAAACGTGATTAGCGGAGTAAAATCTCTCCTCGCTATTCCAGTCTATAGATTCTCGCCGAATAACACACACCCGATTGCTTTTTGTTAAAATCTGCAAACGACAAGCCATTAATAGAAAAATGTGAAAAAAATTGATAGCTTTGGAAAAATATGTTTATTTTTATATTTCGAATATCTTCCATCGACTATAGTAGCGAGTAAAAAGAACTTTCGTGGCTTTTTGTGTATATATATGTATATATATATATATATATATATATATATATATATATATATATATTTATATATATATACGAGGCGTGTTTTTAAAGTAAGTACCGTTTTTAAATTACGCCGCCGCAGCGCTGCAGTCGCCGTTTAGGGCATTCGCGTCGTGTAGCTACATCTGTTGGGAAGCCACAGACGCCATTAAGGAACCATCCGTTCGAGTCTATATCTGTTTGCGTGATTTTAAAATGCCTCCACCTATTGAGAATCCCGCCAACTGTGAAGTGCGTGCTGTAATAGGGTTTCTCTGTGCTAAAGGCTTCAAATCCGCTGACATTCATCACCAAATCATTGAAGTGTATGGTGAAAACATTATGAGTGATGGAATGGTGCGGAAATGAGTTGGGGCTTTTAAAAATGGCCGTACAAATATTCATGATGAGGAACGAAGTGGGAGACCTTCAGTCATTACCGATGAACTGATTCAAAAAGTGGACTGTAAAGTGAAAGAGAACAGACTATTCACGATTTCGTCCTTAGCTGAAAAGTTTCCTGCTGTCTCCAGAAGTGTTCTTTACGAAATTGTGTCCGAACGTTTAAATTATCGGAAATTGTGTTCACGCTGGGTGTCAAAAATGTTGACTGATGAGCAAAAAACCAAAAGATTGGGCAGTGCATTGAGTTTTCTCGAACGATACAGTAACGAGGGAGATGATTTTCTAAGCCATATTGTCACAGGCGATGAAACATGGGTAGCCTACGTTACACCGGAATCGAAGCAACAATCAATGGAATGGCGGCATTCATCATCCCCTAGGAAAGTGAAATACAAACAAACAATTTCTGCTCAGAAAATCATGTGCATTGTGTTTTGGGGCAGAAAGGGTGTGTTGCTGATCGATTTTTTGACTCGCGGCGACACGATAAATGCAGCAGCGTACTGTGCGACTTTACAAAAACTGCGCCGCGCAATTCAAAACAAAAGGCGTGGCATACTGAGTGCAGGTGTCGTTTTGCTCCACGATAATGCCCGTCCACACACAGCAAATCGAACACAAGACCTTATCACTTCTTTGGGCTGGGAACAATTGGACCACCCTCCATACAGTCCCAATCTAGCGCCGAGCGACTACCATTTGTTTATGCACTTGAAGAAGCATCTGGCGGGGCAGCGCCATTCCGATGATGACAAAATGAAAACGACTGTGAAGCAGTGGTTGTCTAATCAGGCGGCAATCTTCTTTGACGATGGCATACAAAAGCTGGTCCCAAGATACGATAAATGCCTCAATAGTAATGGGAATTATGTAGAAAAGTGGAGTAAAGAATAGCCTTTCAAGTGAATAAATTATTTTTGGAAAAAATTTAATTGTTGTTTTTATGTCAAAACGGTACTTACTTTAAAAACACGCCTCGTATATATATATATATATATATATGTATATATATATATATATATATATATATATATATATATATATATATGTATATATATATATATATATATATATATGTATATATAATGCTTGGCAATTGCTAGCGATATTATTTTATATCTAATCAAAAGTTTCTCTTTGTGACTACAATTAGTAGACATTTCTTCATAAAGGATAGCAAAGTAAAAGTACATTTTACAGAACATATAGTAAATTTTAGTTCGACAAAAATCGGTCAAAAACTTAAAGTGAAAACAAAGGAGGATGAAAAAGAAATGATTCGTTTATCAATGGAAATTGGGACACAGTTCTTAGTTTTAATTTATTTATATGCAAGTATAAGCGGGAATTTCATATTTTTCTAATTATGGGAAAACAACCAACACTTGAATTTTGCTAACCAATGAAATATATCAAAATGTAATAATTCTCCTTACATTCTTTATATGCAGAAGGATTTAATAAATAAACCACAACCATATAATGAATGTAAAATTGAAGGAAGTCCATCTGTCAATCACTGTCATTTTATTAGAATGTAAGTAATAATATTAGCAATTTGATATTGTTTTCTTATTCAAATTTATTCGACAATAATTCATTTTAACACATGTACTCGTGTTATAGCATCATAATATCTCATTTTATGGCTCTTTGTAAGAAAATTTTGGCTGCACATGTTTTTATGTCAAAAAAGTCTACATTATTACAGGAATTACATTATATATCTGTAAATTACATGCATATTCGTAATGATAAGAAATTATAGATTGAATAATATTTGAACCATTAGGTTAAACAAGAGTGCACATACAACAATTACAAGAGATGACGACGACACATTTGACAAATTTACTTCCACTCGTCATAAAACCAATATCACTTTGATGTGACCGCGAAGAGGTGGATGAAAAGGTGAATACCGCGGGAAACTGGAGAGTTCCCATGGAATTTGATTCTTGGTAGCAGGACAATATCTTGTAGTATAGCAAAAAGATGCCGATTGATGAGAAGATGATAAAGCAGAATATTGTCAGTTACGAGTAGTGAAAGTTTACTCAATAATAAAGGGTATAATATGCCAGGTCTTCATTCCTCGCCACAACATCTTGTAGTGTGGCAAGGAATGAAAACCTACCACATTCGAGAGGAAATTATTAGGAAATAGAATGGGTAGATAACAATCTAACAGAGGAAGGTCTTTTTACACGCTTTTAAGTATTAAGAAATACTTTAGGTTTCTGACAATAGAGCCAGATTATAATCAGCTTTGCACAAAAGAGAAATGCGGGAGAAATGATGACACACATTAAAAAACCTTTTATTATTGCATCATGAATCCAGGTTTCCAAAACGATTTTTTGCTGCATTTGCCATGTGCTACGAAACGTTAATCTCAAAAGAAATCTGACACATAAATTAACAACTTTGCTGACCGTATTCGTATTTATTAACACATGTACTCGACTGAAATTCATTATTGAACATTTGTCGCTACAACTGATATCACACTACACTGCAACAATTCGCTATCTTCTGCATCTTTGACGGTTGAAAAAAAGTTTCAGTTCATTTTGTTAGTAAAATAACAAACAACGCTTAGTATTCTGAGCGTAACCAATCTCGTTTACAAGAAAAGTTAAAAGTAAAGGAACGAGATTTTAAACTGATTCACACCCCCTATTTTATGAAGTATATAGGGTATAAACATACTCACCCATACGTCCCGAATATGGGACGAGTACACAAAATTAGAACGGAGACCCTGTCAGGCTACGACGATTTAGTAAGATATCGTTGTATAAACGATTGAAAGCTTTCTGGTAATCAAGATATGCAACATCGACTTGAAATCCCAGGCCAGTATGACAAGAAAAATAGTTTAAGGAAAAATAAAAGTAACCACCAAACGTATAAAAGAAAACCCATACTGCTCATTAGAGCTTTGACCTCTATAGCTCGAATAGATGTGATGTAAAACAAACCCAATTAATTTAACCCCTGCAGAGACTATCTCTGAAATTAATTACATCTAACGCCATGCCATTTTGAGATATAAGTGTTACCCGGGTATGTTTCCAACGTAAAGGATAGGTGTCAGATGTGAACAAAACTTTTAATGTATGCTTCAAAAAGATTATATAACAATATCAGCTCAAATAATAAGTACCCAGGTAATAATAAGTATCCAAGGTTGATGAAAATAACATTTACGTTTGATGCCAACAATTGACTACTGACTAAACCAGATCTGATTTTATAAATTAGACTTTTGGGAAACACTTGAGTTAATACGATAGTATACTCGGCTGAAGAAAAAAATTGAGGAGAATATTCACATTGTCAACTGAGTTTAAATCCCTCCAATTAATCTCAAACAGTAGATGATAAAGCTAGGTATAGTCTACCTTTGAAAAGTTCCAGATGTTGCGAAAATCAATATTTTTTTGGAATTTGAATTTTTTTTTCGCAAAGTACGACATGAGGTATAAAGAATCACGGTTGCTCATTGCTCCTTCCTTTCTTTATTACCTTTTGCACCTGAATAAATGAACTGATAATATGGAAGCACCATAAATATTTATACAAACAGCCTTTTTTTATCCATTTGTTTATGGTCTAGTACATATTTTGATAGTTCTTACACCAGTTTCTTTAATTGTTATTTACTTAAGCCACGTTTATTGAGTGTTGTTTTTTTGACATAAGAAAAATCTTTGGTTTGGAAAATGTACAAAAATTGTCCCGCTTAATTAGTAAATATCACATAATAGATTATTCAAGAAAAATTTTTAATTTGAAGACATAACAATTATTGATATATGAGGATATTGAATTCAATAAAGCATTAATGGAAGTATCTTTTACATGCTTATTGAACATTGGAATCTAAATGTAAATAGATAAGAATATGTGAGCCTCTTACCAAGTTGTTTATAAAGTCATATAATTTTCACCTAAAGACAATAATTCCACGTAATATACTAAAAAATAACTGTTTGTAAGAAATAAATGAAAATCGAATGAAATCTTTTGAGTTTTATATTAACAGTTGGAAGAATTAAAAACACTTAAAAGCTTAAATGGCATGAAAATAACCTCTACCTAAAATCCAACCTACCAACTCTAATAAAACTGGGCGTCGAAAGGAAAAACAAGTAATTTTTATAAAGATCACTCAAGTTCTGTCCATCTGTCTATTATAGACGTTCTTAAAAAATTGAGGAAGAAATTTTATATTTGGCATAGTTTTGAAATCTAATTATCCACATTTATCTAAATTATGAGTGAAAATATTTGTAAGGGAATTTTAGTTACTAAACTAAGTCTTTAATTTTTTATTTGTTTGACGTATAATGTACGTCTTTTTTTTATTTCGAGTGTGTTACGCATTCTAAGGATATTTTTTATATAAGTTATTTCGAGAAATATTGCCACAACGTCCACAAAAACCTTTGCGATTCTGAAAAATCATAGGGATGATTCTTAATATCTTCTTTTTATAAAATCTAGGTACTTTTATATCTATGAAAGACACATTAGGCGATATTTTTACGTGGTATAAAAAATTTAAATAACAATTTTCAAAATATTTCATTATTTTGAAATGGTTTTGAATTTCGTAAAAATTGACGTTAGAGTAGTTTCGACATCGTTACCGACATTTACCTATAGCATTTTTTCTTTGAGTTCTTAATTTTTACTTATCTTACTGAATAAACTATGCTAAAAAGTAGTACTCTTTTCATTTCGGAAATTTCGGTAACAGCGTTTTTTTAATTAATTCAGAATTTATTGTTAATTACTTAATTTGTTTATACATTTGGTAACCAGATAGTTTCATTATGAAAAATTCATACAGATTTGTCAGCACTAGCCATTGTGCTGGTCGGTAAATGGCTAACCTAATACAGCAGACTCATTTACAGTACAAAATAAACATTGAACAATTTAGTCAAAACATGGTTACAAAAACAATTTTTTATTTTTTTTTATTTACCTTGCATACTATTATGTTATAAATAAATATCTAGGCATATTTAATTCGCTGTAGTGCCTGATATAAAAAAATGCTTCGTCTCATCTGTCTGAAGTGCGCGCGCATTTATCTTTTTTATTTTTTTACTACAGGTAAAAAAAAGAAATTATTTTGTTCATAATGTTAAAAAAGGGATGTTAACTGTAATTGCTTATTCTGAGCTAGTTATAATATCGGGCGAAAAACATAGGCATCACCACTGCCCATATTTTTTCATCTTTCGAATGTATTTGACAAAAAAGCAATTACCGTGCATAGAATAAACACTATCAAAAGAAACATTCCCGCAAGATGCGTTTTTTTTAATTAGCGACATTACGTATTGAAAATATTAAAAAATGTCGCCTTCCCGGCGTACTATCCCTATTGTTGCAAAAAACGGTTCCTTGAGGTGCATTATAAGAAGTTGGTTTCGAAAATGAGAAATGAGAGCGCTGTTCATAATTTTCTGGGGAGATAAATAAGAAAGTACCAAACTAAATGCACAAAATATTCCAAATTGGTTAGTTCTGCATTGTAAACTTTATTACACTGGATGTAAAAATAATGACTAGTTTGATTTCTGTAATTAATTTTATTTCACATCACTCATTTCGGCTATGTTAAAAATTAGCAATTTTGAAGAAGTTTATGTTATATTAGGTTCTTCTATTGTTTATATACTAAGGAAGATGATGCTTCATAAAAAACTAATTTCAATAAACTATTTAAATATTTTGTACTTTATTTTCCAATATCCTCAAAATCTTCGCTTTTCGGATTATTGGCGATCCCATGTGACTAGCAACGTGATTTTTCTAATGCGACTAATTAAGACAAATAAATAAACGTTAATTATTATGACTCGTTTTGTTTATATGCTATTATTAGTTAATTGTTTAATTTTAGGACGCTTTTTAATAATTTTTTAACTTTAATATTTTAACTGGTTTTACATGTATTACATACACACAAAAATATTGAGGCTGAGATTCACGATGTCACGTCAGTTATATAAAAAATCGATTTAAATTATTTTATATCATTACGCAAAAGTTACATATTAGTTTATTACTACTAATCATTGTTTGCTTAATGATGAATGACTGAATGAATGAGTATATGACACGACAGAACTGAAAGTAATCACTCGTCGGCCTACGATCCAATAAATAGATGACGGAGAAAATGTGCAAGATATTTTCCTTCTGAAGGAAAAAGTGTTTATGACGTTGGCATAGGTTTTAGCAATGGTTTTACAAAAAATATTTCGTACAATTTACCACAACGAGCGATATATATTTGAGAAATATGTGTAATAATATTTCGACGATACATATTATAAGGATTGCCTCTGAAAAGTGAAATATTTTCTGTAATTGCGCTTGATTTTTGATCGCGCTAAATCAAGTTATGTTTCAAGTAACTTGAACAAAGCTTAGAACAAATGGCAACCGTAAAAAAATTCTTGAAATATGAACATAATGAAAAAATTGTATCAAGGATAAACAAACTTATTTAGTAAAACTGCGAGGGTATCTATGTATATACGTAAATAGTTAAGTGTACATAATATTCTATTAAACCATTTACAAATGCTGACATGATCTTTCACTTACTAATTATATTTCTTTGTATATATTTGACTGACACAAAAATATTACGTTTTTTTTAAAAACTGAGATTTAGAATCGGTGAGATAATTTTTTCATAAACTTTTGGCACTTCGAGTACTGCTATTGTTTTCGTAATTTTGACAATATTAATTGCGGATATGGAAAGGGAAGGCCGCTTCTTCCGCGGTTCACATATTTAGTAAATACTAGTGGTCGCCCAGTGGTCGAAATTCGACCATAATAAATTTAAATTATAAGTTATTTAATATAAATTATTAAAATATAATGCTCAAACATTATTAAGGTTCTATTGTCAAAGACTATATACTACTATAATCACATATTTCGCCAACGCTGTTATTTCCCGATTAAAAAAAATAAATTATATGGAGAAGGAGAAAAATAAAGAACACCTATTTTAAAAAAAAATTATTGAAACAGAACATGCTGTGATGCGAAATAAAAAAATTATGCGTTAAAAAATGCTCTCCATTGAATAGCATTTTTATCGCATATTGCGATAATATAATTAATGATTTAAAACTTCTCTGAAAACTCTTTCATCGTTTGCTAAACGTCCTTGACCGTTATATTCGGAAATATAAAACCTTAAACCATCGAATGAACGGACTCTACTTGCTGCGACATACAATTGCCCATGTGTGAAAACTGGACGATTCAATAAAATTCCAACCTTTTGGAATGTTTGTCCTTGACACTTATTTATTGTCATCGCAAATGCAGGTATTATAGGAAATTGTGTTCTTAGAAAGTTAAACGGTAAAATAGTTCCAGAGTACGTTAAATTTATACGTGGAATCAAAATTATCTTACTGCGTGCGGTCCCTGTTAAAACTTCGCAATCTATTGAATTTCGATGCGTAAATTTGATGTGCATTCTTGTTCCATTGACTAATGCGTCCTTAGTATTTAAGTTTCTGATCAATAAAACTATGCAATTAACTTTCAGTACTAACTTATGGGGTGGTAAACCACTAATAGACAAAGAATTTAAAAACTCTATCGGTTATTTATTGATGTCATTGTCATTATCACAAATTATTTTATCATAGCTATGATATGTTCGCTGTTCACCAGGAATTTGATTAAGTATATCAGTATTAATTAAAGTACAATCGTCATTTGTAGGTGCTAAAATAACAGAGTTCAATATATTTTCTAAGAGTATGTTATTGGAAATATTTCCATACACCTCATCAATAATATTGTTTTTATCTCCTACTAATTGATGAGGTATTTCAATAACATTTTTACCAAACTGAGGGAATTGTGGAGCCTCATTTACCAATTTTTTTCAAGAATTCTACAAGTTCTATTTTATTTGGCAAAGCTCTCATATTTCGAGTAAATGTAACTTTATGAAAATTAGGAAATTCATGCCAACTTGTAACACAATTTTCAATTAAATTTCCACGTGATTCATGTGAGATTACTGGTAAGATTTGCCGAAAATCACCGCACAGAAGTATAGTTTTTCCTCCAAACACTCTATATTTATCGTTTTCATCACATAGATCACGCAATAATCTATCTAGGATTTTCAACACTTGCAAAGGACACAGAAACTTCATCAATAATTAACAATGATGATGAATTTATGAAACTACCGTAGCTACTATTTGCAGTAATATTTGATACAGAATTTTCTAAAATGGGTATAGGCAATTTAAACATATTGTGTAAAGTCCTACCTCCAAGTAATAAAGTTGAAGCTATGCCACTGAACACAGTTTAAATACAACGAAGATTAAGCGAATTTAATTTGTGAATTAATGCTGTTTGAGTAAATGTTTTGCCACGACCAGCGTGAGCGGTTAAACAAAAAACATTAGATCCAGTATCATGATACAAAATTTCACGAATAACTTGATCAATGAGATTACGCTGTTCAATATTTGCACTTTCATAATACTCACAAAACAGCATCTCTTGTTCTATTATATCAATATTATTTTCTTCTTCTATTCTCTGCGAGTATGTGGAAACTGGTAAACCAAGAATTTGACAGGACAAATTATGAACATTCGAAATATCATCAATTTCTAATAGAGCTCTATTAAAGGATACTTCTTCGTTGTAAAGTCTTTATTATGGTATGTAATTGAAAAAGCATTGGTAATTCATAGATGCGCCATATGGCTTCTGTTGATCCGACATAACGACCAATTAAAAAATTGGTAACTTCATTAATTTCTATATTTTGACCTTGTTCATTTCCATCAGACTCTAGTTCAACAGATGCACCGTCATAGCCTTTATACGTATATTTATAAATGTATTTGACACTTTTGACTGTCGTACATACTTCAACATTTATATGGCAAGTAAATATGGATTGTATGGTACAACATACCGATTGTCAAGGCAACTACCACGAACTTCTGCATTAGTACCATTATAACGTCTTCTGTATAATTGGTATCCATTTAACTATTCACATGTAGTTTCATTAAATCGTTTTGGATACTCTTTTATACATTTTCCAACTCTCATACATACAGAATTAGGATTAAGTACTCCGCATGGACCATGCATCATATGTTTTACAACATATTTATGTAATGTTGGATGTGTTTTAATGTGAGGAATCTCCGCAGATACAACTTTATCAATATCAATAGCATTAACAATTTTATCTTGGTCATTTAAAGTGAGTAAAATGTGAGCATGAGGCAATCCTCTTTCTTGAAATTCAATTGTATAAATGAGTACTTCAACTTTACCAAAGATATTATTTTGTATAAGGCCCTCTATGAATGCTTTCAACTTTGACTTGAATACACGCACAATAATATCAGGTCTAAAATTAGCAGCTTCACCTACACCAATGTTGTTAACTATTTCTGGCCAACTTGGATTGCAAGTCATTGTAATAAATAAAGACGGTTTTCCGAAATGTTGTACTATTGACATTGCATCTAAATAATTCTGATACATATTTCTTGGAGATCCGTTGAATGAAGATGGTAAAGTTACTCTACGACCAACATTCCTGGGATTCATGTTCAATTCTAAGTAGTCTGTTAAATTGTTGTAAACTTCAGACCTCAGAATTGTTTGATTTTGTCGAATGAAATGTAATCGTGAGCCCTCTATTTCTCACATACATATCCACTGCAGAAATAATTTTTGCGAATGGTGTAACATGCTGAAATCATTTCTAATTGCAAGTCGATAGGCTGCATACTAAAGCATGTTTAATTTATTTCTGGGTGCTCTTGAATTAGATGTAGTTGGTGCATTATGTGCAATATTGACATGCCACCCAGTATCACTGTTGGGAAAAAGTAGTGGATACGCTAAAGGATCTAATGATGAATCCAGAACTGAGATATTTTTAATTACACCATTAACTTTCAAAAAAGAAATCATATTTCGTTCAAAAGGTGGCTCACCATCAACCGTACTAAATATTACGGCTATATCAGTTTGAACTGCATCATTGAAGCGACGTAGATCTAAATCATGATTTGCTTCAATGAGCATACAAATATCTTTATTTTGATTTTCGTCTCTTTTACAATGATCTTTCATTGCAATGAATGACCGCACAAAAGGATTACTGCGTTCCAATTGCAGAGAAATTTCTCGCACTATGCTTTTGCTACATGTTTGATTAAAACGTTCTTGTAATTTATAATGAATAGCAGTGTCAACATCATAAAAATATAATTGCGCATAACATGTTGAACGACCATATGCAATCATTGGACCTGATCTGTGATAAAAAACATCATGTATTTTGAAATGATTCACTCCACTTGTAACTGCCTCGGAAACTTTGGCTTCTGAGCTAACCATAGCAAATAATGAATTATATTTCCTATTGAATGTATGAATTATATTTTTGTTAAAGGTTCATTAGAAGTAAGTCCATCATACAATGATTTGAAATATTCATTTTGACTTAATGGTGGTAATATTGCTTTACCTTTATGACAACATGAAGTGAATGCAGTTCTGTCGCCTAAAGTCACTTCAGATTCGAAATGTTTCGCATTGCAAAGCCTGCACTCTAAATCCATTAATCCACAATCATGACTTAAAAACACTTTTCGTATGAGATTTTGTGCACATTTAAATGTATCTCTCAAAATCACTTCTTCATTCTGTATAATGTTAACAGTATTTGGATAAGAATAATTCCTTTTTCTTTGTCTCTCACTCCGACCCGTTAATGTTCTACGTCGAGGCATAATGAAATTTTCTTTCAGGAAATTACTAAAATCAAGAAGAAAAAAGATTTTATTAGTCTCCACAATAAAAAAACACCAAAGATCTTTGAACCAGCAACAACAGATTTACTTTTCTTGTAAGTATCTGTATAATGGGTATCCATTTAACGATTCACATGTAGTTTCATTAAATCGTTTTGGATACTCTTTTATACATTTTCCATCTCTCATACATACAGAATTAGGATTAAGTACTCCGCATGGACCATGCATCATATGTTTTACAACATATTTATGTAATGTTGGATGTGTTTTAATGTGAAGAATCTCCGCAGATACAACAACTTGTATGATACAACAAATGGAATATAATATTTTCATACAGAGAACGTGGAGTGATTATGCTTCATGAATTCCATTCACAGCGTAAAATAAGCAAAGCGACACGCAAAATATGCCCTAAAGTGGGCGACGTATAATAATTATATAGCAATGTAAAGGAAAAATAGTAAAGCATTGAAAATTATTTAGTACCTTTTAACCTGGGTGCCTTAGAGACCCATAATATGGTCCCTCATAGCAACAAGCGGGTTTTCAAAAGCCTGCTATTGACCTCACGTGTCTACCAATTACCGTTTCTATCCAATTGGGTAAAATACTGTTCCTTCTCATTATGTTTTTTAAGTCCTCCATTTTTTTAAAACTCATTTGGCGGACACGCTAAATAACTCGCATACCGGTCCACTCCCTATCAGGCCGTAGTGACCAAATAAACCACGTTTTAAAGTTTTTTGTTATTCTACTCTAATGTTAAGATGCATTCTCTTCGATAAAACTATATGCGCGTCGTCATGTTTACTGCAGTGGTACAAAAAAGTATATATTTTCTGCGTTTTGAAACCAAAGGAACATTTAGAGTTTTTACTGACTGGCACAAAACACGCCTAACCCCATCAGGAAAAACAAAGAGTAATAAACGCTAATTACTCATGTCTTGTTTAATCGCTCAAATAACTCGGTGGAAAACAATCTTGGGGTCTCAACATTGGAATCGTGCAAATTCATCCCCAACTACCAATGAGCACAGAAGATCTATAAAATTCGTCCCTTTCAATAAAAAATGAACTATTATATCGAAAATTTAAAATACAACAGACCTGCACTGAAACTTTCAATCTATGTTCAGCCGAAATTTGTAGCGCATTCTGCGATTACAAAATAACGTATCCGTACAGCAAACTTTGTAGGCCTTTGTAGACCTAGTCTACCCTCCTAATTTGCTAGATCCCAACACACCACGAAACTTATACCTACGCAGACGGCACATAAGCCAATATACCAAGGTGTATATCAGTTTGAGGGTCGAGATATTCAGCTTCTCGCCAGCCCCAACAAACCGGGCCGTTGCGCAAAAAAAACACTGGTATTTTTCACGAAGTTGCCATGACTGATATAAAGTTGCACCGTGAATTAAGTACCACACGCAAGTAAATGACCTGATCCCGCACAACAATCCCAAATCCAGCCATCACCATATTTAGCTCCATCGCCAGCCTGCTCTAAAAAAGGACAACGTTAAACTTCATTCCCCAGGACTAAAGCGCGGACAAAATAGTTAGGTATCGGGCATAGTCAAACGTGCCGTAAATATTCAAGAAAACTTGAAGAACCTATTTGCCCGGGCTCGGGTATTTTTCAGGCCCGGAATTGATAGGCAATTTCCAATTAGCTATCAGTTTTAGCTTACCTACTTTCCATACTTTTAAAGACAGGGGTTAAGGATCATAAGTGTCTCTGAAAACAGCGGCTAAAGGGCCAAAGTTTCTCAGACTCCGAGGTATTCCAAATATACTTAACAATCCTATTATTGATCCTTCGAATACCTGGGGTCTAGTCCTAGGTAAGGTTTTTCACTATATCGCTTAATTCTAAAAGTATCATAAAAATCTGCGAATTAGAACTACGAAGTGAAGTATGCTTATTTCATTGCTGGTACGTTGTTTTGCTTAGATAGTGTCAAGTTCCAGATCATCATAATAGAAGAGTGATAACAAAAGGTAATCTGGGGTTTCACACATATTTTTGGTATACTCCTATCTATTCTCTTATTGGTGCTAAAAACAAAAGGCTCGTATACTTCTATATACGTCTACTGGGATCCAAATTGCCTTCTTGGCCTACGAAATTACGAAAATGGGAGTGCGTTGCCAGCTTAACCTTTTTATTATAGTTATATCGATCGTCTACTGAGGCTGTTCGGTGAGCTTCTATTGTTTGCCAATCCGTTCCGTGGTTCTACAAACGCTGGTAATTACGTTTTTTCTTCTGTACTCTGGCCGCAAGTCCTCTGAGGGCGCTTCTTCACCAAAGTTTCTTCTTAAATGGCTAATATATATATAAAAATAAAGATGAACCGTACCCAATCCTAACTCAGCACTGATGGTCGCTCTTTCCTAAGGAAAATTACACGGTTCTATAATTTCAAATATTCATCGAGCATTCGGCTTAAGATTTGGACAAATTTATCTCAATTTTGACACATCTCTTTGAAAAGGGTACTGATTAGCACACAAAGTTAAGGGAGAGGGACTAAGAAATGGAAAATGATGTTATCTTACGATCACTCATGAAGAAGTCCATCACATTAGACTCTGCCGCTGTGCACATCTATTGCAAACCTACTAGTGATAAGACTGGTATCGTCGTCATTCTCTCCCAAGAGTCCAAAGAACCTTGCAGAAATTGCATGTATTTTGCACAGCAAGAGGCTGGTCTAATAGATAAAATACTCGAAGATTTTTCTACGCAGATTTAGGTACCTTAAATACTATATTCACAATTTCGTGTTCGCGTATATCCGAATGAACACCGGTCACATTAAAATGCTCGCGAAATATTTCAGTGGCCATAGAAGACTAAAAATACTACTCACAAGTTGTGAAGCACCGAATGAAACTTCAATTTCTTCTGTTTTATAAAATATAATATATATTTCCCCGTTAAAATATTGATGACACCTACTATTATCAGTACCCCAATTAATTCGATATCATATTATAAAAAATGTAAGGAATACTATATTCCATGATGTCTCTATAGTGCATTGTATGAAAGAGGCGTTCTATGACATGTTTATTTAAATTATTTGGTAGCAATGTCGCAAAAGGTCATGATGTTAATGTAACTAATAAATGGTTTCTATCTATTAATGTAATTGGGTGGTGACAACGAGGCAAAAGTAAAGAAATTATGGATAATACATTATTATTGTACATAGTACTTATAGTAGTGATGATGGAAAAAATAAAATAACAGCAGGAAATATCCATTGTTATTTTATTGGTTGCAAACATATTTGATGCATTTTCTAGACAACAAGGTTTTTTCGAAACCAACCGGCGCATTGACAACTAACGTATTCCGTTAGTCATGTCTATTACTAAAATTTTTTCAAGCTACTAAAATATTCTGTAAAATTTTGGAAGTGGTCGGTTGTGCTTTGGTCTCATGTAAATAAATGCATACTCTCATACTAAATTAATTGACCCCTTATATATAATAGAAATGAAAGCCTTTATGGAAACAGGAAGTAATATTTATAATTAAAAGTATTTCCACATACGTCAATGTATCTTTACATATTAATATTTATTTAAGTTCTCTTCAACATTTTATTATCAATTTTAAATATTAATATACTTAGATCTTAAATGAGGTTGTATATAAAATAAATAATATATAATTAATTTAATGGTTTATTTAATTTTTATCACAAATATATATCTTCTTTTGCCTAAATAATTAGATCAATAAGTCTGCGAACAAGAAACTTCAAATGGACTACCGCAAGGTAATTTAAAAAATGCCCCAAAAATAGAAAATATTGTGTCTATATAAAAAGAACAGAAAACTAGAAAGAAGCTTGAAATGTGAAATTATCAAAACGACTTTAACTATCTTAAAATCCAAATCCGCCCTACATATTTCTTAAAATATTAACGAAACGCAAAATTAACATAAATTTATTTAAATTGGTAATTACCTAATTTATACAAATGTGTGTTCAACACAACTAAAGTTACAGTGTTCACGAATCATGTTAAATTGCAAGCAATAGTGTAAAATGAATAATTTTATTTTTATGGTAAAAAATTCACTCCACGCCTCTGAGTATATTTAAGGGATTAACAACTCGCAAAGGTTGGTCGTATTATAATAAAAAAGTAAGTCAAAATATAGTTCCAACTTGGGAATATATTAACAATTAGATAACATTTTAAACCGGAAAGGTTTAACGAACTACAATATATATTTCACAATAAATGATGAGAAAATTGTAAATTTATACAGTACTATGTACTTATGTAAGTAAGTGTATACAGGTACGTACAAAGCCATGCAGGAACTAGATTATTAAAAGGTAGATTTATAAGCTATAAACATATATACAGGCTTGAAGTAGAATCTACTGTGAAGTGAAAAGTAGGAAGGTGATTTATATGTACATATGTGCATATGTACAAATGCAAAAATGTATGTGGACATAAATAAATATATTTAAGTTCATTAAATATTGCCAACGTCCAAATTACAAGAAATAAGATGTTATTGATGTTGAAATTATCGTAAATTCGTCATACCCTTAGGGATCGAATGTCGAATGAAAATCTGTCATGGCAATCTCCTGAATTTCGTTTCAAGTTTGTAGGTTTTACATTTCTGTATATTTTGCGATGAGTCAATTTGTGAGTTTTGACTTTTATAAACAACATATACGTTTGTTTTTATTTTTTGCCGATATTATTATGATGAAAACATAAGGATATCCTACGTTAAAAGCTTTTAAATTGATGTAGTATTATTATAGATTAACCCTTACTTAGAGTCAACTCTGCCAACCATATTGTTAAAGTTCAAATAGAGATTTTTGCTCTGTATTTAATTCCGACAGTGATAATTTTGTAAAACTATTAGGCCACGTAATTAAGATTAAGAGTGTGTATTCTTAAAATATGTTAATTCTTTATTTTGTCACCTGTTTTATTTTTAAATGAGTCAGACCATTCGAAGGCTTTATAAACTTAGTATTATATTTACAGTCTTTACAATAACACTTATAAAATATGATTACAATTCAGTATTTAAATTGTTTCTCGAAATAGAAGCGAAAAAACCGATAGAAACGTGGCATCCAAAAAAATAACCTTTTAGTAAGTCGTAGTATAGTGAATATTTTGAAATTTAATTTTCGAAACTTGAATTATCATTTTCAGGTTTCAGTTCTCTTCGATTGCAATTTACATAAGTAAACGCGCAGCTCCCAAAGCAGTTAAGTAAGATTTTTAATATTAAAGTAGACGTATACAAACGTTTTATTTTGTATCACACCTTAAAGTTAAGCCGTTTGCTTGTGTCCGTTAATTATGTAATAAAAGTTCAATTAAAAAATTCTTCTAAATATTTTAAGACTTACAATATTTGAGATAATATCTTAAAATACATTTTCATTAGTTTGATTATTGTAATTTAGTGGTGGACAAGTTTTGTCCCAATTATTGACAACAGAATAAAAAAATTTAAAGTAAGAAAAATAAAAACTTGTCAAACACGAGTGGAACTCGCACTACTTCTCTATACATTTAGGCATTTATAAACATTTAATGGTACATTATGTTCCTGTTAAACTATTTACAAAATTTCCATTTTTCAGAACGAATATATATTTCCTACAATAACTTTCACAGGCACATATTTAAAAAAATGTTTATACAACTACACATGAATAATTTTTTTTTTCTTTACTTGTGCTATGAGATCTTGCTTACTCCCAAATTTCATGATTCACATACGATAAGTAAATCATTGCGAGTGTCAAAATATGGGTCAAAAATGGTTGTATTTTTAGGGTTCTTGCGTTGACTTTGAAGCTCAATTTTATTACAGCCCTAAGGAACCTAAGTATTTGATGTCAATTTCAACCTGATACCTTTACGCCTTGCTGAGAAAAAGGTTCTTAATTGACTGAAAGACTCATAACGAAATTATTTTATAAGAGTTCTTTTTTTCCTTTTGAGGTGCGAAATCCTAAAAAAGCAGCAACTACTTTAAAGGAGTAACAAAACAAATCTATATTTTAATTAGTAATACTTTTAGATCGCAATTAACTTCATTAGTAGCGTCCGAACGATATATTTTTAAATAATTAAGAGACAGTCATAATAATATATATATATATATATATATATATATGTATATATATATATATATATGTATATTTATATATATGTGTGTGTGTGTGTGTGTGTGTTTGTTTGTGTGTGTTTGTTTGTATGTGTGTGTGCGTGTATATAACGTTAAGAAAAGCTATGCACGGATATTTGTATTTATGTTAATGCAGCCATTATCAGCATAACAAAAAATTTAAATGACCTGAAGGTTCGATAAAATTATAATATTTAATTGAATTTCAAACCTTTTTTAGTATATCTGCTGGTAAATCTGTTGTTGGTAGATACTGAAATTTTCAAATTTTTCAATTTACTCTTGTACAAAAATTAAAACAAACCTCTGAATATTCAGTTCTTTCATAAAATGTATGATTTACCTACAACTTCTGCGTACTAACTTCTACGTTTACATTTAATTGGTTATTTCATGCTATGATATTCTTAGATATGCAACTTCTTTACAAGACTGATATAACCATATACTATGTAAAAAAGCCATAGATTTTGTGTTTTTTATGTAATCAAGAAATTACTAAGCCTGATAACTTAAAACAATAATCCGAATTTGACTCTCTATTTACAACGCTATTTTCCCGAGTTGGTATCCACATATACTTTAATATTAATGTAGTCTATGTACTTACATAATATTTTAGATAATAAGCCTCATTTATCACTTTTTGGATAATCATTACTACAATAGTTACATATTTCACTAACTGAGATATTCTTTGAATACGAAATATAAGGTCTAATGAGAAAAACCAAGCACATTAAGCATAACGAGTATTGCAATTTTGCAAATTTTTCTCATAATATTATGTACAGTCATTTTTATTAAATTTACACTTTAATTGCTTAATACATTCTTCTTCATTTGAAGCAATAATACTGTATTCTTTCTTTGTACTTACGCATACTTTATTTACCCTTAATTTTTGACATTAAATTAATAACTCAACATTTCTTTCAACGCTTTTATTTATCTTTTATCCTATGAAAATATAAAAATATTTTCATCTGAAATTATAAAAATGGTGTGAAAATATAAAGAATCACTTTTATTTAAAAACATGGCTAAAATTTTAATTTAATATAACCAATGGTTAACAATAATATATAGGATACTTCTCGTTGATCTAGAATCGTGAAATGTGGGCAAAAAATAAGGTCTAATAGCACAAGTGAAGGAAAAACATCATTAATTTGTTGTTATTTGACATAAAATTATTTTTTTTAAATTTTGAACCTGTGAAAAATATGGTAGGCAATATATTTTCGTTCTGAAAAGTGAAAATTTTGTAAATATTTTAATAGCAATACAATGTGCATTAAACGTTTATAAATTGTCACATTTTTATGCTATGACCTGTAGTATTATTTGAAAAACCATATAGTGCTTTTTTCAACGAATATACCCTTGTCATTTTCAAAACAAACAAAGCCTTGCGGCTACTTTAATATAAATATACAATATCAAAATTTCTATTTAAAAAGTCCGTCTATTTCATTATATAAATAATTTGAACCATAAGCTTAAGGTACTTTATCTAAAATTTATTGAAATTCTTTTTGTCAACTTATTCGGTTTCATGGTATCTTAAAATTTATATTGAAAATAAAAAAAGGAATTATTATTCATTAGTTTATTAATGAAGTATTTGCTACAATTTTGTTAATAAAATATTATACAATGGTTTAAGAATAAATAACTTAAACGCAATTTTAGAGATTTACTGCACTGTGTTTGTGTGTTTGGTCTATGATGTTATGAAATTAATAACGAAATCTTTGTAATTAATCGGAACAGTGTATATAGTAAATTTTGTTTCAATTAAACAAAGGAACACAATGAAAAATTACATTTTACTAACGCACATTCCTTTCCTGCGTTCCTGTTCCCTATTTTGATTGCAGCATTGAGAGAGTTAAAACAATTAACTACTTAAAAAATAATTTACTTCACTGCTTCCGAGCGTATCAACACGATGTAAAAGACGATATATTTAGCGGCCACATTCCGAAAAACATTTATTTACGAGATTCGGTTTAATTTGGGCACTACAGTTGTTAGCAAATGAGTGACGACATACCAAATGAGTGACGCTAAATAAAAAATAATTATCAGTCAAATGCAACTTTCAACTTTTCAACGAAAAGGAAAATTCTATTGAAGATACTTAATAATTGACATTGTAATAGTTGTATAAGAAAATAATAGTATAATAAAGTGCCAAGTCAAAAACGTTGTATAATAAAATAATAGTCACGAGCAGGATATTATGTTAAGTGTTATATTATTACAAAATATCACACTTTACTGATAACTAGTTGGTTCGGCAGACGTTGTTCTGTCCTCTGCAATACAGCTCCACATATCAGACACTATACCAACAGGTTTTCATCCGTAAATAAAGAATTTGTTCATAACTTGACTATTGCACCCCCTATCGAATTCTATCATATCTGTCAACCATGAATGTCTTGACAAAACATACAGGTGGCCCATTCCAGTGGGCCAAATTTTTTTTGGGTAGAAAACATTGTGTTAATTAATTGTAAAAAAATATATATTTGAATGAAAATCAGTAGTTCAAAAGTTATGATTTTATTTGTATTTTTTTTTAATATTTATCCCAGTCACGTAAACCACTTTTGTTCGAAAACTGTTTCACTTAATCACGTTGAATTTGGTGCAGAAGTAGAGTAGTCGTGCAGCAAACATACGAATTTTGTATTTATTTTTAGCTTCCAATATTTATTGAAACTATACTATCCATGTCATTTAGTGGAATAGTTTTCGAACAAAAGTGGTTCATGTAGCTGAGGTAAAGATTTTTCAAAAAAGCACAAAAAGATAACATCTAAAATATTAATTTTCATGGAACTAGTTTTTTTTAAATAACTTATTACGATGTTGTCTACCTAAAAAAGTTTTTGAACTACTGTAAATGGCCAACCTGTATATATTATGTAAATATGACGTCTATCCCTCAAATCGTTAAGAAATTACACGATCACTGACAGAAACATTATCAATTTTGTGTGTGTAAAATAGACACATTAATTACACATAAAATCGCTTATGCATTATTTATAATTGTTTATAAATTCAAGTACGTTAATTAATATTTGTCCAATTTTGTTTAAACTAGTTTTCATGATGTTGCTCAATAAGGAGTAATATATGTATATCATCGTTTTAAATTGTTATTAATAACGATTGTACTTTTCTATTTTTAATTACTTACCGTATTATAGTTTATTTTACATTAATAGCAAATGTGTCCATTAAAACTTTTACCATAATAATATTTTGTCGTAATCATTCTAAATATTTTGTGCACACAGTACTCGAAAACTACGTTACATTAAATTTTATTTTCTTCGTATAATTGTAATTACTAAATGGACAAATTTTTGATACTTAAGCGAATTCGTAAAATTGAGGTCTAATTCTTATACCACCGAAAGAAAACATTTTCTTCAACGTCATTATTAAAGAGGAAAATAAACTTGTTAAGTACCTAAAACAATGGAAGTCAGTACTTTCGTAATTTGTTTTTCGAAATAGAAAGTACATTTCACCATTATACGGAACTAACATTAAGAAGCAAATCAATAATCTAAGACCTAAAACTTGTTTATATTTGGATCATGGATATATTTATACCACACCGATGTAAAATATATTATCTCATTCACATTTTCACCATGTTTTAAACTAAGTTTACAGGAAAGAAAAATTAAGGAAAGTTGAATAAAAAGTATGTTTTCAAAATCCATTTTATTATGATTGGCTTCAAACAAATTAAATTATAAAAAAAAACATGCAAGTTCTTCGGATCGTGGGTGGATTTCAGAGAAAGAAATACCCACATAAATTAGCAGCAACTAAAACAATTTTCTCGATAATATCACTAGTTGTAAAGCGGTGAGTGTCTTTTAAAAAGCTTGACTCGCGGCAGTGAATCATTTAATTTCGCCGGTTAAATCAGTCAGGACCGAGAAACGAATATAGTGTTGTTTTTCACTGAAGTTCAAAATTATGAGGTAGCTGTTTGGAATATTTATGGACGATTTCATAATTTACGTACAGTTGAAAAATATGCGTAATTAGTAAAAAAGATATTTGAGAACAATATTTGTGTTAATATTAAATTGTAAATAATGATGTTTGAATTTCCTGGGATAATAAATAATAATTAGAGGATATCTAACTTGCTTAATTTTATTATGAATATTAAATAATTATTTAACAATTTCTTCTACACGTGTTTGTTTAAAATGTATTGTTAATACTGAAAACATAACAGTCCAATTTTACAAGTTGATAATTGCGGTTAAATAATTCGGTTTTTAGTAAATCAAATTCTGGCAGTTGAAGATAACCTACCAGTTTGTTCAATTTTCTTATTTACCCATAGCAAATGCATATATTTGTTAATTTACTGTATTACTGGTATACGAAAACAACACAGTAATTCTCTTTAAATTGCTATGCGTCTTTTGTAAACAATTACTTTTCATTTTTATAGTATTGTAACACGAGTATAAAAGTTAAGTTTAAGGTATAAACTAGTAATATTGTTTAACGTTGATCCACACTGTAGCAAACGTGCTTCAAGAAGCAAGTGTCACCATTGTAACGTGTCTTACCTTTGGACCTCGAATTGATCAAATGGGATAAAAAGTTAATCCGTTACTGGACGCGCAAATCCTTTTTAGGCGTGCGCCGTTCCGGTCTTCACAAAGAGAGACCTTATCTGAAAAATAGCCCACCGAAGAGCTAATTCGCCTCAGATACCTTTGTTGGGATTACGTTACCTGCGTGGTGGAGAAATAAATGAAATCAGGATATGCATTAATATTGATTATAATAAATGTTTTGATCTATTTCGTGTCTGAAACACGTTAAGTGTGTATGTATATATATATATATATATATAAATATATATGATAATATTATTCATACCATCATCATTGAATCCAACGAAATCAAAATTCTTCAGTTAATTTATTGATGATTATTTAAAAATTTATATTGAAAAAATCACGGATCAATTATTGGCTGCAGTAAGAAATTCCAGGTGGAATATTTTTGTTAACATAGATTTCATTAAATGCAGGGCGTATTTCTATATATAGTAGTCAAATGGATCGTGGATATGTACAAGTGAAGACTATATTTTTGTAGATTGATATAAACGCGTGATATTCATATTAATAAATAAATATTAACAAACGTAAGTATACACGTCATTGACATATTTGTGTAATTTCTTTGCGATGCTGATAAGCGCCATGACCTCATCCTCCTTTGTAGTGGTAATCTTTGGTAGCTACAACCATAACTTTATCATTCACTACATTAGTCAACGGGAGTTCACAGGTATTGTGGATATGTGCAGCTAGAAAGTCATATTTATTTCTTTTTTTTCAACAGAAATATTTGACGGGCAATAATAAAAGGTTAAAAGGTATTTTAAAGGTGTTGAACAAGTCTTGCCTCTTCTCTGTACAATGCTTCTTTATCGTACTTAATTAGTGTAATGTTACCTTTTTCAATATAACTTTTGATAATTTCAACTGTTTTTTTTAAACCTAAGTTTTTTGAGCTTAAAAATTTACAAGTCATTTTTGACTTGTAAATTTTTAAGCTCTTATTTCTTAGCTAATGTTAATAATTTTATATAATTGTTAAGGCGAATATCTTTGGAAATTGTTCATGTTAATGATGTTTTGTAATACAAACATAACTTAATAAAAAAAGGTAGTGACAAAACTTAAACAACAACACAAAAACCTAATTATAATTCCTAATTTGCCTCAGATTTTTGACGACCTTAAACTTGTTACAAGACGCGCCATCATATTTGGAATTTTCACTGGTGAATGTAGTCATACCGGCATATGTGAGTACTTGCGCGCGCATGCACACATTTGTTCGTTTTGGTTAATTTAATAAATTAGGAAAGTAATAATATTTTCTGGGAAATATAATAATTTATTTATAAATTTCAATTTTCATGTCGAAAATCATTATTTAAAAAAGTAATGTATTATTTCAATAATATTATAATTTTAATACATTACTTACTAGTAGTATCAAAGGACAAATGAACAAAATTTGTAGGAAATTGAAAAAGTTACAACTAATTTAAAAATATTGTTACAACTAATTTAACATATCTATGTTTCTTTTTACTTTTGTAAGAAAAAGGAATGTAAACAATATAGAACAAGAACAATCTTTGAACATGTCTTTCCAATCGTATGCTCTCCCATTAAATTTACATTTTTGTATGGCCAAATGTATAATATTTTCTTCATCCTTACTTCGCCCATTTAACGGAGTGATATAGAGCCCTGTTTTGGTTTGCTATGTATAATTTTAGGTTCATTCGTCGTGCTGTCACCTCCTTCAAGAACTATTACCGTTGTCGTTCCGCTAAATGAATTAAGTGGTTGCGATTAATTTTACTTGTTTTTATAACATTTAGTTGTATAATATTTTCTGCGACCGTAATGAATTTGTAGTGATAATCAGTTTATGACTTCATATCTGTTACGTTGAATTGATGGCTGGTTCCCTGAAACACAACATATTTTTCTCGGAATACCCATTTTATCTTTTTTAAAAGGATTTACAAAAATTTAAATGAATGTTAATTAGCCCCACACTTAACGTTACATATTTGGAGATAAATTTATTTATCGATTTCTATTATTCTTTATATCCTAGTAAACGAGAACTTCATTAATTTATATGGACATCGCCTAAAAGAAAGTATAATAAATAAAAAGGTAATTTTCACAGTTTATCGGTGCAACGAGTTCCTTTATATTATAAATATTAAGAATATCATTATATACGATGGCATTATTAGTCATTGTTTTTTGATTTTCTTTGAAAATAAATTAGGCCCCTTCCTAAATGTACTGTTCTTCCAGATATATTATATTAACCATATTTTAATATATTCTTAATAACAAATATTAGTTGCCTTTAGTTGTGTCTCAATTACCTGTAAATCCTCTACCTTGTGAAATGATTTTATACTTAATAAAAAAACATTCGTGTGTCGACTGCGTAATAATTTTTACGAGGTTTTAGCGAACGATTATCAGGTGGATAGTAGAACTAATTATAGTTTTTATGTATATGTGTATATATTAGTTTCACTGGGAGTAAAATAATAGTAAAGTGATATTAGGGTAAATATTGAATTTCTTCTCGCGAATATGGAGAGATGATCTCAAAATTTTAACCACAAACCGCGTATAGCGAAATTTGGCTCTATCTATTCGGGATGTGCTGAAAAGTGTTAAAATTTCATTCCATACACTCATTGTATGTATTTTTATTGCTGATATCTACTTTCACTTTTTTATTTATTATTTAGTTTCTGAACGTCGAAAATTATTTAAAGCGTTATTAAACATACAAAAAATACGAATACCTCATCGGGCTAGTTCTAAATTTGACTAACGGAATTTGTTTATAATTGCACAGAGGAGTAAACTTGATTTAAGAATTGTTTCTACTTAAAGGAATAAATTAAGTGCAAAATAAATTGAAATCAACAGTTTTATATTGTATATTTCACAATTAGAAGTAAAATGGAACCATGGTTACATAACAAATTTAGATACATGCATTTTTAAAGTATCCAAAAGTTCGTTAAAATGGGTATATGTTATGTTTAATAAATGTACAATATGAATACATACAATTAAGTTATTATTTCCGCACATTTTTCCTTGTGCTAAATATATGCTTTGAACAAAATATAATCACTTATTATAAAAATATTTATTAGATTCCAGCTTCAGTGTGAAATTAAATTAAGTGGTTGCCTCGATAATCAATTCAGATCCGTAATCTCTAAAAGCATGCGTTTTCCCGAATCAATTGTCATTCGATGAACGAGCATTGGACGACTGGGCGCGAGTGACGGAAACAAATGGCACTCAATCAATACAGTATTGAAGAAAATCATTATTGGCTCCATTAATTACTGACTTTAAGTGACTCTCCCTCCAAAATCGGCGGCTAATTGCCTTTCATTTGCTGCGAAATTCACCGTTTGTAACAAACAAAACATACTGCCTGACTGTACTATTAAATCTGTAAATTAAATTATCTACATTAGAATTTGGGTCACTTATTAATATAAGTCATATTTAGATAAAAATTAATACAACAAATGTAATTTTAAAATTTCAGTTCGCACTTTAGTCAACGCTTCAGATAAGTTATTAAAGCTAGAGATCAAATTCAGTGTTAAATACACTTAAAAAAATGTTTAGTACAATACCAAACATTTATAAAAAAATAATATGACATTTCGAAACAAAAAATATAATATGTAAAATACTAGTCTGACTTGAAGAAGAAAATGAATAGTTATTTTGAAAATAAAAAAGAATTTTCAACGAATAGTTTTTGATATATTTATAAGAGTGAAATAAAAACTAAGTAACTGTTTACTTACCTTAAACTATTCTAAGTATTCTTTCGAAGTATCTAATCAACATATAATAATATAGGGTATATATATTTATATATATGTATATATATATATATATATATATATATATATATATATATATCACATAACATTTTATTGAAAATATTCAGGTTGTTCCTTCACCAAATATTACATGTGTAACTATTGACGAATTTTTGCTTATTTTTGAAAGTTTTGAAATTATAATATCATTTTAATTTTAATTGTAAAATAACATATTCAATTTCAGTTTGTGCAGACATGAAAGAATTGATTCCTTTTTTTAAAATTTAAAAGAATTTTCAACGAATAGTTTTTGATATATTTATAAGAGTGAAATAAAAACTAAGTAACTGTTTACTTACCTTAAACTATTCTAAGTATTCTTTCGAAGTATCTAATCAACATGTAATAATATAGGATATATATATTTATATATATGTATATATATATATATATATATATATATATCACATAACATTTTATTGAAAATATTCAGGTTGTTCCTTCACCAAATATTACATGTGTTTCTATTGACGAATTTTTGCTTATTTTTGAAAGTTTTGAAATTATAATATCATTTTAATTTTAATTGTAAAATAACATATTCAATTTCAGTTTGTGCAGACATGAAAGAATTGATTCCTTTTTTTAAAATTTAAAAGAATTTTCAATTAGAAATGAAATAAAATTTTTACATGTCACATTAACAAAAAAAAACCGTATAACATTTAACAAAAAAAAAACATTAATTAAGAGATGGACTAGCACGAACAGGGTATTGTTCACATATCATTTTTTGTTAAAAAATTAACATTTTCAATGTTACATGGCAAAATTTGTAAAACGGAACAGTAATGGAATCGCTTTGGTATCCATCCGTCAGTGGTATCAAGTTAAGTTTTCCGGAAGAAATGCCTTAAATATTAATTGAGAATTAGGTGTAGATTGAAAGAAAGATTGGAAAATTATAGCCCAATTGTTATAAATTATTTAATTATATAATTTATTATAATTGCCGAAACATTGGTTTTGGAGACAAAAGTTTATGGCCATACATTTTTCTCGCGGCGTAAGGAATACAATTTTAATTTTAGACCTAATACAATTTTAGACCTTTATACTCTCCGACTGTGTAATTATATTTGGAACATATTGCTAATAATATATAAGTTGGAATTGATGGTGCGGTGCACTAATGGTGCAAGTATAGTTTGCGCTACACCGACTTTTTTCTAAGTAAATATTCAAATATAAAGAAAATTATCTCTGCCATTTAAGGTAATGATTAGCATAGATAATTTTTTCATAAAATTAACCTGATTTCAAGTTCTTCCAGTGCCAGTATCCAAATAACAAGAGCTATTTTTAGAAATTAAATTAAATAACGTGATGTAGTATTATTTCTATTTTCCATAAGTTCTTTACCGCGACCTAGGGTTCGTTGTATTACAATATCTTCTAGTGGGCTAGCTTAGGCTTAGCAAAGATAGAATCTTTGCTAATAGCCCACCTTAAAGAAAGTAGAAATAATACTACATCATGTAGTTTCATTTAATTGTGAATAGTGAATTTCTACAAAATTAACGCCAAATTTATTAAATAGCTATTTTTTAATTAAACTAAGAGTTCTACAGTGAAAAACCGAGAGTTTCGGAATAGTAGGGCTCACAAATTTTTCTTTTCGATAATGTTTCCAAATAAGAGCACTTCATGCTTAAATGCAGCTGCTCATAATGAAAAGGAGGTTTAACTATTGCTATAAATTGGATGCAAAGTTAAACAATTAAATATAACCCTTCACAATTTGTAATTTTGCATTAATTAATTAGCACTTCTGAAGTTAATTTCGTATTAATTAATTAGCAGTCTTGAATTAAGATGTTTGAAAGAGAAATGCGCATCATAATGACGTTTGGTACGATCATGGATTTACAATACTAGGGATTGTAATGTGCACGTAGACAGAGCGAAAAAGGAGCAAATAAGCATATGACGCGTTATATTATAAAATTTTCCTCAAGTAAAATACAGGGGTAAATACTATGTTCATGAACGAAAAATATATGTGAAATAATCTTAATCAAATAACTTTTATTTTATTTATTAGGGCGAGCGGAGCGAACCTTATCACTATCACTCTTTTTAACAAAACTATTACACCTCTAGAGTTGAAATTTAACAAGAAACCCTAAATACAAAGTCATCTGTAAAACCTCGCACGAAAAATCCATCAAAATGGGATTCCGCTGCCTAGAAAGCCATTTATCCATCCTAATCTACCCAGCCATTGCTTGCCAAACTCGATATTAACCATCTGTATTACCTCGTTAGTGAAATGTGGTGGAGCTCTATTATTCTAAAACCTCATATTAATTCTGTCCTGCCGAGGTCAATAATGATTAACGTCAGCAAGCATTATTCTAATAAAACATTCGTAAAAATCACTGTTTATTCCAGTTTGTAAAATAAACTTACCTATTTTCACAGACTGTATTTCTCGGCCATATATTTAACAACAAACTGACTTGATAATATGTCTAACGCTCAAAATGTGGGTTGTCTTTCAACTAATAATGGGAGTTCTTTTTGTTAAATATATCGTCTCCAATGAATTTACTATCACCTGTCCAAAGTATTCCTCTAGCCAATTCTGATTCAGAAACACCTATTTCTAGAATCCAATTACAGTAGTCAATGGGATTTTTATAATTATCTGTCTAGACTTTGTATTTTACCTATATGGTACGGATAATATTTGTCTCTTAAAATTTAGCGAGATATCATGTGAGATATTATAAACTGGCATCCAGCTTCATGTGTACTTGACTTAGAATTTCCTTTCTTGTGTTGTTGTTGCTAATATCTGCAGCATTTCGATGGAAGTTACCGAAATGTTTTATTTGAATTAAAATAGATATCAATTATAAAATAAAGTGTTATTTACTTAATTTATTAAATTAAACCAAAAATTTATAAATAATTTGAATACAAATAACAAGAAAAAATATAATTGAAGAAAAGTAAATGAAAAAAGTGGTACCTTTCAATGTCTAGGTTAATTAACGTTAAGTACTATTAATTGCAAGATTTGGCCATAAGTAAACTGACAGTAATATTTACTACCCTTAATTAAAAATTAAATTTAAAAAAATTAACATTAAAAACGATTTTGTCCTTGAGGAAAAAGGTCTGCTTTTTTAAGCACAATAATATACTACATTCAGATACTTACAAAAACTATTACAATATTTTCTAAATTACTAACAAACTTAAGACCTGACTATTTAGAAAAATACTTTTTCTTTAGGGAAAACTTTCGTAGGCTGGTAACGAACGGGTTTAAATGTACAATGAGTATTTATTAACTCGGTTTTTGTAAGCCGAGTCATTACTAAAAGATTCGCGAAGAGGTATGATCTAAAAAACTCTGCAACTAGATCTTGGTTTTTGATTTCGTCACTACCATATTGTTAGTATAGTATTTCTATTAGTTTTCAAAACACTCTGATACGATGGTAAAAGTTGACGTTAACTCTACGAGAAGTCTTAATATTAACAAAATTCATTATTTAGAAATATCGATATTTCATAAGCTTAACCTTCACGAAAATAAATAAACTTCATCATATTTATTGATGTTCAAGCATCCAAACTGTTGAGTAAGCACTAGCTGCTGAATCATCAACCTGATATAATTCCGTTAACCCTAACGTTTTGATCTTTCAATAAGATCACTAACCAGAGGAAGACGTACTAGGTTGAGGTAGACAACATTAGGATTTATGTTCCTCATTATTTCTTGCTAATTTAATATTTTCCATAGCATTCAACTAGTCACCATACTTTTTAAACATTTTTGATCTTTTACAATTCATAAGTTTATAGTACTTCTCGACACTTTTACACAAATTAAATACACATTCTAAAGTTTGTATTCCCTATATTATATCAAAGTTTTCTAATTGCACAGGTAACATACGTTCGTTTTTTCTTTATTATGTCTTTTTACTGAACTCAGATCCCAGAACTCAAAGAAATAGGTCCAAAAGAAACACTTCAGTGAATTAATTAAATAGAAAGATAAAGAATTTAATAAACATTGTAAAAATCTTGTAGATATGTTACGAAAAATTTACATGCTATGAGTTAATATAAAGCGCCATAGCACCCACGGGCTATGTCATGCTATGTTGGTTCAAATAATTTACGTTATATTACACTTACATCAAAATTTAAAAAATACTGCACTTGTGTTAAAAACTGTGGAACCAAGTGAAATCAAAATTACGAATTTTAATCTCAAATTATATTACCCTTCTTAATATTAAAATATAACAAACACTACAACCCATATACAATTAGAATATTTTAAATATCACAATACAAACCCAGGCCTTGGATGTTCATGTCACGAACACACTGATAAACCAAGAATTACCGGGAAATTTTATTGCAAAAATGAGTCACTGCTAAACCTGTGGTAATGGTTTTGCAACGCAGCGCGCAATGCGCGCCTTTTACAGGTCACGGTGCAAGTGAAAAACAATTATTACCGTGATATTTATATATTTTCGAGTAGTTTGTTTATCGTACTAGTTAACGAGGTAGTTAGAAATGATAATTGAATGGAACTATCGTGCGCCGTGCGCGTAATTTATTATTTTTGTAAATAAACTCTGGCATATTTTTTTCCCAATTTTAAAATCGCTTAAATTTTGTTCTGTTGCCTCATGAAATATATTTAGTTTTTATACTTAATATTGTAAGTTTTGTCAATACCTGGAATTTCTAGTTATGTACTTTAACTAATAATTTTTATGGTAATTTTTATAATATCTTTAAGTTTCATTTAATTTATTGTGCTCTATTGTTTTCCTCTTCTAGTATCTTTTCTTCTTAATAATTATATTGTATCTTTCTCTCTCATGTTGTTTACTAAAATTTATTATCTCTTTAAGTATAAGTTGAAGTGTCATATTCAAGTGAACAATTAAAACTGTTTCTTATGTTAGGTAGTATATTTACAAAAACAGTTGAAGTAAGTGTACTTTGTAATAGAATTATTTAGTGTTGTTTGAGTGCGTGTAAATGGTAAAAAAAAAGGTTATGGAATGGACATCTATTCGATAAAAAATACTCAGAAATCGGTCATAAGTGTTGTGTCGTCTTCATTATATGTTTGTTGTTTTTTTTATTTCCTTTTTCCTTTTTTTCAATATTTTATCAGCGAGATTTTTTATTTTTTATCATAGGCCTGCGTTAATCGGAGACTCTTTGTTCTGAGATATTCGGATACGGGTATTGTCGTGAGAAAATTTCTTGCGGAGATTTCCCTTATATCCTTACGTTAATTTCAAGTTTTGTTAGGTGGTAGTAAGTGCGCATGTTAAAATTGTTTACCTTTGCACTTTACCCTACGTATACTTTAAGTTTGCCAGCTTTGGTAGACGCAAGTACAAAGGAATATTGTCTAACCTAGAAATTACTAACACCCAAGCTATTAATTGGAGGCGCTTCGATAATAGCTAAATATTAGTAAATCTCTAGATTATTTCAAAATAATAACAATAATATTATAATTATTTTCTTTCTTATTTTGTGTCCTTTAATTTTCTCAAGATTTGCTTTGAATTATTCCAGTACTGCCGACTTTTTTCCATGCGATATTGATTATGAATATATTATGACATACGTATAATATATTGGTTGTGTGTGTATGTATAAAGTTTTGTGTCTAATTAAGCGTATGTATTTATACGTGTTTGAGCGCCCAGTTGTGTGTATGTACCGTGACTGTCTCAATTAGCTGTCACTTATTGATAGAAATTAATAAAAAACTGTACAAGTGTTAAGAATAGCAGATTTTTATATTAAAATACAACTATGTGGCGGCAGATCTAGACTTTCAATGTTACCATGGAGTATTTGTGGGACGATGCTTGTAGTAGAAATGACTATAGGTATTATTATAACTTTCCGCAAATTTGACATACTTGATATTTTTCAGCTTATACTGGAGATTATCAGAATTTGGTCCAACTGTGTCTACATAATTTGTGCCGTTTTATTTATAAGATCGATGAAGATCATATATGGTCTAGTAAAATGTATATTATTGTTAGTCAGCATCACCCTGTTATAAAATATATGTAATTTGCAGGTAGAAATATTAAAAATAGATTGTGGTATGTATTTTTAGCAGCTGTTTCACAGCAGTTTTATTTAATACTTTCTTTTCCTTCTAGTTTTCTGTGTTATTAGCGATTTGGTTATGCTTGTGTTTGTAGTTCGTTGTGCTATTGCTTAAGACGCATTAGTGTTTCGTTGAATAATTTAGGGTAAACTGCTACGGCATCGGCAGATGTCGTTTATTGTATTTGAGGACTTTATAATATGTTTCTGATAATTTCATGTCTGCGTCGTTTGATCTTGAATGACCAACATAAATCTTTCGGTCGCGAAAAATCTCACGTTCGATGCACGTTCGAATTTGTCGACGTTTACGTGACATTAAGAAATGATTCTTTGCGGTTCCTTTGGTAGGCAGATTTACTATCTCATTCCGTAATTGTTGTCTGTCGTTAGGTCCATAGTTTATCATGTTGGGTATTTCTGTCTTTAAAATTTTTAGTTTTTTATCATTTGCAATAATTTAATAATGTAAATTGGAAATAGTTAATTTTTTATGAAGATATGTCCTTAGTTTAGCAATTTATTTGTTACGTGAATTAATTATATGTATTATGCCTCTTCCGCCTTCGTTTTTCGGCAAAGTTAATAGCTATATACAAGAACGAAGGTTATTTTTTGGAATTTTATTGAGCGATGTATTTTTAGTATGATGTATTGATTTAACTTCTGTTTTAATCAAATTAAGAAAACCAAAATAGTAAATTAAGGCTGGCATTCTTGCATGTGTATTGATTGTTTTTATCGTATTCTTGCCATAAAGATTCGTTTTAGAAATTGAGTTTCATATACCTTCATATTTTGAAAGTAAATCTGCTTGAATTTTATTCGAATTGATGTTTTTTAATAAGTTGCAGGTATCTTTATGTTTTATATTCTTCTATTTTGAGTCCACATTTTAATTCACAAGATTGCTTGTGGATCTTTCTTTTTTTATGAATTTCTTCTACTTGTATCTATCGTAAAACCATGACTATATCATTGGAAAATGCTTGGGTTAACTTTTTAGTATGGTTAAGCCACTTGCACTACTCGTACAATTCATTCGTCACTTTCATAGTCAGGTGCAATTAAGTTTTTTTTTCTTTTAGCTGTTTTAGAAATCAAAAACTTCTCATTACACTATTTTATATCTCATGTAGATAAAATAGGCAGCCACTTTAATCTTGGTTAATTCAACTAAATATCTGGACTGTAATTAAAAAAAATTGGTTAAGAACTTAATTTATCCTGTTGGTACCAAATAAATCACATTTGATTGTTTTTATCAAAAATGTTTTTAACGATTTGTAAAGGAAATGAATGACATAAAAAACAGGAAAGGAAATGAATTAGTACATTAAGCGTACCTAGTATTGCGTAAAGTAAAACCAAATTTTCTAAATAAATTTTTCCACTCTCATAATGCAGAAATTCATTAAGTTGACAAGGCTGTATATCGTAAGTCGACGTTCAAATTCGACAAGAGCGCGCCGGCAACTTTAGCTTGCAGTAAATATTTACTTACAAGAAAAAACAGGGTGCTGCTTTCACAGCACAAATAGGCATCGGAACCAAAAATGAAAACTGTCATGTAAGTTTTGCTTGAATTTGAAGATAAACATATTTGGGCTGTATAGAATTTACATACATTGCCTTTTCTAGAAATTCTACAGTGATATTACACCAAGCCCGTATAACTCACTAATTTATTCATTTAGTACTTTAGTGTATGCAGTCGATACATATGGCGGACTTTTTGCTACAGGAGCAATCTCTTATAGTCAACACACAAGCAACCGAACACCTGTCCAAACCAGCTCAACGAGCGGCTTTGAATTCACCCCATGTCACCGCGGAACGCCCTGTTTTCAAAAACCATACGCCTTGTTATCAGTCAAATACATTACGGCAGCCAAAACTACTAATTTGACACTAGTATATTTACAAACAAAATAAGGTTGCCAAGTTCGAATAGCACTCACATCAAGAGGATTCCATATACAATTAAACACGTTAGGAGTAAAGGTAGCAAAGAGGTTACATTATATTAAATTCACATTATTTTGAATATATATTATTTTATTATCCAAATTAAGCCTTTGCTTCAAATGAATCTCTGACAAATGGACACATGAGTGATCATAGATAAGTTGCTTTTTTATTTTTAAACACCTAATTTTAATACTTAAGATCGACTTTTGCTCCGAAACCAAAAGTATTTTTTGTTGCACGAACCACTAATGTAAATAATGGTAACGTAGGACTTAAAAATGTTTGTGCAAAATACATAAAAAAGCTGATAAAAGTGGATTTAATTTCGCACATGTAATTGCTTAAGCATTAACAATTCAATTCGCCCGTTACATAAATCCCCATGTTTGTATATTTCTTACAAGTCATTAGAAAAACACATTAAGCTAACACAAATAGCAATTTCATACTTCATATGTCAATTTGTTTTTAAAATGGTTTCATTAAACAAAATCTTATTGACCTTTTTGGTTACTTTTACTACTTTGTTTGCCGATTGCAGTCACGGCAAGCCGTGAGTAGTCAAGCCATGAATATCATATTAATAAAATAAATTCCATTAATATCATGTTAATAAATAAGATAAAACTTGAACTTAGGTTTTGGGTTCATTAAATTAATTAGTACTTATAATATTAAATTAGCAGCAATCCTTAATTTTTACTACTTTACCAAACTTCAGAATTATTCTAACTATTTTTATGAAGGGCCACTAACAAAATATATTTACTTATATGAATATTGTATGTGAATTTGTTTATGGGTAATCAAAGAGTACAAGGTTTACTTGTTTAATAATGCAAGTATGAAATTTCCCTTGATATTCAATTTGGTAAATTAGAGCTCAGGATGAAACTATTCGTAATGGAGTATAACTGAAGCAAATTACATAGAAACCCAATGTTTTAATCAAATTTAATATTCTGAATTCAGGCACAATTCAAAGTAAAATTTCCAGATAAAAAGTAATTATATTCCTGAACAAGCTTCCGAACAGTTATTAATTTATTTCGCTGAATTCAAAACGAGTCATTTAAATATTAATTTAAATATTAAAATAATTATAGAGATTGAAAGACGCATTTTTCATCAAATATTTAGGGTAAAAACAATTGTAAATATTCTGGAACAAACATTTTTGAACGCTTCAACAATGAAGAAGAGATACTATTTCCACAACTCGCAGAGTACTTGAAGGATTATTTTAATAGTTTTATTTATTACCAAATCGTTTTATGAGGAACAAGGGAATCAATACGAGCCCCTTAATTCTCAGTAGTTACATTATTAGTACCCGTATTCTAACATTCCTTATAGCCCAACTTTGTTTTAAGATCTTCGTACATGTAACATGCAAGACGTGTAATTTATTAAGATATCCATTTTTCCAATAAAAAGAAAACTCTCTAAATTTTAATTAGTATTAAATCCTAATATAGAGCTTATAGCCTTAATCGTTATCATTGATCTTCTAAGGAGACTACTCTTAGCTATTTAGCATATTGTGCTTTCTTTCACGAGCGGTTTTTGAAATTTTGTGCCGCATTTCTTCAAATTTAAATGTAATATGTATTAACATAGCCTTTTTTATGCTGTCATCATGAATCACCGAGTATATGAATTCAAAATTCACATTTTTATTTTGGTCAGCATTTCCGAAGGCATTTTTCCATTCTTGGTGATTTATCTTTATTTTTCTCTTTAATTTTAGGGCGTCAATAAAATATCCTAACTAACGTTACGAATATGGAGGTGTTTGATTCTCTATTTGATTCGCTTTAGGGCCCGTACATCTAAGTATCATACAAACCTATGGCTACCTACTGCAATTCATACTGTTTTAAATTTCACCCATATTTTTTCAAACATCTTCATCTCAAAACTATTCCATAATTTCTACTACTGAAATCCAATAATATAACATGAATTTTATTATTAAATTACACCATACTACAAATTTGAAATAAGTTAGCAGTTTTTACGTTAAGTATGTTCAAATAAATACACAAATAGACAAAATTGAAAAAAATTGTGTGGTTTTGATTTTATTAGGTACTTCTAAATAAATTTTTCAAGTCAATTCCAAAGTTTTATTATATGTACATGTTATATATATAACAAATTTTGTGGATAAATGCTTGTGTGGATATGTTTTACAACATTATATCATTATTTCTGAATACACAATTTGATATGCAAAAAGATTAAAGCCACGATTAATATATAGAATGTACCGAAATCCAAACGATTTTATTAGAGACAGTATTCACCTTTTGTAGTGTTTATTAGGTTCCTACCTAACCACGTAGTATAGTGTGTAAAAGAAATTCTGCAAGTTTGATTTTAGCTTGTATTAACTCATAGTTTTTTTTATTTAGCTTGTATTAACTCATAGTTTTCATTGATTTTAGCTTGTATTAACCCCGAATTTCCAAATCCGAGGTTGGTTTTCGGGATAAAATAGAAAAATGTCCTTTTTTAACTCGATCATGATACATGTATTGAACATGAAAGAATTAACAAAAAATGAGTGCGAGTAACCTTTACGCGCGGTTGAAGTAATTTTTCGACAATTGTAGAGGTATTACGAAAAGGATTAAACTTAAAATACAGCGAGTAATAGAAAGCCGTATTCACATCGAGCATCACAAATAAATTAATTCAATTATTAACTTAATTTAAGTATGAAACTAGAGGATTATGAAATAATACTATGGAAAACGAATTTTAACTATTTTATGGAATTAAAAATTGTAGAAAAAACTTAATAAAATATAACTAGTAATACTTGAAGAAAAAAAATATAATTAATCTTTCAAATAAATATTTGCATTTTACAGAAATTCTTCTCAAATTATAAGAGCAAAATACATGAAAAAGCAAAGAGAAGGCCTCATTATCTCTTCTAGTTTCCACAACATTTAATGAAAGTAATTTTAGACTAAAATATTCCGTTCGAATATATTTCGAATATTGTTTTCAAAATATTCTTATTTCAAATTAAGAAAATATAATTAATTTGCTTATTTTTTTAGGAAATATTTCTCCTTAAGATTTCATCAAATTTACTGAGTGAAAATGACTTTATACTGAATGATGATGTTTAAATTTTATATTAAAATACTATTAATATAAAATGCCAACTAAGATGGTACTGGAAAGCAGCTTCAGCGTTGCTCCGTGTTGTAACATTGCCGGAATAACTCGTGTTTATCGCGATTTTCGTGTCAGTGCGCCCCTCGCTGGCTGCTAATGAGACGTTTGAATGTTTCTCATTTTCTTTTCAAAAGAACATTAAAAAATACTATTTATTTATTGTCTAAGAAAAGTTCATTATTTATCGTTCCAGGAACTATTGAATTTGTTATTTAAATAAATATTGGTAGTTAATTTAATTGTTTGCTTTTTAAATCTATGAAAGAGAAGCTGATTACATTTCACCTCCTTTTTCTTTTCCAGGATATCGTGATGTAGAAACAGATTTATTTTGATGATTATAGTAAGAATACAAGTAATACAAGTTTTTAAATATGTTACTTTTTAAGTTATTTTTCTCTTAATTTTTATTTAAGTTAGCAGCTATTTGTTAAATTTTCTACTCAAATTTATTCCATCTATTAAAACTGCAACACTTTATAACAGAAGAACGTAGTAGTAGTGGTACAATGCGATGTATAGAATAGAGTTAGATCTAAAGAAAATAATTTTTTAACTCAAAGGTCATGGGTTCTAATCCCACTAAAAAAAGATCTATATTTTCGAATCGTATTTCAAATAAAATATAAATACATTATTTGCAAAATTTATACCGTAAATAATATATTTAAATACATGTTTGTCATTTAAAATGTCAGTAGAATGTCTAAATGTTTATAATGTATAATCCCTTTTCGACAAAAAATTAATTATTTGATCAATTCAACCGCTATTTAGGAAAAAGAATAATGATTAGCTTTAATTAGTTACACGCATAGCAGGATTTGAAATACCCATGAAATGATGATAGCGTCCTTTGTAATTTAATTTCGTATCTAGAAGCTTATTTACCAATAAATTATGGTAAATTTGTTCACGAATTAACATCAACTGATAAATCTCTATCTATGCTAATATCACTTCGCTATAAGAGATTCGTTCGAATTCACTGAAATAAATGTTTAAATATCCTCAGATAGGAGTGTAAAGATTTATTATTTGCCAAGAGTATATATATATATATATATATATATGTGTGTGTTTATATATATATATATATATATATATATATATATATATATAATGTAAATAGCTACCTTTTCCTGAGAGCCATAGGTTTAATATTGATTGGCTATCTTTGTTCTAAGGAAGCTGTCTCTTTTTCAGTTTGAAGCAAGTAATCAAAAAACACAGAAACTAGCATGATTAACCAATTACACACGCACATATGCACGCTCGTAATTACCTTAATAACTGAATTGTAAGTATTTAAATTGGGGAATTTATTAACGTTATTAATATATGGAAGTTTTTTTTTAAATTTAAATGTTGTTTTAATTCTCTCCAAGGTTGTTACATTATTAACATTTTTAGTGAAAATTTTTACGTAAATAAATATTCACATTGTTGACTATTCCAAATAGCGTATAGACGTAAATTTAAATTACTCTGTTTGAACTCTTATTTTTAAAATGATTAATACAGCAGCCTCATAAATTTGTTTATAATCGATTTTCTGGAGGTAGTAGTTAAAATTTTATTGGAACGTAATGATTTTATTGTATAATAAATTAAATTTTATTAATAAATTTTATTGTATAGTAATGCGAAAAAAAGAATCAAATTCAATTTATGGTTGGCCCTTTCGAAAGAAAACAGAAAAAAGAACCACTTTTATGTATGTATAACGTTACGATTTGGAGAATAGTCAAAGAAAGTCGAATGCGCCTGTAATAACAGTTGTACCTTGGATTCAATATTAGGCGTCCGTGATATAAATTTCAAACTATTTGGTGACGGGTTACTAACAGTACACTGTTCGATAAATTAAAAACTATGTGTTTGATTTAAATTTAATGTGGATTTTCGACATAAGTTATTATTTTATTATTAATTGTACAACTAGATGTGTGCGATTTTATAAATGATGAATTCCCTAATATTTTAATATTTCTTCTTATATGATAGATTAAGAATATTATTTTGTAATGCGACCATAGTATCGTACTGGTATAATAATTAAGCAATTAGATGTCTTGAAAAATACATATTTCTTATTTAATTTGAATTGGAATAGGGATAATTAAAAATAAATACAATGGTATGTGCACAAAAGCAATTATTTCAAAATTATTAATCTCAATTTAAAAGTTTAATAATTTCTGACTACAGTTATACTGAAAGTATTATAGATTTGTGAAATTTCCAAATAGTATTTTCCAAAAGTATATTCAATGGGTTTTCCTAGACCTGTAAAATATATTTAGGACAGCAGGAAATGTTTCCAATTTTCTACATTAAAATTTATGCAATTATTTCCCGCAAAAATTTCCACAACAAATCAGTAACAAACTTTTAAATTAACCTTATGAAATGTTACCTTATAATCAGTAGGTTTTTGTAATTTGATTCTAATCCACTTTTCAGTAATGAGGTGAAAAATATGTTAATTGCTATTTCGTATTGGCAATGCTGCGTATAAAATTAATCACGGAAGTACTGACATTACTGTATTTAAAATTAGTGCAGTCGGTTTTTGTCTTTTCTTTTGAAATAATTTAGGCTAAATGGCATGTTTATTTACTTATTATATTACTTACTCCTCAGGATTGAAATTGAGCTTCAAATATTAGAAATTAATTTAAAATATTCTTTCGAACATGGCACACTGACATGAATATACTCCTTTTGTTGACTTTTTATATTGTTTGGACAAATTTACCTAATAATATAATTAGCTCTGTGTACTGGCTGTGCTCATATGGTAAAGCGGAAAAATAAATGGGAGTTTAGATTTATTCACCTAGAGGTAGCTACTTTTGCAACGAATTGGGTCGAAGAAACTTGAAATAGCTTGACGACATTTAAATTGCTATTAGTTTGTCGAGTCTCGAATTTGGATTATATTTTGAGAAACAGGTGAGAATACAAGAGAAAATACTCAAATATAAATTACGTAATATAATTTTTTTTCATTTAACTAAACTGGTTGGTAATTTAATTTAATACGTGTTTAAAAAAACTAAATTTATAATAAAATTTATTAAGGCGTCTGCTTACAATAGCTGATGATAATTACATCAAAGTAACTTTGAATAGAAAAATTAACTCTAAAAAAATATTATTCGATAAAGACACCAAAAAAATGCAAAGTTTAGTTTCTAAGACTTTGATCCAATCTGCTTCTTAACGAATCTGTGTGAACTTTACAATTTAATTATATTATTATACTTCATTTTTATTCACAACTAAGTGAAATTACGTGATCTAGTATTATTTCTACTTTAACTAAATTCTTAACCACGACCTAAGTTTCATTGTATGACAACATCTTCAGGTAGGTATTTTGAAGAGAAGATTTTGAAGATGAATTTCTATAAAATTAACGCTAAATATATTCAATATCTTGTATTAAAACTGTGCAAGCTTCGACGGTTATATTTTCTATTGAATTTTTAACTATTACCTATAAATTTCAAGCAAAATTTCATTTTATTTTACACTGAGACTAGTAATAGCTTAGAGATTAGATATCTTAAAATTATTTTATCCAATATTATTTTTCTGGCGTCTTCGTAGGTATGAAATTAAAATATTATTAATTGGGTTCAATGAAGGGATAAAACATAATATATTAACTATAAACTTTTACATTCCTTAAATTCCTGGCACGATAATATCCTTCAGATGAAATGACATTTATTCCTTTCCTCGATCTGACCAACACTACGATAATAATAACATCGAATTTTACAAAGTAGCTTTTGCAAAAAATTAGTACAAATATATACAGCAACATTATTTCTTAAGTTCTCTAATATGGTGATAATACACACCTCAGATTTCGTCTTTTTGGGCATTTCAATCTTCAAAATCCCCTCAAAATTCTTTTAGTAACTTTTTCTCAACGTGCTTACAAAAAATAGATAAACAGACATACAAAACGATTTTTTTTCCTGTTTTTATTTACAATCATTATTTACATATTTTCTTCATTCCTTACGTCGCTAGAAAATATTAAATAAACTACTTAAAATTTTTCTGTCAACTTTTCTATTAAATGGTAATAAGCGAATATTTTTTTATGTTTTTGAGAAATTTTTTTTAAACACTTCATCATATTTTGCAGATTGCCATAACTTATACATTATATGTTATGCTTATGAGTAATTTCAAAATTATTTTTTTGAGTTTGTGACACAAAACAATCAATTACATATTGGCGGTAATAGCCATAAGAATCTTAAAATATATTCCCATAAAATATATGACTTCTTCCTATTAAAATTTTTCTAAAACCACTGCAAAATTAAATACATTTTTTCACCTTCTCTTCTTTTTATTTTTCTCGTGTCTGTCACGTTTTAACTATAATTTAAAATGAAAATTTTCATCGAATATTACTATTTCCAATGTTGTATTATTCCTGAATATTTATTATTCTGCGATTGTTTACATGAAGCAACTAATAAAGTGTTTCTTCGAAAACAAGCAAATTTTCAATAATTATTTAAATGGGTAGCCTGGTTTACATAATTTCCACTAATTTTAAAGTTAAATTAATTTCTTAAGTTTTCGGCTGTTATATTTTGGAAAATATGTTTTAAACTATGGTTATGACTTATATTTACACTTAACTTACAAATTTGATGACCTATTTAGTCTTAAATTAGTTAATTTTTATGACATCCGGTGGAATATCCCTACAGACAGATGTTAAGTTAATAACGATAATTGAACTCTACATCGCTCTAATACGCTCTGTGTCGAATGTGTCTAGACGTGATTATACGCTTGCAGATGTTTGCAGTTAGATACCGTTCGTAATTCCTGAATGATGTTAATTATGCAAGTTATGCGATACTGCTTAAAAGTGATTAATGGTAATAATTAAAATCAATAGGACATGGTTTTATGTTCAGAATTATATGTTCAGGTTTAAGAGGTTTAATTTTTAACCGTTTAAAGTTAAATTAATTTTTTTCTGTAATTTAAGACTATTTGCTAAACGTTTTTGCAACGTGGTAAAAGTTTTAAAACTCAATGACTTTGTATATTAAATATAAACACTCGTTAATGCAAATCCTGTCAATTGCTTATTTTAAAACAGCCGAAGGGAAATACGAACACGTTTTTTTATTTAAAAGTTAATCGAATATATCTTAAATAAAGCTATAAATTCCTCAAAAATAAATTGTTCTTCCAATCAATATTGAAATATCATTTTTAGATTTCATTGTAAAAAGTCACTTAATCTTTTTACCAGTTAAAACTGTTGCATCTATAGTTTAGAAATTGTGGTAATTCAAAGTATATTTGGGTCAATATGTTTTAAAAAATGCGGAAAAAGTATATCGAAACTTATTTTCAAAGTTAATATAATTGAAGGATTTTAATAAAATTACGGCAGTACGACAAGTTGTTCCATATACTAATTTCATGAATATTATGCCTTTATATCATGTTATATATACATATATATATATATATATATATATATATATATAACTAGTATTATTATTAGCAACTATTTCATATCGTGCCAATGTACAACCCAGTTAAAATTTATATAAAATTAATGAAAGAAAACTTTGAACAAAGAACTAACTATCTGCTAATAAAAATATTGGTCTCTAAATTACCTAAGCTTCATTCTTCCTATTGTTTATGATAAGATTATGTAAGTAAGTATGCATTACATTGAGTATCCCGTGTAATTATGATTTTACCAGAAAAATATTATTAATTTTCGCTTCGATTGAGCTAGCATGTTGTTAAGATTGAGTATTTTTTTACAAATAGACAGTAAATGATGCAAGAAAAGTTAAGTATTTGGCAGGAAATTTTTCATTCATTCATAATTTTTATATAATAACTATTATTCAACTATACAACCTCCTTACTGCCCTTAGCTGTAACCTATAAAAGGTCGGTACCAACAGTCACCGAACGATAGTCATTTTCAATTATCGACGATTCGAATGCGTCCCACACTATCTTGTCGGATTTTGTATAGTATGCCAACACTCATACTCACAGAACGAGTCCCGTAGCTGTTGGATTCGATGGGTTACATGTTCTAAGTATTATGGCGAATAAGTCTCTGATTTGTTCAGTTGAGGCTGTGAGTGAGGTTTCTTGTAGTGTTAATTCCCATTGGTTGTCGTTTTCCAGTATTTCCAAGCATTGGCATGCTTCTCTGTATGTTTGGCATTGGTAACCGTCAACCTTCTTGAGATCTGTGAAACTTATTACAACCACTAGTGTTTCGTTAGAATATTTAATTAATATATTAAAATATTAGCTGATTTTTAATGTAACTGTTACGACAGTTACAGTCAATCGACCTATCTGGTTTAGTAATTCTTTGAATTATTAACAAATTATAATAATGATAAACGGGAAAAAAAGATTTAACCGAATGAGCTACAATGTGCTATAAAATTATAATTATATTGAATCTCTTTACTAGTGATTTGCATACACGTATCGTATCCCAAACTAAGTGAACATTTTACCATCAACTCATATTTACCATATTAGGTCTAAATATACCTATATTTTATTTTTAGTATTTTATTATATGTAAAATCTAACAATATTTAGCATTTGTTTTAAATTTACACATTACAATTATGAAAGAATTCAATACAAAAAAACTACGTGATTTTCAAAGGCTCGGTGAAAATTTGTGTGTATATATATATATATATATATATATATATATATATATATATATATAAATAATGGAACAATCTTGAATCAACTTGTAATATACCCAAATGAAATAAATATCACAAATTTATTTAGTTTTTAAAATACAAGCCGTTTCAAGCATATACAAACCGTTTTCAAAAATAACGATTCCGCAAGGAGGGACTGAGTATTTTTTGCTAATTAAGCGTCGCATAGTTATTGCTCAAAAGAGACAAGATGTTCTTTAAGGGAAAAACTTTATTATTATGTCTCACATCAAACATACTGAATGGAAATATAGTAGACAACAACTCAAGATAAGATCCAAAACGTATTATTTAATATCTGAGATAAATGAAATTTTGAACACTGCTGGTGACTTTATATAGAATCCAGCAATAAAAGACTTATTTTATTTACACCATGATAAATCCCAACAACTTTTTGTAAAGTACTTGAAGTGCATCGAGTAAAACTATTAATTGACATTGAATTTTTTTACATATTTTAATAACAAAAACAGATTCTGGAACTATATGGTTTTCTCTGGAAGGCCATATTTTTGCGAAGACCTATATAAAATATCAATGCTTGCGTAAAGTTGTATTTAAATAAACCAATACAAAAAGTGCGAAGAGAAGAAAGAATAAGAGCTATGGAAAGGAAGCAATATGATCGGTAAAACAGTCCCGACGGAAACAGATACTCGGGGATGGTGATGGCTAACATTTATTTAAGGACGCTGCAACAGTATTTTATTTTGCGTCAATAACATATGGTATATACTTTCTACGTGTACAGGAATATCGGGTAATTCCATTAGATAAGTTACCAAAGCGACCGATTATTATTGATGCGAAATTATTGATGTTTTTAAATATTAGGGCCAAATAACTCTCGTTTATATTTATACGTTAATTTTCTTACCAATTACCAACATACAGTCGTATGGCATTAGCGTTTTATGTAAATATATAATTTTTTTGCATTAATTGCTGGCTGAAAGTTGTGTTTACACGTTTAAAAAATTTGTTCCGAATTAAAACTGTTTATAAAAATATTGAAAGTACCAAATCATACTTAAATATTTTCTAGTTATTGCCTTAAATATTCATGGTAAAAAAATAAGTAAATATACGTAATAATACATAAGTAAATATACAGGTTTTTTTAAGTTGTTTGCTTATGTGAAGATGCTATGTTTGCACTACTGTATTTCTAAGAGGTAAAAAAATTTTGAAGAAAAATTGTTGAAATCAGTAATATGTAAATTAATTAAATTCAGTACATAACACAAATATTCCTAGAATAATATTGAAATAATTTAAGGTACTCAATTAAACAAGATTGACAAATGAATTTATTATTTTGTAATTTAAATACATTATATACCTATCGACTACGTTAAACAAGCCATTAAAAAAAATTAAAATATAGCCACGATGCATGCAGCAGAACACGGCGAAATGTCTGTGTCTGGCGATAATGAAATGTGTGACTATATCGCTCCTGTTGTAAATTATATTTACGACGACTAGATATATATGCGTGTTATAAAGCGCGTAAAATATATATATGCGCGTAAAATATTCAGTGTGACAGAGTTATACAAATGTTTAGCGCAACGTTTAATGAGTTTCAATTCTTCAATTGACTCTATGAAAGGTGGTGTTGTTTTAAAAATTGTTTTCTATTTTTTGTTAAATTAATAAGGAAGTGATAAATAAAGTTGAAATATGAAGAAAATTCCCTTGCAATAAAATATCGTATTAACAAAAAAAAACAAAATATATTATTCCTATCTTACTAGAGTTATGACCGTTTAATATAAGAAAAGAAGCAGATTTGAATAGCCCAAAAAGGTATTATAAAATTTACAAGTTCTTTTTAAAAAGAAAAGTCTGAATTTGACTGGAGAACAAGAAAATTGAACAACTAATACAAGTTGATGTGTAGAATACTCTAGATCGTTAAATAAAATTTCAAATTTTTTTCCTGCAAAAAGACTAGCGGACGATACGGAATTATCCCATTGGCAGAAGAGTAAAAGATAAGTCAAAATTGATAGAATTATAAACAGACATGCATGCAAGAAATTAAAAAAAAACATGTTCTGAACTCGAAAGTAAGTCGTGTGGGAAGAAACAATATTGTTTAAAGTAATGACTTCAAAAATACGTAAGAATTGATCGAAATATGTTTGGAAGCATTAGAAAAATGAAAGAGAAATATAACAAAAACTTGGCCACCCCAGTCTATATACTTAAATTTTTAAAACATAATTTTGGCTCAAGTAAGCTATAAAAAGTTATTTGACCACGATAAGAAAAACATTTCAGAGAAATATTAAAACTTAGTAATGAAATTATATGAATATATATTAGAAAGAAAAGGCATAGCATAAACATAAAGTTAAATAATATTTAGTTATACACGATTTCACTTTTATTTTCTCTTTCTTTCTCATGAGCCCATATGAAATAACTTAAAAATTACTATTGATTGAAACATTGGTTCAAAAAGACCACACGAATTATATAAGCAAGTAGAAAAATTTTAGGTGCTTCGATGTAAACTATGCGTAAATCAATATAATAGCGGATTAACGTTTAATTAGAAATCATTTGCGGTAGACTAGTAAATGACAGTGCAGGATCAAAGTAATAAACGATATCGTAATTACAACATCGCTCGACACATTTCATCGGAAATCATCCGTCAGTTATAGTTCTGTCTTACGTTGCTGGTGATCTTAAAGAAAAGTAACTTATTATGATCGGTACCCAAAAAATACCTTACATTAGCAATATTTTTTGTGAAAGGATTCTTAATGTACAATATATAAGGAATTTATTTAAGAGTTCTCTGTACTACGATGTAGCATATATTTATGGCTTATTGTGAATTCTGATATTGTTATTTTTTATTATATTGTCATTAAGCCATATTTTGTTATAATTTTTTTTAATAAAAATATGTTACATAAGCGAACACATAAGCAAGCATGCTTTTGCATACATGAATATGTGTTTGTGAATACCTGAACAGAAAATGAAATGTTAATTTATTTTTAGGGTTCTGTATATTACAATCATAAAACAGAACCATTGCAAGATCATTTCCTTTTCTCTATGTCTTTCTCTTTTGAAGATTTTTTTTCTCAGAAATGGCTAGGGATATCTAATTAAAATTATATAGAATATTTACAATCACACAAGTCTTATGAACAATTTCATCTTCTAACTAAATTCGCTAAAAAGTCGAAGTCTTTTACATCACTTATTTGGTAATTAAATCACTGACGGAATTTTACACAAATTAAGGAACCACAGCAAAAGTAAAGGTAAAAATTTAAACTTCTAATTCTATTTTCTAATTTCATTTGAAAAATCTGTTTTTTTTTGTTTTTTTCTTACTGATTATTCACACGATGACTACATAACTAATTACGTACCTAAATTTGTCAGTTATGAACTTCAAAAATTAATTGTTAAATTGTCAGTAGAATAATAATAATAACAATAATAGCAGACGCAATGCGTTATCGCTATTATTAAGCGGGTGGGGGAGGAGTGCATTGCGATAGAGTAGATATCATGCGACTTTGAATGAGGTAATACGAGAAAAATCGCAGTGCATAGAACAAAACTACAGTGCCGAAGGTAAATACTTTTTGAGGTTTTTATGCTTGAGGAATATTTGCCAGCAATATATCTACTTAGTGGAAAATACATTAATACTTATTACCAATTTAATAAAAAAGACTGTGGACACTTAAATGTTAACTTTTTATGTATACTTAAGTATGTACAGAACTCTTCAAATGGAAGATTTAAATTAGTTATATCCTGTATCTTCTGTAGGAGTAAATGTTCATGGAAACTCTTTTGCCAATGAACCCAGTTTTAACTACTTCCATAGCTACCCTCATATCAAACCAATAACTTCTATTTCCATGACAACAGATCTCCAATTTTTCAAAGTCTGCCTTAATTCCTTTAATCCTAATTGTACACTTCTCGATGACTCCATCTCGTTTGGACAAAAGTTAGAACGCTATAAATTTTCAAATGTAAACAAGCTACTGCCTGTTCAGCTCTAGATATTTTTGGCGTTTTGAAAGAAAACGCATCTCCCAGGTCTTGTTGTCGTAATTTGCAATTATTCAGGCTTTTTCTTCACATATTATAAGATGTAATAAAGTAGACATATGTTATCAGCGTAGTCAAAATGGTTTAATCCCTTGCTTCCTATTGAAGCTCTGTCTCCATCTGGGAAATCTGTCTCAATATATCAGCAATGATGAAGATAAAAATGATAGGCAATACAACTTAACTTTATCGGATTACAGATTTGATCCCAAAGACTAGTCATAATTTTCCTTCATCCAAAACTTTACCATTTCTGTGTGACATTCAAATTTATTTCATCAAATTTATGATCTCATGAGGAATGCTGTACATAAATAGAAAGCTCTACAATACATATCTCCCAACCGAATCAAATGCTTTCTTAAAATCGATTAAACGGATGTAAACTATTGAATTGTATTAATAGAGTATTGGTCACGGGAACACAATTGCGATGTTCCTGCAAGTAGACCTCCCGTCAATGTAATTAATGTAATTAATTTCTTTTCACTGGGCCTTTTGTTCATCCTGCTGAACACCCTGCATGAGACTGACAATAGGGTAATTCCTCTCTAGTTGTTAAAAATTGTACCACTAACAATTAGACAAAATTGACAATAAATCTTCGCTTCCTTTTACAGGAGTCTTTTCCTCTCTCTATGCTTCCAAAATAAGAGTATGTAAGATGTGAGTTTTTAGATTAAGGCCATCCTTTATGACTTCTGGTCTAAACTTGAGGATTTTTTCCTTTCAATTTACTTTAGAGCCAACTCAACCCCAAAAATGTCGGTTATCAGCCCTACCTTTAGTGGAGTCAAGTTGCCCAGATCGTTCACCTATCGCATTTCTATCTCTCCATTAACTAATTTTCTCACATAATTTAAAATCTTACAGTAATTTCCTCTCCAACATGTTAGATTTTTAGCTTAAATTGGCTTGATTTCTTACTTTTTGTTCTTATTTTTGGATTGTCCAATAAGCACTTTAATCTTCCTTTGTTTTTCGTCATTTCACCATTCATATCGAGTTATAAAAAAGTCGTATACGATTGCAACGTATTCAATGTACTCAATTATCCATATCAATGTTTTTAGGATTCATATTTTCCTTAAAGATTATAACATCTTTTGTCTTAATTTTACTCACAATATCATTCAGAGAAATGCAGAAGATATGTTTCTTTTCACCTTAGGAAGTCTCTGTAAGGAGACAATATTATAACACTTCAATTTTCCTGACCTTCTCTTCAAAGTAATCTGGTATGAAATTTTCAGAAACGTTTCTCGCTCTCGAAGTCCTTCCCCAGACCTTTGATCAATCCAACGCTCGTCCTTACAACATTTGACTTAAGTCTCCTGGAATACAAGAACTTGTTGTTATTTGCTCTTTCACCTCACCGAATCACGTCAACGCTTAATTCCATCATCTCCAGGCAAAGACTTCCTCTTTCTTTGATGCGAGCTCTACTCATATAAGTAATACTCTATAATGCATTCTCACCTTACGAAATTGAAAAAGATTTTATCATAATTCATACATCAAATTATGAGTGATACAAAATGTTAACTAAATTCTATAAACTTTGTAAAGGCTAATAGGTGCAAAAATAATATTATCAAAATAAATTTGCACACCGTTTGCGCTGAATCAAAGTAGAAAACGTGACATTTAGATATTAAATAAACAAACACGTGACATTTAGATATTAAATGTTTTTATAACTTATGGTGTTAAACTTCATAGCATCTATAATCTGTACAGGAACAGAGGTTTGAGGAACCTCCTTGTATCATATATATTTTTTCATTGTATTTAGACATATTCTCATACAACGTATGTAGAATGTTTTTTTTTATTTGAATTCCTCAACATATTATATTTTAGACATTCTGTAAAGGTAAAACCATTTTTATTTTTCTTACTTCTTTAATATGAAAATCATTTGAACAAGAAATAGAAGGCTTTCTATTAGATAGATCGAAACATTTTAGTAAAATATGTATATTACATTTATATTTTATGTGATAGTCTGTCAATGGACAACGAAAGAGACACGAGGAGTTGTGGTAAAGAAAAGTAATTAACGAATCTTTCTATTTTGTGAAATGGTTCTAACAAGATGATTAAACTGACTATAATAATATCGGAAGCAATTTCCCTTTACTAAAAATGTGGTGTTATTAGAAAAATAAAAATTGTAAGTTTCATGTTGAATATCTTAACAAAAATATTTTGAATAATATGCCTTCGGCGCGAAAAAACGCACAGTAAATGTTTTTTGAGTAGTAAAAATTATGTATATATATATATATATATATATATATATATATATATATATATATATATTGGGTAAAGCCGTAAACACTTTACATGATCATAAGTGAAACATGGGGTTTCGGAATTATGTCTTTCGCTATTCCAGTAAACAATATTAGTTGCTCGTTGAAAACTGCGCATTTTCTATTTTAGTCACGGAAGACGAAATACTTTGTAAAACTATCAAGGATGCGGCCGTTGGCGAATGTCATTATTACATCAGTGCATCGTCGAGTGGGACGCAGGAAGCGGTTTACGGCTTAAACCAAACAAATATTGAATAGTTACACACGCTCCTATTAACACTGTAGTGGTCACGTGGATGGCAATAATCAACCACACGTCCAACCATATCATTTTTGTATTAATTTTGACGCCATTAGAGTTAAGCAGCTTATTGGGTTTTGCGTCATCCCAGTAACCCTGGTTGTGCTAGGAAGAGTTTATCTATGTTGGCGATCAATTAGGTTAATATATTTAGATTTTTGTTGAAAGGATGAATTATATTTAAATATTTTATAAAAGTGTCTCAGCGCTAAATTCACATTTGAAACTCAAACTTCTCAGCAAGCAACGGAGATAGCGGAAAGGGAGAGATTGTGGTCAATAGCTCAACGGCACGGAATTTTTGTTCACTATTTCGCATTGGTCTAGCTCACACAGAGCTTACGCTGTGGAAGTGTATTTCTGCAACGCTTTTTCTTTTAGTGAAGCACGACGGAAGTCTTGTAATTATTTTGAAACTCGGGGTTTTAATTTTAAGAGCAGAGCGTCAGGAAGAGCAGAGCGTCACTTAACCGCGTGTCGCTGCAGTCGACGAGCAAGAAGGTCGTTTTGCGGCGCGTTTCTTGCTTACGCTTAAAGGGTGCGTTCACCCTGATGGGAGACATACGAATAAAATATTTCGTACACAAAATCCGCACAAATGTAAAGTATATTCGAGCAGTTTATTTTATTAAAATATTACAAATATAATAATTGTTTTTTTTTGTTAATATTTAAAGTTTTAAATTCGCGCTGAGCCACCTTTTATTTATATGTAATTTTTTATTTTAGTAACATGATTGTTATAATTAATGATGTTATTTTCATAAAGATATTATTATAAAGTTTTGAAATGACTATTACAAAAACAAAATGTCACGCAGTGAGGAGTTGTAGAGGTGGCGGTGGCCCGAGGATGAAAATGAAGGCGATTATATCGAAGAACTTATATGTGTAAGGGAAGAGCTGAACCAAGTTACAGAGGAGCCAGAAGATTCTGGAATTTAAACCCACTCTTGTGACTTAGAAGATAGTAAAAAGTTATCCAACACAGGTTCGCCAAGAGTTGAAATACATGATAGCTGAAACAACAATTTCGTTCAAAAAGAATTATACAAAATCATAATATAATAAGTATCCAACCAGGACCTTGAGATACAGCGAAAATATGAACTTTTTACTTCAATATTTTTATTAAATTTTAGTGAAAACTTAAATATTTCTATCACTGAAACCACTAATCGACGTATAAAAACAGTACACAATAAATACTTAAGAGGACGAGACGAAAAATTTACAAACCTATTATTATATATAAAAATATGTTTAGGAATTTTATATTTTTGTGGCAGTGTGAAATCTAGCAGAGAAAATATACCGCAAACGTCTGATTAAAATGTGATACTGGAATTAAGGCTGTGTATCTAACAATGCCTTTGCAACGATTCATCTCCCTCATGGAAAATATTAGGTAAGACAAATTCAGGTCTTAGGTCTTAGGTTTGCCAGAGCCGAGAGGATAATTTTACATAAAATGGCAACGATCTGGAAACTATTAGAAAAACTTGTTATTATTTTTTTTTAGGTTTTGTCAGTGTATTCCTAATAAAGCTACTCAACATAAAGTGTAGATTTTTCCGTTAGTAAATTTTCAGAATCCATACATTTACAAATTGGAAATTTATCTTGGTAGTAATCCTGGACCATTAGAAGTTAATAACACCAGGAGTGATGTGGAGTTTAGAATGACTGTAATAATCTGAGGAGAAAATCGTAACGTAAATATGGACAACTGGTTTACTTGACTAGAGGTAGCTAAAAAGCCACTCGGCAAGAAAATTACAATAATAGACATAATGAAAAAAAAACGGGAAATGCCTAAGTTATTATGAACATACAAACGTAAAGCTGAATTTTCTTCTAAGTGTGGGTTCTATGAATAGCTACGTTAATTTAGCATATTCCTAAAAAAATCATCATCGCTATGTCAACTATACATGGTAATGAATTTACTGATGAGAGCTCTGGAGAAAAATGTAAAGCAGAGATAAATACCTACTGAAATTATACAAAGAATAGAGTGGGCTTAATTGAAAAAATGAACTAATTTTGTGATGTTTCAAAAAACTCACGTCGCTGTGACTCATGCGTATATACACTTAATGAAGGTCAACAAAAGGTACTGCGGCGAGATTTCCTTATAGACATGCTTCTCAGCACGTTGAAATGATTATATTATAAGCAGTTGAACACTGAATGTTTGCACAAGAAGATTTTGAAAATAAAAAATTAGTATTTTTTCTTGGCAGAGCGTTTGGTCGCTGTTTTCTTTGTGGATGTATATATAATAAAACTTTGCGTATATCTCGTCAAATATACAGAGAAATTACTTTTTTTAATCACTGTCAATACATGTACAGTACACTTCTTCATATCCATGGTGATTGATAACTATATTTTAGTAATTTAAGAGTTCCTAATGAAAGAGTATGATTTTTAAAACAAAATAGGTAAGTTTATGTTAAAAATTTTCATTGAATAAAAAAGAAGTTTTTACTTGATTTATTTGTAGATTTTATCATAATTAAGGCTTAATGTTACTTTGAATGTATATGTAATACTAATTTTTTACCTAAAAGTGAATGACAATTGTTCTTCGTGCGACCACTTAGATTCTGACCGGGGTCGCGACCATTGTAGGCGACCCGTACTAGTATCAGCCACCCTTATAGGCGACCAATACTAGTACCAGTGACCATTATAGGCAACTAGTGTCAGTGCCAGCGTAGGACCAGGCGCACACCATTGCATCATTAGGATAAGGACGTCAATTTGAAAGTGATCTTTAATTTACGATTGACGTTTTGTGTATATATAACTGACGTAGTGAAAAAATATGAGATTCAATACTACGAGTGGGTAAGTCTATATTCGAGACTTATTTTATACACTATCGATATTGAGTCAGATTTCGAACCTCAGGCTTCTATTTTCTATTGTTTTGTTGACCGATTGGTTGCGCGGTGGATAGTGCGCATTGTTTGGTATTCGCAGACGATATAACACTTTTTTACAGTATTCAAAAATTCAACAGATAGCGAACGTTTGTAGCGTGATATCAGCGCTGTAGTTAAGTGGAAACCAGCAAGCCGCGTACGGATTAACGCAAACAAATGTTCAGTACCGAGTTACAGCCGCGCACACACTCTTATTAAATGCAAATCTACAGTCATCAAGATCCCATTGCATTTTATGGATGAAGTCATTGTTTTCGAGTCAGATTTGATTCGGATTTTAATTTATGTATATACAGTTCGTTTTATACATTTCACTAGTGCAAAGCTGATTAGAATCCTGCTCCGTTATATGAAGCCCACACGAAATAAAGACCTTGATTATTAAACGTCCATAAAACGTTCTTACGATAGACATGACATGAGAGATTATGGTTAATTTTCTTCCACATTTTCTAACAATTTCCTAAGTTTTGATATGTTTTCCCTTTAAAGAGACATTGCGGTAATAAAATTTATATTGAAACTGTTGAAAGGAAAAAAATTATACTTCGTGGTAGTGAGTTAACTTTTAGTCTTCGTGCCCGATATTTTCCTGCTCTCTCGCAATCATCACAATTTTGCTTTATTACCTTCTAAAACTGAATTATACTCTTTCTACTCTCCGGCAGTGTTCAATTACACAATTATAATGATCGCGTCCATAACAGAATGTGATTTTCACGTGCTCAGTGACAGAAATATTTAGAAATACGTCATGGTTGTATTTTACAATTCAAAAACAAAGAGAAAATTATGTCTTCATTAACAGCGAATAATTTCGTTTTATTTACTTATTATTATTTTTAAAACTTTGTAAACTAGATCATAATTTTGGAAAAACAGGCGGTTAAATCTTTTAAAAAGTTTAGATCTTTTAAATCCTTTAAAAAGTAGATAACTTCTATTTAGCGAAATTTTAAATAGTTCCGCAAAGAAATGGTAAACGCAGTGTATTACAGTAGCATAATAAAACTTCTGTTCTTTCTTCCACAACATTAATATTCATAAATATGCCATAAGACGACAACGTAAACACCATGTTAAAAACATTATCACTACACCAAATACAAAGAATACTCTATAAATATATTCTAGATCAAATTAAATTACCTTTAAAGCGTTCCTGAGAAGATTTACAAGCGTCGAGCGTAATTAACGTTGTAGACTCGCTCGTCGCCATTCCCGTCTATAGATATTTGCCGTATAAACCACCCGCTTGCTTTTTGTTCAAATCTGCAGACGGCGAACCGTCAATAGAGAAATGAAGAAAAATATTTATGGCCTTTGTAAAATATATTTATTTTTATACATCTAGTATTTTCTTTCAGTAATAATAGCGAGTACATAGAACTTTCGTGACTTTATTTGGATATGTACAAATGCTTGGCGATTGCTAGCATTATTGTTTTATATCTGATCAAAGTTTCCCTTTGTTATTACAATTAAAAGAGCTTCCCACGCAAAGGTTGGAAAGTTAAAAAACGTTTATTTATTCACTCAGAACTTATAGTAATTATAGAAAGTAATTATAAGGGTATGGATGAGAACTGACACAAAGTTTTTAATTTTAATTTATTTATATGTTAGGGAGAATGTTATATGTTTATTATTAAGCAACATTTGAATTCTACGAACCAACAAAATATATTGGAACGTAATAATTTAATTTAATTCTCATTATTATACATTTTTATGCAGAAGAGTTGTGTGGGCAATTTGCAACCATACGATGAATGTAAAATAAAGGGAAGTCAATTTATCTATAGCTGTCATTTTATTAAAATATAAGTCGTCATATTAGCAATTTAGTATTATTTTCTTACTCAAATTTATTTGACACTAATTCATTTTCATATCTGTACATGTGTTATATCATCATCATCTCTCATTTTTTATGACTTTATGGCTCCTTTAAAGATCTATTCTCTTGTTTTATTATATGTTCCAATTATTTATATATTTAGATGCATACATTTATTGATATATTAAAGACCTATTAGTATTAGATAAGAAATTAACGATTTAACAAAGTTTAAACGTATAGCAAATATAAATACAAAAGTACACAAGAATTTAAAAATAATGACGGCACAATGCTTTAACTAATTATAAACCAAGCACACGTTTATCTGACCGTGAGCGGTTGAGAATTAAATTCGCTATCTGCTGCATCTTTGATGGTTGTAAAAAAGTCGTCCATAATCTATCAGGTCATTCATAATTAACAAACAATTTAAAACAAGAGCATCTTTGATATAAAGTACCTCCCTCATAAGTCCCTAGTAAGGGACAAGTATGAAAAGTCGTAAAAATAGAACGGAGACCCCTTTCTCGCCAAAGCGATTAAGTATGATATCATTATGTGAACTATTGAAAACTTTCTGGTAATTAAAATAAGCAATATCTATTTTAAATCTCAGATCAACATGATGAGAAACATAATCAAGGAAACTTAGAAGGTGCATAATTACCAAACGTCCGATATGAAACTCGTGTTGCTATCACAGATTTGATATTTATAGTTCAAATTGATGTTGCGATGTGAACAAAATCATATAATTTAACCGATGCAGATGAACCGGGGTGTCACGTTTAATTATGATTGAGTATCATAAGAAAGGTTAATCAAGAAAAAATTTTAAATTGGAAAGATAATAATTATAGATATGTAAAAATATTAATTTAGTACCTAAAGTATTAATGAAAGTATGCTTCAGATATTAATTGAACATTGCAATATTAACGTAAATATATAAGAATATAAGCGCCTCTTACCATCTTCATTTTAAAATTATGTGTAAATTTATACTTATGAAAAGAATTCAACATCTTGTATTAAAAAATAATTATATCTAAGACATAAATAAAAATTGAAACAAATCTTGTGAATTCTTAAACTACAGTCAAAAGAACTAAGAATGAAAATGTTAAAAGTTTAAATGGCATGAAAATATATTTTTAAGCATTGCGTAGATCGAAAGAAAAAAAACGGAATTCTAATGATTATTCGCGTTCCATTTCTTCGTTTGTCACAGAGGTTCTTGAAAAAATTGATGTAGAAACTTGACATTTGGCATATTTTTAAGATGTAAGCGGATTAATAACTAGCATATATCTCATTTATAAATCAAAAATATTTAGATGCCATTAATTTGGCTTTTTTTCGACATGTTGTTATCGTGGTTTATTATTTTGAGTGTGTGGTAAGCATTCAACATATGTTTCTTTAGAATTATATCAGTGATATTTCGAGAGTTATTGACGCAACATCCAAAAAAAAAACCGTAAAACTAAAGGGATGATTCTATATCTCTTACTTTTTTATCTAATTACTAAGTTTTGTACCTGCGAAAGACATACTGGGCGATATATTTATGTGATGTAAAAAATGTTTGTAACTAGTTTAACATTAGAGTACACACACGGGCTACACATGTAAACCAGTGTAATAACCTAATACCTACTACCCCTGCCAGCTCTCAGAACACGATCGCACAATATCATTTCTTGCCTGCCAGGTCCAATAGACACCGCCAAGGATGCAAAAAGTGCTCTTCAGTCTTTCTTCCTTTTTTCATACCAATATTTTCAAAGTTTTGGTAGAATCAACAAATACTTTTATAGATACTATAAATTGTAGATATCAAAGAGACAGAGATGCTTTGTATACAGACGAGACAGAAATGAAAGCTCTAATAGACATTTTATGGCACCTGTGGAACCGAGAACTTTTGGGAAAGAAATACCAAGGACTTCTGGGATAACTCTAAAGGAACTGGTGTTGCGATCGATGTACACACGAACATGTACGAGAGTAGGTTTAGATTTCTTTTGCATGTTCTTCGGTTCGATGATATTAGAGACAGGCAATCTCGTCAACAGTCTGACCGACTGGCAGCTATATGTCAGATAATTCCGAATACTCACCGAGTGAATATCTTACCATTGATGAACAGTGGAGTAGCATTCAAAGGACCTGAAGATCTATGGAGTATATGCCAAATAAATCGGCCAAATTTGGCATAAAGATAATAATGGTTGTGAATGTCAAATATTCCTATGTCTACAATTTGGAAATTTACGCGGGCCTGTAACTAGAGGCCCTTACTGAAAGTCGAAAAAAGTACCAGAAATCATACACCGAGTTCTCAATTCATTGTATAGTTTGGAATGCTATGTCACGATGGACAATTGGTTCATCAGTAGTCCTGTGTGTGGATAGTTCTAGCTAGTAGTCAGTTAATTACTTAATTTTTTATGCATTAGACTTTTTTTTTGGGCAATACTAAGAATTTTCTGTATTTTTTTTATCTTATTGAGTCAAATAAAAAGTAGTACGCTTTATACTTTGGAAATTTCGATAACCATGTTTTTATTTTAGAAATTAATTCAGTACTTATTTTTAATAACCTAATTTTTTAATATAATACATAATTAGGAACTTTCATTTTTAACAATTTATATAGATTTTTTGGTACTTAGGTACAATTAATCTAACTGGCTGATGCTAGTGTTGGCTAACTCAATACCGTAGATTCGTTTATTGTAAAGAAGTAAAAATTGTACAATTTAGCCAAATAAGTGGTTACAAAAACAAACCTTTAATGATTTTTCAATTTATCCTACACACTATTGCGTTATAAATAAATATATAGACATATTATGTCTACTGTATTGCTGGATATTTGAAAAAAAAGAATAAAAATGCTTCGTCTAATCTATCTAAAGTGCGTATGCATTCATAATGTAAAAGTAGCGAAAGCTCTTACGTGGTTAGGCAGTTTGTAGATGGGGAATGTATAAAATATAATTAATTTGTAAATACAAATCGCACCATGTCAAAATTAAACATTGGATTGATTTATAATTTTTAGCCTTGAATTTATTAATTTTCTAGAAAGAATGTCGAAAGTACAAAAATATGTTATTATAAGATTAAATAGGCGAAAGTGTGCTCAGTTAACGACAGTTATCACCAATCCTTCAAGTACATTCGAATCAACATGTCCTACTTCATGAACCTCTCCGTCGACATTTTCTTCTCTTTTGTAAGACTCTCTTACTTTATCAACAATTACTTCGATTAAAATATAACTTTGATTGTCTGGAGCGCATATAAACTGGTAATAAGTTGTAGGTTAAATAAATTAATAATAAATCCAAATACAAATAACTTCGAATAAGAGCGAATTTCCGTCCTCAATCTTAAACTGTAATACTAGAAAGATAATGCTGAGGAAACGACGTTAAGGGCGTTATTCATTAGAATTTGTTGTAGAAGAAAGTGACTCAAAGACAGCAGTAAATAGACAATAGATTTATTGTCTGCAATATATCAATATCTTATGCCGCTTAACTAATAAACTAATTGTACAGAAAAATCGAGTTTACCTTCTCCTTTAATATACAATCTTCTTATCAGTCTGGCAAACATTTACATAATAAAAGAAACTTCAATATTAAAGACTTCAAATAATCTTGCGGTTTATTAAATCTAATTATCGGGTCTAATGAATATTATTGTTCAGAAAGTGATAATTTTAAAAATATTTAAAAATATTTTCTGTAAGAACAAGTCGGAGTTAAATATCTTAGATAATTTTAGCTAAATCTTTCAATAACCCAGTAATTTATGATTTGGACAGATTTATTGTAAATGGTATTTATGCATATGGTTGCTTAAAGGCGTCGATTACATTGTGATAATACAAATGAGGTAATCGGAAGGGAATAGAGAGCAAAATTACATAACGAATAAAGAAATTCAGCATTGGCAGCAAAAAAACTTATGACAAAGATAATCTATGATACATGAATTGATGAAAATGAATTGGCAGGGATATGTTATATTGTTTGGGAAGGTGGGTGGGTGATATTATTATTCACCTATTAGAAACTGGTTATAATTCAGAATACTAATAATGACGTATTGTACTACATGTTAATAAATTTTGTATAAAATTATGGAATGAAGAAGGAAGCGATTCAAATTTCATACATAAATTTTTATAGGAAACTTTAATAATTTTGCCTCACGTTTAACAACAAAAAAAAATTCTTAAAAAAGAAAAGATTCTTAATTCAACCAAATAATTACTTTAACACATGGAAAATTATGTATTGTTGAGCATATGTTGGATATTTACAAATTAAACTTAAATATTTTTTTATATAAAAAGGTATGCCCAATTAGGACCTGATGGACGTTTGGTCAACATGTCATGAAACGCTGGATAATGTATGACATCATTCGTGATTGAAAACATCTATTTTGTTAAGTATATTTTTATCTACAAAATAATTGAACCATCAGTCATACCAACATCTTATGATAATATATGGATTTCTATCAATGGAATTTCTCAAAGAACGACAGCATATCGCTCGTGAATACGATCATCTACTTCTTAATTTTTTGATATGCTATTCGTATAAGTTCTTATTTGTAAAAATGTATGGTCATACGATATGGAGGAAGGGATGATCCATTTCTTGAAAAAGACTACGGATTTAGTATACTTACCCATATTTAAACGTGTATGTAAGTCTGTTAAAACTAGGAAAAATTATGAAATAAATTAAATTTAAAACAAATAAACTTTAGAAAAAATGAGTCGACAATAATTAACGAATCTTATATTGAATTTTCTTATTATATATATTCATTTTTGTGTGGATTTGGCAAAGAACTCAATGAAAATAAATAATTATTAGGATATACATAAAACACTTTAGTGTTATTTGTTGACACGACAGCACTTACACTCTCTTTACATATTTAAATTGCATTTAATATTCTATAAAATATTTTATTATTCTGCTTAAATCTCAAATAAAAGAATGGTGTTTTATTTATCCAAAAACATTCATTAGTAAAGCTTCCAAAATTACCTTCAGGTAAATATAATTAGTATCACAGAAGTAATAATAAATCATAAAATATTAGAAATGACAGAAGTAATAACATAAAAGAAGTAAATTAGAAAGTAATCGTCCAACAAATACTTGGATTGAAATTTAAATCCACCAGCAATATGGAATTACCAACCACCGACATGCTATAACATTTCTTTTAGTTGTTAGCAAACGTTACCGTTTGAAGAATGAAGATGAAAAATTAATAACAATTTTACTACCAGCGCCATTTCTTGACAAACAGTTCACAGAATTCCTCCAAACGAATTTAAACTGTTTATATTAATGTCAATGATAGCAAATCATCAGTGGATGGAGAAATGTAACTGAAAATTTGTAAGGGTTATATATAATATCCATAATATATTGCCATAAACTTCATTCAACAGACCCAGAAATTGGCCATGAACTGTTGTTACTCAAATCGCTGTCATAATGCTCGCCTCTTAAGGTGTGCTAAATTTTCATTAACATATTTAAAATACTTGCATCGCCATGTCTGAAAAAATTTTAAAAATATTATTCTGATGAATAATGTTGAAAGCAAATAACAGGCGTGTTGAGTGTCACATTCATTATCGATTGGATTTGAAATATTCCCAATCAATTCAGAGCTCTATGTGAGTCATATTAGCTTGAAAACTTGCAATCACATTCGCAAACCAAAATTCATCGTAATCGCTATCATAATTAAGCTAAAGACAATAAAGATAAAATTGTAAAACAGTAAATTCATAGAAATTATACACACTTCCAACGACTACAACGAAAAGAATTCTACACATTGGTCGACAATTTGGTATTGAGATATCGAATATTATATATATTTTAAATATAGTGTCTAACATCTCAATAGACTTGATCGTGCTCGCACCACCAGAACAAGTATGTAGTGCACTCGGCGTTGCATTATTTTGAATTATCCGTGGAGCAACTGGTTACACGGTGCTTGCGTGATGACATTCTCGGAATATAACATTTTCTCACGATACACTCCTTTCAGCTCTCTATCCCCGCACAATTTGTTTATATAACAAGATATTTTACATATAAATACGTGACGTAAACAAAAAGGAAAGTTAAGAGTAACTGTAGATACGACAGGGTAAAATTTATAAGCGAAAAAAATTACCGACAAGTTTTTCGTCAGTAAATTTAAAAGCCATATCGAAAAAATATGACTATTTTTTGCATCTTTTTATCATAATTACGCACCGATCTATGTAATATTAGTGTACGTATTTAAATAAGTTTCACCTCTCAATATAACCATCTACACTTCACTATTAATCTTATTTTATTAAATGCAAATATTTCTAATTACTACTATTTAATCAATTTAAATTATTAATTAAATACCACTATAGTATTCCATATCCACAGAATTAAGTTGCGATCTTCTTCGTGTTATTCAAATAAATATCAACAAAACAAAGGTTTCAGAAACAAACAAAGGAACTAAACTGATTAGAGTTCTGCACAGTAAACTTTAATCCACTGGATGCAAAAAGAATGACTAATCTGATCTCTAATTAATTTTATGTCACATCACTGATTCCGGCTTTGTCAAAAATTAGTAATTTTTGAGTTTAGGTCAAGTGAAGTTCTTCCATTTTTTATATACTAAGGAAGATGTTGCTCCGTAAAATTAATTTCAATAAACTTTATTTATTTCCAATATCAATTACTTTATTTATTTCCAATATCCTCAATTTAATTGTCTATTTTTCGGATCATTGGAGATCCCGTGCGACTAGTTACGTGATTTTTCTAATGCGATTAAATTAAGTGTTAAGACAAATAAATAAACGTTATTCATATTTTTCGTTTTGTATATATTCTGTGAGATGATGATGATTTAAATATGTCATTTTATGGAATTTTTCAGTCAACTTCATATATTATCTGGACCAATGTTATATGTCATTGACTAAAAAAATAATATAAATCCATAAATTAAATCCATAGTAACAATTATCTGGTTGTGGGACGATTTTGTAACTTTAATTTCACATTTTTTTAATGTAGAAATTATTCAACATTAAAAAAATACTTTTTCACTTAAGGCCCATATCGATAATTTAAATATCATTTATTTAGAACATGTTACATTCAGCGTGAAGTAAAAATTAATAGAAATAAAATTGCCGCACAAAAAGGACTTCTGGAGGATACGTTTTTAATTTTTTTTCTATAATTTAGCTTCTTTATTTTATTTATTGCGTTAATTCTAGTTTTGTCTAAATTAACACATAAGTGTATTTTAGTAAGTAAAAATAATTTATTTATTTATTTATTTATCTGCTTTAATGTTTCTAATTGATACATATGGGGGACTTATTGCTACGAGCGCAATCTCATACAGCCACCATATAACCATATAAAAATTATAGTTTAAGTTAGACCAAAAGAGAAATATTATAGAAAATCTTCGGGTTATTTATATATAGTAATAAAAATGAAGCGTTTGTCAAATGTTAAATGTACAAAAAAAGTACTGAATTATCAAAATAAAAAAAATTGTGTCAGAGATAAACAATCTTATTGCATAAAGCTTGCATCACGAGAGTATCTACATACTCAGGTAGTTAAGCGTATATGATAATTCTACGGAACTATTTAAAATTAATGATATGGCCTTTCACCTGTAAATATATTTCCTGGTATAAATTTAACTGGTGGAAAATATCGTGAATTATTAAAAATCGACTAACTCTTTTGAAATCTTTATAACTTTCTCTTTTAATTAATATCCCATACAGCAAACGAAAAATAAAAGAAATATAGCAGATAGTTCTTTTTCTGCCTCTTAAATTCCAAAATAAATATTTTTGACTTTTAGCTCTATGTAGATTAATGTGTTTTATCAGTGCACCAACTTCAAAGTTTCTACATCAAACTATTACTAAGGAATTTCTCCTTTTTTGGAATCCTCTACGACATATACCAAAAAAAAACAATTTATTTATTTAATTTGCACACTCTTAAATTTTAATATAAATTTTTTTGAACAATATTTGTTGAAATATATGTGATTCAATATGCTTTATCACTATGCCAAATTTCATATGTCTACGAAAAACAATTTCTTGGAAAAACAACTTTTTGTCTCAAATAACCCTTAAAATAATAACATTTTAGGTCATCCGGTTAGATTCTTTTAGAATGTCAATGGTATTATATTTAATTTCGCAAGATTATTTTTATGTCAATGGTATTATATTAATTTCGCAGAACTTGACCACATTCATATAATTAGGAATCAAAGGTACAATAAAGTACGTACATAAAGCCGATTAATAAAACAAAACATAGTGTAGATTTACTTCCTCTGGCATAATAAAAAGAAAAAAGAAACCATTATACATCACTTCGTCCTTGGCCTATCTGTTCGTTTGTCGGTCAAGACTCTTTTTCTCACGAACGTGTAGAGGTATCAAATTGAAATTAATATCAAATGCTTATTTTTGCGATATCTTAGTAAAAAACCAAGCTTCTGGATCAACGTAATATAACAAAACCCTAAAATACGATCATTTATGCCGTATTTTTTGACACTCGCAAATAAATCGAAACCCATAGGGTACTTTCCGTTAACTTACATTCATGAAATTTGTCAAGGTATTACAGCACACGCAAAGAGAATAATCCTAAAATCTTTAATTTGTAGTTATGTCATATAAAAACAATATTGTTTTTAAATATATGCCAGTGAACGATTTAGTAAGCAATATATTTTCGTTCTAAAAAATTGAAATTTTGTAAATAGTTTAATGGATCTATTATGTACCATTACATGTTTATTAAATGTGTACAGAACCCTCGTAGTATGAATTCCACTTGCGCTTTACAGGCTTTTTTCAACACAACTTTTATCAAAAATGTATTATTTGTTTCAAGAATTTATTACAAGTCTTTCTTTGTAGACATGTTATGCCATCTTCCTTTCGCTTAAAATGAAAGATACCGATAAATGCACTTGGAGACAGTTACCCATTTTGAAGTGTAAAAATATATGCATACTGTATTTTGGAACAATCTAACGCTGAATGTGTTCATGCAGTATTTATATAGGATCCATGTATATTGAATACCGAGAAAACCATAAATATGATACTTAAGAAATTTCAAAATCCTAAAATCATTTTTCCGAATATTCACAATATGAGTATGAAACTCAAGGCTACCGTCCACTGGAACTCACGCAGATATGACACACGTGACACCAACGCCAGCTATCTTGCCTGAGTATGAACACAAACGTAGCGTTAGTCATCGTATCACATTTATAAAATGTATTCTTAACTACTTTGTACTTAAATTATTTTTCTCACTCATGCCCATAATCTTAGAGTGAAAACAGTAAATTGTTTATCGTTTATATTCTTAGAGGCAAAATAAATATTTCACCGACAAATTGTTCTTTGTGGATAGCCTTTAAGTAGTGTAACTTCACTATACATTTGTAGGAAACATTCCTTTTTTCTATTATCTTCTTTATAAATTTGTATTGACATATTATTTTTTAAGGTTTCGTGCTTAAAAGGTAAGAAGGATCCTCATTTTTTAACAGTAATCGTGACGTCAATTTGGCACAGCTTTAAAATATACTTGTCGCTATTTATTTTCGGTGAAAGAAGTTTGGCAATATTTTTCTTTTTATTTAGAGTAGGGTCCAAGAGAAGGGTTGAAATTTAAACCAGGTCAATTGGGGTATATATAAAAAGCTTTTGTCTTCATGTTTTGAAACCCTTAAACTTTATTTCTTAAGAACTGCATAGTTTTTTATTTATGACCAAAAATATGTAAAAAAACATTCCTTACCTCTAAAATATGGAAGTCAAAAATTCGAAATTAGTCAGACTTAAGAAAAAATTAAATAAATAAAAAAGAAAACTTAGTTTTAGTCATTTATGGTTTTCGTAAGGAAAAATCAAAGTATTGTTTTCTCGCTTCGACATTTTAATTTCTAAATCAAAATCATATATTTATATATATATTGACATGATATTATAATTTTATTTGCAGTTCATAATGAATTCCACTCGCACTTGGTGGATTTTATCTTTAACAAGATGCGTGGTTTAAGGGTTTGAACGTTGTTGGAGCATCTAGTTTCTCAGAAATTATACGATTCATTCGTCTAACATGTCAACATATTATACTGGTCAAATATTTGGAAGGTGTAGTGCTCGTTTTTCAAAAAAAGAATAAACGAGCACAGGTACCATCAAAATCAAAATGATTTTAATATTTGTCCTTCCATGTTCACGCAACAACATTTAATTCCAATATGGTATAAAGCTAATATGAAAATTATAAAATTTTATGGCACATCGTAAATAAAGTAACCTTTTAGATACTTTCGTTCCTTTAAATCGTCAATGAAATGCTGTTGTATTAAAACCATCACGTTATCATATTGTCTTATAAAAATATTCTTTAAATCTAATTATAAATAGCCAAAAAACACCACTTTGTTTTAATTGATCTTAGAAAGCAAATGTTGTTTCGACGTCAGTTAAAAATGCAAAAAAATGTTTGGAATATTTTGGATCAAATATATTAGAACTATCACATGTCCATACATAACTTTATATAAATACTCTTTACAATATAAATACTTAAATTTCTAGGGGTTTTAGAAATAAAGAAATCTGAGCATTGATTCTCACATATTCTTAATTGTTATCCCATGAGGAAGTCGTCTTCCATCCTTATTTGTAACAGTAACCAATTTTTATTATTCACCTTACGCTGATAAGATATTTTTCAGAGAAGAAGCAGAATTACAATAAAATGATTTATAGTAAAAGCTATGTGGCAACGGCATATTTCTAACTCTTATCCAAATGATTTTCGTACGATAAAAGAATATATTCTAGAATACCCATAGGGCTCAATGTCTACTTATAATAATTGATGTCATATAACACCTAAAATATTCCTTCTAAAATAATTAACAAATATAAATTCCGACCTTTTTCAAACATTTAAATGTCGCATAAAAATGAAATTGTTATGAAAAAAATTCTAAAACCTCTCAGTATCATTATTGATGGTTCAAGGGAATAAAAATATAAAGTTCTTTTATTTCCGATATGGTGAAAAACTTTATTTCTTATATTTGCTTCATATAGGCAAGTAGTAAAATAAAGTTTAATAATTAGCACGGGCACTGTATCATGATGCTAATTATTATATTATATTTTACACTGAAGGACAAATAACTATTAAAATCACTAGTGTATGAAACCACGAGATTCGGGTTTACATATCGAAAAATAAATTTGGTTCCAGGACGAAAATAAAATATATTTCTCCGAACCCATAAATTAATATTCCGTTGCTTATCAGAATTGTTGATGTAATTTACAGGTTTTAGAATTTTTTTTATAACAATTTAATTTTTATGCTACAATGAAATATTTGAAAAAGACCGTAATTTATGTTTATTAATGACAGCTTTTCCTATAAATAATTTTATTGGAATTCTACGGGAGATTGAACAAATATGTCTAAAATAATATTTTCGAAAATATTAATGTACAAGTAACAATATCGCGTTTTGTTTGTGAGCATAATACCAAGACTGCTTTTGTTTCGATTTCATATACTTATAATAGATAAATAATATATATGCAACATAAATATTTAATTTTTAAATTTACGTTTCATTTAAATAAGTACTTTGTAATCTAAAAACTAGAACTATCTAGAAACATAAACAGATGAGCTGACATTTTTTAGCGTTAAATAAAAAATTTAAACATTTGTTTACAAAATTAAATTAAAATAATAAATTTTTGAAAAGGATTAAAAAAATCAAATATTTACAAAAAAGAAAACAAAATATTTTACTTATTTGCATAGTCTTTCAAATACCGGTCGATGGAAAAAAAGTTACTGTCTAGAAAAAAAATAATTCTAAATTTAGTACTAGAAAAAAAAATAATTCAAAATTTAGTGAGATGGAACTTTTTAGAAGACGCATGAAAAATGTATGGGGAAAAAGTTTCTATGCATTAGACGTATTTCTCCAATTTTACAGCTGAGGTAAGGAATGACATTTCATAGAGACTAGTAAGGTGCTTTAAATAAGAAGACAGAGCAATAAAGGATAAAGAGAAAAAAAAAAAAATTTAAACTTTACGTAGGTAAGTCGTTTAGTTTACTTATAAAGTAATGTATACTGTATAATTTAGATCATTCAATAATTAAAAGGAATTATATGTAGACAGAGTCGTTTATGAACATTGACACTGTCTACGTACATTTCATCATTGTATTTGAGTTTCGGCCCTTGTTTATAAATAGGGACATATTCTCTGAAAACATGAATGAAACGGATGCACACATTTTTAAAGTAACTTAATTATTCATGTGAGCTCAGTAAGGTCCGGGTAGTATAAATTTTCGTAATCAGGTAAAAATTATAAGATACGAACTGATGATTTGAGAGAGGTAAATTTTTCTGTCAATAAACAATCTTAGCATATTTTCCTGAAGATGCGGCGACATCTAAGGTTAGAAGCTAAGATTTTGAACAAAATTTTGTAAATTTATGTATATATATATTTATATATATATATATATATAATATATATATACATATATATGTAAACATATGGAAAATATGTTACCAGCGTAAGAGGATAATAAAAATAGGTAAATATTGCAAATAAGGATGGAAGAAAACCTCCTCATGGAACAACAATTAAGAATACGTGAGAATCAATGCTCCGAATTCTTAATTTCTAAAACCCCCGAAATTTCAAAATATACAGACACATTTGTTACGAAATGTTCCAAATGTTTTTTTGGTATCTTTAACAGAAGTCGAAAAAATATTTGCTTTTTTTCACCAATTAAGAAGTGGAGTTTTTTCTGCGTGGTGGAAAATTTCCTTAAGAGCTTATGTCCTAATATAGTGGTTATGCATTTAATAATAAACTTGTATTTGTAATTTAATTTCTATTCATTCACATTCATGATTTTGTTAAACGTGCCATCATAATAAGAGATAAACTTCATTTTTCTTACGACACCAAAACATTTGTTCAATGGGTGACAAACTATTTGGTATACATATAAACGTTCCTTGAATGATTAATAGTGAATGCAAGGCAGATTATTTAATTTCTGGTAAACAAGTGGTCACGGGAGAGCTAACTAACTATTTAACTTTAGACATATCATAAATAGAATCTTTTTAATTATTATATAATGATCTTCCACTCGTGTATAATAAATTACCATCAAATTAGTTAGAAGTGGCTGTTTAAAATAAATCAATTTAAAACAAAATATGCATTAATTTAATGAAACATGCGAATAAATATAAACATTTAATGAAACATGCGAATAAATATAAAATTTACCTCATTTTGAAAACATTTTTGAAACATCGAATATTTATTAATTATACTCGTATAATCCAAAATTGAATTATTGAATGGAGTTTTCGTTTTATTTCGTTGTTTGTTTTCTTTCACGCTAACATATTTCATCCGTTGTTTACTTTTCCGTCCGTTGTTTACAAAACAAATCCGAGCACTGTGACACAACTTAAAGAAAATATTCGAGCCGAAGTCAGTAGGATACCCCAGTCGCTCTGCAAACGCGTTTTTGAAAACATGCGTGCTAGACTCGAAGAGTGTGTCAGACTCGATGGCCGCCATTTGGAAAACGTGGTTTTTAAAAAATTAAATCCGCATTTGTTGTTATAAAGTTAAAATAAACCTATTTTGTATTAGAGGTGTAGTTTTTTTTTACAATTTTTCAAACATTGAAATCTGCCATTGCATTATGAAAATTTGCGGCCATATATACCTACCATCAACATATAATGCAGTAAATGCCATAATGATAAATAAACCGAAATTAGTTACCTCATACGGCTGCAAAGCTTTTCATGCATGCAGCAGATGCCACTATGCAGTATTGTTACGACGCATAGTGGCATCCGCTGCACGCAGACAAAACTCACTGAGCTGCAGAAGAACTTGAGGCTTATCTAACAAATTATATTTATTACTCATTAGTATGAAAATGAATGCCAATACGGTAAGCCCTGTGTACATTTTAGTCTCACTGATTGCTGATTGAATAATAATTACAATTTATAACTTACCTTTTGAGAAAAATTTATTAAAAAATATACATATGTAATATTTTTAAAGGAATAAAATAAAGAAAAGTTATGAACGTGTGATAAAGCGGAAAAAAAATTGCTAATATATGAAAAACTGATTGTACTCCTAAATCTCTTTTCCTCGAGCCATGAATCATTTATGGAATATATTTATTTCTTTAACAATTTGTTCATTTTCAATTTATTTGCAACAATGGGGAAGGGGGAGGGGGAGGGGAGAGGGATGGGGAGGGAGAGGGAAGGGGAGGGGGAAGGGAGGGGAAGAGGAAGGGGAAGGCAATGGGAAGGTGGAGTTGGAGGGGGAGGGGAAGCCAAAGGCGAACCCGAATTACAAGGTGAACGCGAAGGCAAAGGCGTATGCAAAGGCGAACACGAGGGCAAACACGAAGGCGAACGCAAAGGCGAACGCAAAGGCAAAAACGCGAAGGTGAGCGCGAATGCGAACGCGAAGGAGAATGGGAAGGGGAGACCGAAGGCCGAAGGCAGAAGGTGAAAGCAAAGGCAAAGGAGAAGGGAAAAGGGACAGGAAGCGGAAGAAAATTTGATACTAAATCTAATACCATGACACAAGCAATAACAAGTTCCTATGGGAAACTCGAAATACACCGACCATCTCTCGGTCACCTGGTACTTTAGTTTTAAATTACTTATGTACTTGTCATAATAACTCATGTTTACTAAGAATAATTTTGACATTTGTTTTACAAAATTTCAATCATCTGCGTGAAGAATTCAATTATTTTAAACTTATAATGATATTTCTTTTTTATTTAAATGTGCTTTACATTTGGCGGAAAATTTAAAAATATATTCGAGACAATATGATTCATATATGTTACATATTGTATATCTAACCATATTTTCACACAATAATCTTATATTTTATTTACAATTATGATTATTATAAATGATATGGCATTATTTTTAACCAACACTAAAATTACTTATAAAAGAAGATATAAAATTACAAACGTGACCATATGTATTATATTTCATTCTGAATAATATGTATTTGATTTTTGTTCGAGAACAAAGACAATCATTTCTCAAGTGCAATGGTTAATTCTGAGTCACGGAGCGGTCGGTACTGGGTGAGCTAAGTGGTTCACCCGCGCGTTTTAGTTCATTTACTACATTGTGGTGTACATGGTATGATGCAGCACGGAGCATTATTAAATTCGTTGTAAAAATTTTATCTGTACCCTTTATATATCATAAAGGCATAAGCATACGTGTGTCGATATACGCTATTTTCAATAAAACAAAAGATATCCAAGTTATTGGAAAGAAAATATTTGAAATTCATATTAAATATTTAAATAAACGTACCATCAAAAAAGAAAAACTATTGCCAAATATTACATCAGTTGAGGAAAATTTGTAACTTATTTCTAAATTTTAAATAAAAATAACCTGTGAGAAAAATAAATTTAAGTAAAACTATATGTTTTTAAAAGTAAATAAATTTTTGTTACTCAAAAGAATTTATAACCTCCCTTTATATATATTAAAATAAAATTGCACGTAATAACACTAAATTTTCTTCTCAAGAACAAGAATAATTATGTCTCCTTATTTTCCAGTTCTAAAACTATTGCAGTCACATCACGTATTACATGTTAATGTGTCAACCATAGTCTTAAAATATTCCTAGTATATTAGGTCCAAGGTTAAGATAGACTGAAGCATTGTTGTAGTTTTTTGCGTTTAGGATAATAGTTACTATGATTTATGTAACTTCATCTAATATATTATTAAAATGTTGTTTCTCTTATATTGTCTGTAGGCATATTGACCTCATTAAAGTAATGTTATTTACATTATATATAAAGTATTTAAAAAAGAGACAATTTGAAGCATTATAGAAACATTTTAAAACATATATTGCTTAAACAGTACTTCTCTTCTAAACGCTATAGGACAAGACATGCCAGAAAGAGACAATAATAAATCGTAAGGACCCTTTTATTTACCATAGACCACTCACACACTGCGTGCTCGTTTGTTTGTCGGTCGCTAGTATATGTTTTTCTCATTCGCTTTGGCTGTTCGAAGAAAAAGGACTAGGATTACGAAAAAATGTTTTTTGTTTCTTTTTAAAATTAAATGGATTTAAACATACAATGAGAATGCATTGTTCTTCTGGTTGCGCGAATCCGAATGCAAAAAAAACATTACGGATATCTTTCATGCGTACCTTAATAATACCCTGCTTTCGTACAATGTTCATTTAAAATTCTATTTTAATAAATATAAGGAACATATTTATTAAAACAGAATTTTAAGTCAGCAAAGAATATATGAATATTATGCTATATATTTATTCATCTTATCAAAGTAGTTAATGCTGATTTAATGTATATATTAAATTAATATTGACGTCTACGCTTTAAAATCAAAGTAGAATATAATCAGTACCGTGCGTATTTTGACAGGGAGATGATACAATCGACGAAAGCAATTTCGCGAACTGTGTAATTCGTTATTGATATTCTTTTGAATGCTAGTAGCATTCAATATGAGTTTTTTATTAATGGATTTATATTAATTGATGAGTTTTTCGATTTCTGAACTTAATCTTTTTATATAATGCACATATGAAAACATACAATTTTGTTAGTCACTTATCTAGAAACTTGATAGAATTATGCATTTTTAGTCAAAACAAAATTTACATATATTATTCAAATTGTTTGTAAATAAGAACTAGTCACATGAAATAACTTATTTCTTAACTTAATGAAATAACTTATTCTTTAACTTAATTTTTGATAAATTATTATGTTAGGTGGTTTAATATTCTCTTGTCAAATCTCCGCAAAATGAAGAACAACGCGTCACTCGAATCGAATTTTTAACTGTGAAATGCCGGACTCCAGATAATAAATTTAAGCTTTTTTAATTAATTCGACAGAGGAAGACGACAACAGAACCGTTTCTGTAGTGTGTATCAGTGAAGAAGTTGTGCAACGTTGTTTCTAGGAATTTACTGGTAATCTCGCAATGTGAGTACCTTTTTATAAACTTTCACTTTACGAAAAAGTAAAATAAACATTGGGTTTATAATAAAATCAGCAAGCCATAAGTTAAAGATTAGAAAAATATAGGTATACTATCAGAACGTATTTTAAATACTGTTCAAATATACCACAATTTGATAACATTTACAGAATAAACGGGTAACAAAGGTGTCGGGTAGGACAGTTGAAACAGTTTGAAATAATGGAAATGACAATTGGTGAAACTATAGCATTTATTGTATGTCATCTATCGATTAGCTAATATGAAAGTATAAATTATTGAAAATCTCGCTTTAACAAGAATTAAGAGAAGAAAGCAATAAACTTGTATCTCTATGCCGATTTACACAAAAAAATTAATATTTTTTTCTAGTTTGTTCTCTATTACAGTTTGTGTGGAAAATAGTAAATATATATTACAAGTGACAAATTTCTATCATAGCTTTATGAATTACTGTTAGTATAATTTTAAAGTATTGGTTGTTCGATCATATTTAATATCTAACCTTTACTCATTTACTCTTTTGGTCAGTGCCCATCAATAATTTATCACAATTTTCCCAAGAAAAATCTACAGTAATAAAAATAAATAATTTACCCTTAATTGCATGTGGACCAATGTGACATATTGAAATATAATACGTTTTTTCCAGAAAAATTCAAAACATTCGTAGGTACTTAATAACTATTATATGATTTGCCGACACATCCAAGAAATTCAATTTTTTTAAAGCGGTCGTCGCCTTCTACTTCTATTGAGGGCTTACGTAAATGGAAACGCAACCGAAGAGATCATAAATAACATTAAAAAGTTAAATTAATTTTCGACCATGCTTCAAATTATGTAAAACATTTCAAATCCTACAGGAGGACTATCCTACTTGTAAAGAAGTCACAAAAGATAAACAAATTTATTGGATTTATTATTAACATAAAAAGTGCGCCCGAGCTCTTTAATCAACTTGTAAATACACAAAGTGTTTTACAATATTTATATGTTTATAAAATCAGTAAAGACAACTTAGAGCTTTTTACACAGTTCGGTTTAGAGGTAGATATAATAGCGATTCAACTGCCCTTTTAATTTAAAGCCGCATATAAAAAGTTATTAATACGAACCCAAGTAAGAAATCATAGTATGGGGAACTGCATTGTGCTTTAAGAAATAAATATTTTAATGCGTTTAAATAGAATTAACCCTAAAGATTCCTTCCTAAAACTGCCCCCGGTTCAGTTTTCGTAGGTAGCAAAGACCTTAAGCCAGTACTCATGTATGTCGCGATGTTCAGACTACAAACTGGCTATGTATTTGTGGCCCAAAAATTGTTAAAACAATTAAAAGTTAAATTTGCCTTGGACTAATATCGGGTTACAATTAAGGCTTCCCCACTTTGTTAATTGAGTGCAAATGGTTTATAGTTAGACAGTTAGCAGACTATCCGAAATAAGGGTAAATTTTAATTAAATGGTAATTTCGAAGGTGGAATGGTACGCTATATTCAGTTGTTATTATTTCTTTCAAACAACATTGAACTGTTTCGATACTTTCAATACTTACATTGAAAGTATTGAAACAGTAATCCTTGTATTTTACGAAGGAAAGTAAAACAAAAATTTATTTGAATTTTATATTGTTTTATTATGGTAAAAGATTCACTGTAACTGGGTCAGATCGAAATATTTTCCTTTTTATTCCATTTTGTGAAAAAGTCATCATAACATATATTTTTCAATGTCATTTTTATTTCATGATAAATATGATTTCCAATCCATTTCATCATTTTATTTAAACTTGATGCTATGTGATAGCATAGATAAAATGTGGTTGAAAATTGTGAAGATGGTAATTTTTGTTTTTAATTAGTTACGTTATATGTTTGAAGAATTTTCTTTTTGAAAGTAGAAAGGCTGTAAAAGAGAACTATGGTATTTACCGTAGTATTATAATAATAAGTTGTGAAGCAGTACCGAAAACAATGGTCTAAGCCCAGCAAAGTTCATATACTACTCAATATTCATCTAATACTTAAATAGCTTCAAATACCTTTTTTATTATCTAGCCCCAGAATAGGAATATTATTTTATTCTCTACCACCAGATATTTTATTAATGCAAATTTATCTGCATACTAAAATGTTGACTATATCAGCACTAGTAAGTGAGTTATGGTGCAGTCATGTTATGTTTCTGAATAGGTAAACATTTTGTGGCTGGTTTCGTATCCTCTGTTTTTTAGATACTTTGCTTATATCGGTTAAATTGAATTACAATCTCCAACGCTACATTGGACATTTTTATCGTATTACCTCAGCAGGTTTGTATGTCTCAGTTTTTTCTAAAACTTTTCAACAATTTTGAAGTAAGAAAATATTTCTCATTCTGTTTTATTACCTGATTGGCCTTAATTCTGAATATAGACTTTATTTTAGAGACCACAATATTCTATACTATTGAATAGTTTCTCAAAAGGAAACAAATTGTTTCTTGTTGAGAAACCACTAAATTGGGAAACAATTTAACTATATGAGGACAGGTTTGCAAGTAGCAAAGGTTCAAGGTGGTATTAATAATGTAACCGCTTGTAGTAATTTTTTACCATATCTATATATATATGACCGACATTAGGCTCCCTTGAATAACCGCAAAAGAGAATAATCGAGAACGTAACAGATGTAGAAACTTAAAATTCCTAGGAATTACTTTAGAATTTCTAGAGCAGTGATGGAGCAAAGCAAGCACTTGTATTTTTTAAATCTTTTTTTTTAGCGCAGGGTACGATTTGAAAAAGGTAGTTACAAGGATTTCAAAAATATTCATAACATTCAGTAGTTTATTTTCCAAAACTTGCTGAAAAATATGCAGAAAAATAAACTGTGCCCGCCTTATTTCGGACACCACTCAAACTAAAAAAAACTTTTTAAAAAAAATGAGTTTTAAAGAACATATCCAAATGTGTTGGGAGAAGAAAAATTCTAGGCGTTATATTTTTTTAAATATGCACCATATTTTTATGCATGTCAAGAGCATCCCAGGTAATATTGAAAAAAAAATCACTATTTGTGAATGGTGTAATAAAAATAATTTAACCGTTAAAATTTTTCAAATGCCTTAATGTATACGATAGCCTGATATTGGTAGTTATACTAGTACCTGACAAGGGGTCTTTAATACGAATGTTATTTAAAACAATTTTAAATTAAAATATCATCCTTTTTATATTAGCTACTATTAAGTTCATTTTGTAAATAACTAAATTGTATATACTGCTATACTTCATATCAGATTAGCAGACAAAAATTCTGTGGTGGTTGGGACATATCTCAATCGATTGTTATGGTGAAATATAATAAAACGCAGACATTTTTATATTCTACCACAAACATATTGCCAGTCTGCAGAAATTAAAGCTTAGGAGACCTTTCAATCTCCGTCGTTATTAATCCGGGACTGATATAATCCTTAGATGAGAGAAGTACAAACTGATTATGGCGAATTATCTAGAGTCGATCTGACACTGAGATAAATTTTATTCCTTTAACTGGTTGAAACGCAAATTATTGTAAGTTCTTGTCTATATAGATGAATGTTTTAATACTTATTTCTTCAGTAATATCTCTCGCTGATAAATAATTTGCATTTTTATATAGGAAAATAGATGTGATTCAAATGACATATTCATTATTTTGACTAAATTAAAACATTATTTACTTCTTCGTCCTCCATAGACCTAAATAATTAGTTTTCGAATTCATAAAGAAATGGTAAATGTAACCCATTATTTTTTTACTACAAAAACGTTACTTTTTTTTAAATTTATATCGGCCACAAAATTTCATTAAGATGGTTTTAAACGATAGATTTATTGTTATAAACAACAATAAATCTATCGTTTAAAACCATCTCAATGAAATAGTAAGTAACGCCAGGGCTATATTCTTTCAAATTTGATATTTACAACCCCTCAACATTTCTGAAATAAGATATATATATATATTGTTGACCCATACTAACAGGCCAAATCCAAGTTTACCTATACGCTCCTGGTAGATAATTTTGAATATCACACAACTTTAATTGCAATGGTTAAATAAAAAAAGTAATCCATCACATCTAAGCGCAAGGGCATTTATTTTTCTCTATTTGGTTTTCTTTTTGAATTCGAATAATTTACTTAAATATGGGAAAACAAAAATTGTTTCTAAAACTGAGTATAACTAAGTAAAGAAGTGTTCCTTTAATTTCGTAATCATTTTTTACAACGCCTATTGTATTAATTATTCCGCATATTGCATAAGGGAACTATTGTTTTTGGCTATTTTTACATTTTTTTTGTCAGTTTTATAACCTAATAAGTTTTGAATAAATTACCCAACTTATGTTAAATAAACTGTATTTTAATCAAATCATTTGAAGTATTGGTTACTTTGAAAATCTCACAAATAGGCGGTCAAACAGATATGAATTCCAAAAAGTAAGATAAAAGTATCCTATGTCTCAGCTTTAATTTTCTCAGCTCAGCAGCAATCAATACTGCTGTATTGCTTCTAGCTCGATTTTGGAGTACAAGGGGTTAAGTTATATAGCTGTGACAGTCCACCATTTTTTGTTAACTCTTGAATACTGCCATGGTTACTGGAGCACCTCCCACCGTTTTTAAATTCCAATATATCGAAAACTATTGCATCCACACCAAAGCCGCTCATGCTAATGCTTAATTAGTAGTTCCCGCGTAATTCCGTTAATCATGAGCTGATGTCGCGCAAGTGCAATCGTTTGTGCAACTGTTCCGGGGTACTGTATAAGTCCACGATAATACGAGTAGTACTCACAGGTCTTGCACATTTGAACGTGATTGAAACTTTGTTGTTTATTGGTAAGTTCTTTCAATATTGAACATGAAATACTACTTAACTGAATATCTAAGACTTGCATGCACTAATTATAAATAATAAAATGTATTTTTTAATATAATTCCTGTTAGAAATATCTTCAAGTTTATTTGTTTTCAATTGCAGGTATACGACTTTTCTGACATTATACGACACTCAATTGGAGGTATAAAATGGCCAGTCATATATCAAGTCGACCTCTTATAGGTGATGATGTTATAGCCGTTATTCTGGAACGAGATTCAGACGAGGAGGAACTGGATGCTGTGTAATGTAAAATAATGAAATTAAAATAATGAAGTCATGAACAAATGAAATTAATTACAATTTCTATTCTTCAACAAAAGTTAGTTTCTGGGAATGAAAAAGAAAACAATAAAAATATTCCTCTTTCATTTCCTCTCATGTTATTTTTCAAAAATATTTCAGTCATTTTTTAACAATAGGAAGAAATCTATTTATGTAATTCAATATGCCGAATTTGAATTTACCATTTTACTTATGATTAAGAATTAAGCGCTTATCAGGTTATGTAATGAAAAAGATAATATTTTATGAAGGTTTAGTAGTTTATCGTAAATTTTGTTTACCAGAAAATATCTGCTGGATATTTCCATCAAATCAAAATTATATATCGCATTGCATGGTATGAAGGATGGAAGGCACTACTCTCATTTCGTGCGATAGGAAAGGCCGATTATCTGTGATAATACTATGAAGAGAAGTTGAACAAATTCTAAGCAATTATTTTTAATCTTTTTTATAAAGCGGAAAATACAGTTGAAATAAGAGCAATTTGCAGATAAATAGTTTGAGGTTACTCTAATAAGAAGGTAATTGTTCCTTTGAGCTTGGTTACCGCAATTAAAATAACCCCGCATTGCAGTAACATCCAAATACTTGAACATTAGAGCTGTACTATTATAGAAGATTGATGTAATTGATGGAAGCTTCGTCTAATTGATCCATTATTAGTAGATTTAAAAAATTCACCAAAATTCTGTCATATATTGCTCATTAATACATCAGAAAGACTTATTCCAAGATAATATTTGCTATTTTATATTATTACGTCCTAATTTATAAGTAAGTTTCTTATTAGTTTCAGATGCCGCTTTCTGTTACATTTCTATTGAGAATAAATGTATATATTCAACTTATCATAACTTAACAAAGTCTTTTATTTAAAAATATTTCGTATAACGTGATGACCGCTCCATTTCTTTCATTTTACAGTCATAAGATTGAATAAATAGAGCATTTTAAACGTAAGCACTATTCTGAGAACGGTTACGGCTGAAATTTAAACAGAAAGAAAAACTGGGGAGAGGAATTTTATAATTTCTTGCTTCAAATAAAAGAATAACGTTTTTGAAAGTTACCAAGTAAAACGTAGTATTACCGAGTAAAACGCTGACATTTTACGTAGTAGTATCAAATAAAACGCTGACACTAAACTAAAGACCAAACTAAATAAACGATAAAGATTACTTGTTAGCTTAATATTTCTGGACGTTGCTTTTGTTCACTTTCATGGCAAATTTTAAAATGCCATGAAAATGAATAAAACGAATTATAAGTGATTAGATTATTAATGAAGGATTTATTAGTGATTATCGTTTGATGCAGTTTTGTTAACAAAAGGTTAAATTTTGATTCAGGAATAAATAATTTAAACGCAGTTTTAGAAATATACGACAATATCTGTTTGTGTACTATGTATTAATATTTTTATAATTACGATATAATGGCAGTGACATCACCTGACATATTTGTTACTAATTTCACCATGGTACATCGGTTTAGTTACTTGTTCACTGTTTTTTTAGTAAAGAAAAACTTATATAAAAATAATTTATTTTAAAACTGTAAAGAGGGCTCATGGTTAATTTATTTAAATTTCAAATTCTTAACGTCTTTCAACAGTTTGTTCAGTTATTTCACTTTATTACGTTTTCGTGTTTGACAATTTTTTTCTTATCTATACATTAAACATTTCGTGCTAAAAAGTAAACAGTCAAAAATATAATTTGCGAATAATAAATTTATTTTCAACTTTTTTTAAATGAACAGCGAAAAATCTTCATACTATGTGACACAATGTTTGCACTAAGATTTATTTCAATTAATTAAAGGAAAACAATAAACAGTTACACTTTGTTAACGCGCATTCGTTACATGCGTAGTTCGATTTCAGGGACCGTAATGTCAAAAGAGTTAATTATTTATTCTTAAAAACTAATTTACCATATTGCATCCGAGCGTATAAACGTCACATAAAAAACGACACATTTAGCGACCGGATACCGAAAATAACTGGTTTACGAAAAACATAGCAACTCTAATAAACGTCCGCATCCCGAAATAATGAAAGCTAGATACGAGAAATTCAATTTGATTTGGTAATTACGGTTGTTATTTAGTATAAGCGAAGTTAAATAAAATAATAACTATCGCTCAACTGCAACTTCTCGTCAAAAAGAAAAAAATATGCTGAAGCGACTTGATTATTGACAGTTTAAATAATCATCAAGAGCAGGAAATTATATCAAGCGTCATATTATTACAAGACACCATACTTTACTGGTAATAAATTAGATCTAATATTTACACATAAAATTTCTTATGATTCATAAAAATTATGTACAAATTCAAATAGATCAATTACTTATTTAATACAGTTTAAATTTATTTTCATGGTGTTGCGCAACAAGTAATAATATATGTAGGTATATTTTCACTGTGAATTATAAATATTTGAAATGTGATTTATTATATTCTTTAAATATTTGCTGCACCATAGGTTATCTTAAGTTAATACCAGATATGCCCATTAGAACTTTTGCCATGACTTTATTTCACGGTAAGCATTCTAAAACTTTTGTGCACACAGTACTCGAAAAACTATGTTATATTAAATTGTATTTTCTTCATATAATTTCAATTTTTAATTGGAAATTTAAAAAGTTAAGCATCGAGTTTATGATACTTAAGCGAGTTCGTGAAAGAGGTGTCTAACTCTTACACTAATGGGAGAAAACATTTTCGGAGGCGCCGTTATTGAAGACGAAAATAAACGTGTTAAGTATCTAAGATCATGGAAGTCAATACTTTCGTAAGGTTTTATTATAAGTAACAGGTATATTTCGCTATTCCACGAAACTAGCACTAAAAATGGATAATAAAGTTTGCACCAATCTGAAACCTGGAATTCGTGTACATTTGGATAATGGATAAATGTATACCACACCGATGTAAAAGATGATGAAATCTTTTCTGTCATTCGTGTTTTGAGCCAAATGACAGAAATCATTGTAAACTCAATGACCATTTCTTGCCACATGTTAAATTTTCTGATTTCTGATGTTTCTTCTGATTCTGAATAAGGATATGCATAAGGAAGTTCATTGCGATGTAAACTTTTAAACTTAAGTTTTAAACTTAATGGTTCATTATCTACATAATCTCATTTTTAATCTAATGCTATATATTAAAAGGCATTTAGTTTGGAATAATACATATTACCTTCCCGTATGAATCTCCAATGCAACAAAATTATCTTAAAATATTACCTATTGATTTTCAAATTTATCAAAAAGACGTTTTTATAGGAAACACAAATTATAAAAGTCGAATACGAAGTATATGTTCTAAGTAATTAATGTTATGTCAATATCGTCAAAATGCTAGAGATCGGAAATCTTTTCGCCGGTTCAATCGCTCAGGTCCAAGAAACAAGTAGAGTGACATCTCTTTTGACTGCCAGTAAATTTGTTAATGTGCTCTATTTGTGTATCAATTAATTAAAAGTAATTTTTTTTGTTCAAATTACTAGGGGAACAGTTAAATTTAATATGTAAATTATTCATATCGACCACGACAATAAAAGACAAATTGTTACCCTCTCAGATTGTAGAAGTCAAACTAGTATAGAGTAAAAGATATCTTATTACTGATGTTAAAAAAAAATCTATTAGTTTTTCATATATTCGATAGTAACTTTACATACAGACATGGGAACGATGACTGTTGGGCTATACGAAAATGAAATTCATAAATCGTGAATTAAAGCAGAAAATAAATGGCACATAGAAAAAAAAACTACTGTATCAGGATAATATGATGTTACATTTAGAATTTTATCCATCTTCCATGAAAATGGAATGATGCCATTTAATGAATACGGAAGACTAATTTAGACGCCAATTTATTTTCTTTAAGATAATTTTGACTGACTTTAGTTTTCATTTACTTGAAATTTAAAGATTCTTCACTGTAATAAGACTAACACCAATGGTAAATGGAGTATTTACTCTTAGTCTAAACAGCATGGAAATTACATAGAATACCTACAATTGACGACGATGCTATTTTGTTCGAGTGAACATTTGTCTAGACGAAATATAAGACTATATCCAGCGTCTCCGTAATTCAATAGCAGGGGGCAATGCTAGTCTCTTTCGTGTAACAATAATACCCCGTTGCTGTCGCATTACTCTCGGGAAAAACTTTTGTTCGATGTCACTTCTGTAAAACGAGATTATTACATCCGATGATTTTGCTCTAAGATAAGAAACACACAAACGCATAATATTTCTTTACAAATTAATTTATCAAAATATAAAGATAGTGAAAATAAACAACACGGGTTATTTTAGTCATGCTTTAAGCTACTTCTGTATTTAATTCTATATTCAGTATTTCAGCACACTTAATTTATTTCTTATCTTTTCTCCTACAATCTATTATAAATTCGTAATTTTTGTTTTAGAGTGCGATATAAAAAGAGTTTTTTTCTTGTTATATGTTCTTTTTTTTTAAACGCAGTTCGAGTTAAGAACAAACATATAAAAATTAAGATAAGAGAGATAAAAAGTACAAACATTGGGGAATAAACAATTTTAAAAATTGTAGCCCCACTTACAAATGTCGTCTTAAATCTAGGCAATAATACAACAAAATATAATATTTTCTAGAGTTTAAAATTCATCTTACGCAATTGTAAAATTTTGATATTATCATAATCTCTAGTGTAAGGATTACAATACATTCAAAGGGCATAAATCTCCAAATACAACATTTAAAAAAAATTGCGATGAAAAATATTATTCGGCTATAATTTTTTGGTTTCAGGTTCTATATTTTCAAAAAACAGAGGAATGTATTTTTTGCATATTTTTCAGCATATCTCTATGAAAATAATTTCTAGATTACGAAAAAAATAAAAACAATTAGGTTCTTTTAAATGGTTTAAAAAAATTAAATATGTAATTTTATAGGGAAAAGGAAAAAAGGAACCATGAAGTGGTCGTGTATTATTTATGTACGCGTCAAAATTTTTTGACTGTTAATAGCAGCTTGTACTTACATAAACATCATAAATAATTTTAGAGTATTATTTACTGGCACACCAAATGTCGCAACCAGGGTGATAAGATAGAAAATTAAGTAAATTGACACTTATCAGTATACAAATTATATGATAATTAAATTGCTTTATTGCTCGGATGATAAAAACGAAAACCGTTAGAGCTAGAGTACAACACACTGAATACTCAAACAAAAAAGGTATTTTAGGTACTAAAAACAATAGGTACCAAAAGTACCAAGAGTTTATTGCATGCATTTTTAGTAATATTGAATGGTTCTACCATTCAACAGAACTCGAAATATTCAAGCAAACGTACATATTCGATTGAATATCTTGACAGTAAGCGTGCAATTATAAATTTTTAGTTTTGCGGAAAGTAACTGAAATATTTTTATTGAAACAATTATGTTATATGTATTCAAAACTTGAACAGTTGAGTAGCGGGTTTATCATATCGTTGCTGGTAGATGCAAATGAAAAATCTGTAGGATGATCATGGAAGCAAGCGTACGATAATAAAATGATGATACCATATGACTCATTAACCTAAATACTGTTTAGAAATTTCCACTTTGGATAACTTTTCTTACAAATTTAGTTTTTGATTACCATTTCCAAATTTTAGTATCTCGCGATTCATTTTATTGTTGCAAGTTTCTTTGTACTAATATTAAAATGCTGTGTATAAAATAGTATGGAGCAAACAAAACTTCCCTTTCTTAAAACAATGTAGTTTAAAACCATGTAACAATAAATAAACGTCTTAATAGATTTTACTTAATATTCCTATCAGACAGGTTTCTGCAATACAGCAAGAAAATTGTATTACCCCATTGTACATAAGAATTTAAATTTAGGGAATTAAAGTAGGAGATAGACTATATTTACATTGATTTTACAAAATATATAAAATTAATTATTAATACGTTGAAATGCTTATTGTTTTTATTTTATTCTTTATTAAACCTTGGCATACTCGTATATAGTTGGTTTTTTCCATAGCCATATTAAGGATATTTCTTAACAGCCGTATAAGGTATTTCCTGTTTTTATCAAGTTTTTAAAGACTACCTGCATTGAATAAGCAAAACAATCGGTCAACAGCTCTACCAGGATTAAAACTCAAATAAAAAGTTGTCACCTAGTCTATTCATAAAATAATTATAAGTATAGTCATGGCGATTCCTTTCATTCAAAAACCGTAGTTGTACTTGAAAATACGATTTAAAAAAAATTACTAGATTGGTTGTGAAACCAGATTTTGCTATTTTCTTCTTTTGACAACCTTTGCTATTTTCTTTCAATTGACAACCTATGAATGCAATTATATATTTTTCAATTGTTCAAAGTAGGTAACTATGTCTTTGTAAATTAACAAATTATATTCCAAAATTTAGAATAACCATTTCCAATGCGAACATTAATTTTTTGTTACAAGAATGTTGTATTTAAATTGTATCACCACTTTTTTCCAGTTTCTATACGAAAAAGACTAAAAATTAAATTTAGTTTTTTTTTATATATTTTTCCCATTTTTTATATTATATTGATGATGTTTTGTTTATATTACATTATGGTTTTCATCATAAATTTGAAGAAGTGTCCCCTGAAAAAAGTAATTCATTATAAAAACATTTCTATAATTCCCTAGAAGCAAAGTCCCCAGCCCTTTACATAAAATTGTCGAATGTAATGGCCATTAGTGAGAAAGCAACACATTTTGCAGCACAATATGATGATTAAAAACTACCTGTAATGACTGTACATTGAGATACCATTTAGTTGTAATAAGCTGTGAATTCAGTTTTATTTAACTTAACCTGCTCTGCAGTTTTTAAAATATTTGTTAAGAAACTTATATAAAATATTTTTCTATTATAACTATTATAAAATATTTTTCTTTAAGACCGCTTTATATAAACATCATAATTTCTAAGAATTTAATTGAGAGATTTGTTCTACAACAAATATTTATCGCCATCTGGACTATATAATTTTATGCAGTACATGAAGTTGATACTTAAAAATATGAAATTAATATTTTAATTTATCTCAAAGGCGCACTACGTTTCTTACTATATCCGACAAGTAGATTTTAATCGTAACGGCGAATTCCTCTGTCGAAAATAACTTGAAAATAAATAATATTGCTGACTCATAATGTATATTGGACAACAGTAACACCATCTTGCTTTTTTGGACAATAAGTTGATAGTCTCTGACGGGGAGTTTTTTGTTACAAGAGTTTCTGGTGGTATTTTCACTTTAATTTTGCCAATGGTCCCAACCGTAGTAAGTGACCGTACTTTTTCAGCGTGCTATTCACTAAAGAGATTAATGTAAGCCAATATAGAGGAGATAAATTCTAAATTTACATCATTCTCTGAAACCTACATGGTTTTCATCAATGGAACCGGAACGGAAGGACGATACATATCAGAACAGGCTTTCATAAAATGATCCCAAATATTTCTTATATGTGCGAATTCATCAGATGCCTTTCTGGTTTCCTTGGGAGTATGATCATCAAATCGTAAATAATTAAGTAGACATTTGAAGCGTTTTGATGTAATTGTCGAGTAAATTACGCTACCAGAAATGCCCCACAAAAATAAAGTTGACGCTCTATTATCTTTCTTTACAGCAGTAAGAAATAAGAACCCGATATAGGCTTTTAGTTTTTATAAGTCAACCCCTTTGACAATCGAAGTATTAGGGACATAATTTGGTTTTTACCTTGTAATTTCCTGATTTGTATGAACAAGTATCTATTCAATAATGTTTTTATCAAAAAAAAATTCAAATACTTCTAATTCCGTTTTCACTTCTTTATCAATACCCACAGGACCTAATAAGTAAGGGACTATATATCTACCAGGGACCAAATATAGAGAAAGTGTTACAATACTCCATTTATATGCAGGGTGACCTCGCTTTTACTCATTGTTCAATGTTTTTTTTTGGGTATATACAGTGTCCAATACAAGTAAAAACTCTATTACTACTTGTACTGGTTTTCCATCTGGCTTAGCAGGGGCCAAAGATTCAGGTGAAAGCAAACGCGGACCGTCAATTTCCATTTCCACTAGACCCTTCATGATAGTGGAAGGAGTTTCTGTGTCATCGTTGACACTGTGCTTCTTCTTGCTGGATATTAGTTTAAACAGCATATTCTTTTAATAACTCCTCATCTGATGCCAGTGCGGCTTCATTCTCGTTATTTGACAATCGATTCAAACTCTGAAAAAAAATAATTTGCAAATAACACATATAACGCACAAAATGTAATTAAAAATACCTAACAATTGGTCACCATGTGATCATATTTCCCAATAAGGCTACGACGAGTATAAAAACACCAAGTTGCAAGTGTATTTCCGGAACTGCGCTCGGGCACAACTTCTCTCCCCGCATGTTTGAGGGCTACTTCCAACTTAGGAGAATACATAGAGTCGCAAAGTGTTGCATTAAAAACAAAACAAAATAAGTGACATGGGTGTAAAAATACAGAGCGTTAGACGGTTAAAACAGAATAAATAGATATTTATTTTTTAGAAGCGAATACAGCCACTATAACACCATTCAAATTGAAATAGGCTACTTTGTAAGTAAAATATAAAAATATTTTGCTACTTACATTAGTTTAGTGTGTAACTTTGATCCATACTTCACATGCGTGCATCAATAAGCAAGATATCACCATTCTAACGTGTCTTATTTCCGAACCTAGAGCGGTTCGGACGGGATAAGAGTTAATCCGTTGGCTGGCAAGCACATCCTTTTTAGGCGGGCACCGTTCCGGCCTTCACAAAGATTAACGTTATTTGAAAAACAACCGACGTAGGAGTTAAACAATCTCAAATACCTTTGTAGGGATTACGGTGCCTGCATGGTGAATTGTGAAATATATGAAATCAAATTTTGATTTCGTATTGACGTAAATATTTTGACCCATTTCGCCGTTTTAGGCTAATTTGCTTAAGGTGTCTGAATAAATCCTAAGGAATCAAAAACCTTAATATACTTTATTACGGATCAATTAACAATTTATATTAAACAAAAATTACTTTGGCAGACATTCGCCAAAGTTAGAAATGTCCAATGTAATTTTTTTGTTCACATATATTTCGTTAGATGCATTACATATTTAGTTGTTATAACACCCGTATAGCTAATTGCTGTCAAGAGTATTATAAAGTAAGTGCCTACGTAATAACACCAAAAAGAGTATTTTACAATTAAAAAAGTTATGCTGAATGTATAAAAATGAAAAAAATATTAGCATTATATATAGTGGTCGACTGGGCCGTGGGCACGTGCAAGCGAATATATTTTTCGTACATATACATGACACAAATTATGTTTGTGTAATTTCACTGTAATACTAATGAGTGCCATGACATCACCCTTCTCTCAATGACCATTTCCTAGTCACACCCTTAACTTTATCGTTTGCCACATTAGTCAATGAGAGCATAAACATGGTTTTGGACATGTGCGGAAAGAAAGTGATACTGCTTGTTACCAAACAAAATATTTGACGGACTATGATAAAGGGTTAACTGATATTTCAAAGGTGTTTAACTTTTCTTGCTACTTCTTTGTACAATGCTTTTTTATCCGTACATAATTAGTGTAATATTACCTTTTTCAAACATAGCGTTAAATTCAACCATTTGTTGTAACCTAAAGAAAATGACTTCAACTTTTGAGCTCTCATTTGCAACTAATTTTAATAATTTTTTATAATTGTTTTGACGAATATCTTTTGAAATTTTTTTATATGAACTTCGTTTGGTAATACAAAAATAAGTTAAGTAACTACTGTAGTGATTGAACTTAAACAATAACACAAAGACTTCATTATTGGGTGCAAATAAGAATGTTTGCATAACCCTCCCTAACATGCATCAGGTTTTTGATGAATTTAAACTCGTTACGAGAAGCCGCCATCACATTTTGAAAGCTTCACTGATGAGTATCACCATACTTGCGTGTATTAGTGGATGCGTAGGCGTATTGGTTAATTTAATAAATTAGAAAACTAATAATATTTTTTAGAAAAATGAGTAATTTATTAGCAATTGAAAATTACCATGTCGAAAATCAATGACAATTATTACTTAAATAAATTTATTCATTTAAGTAATAATTGTCATTGATTAATTATTTTAACATGATTACTAGTAGTTTATTATTATGAAAGAACAATCGAACAAAATTTGAAACAAAGTGAAAAAGAACCTTTCTTGCATCTAATTCAAAACATAGGTGTCTTTTTACTTTTAAAAAAATAGGATGTAAGTTTTTACCAGAGTAATGGATGGAAAACAATGTAGAACAATAACAATTTTTGAAAATGTCTTTTTAATTATGCTTTCGGTCCCTTTAAAAATTTAATTTTTGTACAGCTAGATGTATAATATTTTCTTCATCCTTATTTCGTTCGTAAAGCGGAGCGTAGTCGAACTTGTTTTGGTTTGCTATGAATAATTTTAAGTTCAATTGTCGTGCTCTGATCCTCCTTCAAGAACGTTTACCGTTGTCGCACCGCTATATGAATTAAATGGCTTGCAATTTATTTTACTTTTTTCGTTTTTATGGTTTATTACATTTAGTTTTATACGTTTAGTTGCACAAAGCAGAAGTAGGTTAAATAAATATTTATTAAACCATTTAATTTTATGTTTTATTCTGTACCTTCTAGTACAACGTGAAATTATAGATTATAAAAAAGTCGCCTATAACAAAGTGTAATAAACAATATGGTCATTTTCTCAGTTTTTCGGTACAATGAGTTCCTTTATATTATAAATATAAAGAATATAATTTTCTCAGAAGTTTTGTTTAACGTTTTTTTACTGTCAAAATAAATTATACTGGCTTCTAATTTTCCTTTTTTTCAAATTTATCATACTATTATCATATAATTTATCGTACTGGTATCACATTGCAATGTATTCTTAATGATATTATATTAAGTTTTATTAATATATGTCTAAATTAACTCAATGAATCAGCTTTAATATTGGCGGCTAATTGCCTTTCATTTGTCTGAGGAACTCACCCTTTGTGACAAATTCAAAATACTTACTTACCATACTATTTAGTCAGTAAATTATATTATCCACATTGTAGTTAAGGTGACTTATTTTTATACTTCATATTTATATATATATAGGTAATGAACCTAATATAATTTTAAAATTTTAGTCAACCACTTCAGTCAATCCTTCAGTAAATTTACCATGAATACGTGGTAAATTTATTAAAGGCAGCTATCACGTTAAATACGCTTTATAAAAATGTTTGTACAATGTTATACGTTTACATAAAAATATATGACATTTGGAAACAAAACAAACTAGACTAACTTGAAGGGGAAAATGGAAAAATCAATTGAAAAATAAAGAAAATAATTTTATCAAAGTGAAATAAAAACTGAGTAACTATTGACTACCTTTTAATATTCTAAGTATTCTTTTTACTTTTAACAAAAGTTTGCCTATTTTTCAACACTTGCTATGTAATCACGATGTTATTTTACTTTTAATTGTTGTATATTGCAAAATTCAATTCATAATTTTACAATTATCAGGTACTTTACAAACATATTTAATTTTACATTGTATTTTGTACAATTTTTTTAAACAGAAAAGGTTTTTAGAACAATGTTATTGGCCTTTTTATAATTTAATAACAAGAAACTATTACTTAAAAGTCGAACAAGCACGACGAGAGTTTCTTACACGTACCATTTTTTGTCCATTTATCGCTGCTAAAACTAATTCATAGTTTCACTATTCGTACATTTAGTATTAGCAAATTTGCGATTACGTTTTGAAACCATTTTTACTTTTTCACGGAAAGAAATTCAGTATTCTGTGTATAATAAATACATTTGCAGTAAAATGCCTTTCGAAAAAATCTAGCAGGTATGTTGTTGTGTATGTTAAAGACAATTTCATGATTTCGCTTAGTTCTTGGAGAGCCATTTAGAATGAAACATATGCAGAAGTTTACAATTATGTCATCAAATGAAAGAGATAAATGAAATAAATGTCTGAAAAAGTTTAACATAATTTAAGTTGATATTTAAAACCAGGAAAAAATTAAAAAATCTGGTAACGAAAGAAATTATATTAATTAGCACGTTATTGTTACAAATCGTTTTCGTAATACGATTTGCGCTCAGCCATTTATTTGGCGTATAAGCAAGTACACATAACGCAAAATACTGTAATTAAAATTACAGTAACGGGTTACAATTGTAATAATTACGTGGATACTGTAGAAGACGTAGTAAGTTTTTAAGTCTAGTTCCATTAACTGCCAAAACCCTCCCTTAAATAGATAACAAAAATATAATAGCATGGTTTTGACTAAAATTGAAGCTGAGTGGGGAGCATTTCGACTAAACCAAATTAAAAATGTTTAAAAACGCATAAGGAAAAAGTTGTCCGTACACCGCGAGAAAAATTTGTGCCAATAAAATTTTGTCTCCCTAAAATAAACCTGCAAAATCAAAATTGAACTTTTTATACTTCATATTTATAATTAGAATAATATATTCTATCTTTGTACTACATTATACTATTTTACGTCTAATAGTTTCCGAAAAATCGAATGTAATACACGAATGGACACCAAAGGGATTCCATTAGTGCCCCTTTTTGGCAATGTTTTTTATGTCTATACTATATAAACAAGGTAGATAAATATGAGACTTTGATTTTTTCTGCTATATATTTAAAGTACATATGTTTTACGGAGGACTGTGAAAAAAGTGCTATGAATACATTCCTTTTATTAAAAAGTCTTATTAGTTAATGCTTCACAATCATTACGTAAGGTTGCTAAAACGTAAACTGCGATTCTTCTGGATTTTGCTACCGAATAAATGGTAAAGGGTGTTCCCAGATGTCCATCTTAACTCCACTGTTGGGATTAAATATTACCGTCTTAGTTACAATAGTTAGTATTTCACGTAATGTGAAAATTAAATGAACATAAATGTAATGAATAATCTTCAAATAAAACCGGGAAATTCGTTAATAATAGATCAGTAGGATAACGGTATGGCTATTTATTTATAAGTATGATCAAATCTTTCTGAGCTTTGAGGAGAGGATCACGGTCTTGGCAGCTACTCTTCAAATTAGAATACCTTTACCGGTATATAATTGTTATAATACGCAATTCAAGTAGATTACATATGCTTCTTAAAATCTACCAAAGTCATCGAAGTTTTGTGGCAAGTTTGTCATCAAGAATATTCAACCGCCACCAACCAACCAACACAATCAATGTAAACACTTACATATTTGACGTCAAATATTGACATTTTTAAAGCAATTTATATTCACACGGTAAACCATCCATGCAATCGGTATCAGTATGATTCAGTCAATGGATTACTGTAGTTTATCAATCCTGAATGGAGAATATTTGAATTTAGGGTATTCGATGGCAACAATTTGTCAATTAGCTGAGCTGTTACTTTGCTTACATGACCCAAATATTTGACATTTACATCGACGTATGGATGGCGATCAAAATTATCAGTGTTTCTTTAATTTTAAAAAATCGTCTCTGATTCTTATTTTCATCATTTCTAATGCACCATAAGGCACAATACATGTAAAGTCATATGTAAAACCCAACAAGAAAAATCCGCCATCCTATCAATTAACCGTCCCGGCCATTAGTCGCTAAACTCGATATTAACCCTCCTTGTTTTCTCTTTGGTGGAGATTGATGAAGCTATATCGCCCTAAAACCACATATTAATCCTATCCCGCAAAGGTCAATTATGAATACCGTCACCAAGCATTATTCTAGTAAAACGTAAACATTAAAATCACCTTTTATTCAATTTCATAAAATAATTTTATATTTAACGACAAACTGACTTGATTAGATTTATAACGGCTGATATGTGAGTTTTTTCTGACCCAGAAATGGAAGTTATTCTTATTAAATATACCGTTTTTAGTGAATGTGCTTTCATCTGTCCAAAGTATTCGTGTAACAAATGCTGATTCATAAACGCCTATTCCTAATATCCACCTACAATAGTCAATGCAATTTCATTGCAGGCTTTGTATTTTACCTAATCAATGCAATTTTCATTGCAGGCTTTGTATTTTACCTTTGTGATATGGTTAACCTTTGTCTGTTAAAATTTTTTAAGGTATTGTATGAGATATTTCAGATCGGCACCCAGCTTCGCGTGTATGTGACTTGGGATTTTCTAGAAAAAGTCTAGCACAGATTACTATACCCATAGACCTACCTGCTTTTACCTGCTAATATCTGCATCATTCCTATGGAAGTTCTCAATATTGTTAAGTCTTTGGAAGGCATCGGTAATTGTAATAGGTAGCGATGAATGCCAACGGTTTGAATATTTATCAATGTACAAAAATAGAACCTCTCCGCATGTATTCACTCTGGTGAATGTCATAGTACTACATTCGCAGTAGCAAACTATTATGTCTGTTCATTCAGTATTAAAATATGGGTTTTGCGTTATTTTTTTACACACAATACAGCAGCTACACTTAATGAAATTAAAGTAGTTACTATTTTCTTGTGCTTGTATGTAAAAACAAACTTAAAACTTACTACTTATACATTTAGTACCTAATTATTTATATTGAAGATTGTAGTACCTTATTGTATAACTAACTAAATAATTTTATGAAATGACTGTGACTTCGTACACAAAAGTGACGGTGTTAAAGAAACCGCCGGTGATGACGACTACTCTGTTCAACCTGTTCGATAAATTATCAACAGTTTCTCATTGTAATTGACCGCATTTGCGGCTAGTGGGCATTGGTAGTATATATTTCGTGATAGTAAACATTATAATTGTTTTTTTTGGATTTTAATATTTTTTTTTTGGAAAAATGCATCCCTTAATTTTAGCGATGTTCATGCAATAAATATATGCATTAATATCTACCCAAATGATGAAGATTTATTTAAAGGTATTTTAATGGAAAACGTTATCTCTTTGATATTTGTACACCGTGCTGACGAAGAATAAAGTAACTGTACTTAATCTATGAATAGACGAGAATAGACCCGGCTAACATCTGCTCATTGCCGGGGAAATAATTCACAATGTTCCTGTCAAGGCACAACAGTTAACACAATCATATATGTTAAGTGCTTTTTGTAATATTTAGGTAATCAAATACACATGAAATGACTTGTCATAACGCGCACAAGAAATATGTTTTAATGTAATACCATGAAAAACTGAAAATGTTAAAATATTATTCCAAGCAGTCAATACATTATTCTAATAAGCGGCATATTCAAAAATTATTAAAATCAAAATTTATAAATTTCATGATTTTGATTAAAGTCCGATTATTGTCTTTTATTTCTAATCATTTTGTTCGTATTTATAATTTTAGAAAAATTTTTATCCTCTATGAAACGAAACTAAGTTTAACCTTAATTGATATAAGCCGCTAATTACTTTTTCGTAAAATAAAAGAAATCTAAAAGCACATCTAGCATGAGCGTATTTCTGTAATTTTTAAATCGACCCGTCATAAACTAAAAAAAAATAATTATTGAATAATTAATAATACATTTTATTATGAAGTGAGTGTTTTTCATTTAATATTGACGAATTTAATTGTGTTAGTAAATCAATTTACACAGTGTTTTACACTTAATTTTGTTAGTGGCGATTTCAAATGTTCTGACAGATTACAATTAATGCCTAAACTTCCCGAATCTCCTGATAATTTACGCTCATGTTATCATAAAATATCAGTCGAAATCAATCGTGACTTTGCCTTTAATTCGGTTGTTGCTGTACCTAAGTGGTTTCAAAAAGAATTCGAGTTTTTAAATTTGAGTTCATTTTTTTATAATCATTATTACACACGACTAGATCTAAGATCTTTCAGTGTTACGATCGTATTAGTACAGTCAAAAATATTTGGCTCGAAATTGGAAAACAAGCTTTTCTTAACTACCTTTAACCTTGATCTAATCGTCATCATTAGATTAATAAGCAATAATCAATCTAAGGTTTTTAAATAATCCAAAGAAGAGTAATAATTATACATCGATAAATGACCATGCTTTTTTTATTCACTAACGGGTTTGTTGAAAAAAAATTGGCCGCTACACTAGGGTGACCGTACTATAAACACAACAATTGTAAACATCGTCGTTTTCCCTCAATTCATTGAAAGTTTGCACTGTGTCCCAAATGAAAAAGTTGTTCAGAATAAGAAATACTACTTGCATTTTCATGCATCCCTTATAGTAGCATCACTTATATGTCCTATTTACAACTTGGGTAGATATGACACATTTTTTCGGATTCGAATTTTCATGATTGGCACATATATTATAAAATTTTCAAAAATTTCCAACATCACGGTGGCGACAACATCTTGCATTGTCGCAACACCACACGTGAAAAATCATGTTGATTTGCTGAAACCGCTGACGCTTTCGAAAAACTTTACATTGAATAAAAATACTAAAATTAAATTACATTGAATAAAAATTTCCAACACAGTCTAATTTAACTCCTATTACGAAATGGGTGTTTAAAATTTGATAAAAAAAATGCATTAAAACTCTATTTCAGTTTTTGTGTGATGAGATAGCTACTTCTTATAAATAAGGTAACTTTCGTAAAATTCATGAAAACGGTGATAAACAAATGTATGCACTAAAAGACAATCGGGCACAGAAAACGATTATTTCATTAACTAAAACATTGTTTTATAAATTATGTATAATATGACCCTTGTTTTATGATATTATAGCATGCGACAGACGGGCCAAAAAGCTCCATGTGAGCGTAGTGGGCAAGACGAGGGTTGACGACGACGACTATTGACAGCCTCCAGAGCCATTATATGTGACCCTCGTTACATTCTCATGAGCAGATGTCAAACGTCTGGCCTGATTCATTGATCTCTTAAAACAGCTAATTGTACTTTCTCACGTGAGTTTCTTTCGAAAGTATCGAAAATTATATTTTCATTAGGATAATTTAAAGATTGAATATTTAAATTTATGAAAAGAAAGGTTGATTAGATTTTCACGACGGCTTCGCGATTTTTTACATTTTGCTCTTTTGATTCGAAAACAAATTAAAATCGTAATTTGTACTATTAAAAAAAAGTATTTGAGACATCAATAAATTGTTGTACTTATAATTTATCTAAAATGTTAATTTATTTCTATGCAAATTTCGTGTAAATTTAGTATTATTATGTTAATAAATAAATTTTGGGGTTTGTATTGATCAATGTGAAAACAGTGTCAATACACCTAATAATATCGTCATTACACTTTCAATCAAGTGTTGAAAGACTTATAGTAAAATATATATAATATATATATATATATATATATATATATATACATATATATATATATATATATATATATATATATATATATATATATATATATATATATATATATATATATATATATATATATATTTATTAACTTGTTTGACGAATGGAAATATTTTTATCTGGAATAGAAATATTGAATTTCATTTTAATTAAAATTACTTAAGTAAACTCTAATAATAATGTTTTACATGTTTTCATGTTCGTAGAAAAATCTTTAATTTATGAAAAGTGAAAACGTCCGAATTAATGAAATTATTCACACTGAGTCATATTATGTAATGCTATGTGATAAAATGTAATGCTATGTGATACAATTTCATCAAAATCATTCCTATGAAAAAATATGCCGCGTACTCAACCGATTATTTTAGTTGAAAATAAAAAGTATTTTCTGTTTTCTCTTTGATATGGAGGTTTGTACTTGACATTTCGGTGTATCTATTAGGTACGAGTATTTAAGTAAAGTGCAAACTTATTTTCATGAATGTAGAATTTAAAATTCATAACAAGTATTAAATATTTGCCAAAATAAAATTTCAGTATTTTATGGAAAACGTTTTGATTTTCTGTGTACAATATTTAATGAAAGAGAGACTTGGCAACATTTCCGATTTTAAATATTTTTATTGTTGACTTTTCGATCAGAATTTCGTGTTTTTACAGGAAAGTTTTGGGTGCGATTTAAATTTTTTTTAAAGCTGAATTAAAGTTTAATATTTTTAAACCTTTCCGCTTTTTATAGAAAGTGAATCTCTGTTTACTTTATGGAGTAAATTTTTTTATTGATGGTGTCAATACTATATACGAAATATAATAAAAATCAGGTTGTTATATGAATCGGATTATATCGTTTTCTATTATCGCACTTTTTTGAGTTTTGACAGCTGATAAGATATTGTATGAAATATATTGTATGTATTTACACTTAAAGATAGTTTAAGACAAATTAGAAAAGAGTCGTATGATCTACCTTGCTACGGCAGGTAAACATTAGTTCTGAATTTTGATTACCTATATATATATATATATATATATATATATGGAAGGTACGAAAATGGCTTGAAATGGCATGCACATGATGTCATCCCAAAGAATGGTCTTGCGCAAAGTCTAATAGAATTCGTTCAAAATGTTTAATACAGTTAATATGTTTTATGTCTACAAGTGGCAGTTGAAAATGTAACTTAGGAAATTATATCTTCCACAGACCAATACTCAGATCAATATTGTTTTATGTATTGTGAAGATTTTGAATAAAAATCTTGATACAAAATACCTGTGCTACATTAGAAATTAGCAATAGCGATATCAACTTTAGAAAATTAAGTTATTATATTTTTATCTGCTAAGAAATTTATGCCAAAGAATATTATATCGACTAGTTGGTTCAATGGTCACAAAAGTCTTTATCATAGTATAAGAGATGTGAAACATAGAAAACATGTTTATATCTCGATATTTCAGAAATATATTAATTCTACTAATGACTCAACAATTATTTCTAGTAGCAAAAGAAGCTGTGCATACTCTGGGTGCCATTTACTGGCTGATATAAATCGACTGGCTGACGCAATTTACAGGCCTACGTTCACAAAAGAATTGAAGCAGCAGTCGAACCGCTGCTCACCGGCAACCAGTACCGCTTCCGGAAAGAACACTCAACCTTAGATGCGATTAACTTCGTTTAACTCCGCTAAGTGGAATTGTATTTTTAAGGCCATCTACGAGATATACGAATCCGTATACCTTCACAAGATGGTAGCAAGCCACTTTATTGATAGACTACTGAAATACGAAGATCGGTTCGAAGGAACACAGAATCATTGGAGGTGTACATCAGGGTTCCGTGTTTGGTCTCCTCTTGTGGAATATCATGTACGAGGGGCTACTGAACGTGATATTACCGAGAAAGGCCAAGCTTGCGGCATATGTAGACGACCTGACCATAGTAATCATTGCGATATATCTCAAAGAGACAAACCTCTCCTTCGACATTACCTACAAAAGGATTACTCAGTGGATGACAGCATGCAACTTGGAATTGGCAGAGCACAAATCCGAAACGGTGCTCATGAACAGTAGAAAGCAGATGGAAAACATCACGCTGAGAGTCGGAGAGCATGAAATCACGTAACAACCATTTCTTCGGAATTGAGAGTGATGATACCCGACTCAATTTCAAGCAGCAAGCAGACCATGTGGTTGCCAAATCGTCGGTAGTGAGAGCATCCTTACCACGAATGATGCCTAAGATAGGAGGCCAGATTCAGAAGAAGAGGGCATTACTATCGTCAGTAGTTACATTAGTACTTTCATATGGAATTTTTATTTGGTCTGAATCCCAAAAAAACCAAAAGTCACAGAAGAAAGTAGCACCGGTGTGTGAGTTGAGTGTGCTGAAAGTCGCCTGTGTTTTCCGTACAGTGTACGAGGACGCGGTGTGCGTCAGTGCCGGGTTGCTGTCCATCGATTTACTAGCTGAGGAACGATAAACTCTTTACCGGAGTAAGAGATCAGCTATTTTGAGGTCTGAGCTCAGTACAGAAGAATGGCAAAATGGTGTAAGTTGATGGCAAGTACTGTGGATATCACAACAAAGGGCAGGTGGACGTATCGCCTTATACCACGAGTAAATGATTGGTTAAACCATAATAACGGCAAGTTTAACTACTACCTGACGCAGATGTTTTCAAGTCATGGGTACTTTCGAGCATCGATCAGTTTAAACATAAAGTTTCTGAGCGTGCCCATCCTGCCCCGGAGTCAGTGAAGACGCGGAGCATGCGTTCTTTGTATACCCCCGTTTCAGCTCGTTACGAAATATTTTGAGAAGTGTTCTTGAACAGAAAAATCTGCAGGAATTCAGGAGTCCTTAATCAAAGTAATGCTTTCATCGAAGGCAGCCTGGGAAGCAATCAACTTATTCGTGATCGAGGTTCTCCACGATATCCGTTGCATAGAAAGGAAGCAAGCAAAAAACAACAACGGTTAGAAAGAAAGAAACAGTAACTTCAACTATGTGAAGAAAGAGCAGTAGCTAGATCCTCGCTTCGTAAAATAATGGCTAATGGCGGTTCTGCGGGGGTAACAGAGGCAGGAGATAGAGGAGGTTATTATTCGGTACAGGAACACCGAGTCTGACATACCAGGCAGAATATCAAGTCCTGGTGATACGTAAAAGTATTTTTCTACCTCTATAAAAAATAGGAAAACAAAAAACACACACGCACGCGTACACAAACGGCCGAGTTACGAGTTAACTGGATATGATTTTGTTTAACCCTTTCTTATTAACCGCCTATGTACCTATTAAAATAATGGTATGTAAACGATTTGATATCTATAACAAATGAAAATAACGTATTATTATATCCAATTAATTAGCTAGGGTGATGTAGTAATTAAGTAGCAGAATATATGGATGGTTATATTTTAGTCGATTTTAGTTAAAGTCGAAACAACCTTTCCAGATTACATAGAAATGAATATCTGTTTTAATGCTTTCTGTGTTTAATGCTAATGTTTGCTCGTGGCTAACGAATAATAATCTTTGTTTTCGATGATATAAATAATTCTGCCACACTATCACGGCGTCAAATATAATAATAAAGAAACTCTAACTTCTCGTTGGACTGACATACTGTGTCGCTATTAATTTCTACGCCTCGTAATTATTCATCGGATTGAAAAATCTTCTTGATTATTTCCTCGCCTGTTTATCTTACTTTTACCTATCTTCGTCTTGTTGATTTAATCGGCGAGTAATGAACGGTTATCTATATATAAACGGAGAAAAAAATTGGTTGTAATTTTAAATGTTCAGTCATTAATTTACAAACTTGAGCTTTTAATTGTACTTATTCCTGGTAGTTTTTCTCTTTTGTGGCACACAGGTGCAAAAGGTTGTGTCGTCGCGTAAAATGTATAACTTGTATTTAAGTGAGGTCTTGATCTACTTGCATCAAATTGATCTTATTTATTGATTCGATAGTTCTTGATCTACTTGCTTGTCACAAAAACTGATTTTCCGAATACTAATTTTCCGTTCATGCCAATCTACGTTGTAAGAGGTTTTTACATCAAAAATAATTTAACGTATATTCTCATACATGTTTACCAAGTCTGGCTATTTTTACAATACGTTTTATTATTTTAAACAAACCTTAAGCGGCGCGGGAATAAAGTTTTCCACTTATTGTTAGATGATTTTATTGCTTGCACAATACGCAGGCTCAAGTTTTATTATATATTTATTAACCGAAACTAATATTAAATTTGCCCCTTTGTTTTGTTCACAACTTTTTTCATAACTATAAAATAATAAAAAATGGACATTTTTTTCATATTTTATAAAATACAAACTGAAAATATGATCTAAAAAATCTTCGATACTTAGTTTTATTTCTACCTTAATATTACCAAATGAAAATTAATTTATTGGAAGTTTTTCGTGTATTCATGAAGTGTCACATGTTATGATCTGCTTTACGTAGTCACACAAACTTAGTGTAAGGGAATGGAACCTCATTACTTTATCTTACGGTTTAACCCAAATACGTTAATAAGTTTTTACACATTATAAAAAATATAATAATTTTGGTATTTGAATTGCCTTTTAATAATATATGAGGTTTAACGCCGTACGAACTTTTCAAAAAATTTCGCGTGGGAATTTGATTATAAGTTTTGTCTTCATATCGTCAATAAAATTTGACTGTTGAGCCTTTCTCTTGTTAATTCAGAACAGAAAAACTAAACATTTTGTATATGAAACTTCGGATGTACTATTTGTATCTACTTATACTTCGTATTGTAAAACGGGCCACAATCGACTTTCAATAACTCAGTGAAATGATTTAAACATTTTTTTTAACATTCGTCATAGAATAAATTGATTCAATAGTTTGCATGAAGTAAAGCTGTAAAGTTTTCGTGACAACTTTTCTTAATCTGTGTGAAGTTTACGACGATGTTCTAATTGGATTCAGACTGGCGTTCAAAACTTAGATTTGCTTTGCACATATTTAATTAACGTAAAATCACTTCACACCTGTCGTCGCTTAATAGACTTATTACAGACAATATGGGCTATTAATTATAAATCTTTGTAAGTATTTAACCATACATCAATTAAAAAATGTCTTTAAAGATTAGAAAAATTCATGCATATTTTTTGTTTTTTTTTTTAAATACTTGATCGGAATCATTTATATATTTGATCGGAATCATCAAAATATTTTCCAAAAAGTTATTTTCTAATTATATATATATATAGTTTTAAAAAGTAAATAAATTTGGATGACTGACAGTTCTATGTATATTCAAAGAAAATTTAGTATTAAATAAAAATTTAGTAATTTATTCATGGAACAGTAAAATTTCTACGAGTACGGTAATTTAATTTCGATACACTTACAATAATTTTAAATATTTCATTTAGTGAAATAAGTCTTATATTGTTTAAATGAGATATGGTTAATTAATTTTATTTGTATCTTTTGAACTTGGAATCCAATGGTATATATTAAATATTTTCCTATATTGAATCTAAAGGAATTGACATGGCTTTTGATGCTTTGATATTGAGTATTGAGTGAACTGTGACGACAAATAGCACGCAATTGACTTTGTTGAATATACTGGGGGCGTAATTGTTTGACGACCGTCACCGTAAACAATAATAATTCATTACAAACCCACAGCCTACAATCCACCAACGTCCTCCGAGTACACACGTAGGGATTTATAGTAATACAATGTTTCAGTAATATGGTTACACATATATAATACCACTTCAAAGAAATTACTAATTGTACGTCATTGAAAATATATTATGGTTTTTTATTAATATCTCATCTTGTTGGTACATCTATATCTATATATTAATACGTGACGAGAAAACTTATACCCCTTTTTAATTATATTGCGCGCACGAAGAAGTATATAATATTTGCCGTAATTAAAGTTTATATGGGGAATGGATGGCGAAAGCTGAAACTTTTATATATATATATATCAATATATTAATACATGAAGAGAAAACTTTGTATCCCTTTTTAAATTTATTACTCGTGCGGAGGGGTATGAAATTAAACAGTGTGTCTTATACTTCTCTGAACGTCAAGTCCTATTTTTATTACCGTTTGTTTGATTCAATTTAAACAATAAAAAATTGAAACTAACAATGGATTGTATCAAAAAATTAATACGAATAAACACTGTAATTTTGTTCTTTAAACCGTTACCAAAATTAAATTTAAAATTTCGGAGGTAGTGTAGAGAATTAAGGCAAACAACAAACGTTAGTGACCTATTTGTAGATGCTCTCAGCTGACGTAATAGAAAAAATTGAAAAAAAATTTAAATAGAGGTAAGTATACTTTTTGACAAAAGAACCTCAATAACATTCAGGCTTTAAAATGTAATACATTTCAGTAACATTTCAGGTCTTACTTAATTGATTCCCTATTAACAGTGGTCCTTTAGGCCACTTTAATGAAGCGATAAAATCTTACTGTTTTCCATTCACATGCAGATTAAATATTTTTTACGCCTCTATTCACAGTACCGAATTATTATTTTTGATTATCGGGCCTTGAGATACAAAATATACATTTGAAGGAATTTTCAAGATTTTTCAATAAAAAGTAACGAAATCGAAAGATTGGGGCGGTTTCTTTCTCTTTTTGCATTTAAATATAAATCGAATTTTATTTTTAAGTGGACATGATTTCAACACACTCGAAATATAAATTTTATAAAAACTGAACCGTTGTCGCTCACTTAAATGAGATACTGTAGATACAAGTATCCTGGAATATATTAGATTCATGTTCCACTCATGTTCCCCCACTTTTTCCAGCAATATCTGAAATGATATAGAAAGTTCTCGAACGTCTCTATATATAAAAAGTGCCGCATCCTATCTTCTTTTCATTTAGCAACTTAATTTCGGTTCATAAACAACAAACGGAAAATGACAATTTCATATTGAGAACGTAGAGTAATTATGCTTCATGAATTCCATTCAGAGCATTAAATAAGCAAAGCGGTACGCAAAATATGCCTAAAAGTGGGCGACAAATGATAATTGTGTTACCATACAAATTATTAAAAGAAAAATAGTAAAGCATTGAAAATTATTTAGTAACTCAGATTTATTCCAACTTTTAATCTGGTTGCCTTAGAAACCCATAATATGCCCCCTTCTTACAACAAGGAGGCCTTCAAAATCCTGCTAATCACCTCACGTGTCTAGTAATTACCGTTTCTATCTAATTGGATAAAATACTGTTCCTTATCATTGTGTCATTTAAGGCCTCCATTTTTTTGAAAACTCATTAAACAAACACGCTAAATAACTCACTTACCAGTCCACACTCTATCACGCCACAGTGACCAAATAAACCACGTTTTAAAGTTTTTGGTTATTCTACTCTAATATTAAAAGAATACATCTCTCCGATAAAACTATAAGCGAATCGTCATGTTTACTGCAGTGGAATAAAAAACGATATATATCCTGCGTTTTGCAGCCGAAGAAACATTTAGAGTTTTCTCTTGAGGCGAATCTATAGAAACTGGCACAGAATACGCCAAACCTAGTCAGCAACTACAAAATGTAATAAACGATAATTGCCCATGTCTTATTTAATCGCTCAAATAAATCGGTGTAAAACGATCTTGCAATTTCAACCTTGGAATCGTCCGAGTTGACCTCCGACTACCAATGATCACAGAAGATCTTTAAAAACGTCCCATTCTGTCAAAAATGGACTATTATGCCAAAAATTCAAAATGCAGCAAACCTGCACTGAAACTTCCACTCTGTGTTCAGACGAAATTTGCAGCCCATTCTGCGATCACAAAATTGGCAAGTAAAAATCCGCTGGAACCAATAACGCATCCGTAGAGTAAACTTTGTAGGCTTTGTATGGAACCTAAAATGCTGCGCGCTGCGACCTAAACTCAATTTGCCTAATTTTCTGGATCCCAACACACCACAAAACTAACACCTACACAGACGGCGAGTAAGCCAATATACCAAGGTATACATCAGTTTGAGGGTCGATATATTCAGCTTCTTGCCAGCCCCAGCAAACCAGGCCGTGGCGTGAAAAAAAAACCCTGGCATTCTTACCAAGTTACCATGACTGATGTAAAGTTGCACCGTGAATCAAGTATATCACAAGGAAATGACCTAGTCCGGGACCAGGACACACCAATCTCGAATCTAGCCATCACCACATTAGCTCCCTCGCTAGCCTACTCTTAAAAAGGACAACGTTAAACTTTTTAGGGGCAAAGCTTACTGTTAGTGCTCTAATCATCAGCAATATGTCATGTATTTATACGATGGTAAAGGGATTTTGTGATTATGCAATTGAACATAATATTTCAAAAGATAAAACTAAGAAACGAGGCTTGTGTATAGCCTCTGTTCACTGTTTTCGGTACCTCAATATCTCCGTTCTTGTCCAAATGCCATTCCCCAGGACTAAAGTGCCGAAAAAATAGTTAAGCATCAGACATGGTCAAACGTACCAGAAATATTCAAGAAAACTTAGAAAATCTATTTGTCCCGGCTCGGGTATTTGTAGGGCCCGAAATCGCTAGGCAACTTTCCATTAGCCTTCAGTATGAATTTTAGCCTCCCCGCTTTCCATACTTTGGAAGACAGGGGATAAGGACCACAAGTATCTTGCGAAGATAGTGGTCAAAAGTCGGAAGTATCTCATGCGCCGAAGTGTCCTAAATATGCTTAACAATCCTATTATCGATCCTGCGAATCTGGTTCTAGGCAAGGTTCTTTACTATGTCGCTTAATTCTGAGAGACGTAGCGGCGGATTAGAGCTACGAAGTCAGGTATGCTTATTTCATTGCTGATACGTTGTTTTTAGACAGCGTCAAGTTCCAGATCGTCATTATAGAAGAATGATGTCAAAAGCTAATCTAGGGTAATTAGATAGTGACAACGAGGCAACGAAGTAAATAAATTATAGAGAATATATTATTATTGTACATAGTATTTAAAGAAGTAATGTATGGACAAAATAAAATAACAGCAGGAAATATCTATTGTTATTTTATTGGTTGCGAACATATTTGATGCATTTTTTAGATAACAAGGCTTTTGGGTATTTTTGTATAAAATAGGAAAGGCAAACGCAACATATTGCTATGTACTTCACTACTGTTTTTACCTAAAATGACTAACCTATTATATGTAGCCGCGTATTAACTTTTTGGTTTATTTACCTACGACTGGCACTCTAGAAATGTGGGACGCTCTAATTAATTTATTTTGAATGCCAAGGACGAAAGGAAATAATTTATATCTTCATTTGCTGTTTTCGATAAAGAATAAATTCAATGGTAAGTGTGACGTTAAGAAACTACATATACAATGTCCATTCCCAGGCAAGCAGATAAAATAAGACTAAAAATTTTGCTTTGCTTTATACAACAGATTTAAAATATTAGAATCAGATGACATATAACTGCTCGAAAACTATAATCAAAAGACGGAGTCTAATATTTAAGAATGTGACTTAATGCAGTGTCAAAACGTATAGGAAAAAATATTTAAACACGAAATTTCAACATAAACATTATTTAAATTTACCGAAACCTTCATTTGAACCTAAACTTATTCCAAATTATTCGTCGTAATCACCCGATACCGACCGGCGCATTGACAACTAAGATATTCCGTTAATCATGTCAATTACTAAATTTTTGTTTACGCTACTAAAATTTTTGTTAAATTTTGGAAGTGGTAGTTTGTGCTTTGTTGTCATGTAAATAAATGTATACTCTCTTACTAAATATGTTTCCCCTTTTATTTAGTACAACTGAAAGTCTTTGTGGAAAAGGAAAGTAATACTTATAACTAAAAGTATTTTTTTAGTACTAAAAGTATCTCTTCAACATTTTCTTAAGAAATTTAATTGTTAAAATAACATATTGAATATATTTGGCGTTAATTTTATAGAAATATATTATTCACAATTAAATGAAACTACGTGATGTAGTATTATTTTTACTTTCTTTAAGTTCTTTACCACGACCTAGGTTTCGTTGTATTACAAATCTTTGCTAATAGTAAAGATTCTTTGGTAAAAGCCCTCCTGAAGATGTAATAATCCTCCTGTACCTTAGATATTAAATGTATATAAAATAAATAACATATTAATAATGTATAATTAATGTAAAGCTTTATTTAATTGTTGTTACAAATATATATCTTCTTTTGCCTAAATACTTAGCTCAATAAGTCTGCGAACAAAAAACTTCAAATTGGGTACCAAAAGATAATTTAAAAAAGGCCCCAAAAATGGAAATAATTTTGCAGATATTTAACAAGCAGAAAACCATAAAGATAGGAAGCTTGAAATATGAAATTATCAAGACAACTTTAACTATATTAAAATCCAAATCCACCTTGCATATTTCTTAGAATATTAACGAAACGCTAAATTAACATAAATTTATTTTTATTAGAAATTACCTAATTTAAATAAATTTGTTTTCAACACAACAAACAGCTCAGTGTTCCCATACGTTAAATTGCAAGCAACAGTATTAAATGAGTAATTTTATTTTTATGGCAAAAATCTACTCCACGCCACTGAGTATATTTAAACGATTAACAACTTGCAAAGGTTTTTTCAGCTTATTATAATAAAAAAGTAAGTCCAAAATATAGTTGCGACTCGGAAATATATTAACAAGTAAAATTTTAAACCTAATAACCTAAATCAATTTTCTCATCATTGTAATTCTATAAGAATTACAATATATATTTGACAATAAATGATGAGAAAATTGTAAACTAAAATAATCAACGTCGTATGCTACGCACGTTTGGAATGTGATACGTTTTTCAATTTTCTGTGTGAAACGCTATCACATTTAAAGGCACTACACTTAACCATTTTTAAGAATATGTCTTCAATAAATAATTTGCGTAAATATTGAAATTACAAACAAAATATAAAATTCGACCAAATTGGCAATTCAGCTGTCAATATGGTGTTCTGGCCACACAGAAAATTTAGAGTCTCGAGTTAAGAAAAAGTGCGACACATATGCAATCTCACTCGAACTGTTACAAATAACGACGAAAAAAAGAAACGAAAATATGTCGGTTAATATGATCTTCGCTGGATATTACCCGATTATTTATATGCCACCTGCTTCTTAATATTATAAATCTATGCTTTATACATATATATTCTCGTAGTGGTTCTTATGCATGCTTTTCTGTTGGCAATTTGAATAATATATTTACAAACATTTTTTGATATTGAAAAACTATTACAATAATATTTTTTTCATAGGCCTATGAAAAAACGATTGATGCGAGTCTCCAGTAGAAACTCTGATGTTCAGGGTTGAATCTCATCAGTCATGATTTTGTCTAAACCGTGAGTCTTGAGGATTTGCTTTTAAATTAATTAGTATTGGGGGTCTCTGGCACAGACTCAATTATTGACCTCCGAGTTCTGACTCCTCAGTCCTGGTGCTGCAGGGAGGTACTTCCTGCTTAAATCATGGGACTTGAATATTTTCCGTCCTCAAATTAATGTTTTAGGAGTAAATTTGAAATCCCACCACTGAACGCCAGATTACAACTCCTTAGTATAGGATTTCAATTCCTCAGCCTGATGCTGCAGCAGCATGGTGTGTTTTACGTGTGTTAACTCATATCTTCGACATCGATCATGAAATTTGGATATTTTTTTAATATGAAAAGACCCTAATATTGCATCACTAAAAATTGGTTACAATTTGTGCATGGACCTTGAAGGTATACCACCAAATTCCCCAACAATTAAAAGCACAGTTGCCGTGATTGAGTTTTCATCATATAAGTCTTATGATAATTTAATTATAAAGTTCCTAAAGTTTTGACTGGACAGACGATAGTAAGAATTTGCTGTTTAGCGAAATCAGGATACAGCGCTGAAATCAGAAGAGATGACAAGAATTCTTTACTTTTGTTATTAAATCATCATATTTGGATTGATTTCACTTGCATGAGCAAAAAAATATGAAAAGAAAGAGGTGTATATATATATATATATATATATATATATATATATATATATATATATATATTTATACATATATGATCAACGGGAAGTACCCTATATATTATTGTCAACAATTGGTTATATTAAATGTAAATTAGAGACAGTTTATAAGTAAAAGTTATTCCTTATATTTTCAAACCATTTTTATATATTCAGACGAAAACTTCTTTATATTTTCAAAGGATAAAAGAGAAATAAAAACGTTGAAAGAAATGTTGAGTTATTAATTTAATGTCAAAAATTAGGAGCAAATAAAGTATGTAAGTATAAAGAAAGAAAACAATATTATTGCTCCAAATGAAGAAAAATGTATTGAGCAAATCTTGTGTAAATTTAATAAAAATGAATGTAAATACTCCTAGGAGAAAAAAATTATTTGTTTATGTAAAATGGAAACTCTAATATCCGTATCATGAGCATATAGCTTAATGTACTTGGTTTTTCTTACTAGACCTTATAGTTCCTATTCAAAGAATATCTGTCAGTAAAATAACTGTTGCAGTAATGAATATTGGTCGTATACAAAAATATTATTAAAATATTTGAGAATAGATAAGAGTTATGGTCTAAAATATTATGAAAGTACGTGGTTACGTCAATATTAAAGTATATGTTGATGCGAACTGGGGAAAATAAAGTTGTTAACAGAAAATCACATTCGGATTACGGTTTTAAGTTATCAGGCTTAGTAATTTCTTGGTTATGTAAAAGACACAAAATCTATAGCTTTCTTACATAGTATATGGTTATATCAGGATCTTATAAAGAAGTTGTATATCTAAGAATCTCATAGTATGAAATAACTAATTAAATGTAAACATTAAATGTTTATAATGGTGATTAGAGTACGCAATAGTTGTAAGTGAATCACATATTTAATATAGAGAGGATTGTTTTCATTTTTGTAGAAAAGTATACATATATATATATATATATATATATATATATATATATATATATATATATATATATATATATATATGTGTGTGTGTGTGTGTGTGTGTGTGTGTGTGACGTAATCAGTATGACGTACAGATCTATAGATAATGTGAAAGAAAAGCAGAAAGGTCTCACTGTCGTTAATGCCATACTTTATATTGTAACTTTTCACAACTAATCTTGCACCACAAAGCAGCTTATTTTCACCATCACATATTTACTTTAAGACCCACTTATCTTTAATAAGATTAATTTGGAACATCTGCGTACTCCTAAGTACAAATATATTCACAGCGTTGCATTTCTTGCGTACAGCCTGCAACCATTGCTCCTTTTCTGGTACTTATATCGCTCCTTCATATCTAATATATTTGCCTTTTCCAAAGCAAATATATTAGAAACCATTTCTCTCCGTTTTTATTTTTTATTAAGCCGATAACACAATCGAACCTATTACTCTTTGAATACTTCCAGTGGAACCATTCAAGTCTTTTACAGGGTACATTCTTATCATTTGGATTGTCAATTTGAGTGTAGTCCTCACTGAATTTTCCAATTCATCGTCAGTAACTTATTCCATCAATTTGTACGGATTTGTATTATTCAGTATAAAGTTCTGTTTCATGAAGAAAAAGACGAATTGTTACGGGAAATGAAGCTGAGATGCCCATTATTTTTTATTACTTTTACTCACAACTAAGTTCGGTAACTAAAAAAATAAGAAAACATGAAGTCATTAAATATTATCATTTAGATTAAGACATTATTACGATAGTTTAAAGGCCGGAGTAGCTAACGATTGGTTACTTTTACATTTAGGGTGGATGTAAAGAATTGATCAGAAAAGGAATAGAAGAAAATATTAATTTCGTTTCTTTATCTTATATGGTATATTTTTATTACAATAGCCAAGATCCGGCAGGTAAAATCTGATTTAAATTTTTATTCGTTTTACAAAATTTATACATAAATACAATAACAAGTAATAATTGAGAGAATCTGAAAATAAATTGTTACAATACAATTCTCTTATGCTCATTATTTATTTCCATCTGGAACCGTGGGTAAACTTCATGGTTTTCTAGACCTAATAAGGTGATTAGAGATCGTCGTTAAAAGTTACAGTAACTCGCAGTTGATCCAGAAAGTTCAATAAGCTTCATTGGTCGCAGCTGACCCCAATCCTTCTCAATAAGGCTCATTTGTGGACCCTTTTGATGCCACCGTAATTGAGCGACGTTTACTGGTAGCCTCGCATCAGTTTTTTGACGAGTTGCCGAACCAAAATCAGTTATTGAATTTTGAGTAACTTTATTGAATTATTCCTAGCGGAAGTTATTATCTTCAGGACGTTGCTACTTTTAGAATAAAAGAAAAGAGATATTTTTTTTACATTATTAACATATTAATATAAATGAAATATTTTGTTTCTACATGCATAAACTCTTAAACAAAATATCACATGAACGTGTATTGCATACATGAGTGCATGAGTGCGTACGAGCGTGTATGTATACGTGTGTGCGTGTATATAAAATATTCTAACAAGGAAATTTAAAAATTCATAGCACTTTGTTGATTTATGCATAGAGTACATATAGGTATGAAGTACGCAATTCCTGTGAAAATTCGCCCTGAGAAACGATATAAAATAACATCTCTATGTTCGTCAAGTTCTCAAGTTCATTTCGTAATACGCTAATTCGAAAAAATAAAAGAAAATTGCAATAATTTTTTTTTCTTTCTTTTGAAATCTAGTATATTACAGCCAACATTTTCTATTATTTATACAGCGATTACAGGTTGACACAATTTATCAAATATAAAATTAGTTAAAATTTTTAATTTTTAAGTGTAAATCGATTTTTCACGCATATAAAATGTCAACCAAGGTATTTTTTTCTTTTGACTAACATTTGCGTGGCGTTTTATTACTTTCAACTAAATGTTTATCCCCTCTGAAACCATATTGTCTTATTATCATATTTACCAGTTATTTCAATATTTAAAAAGTTCCAGATTACTATGCAGATAGACGTAAACAGATTTCCTATGATAAGTTTTGACTTATTCTTATATGAGAATACATAAGGGATAGACAACTCATTTATTAAAATGTTTATTTTTAAGGTTACAGAAAAAGAAAATAGAAACATTTTTGTAATTAATATGATGTATAATTCCACACGCCAAATGTAAAAACTCTTGGTTTAATAAGATGTATTTTGACGAGAAAGACCTTTCAAAACAACAATGAAATTTTCCTAAAAACTAGTTTACTATTATCACCATATTACATGTAGAAAAGGATATAAAAGGTATGTGCAAATGACAAGTACTAACTGTAAAGAGAGGGAATGTTTTGCAGAATTTTTTTGTTTATTTTTAAATAATCACAAAATTAATTTTGTGTCCAATTTCTTCATTTCTCCCACAAACTTTTCAATTTAAGTTTCAGTATTGTATTCGAGCGAATAATAGGAGTGAGAAAGGTATAGGACGTTTTATTGAAAGTATCAATAAAGGCTAAATAACCGCAAAAAGGGAAAGTTGAAAAATTAAACACGGAAACGCACCTAACTCAAGATATTCTATGTTGTACTAAGCCTTATTTTCTTTCAGTAAGGATGAGTGATCACGTATTTTCGATTTTTAATCGTCACTTTTATATATTTTTAACATACAAAAAAATGGTCTACAAGTTACGCAGGTAGTTCCTTTGCACGATTCGAATTATTTTTTCTTTGGACATTTTATTTTTTATGAGGATAATGGAAATTTCAACCGGCTCTGGTGATAAATACGGTGTATAAATAACTATCGAAACTATGTTAGATAGTGAATGACTTTATGTCTTATAAATTTGCGGTGTCAATTGTTGTCGATATTGAAGCAGTGTTATTATGAAACATACAATTACTGGTAGAAACGCAGTCCCAGTACTGCGTGTGCTACCGTGATTACGTACACACTTAGGTAATTACAAAACATAATATTTTTAATTAGTGTTTTAATAATCTGTTTGGAAATAATAATATAGTTTTTGATCATGTAAATATATGTATAATCTATTACATAATATAGTGATATATTAAGATTATTTAAGATGAAAAACATGCAATTTGTCCAGTTTTTCTTTTTATACAATTAAAAATTATTCATAACATTTTAAAATTCAAAGCGTTTTAAGAACATGTTTTGTATATGATACTTTTGCATTTTTGAATATCTAGGCGTGTGTGAATAAGCAATTATGCCTAGGCAGGTCTCCGGTTTTTAACTCAAGTAATATTGAATTACCACTTTAAAAAAAATACAGGGCTTCGAATATCCACCCTATAAGGAACGAGGTACTCGTTTTCACTCTATTTTTACGCTAATAAAATCGAACTACTTTACGACCTATATTTATAAAATTTTTTGGTTAATAAATGTGCAAATGGCAGGCTAAAAATTATGTTTTCGCCCATTTTCATCCTAGTAACTCAATAAGTTAACAATTAAATGAAACTACGTGATGTAGCATTATTTCTACTTTCTATAAGTTCTTTACTATGACCTAGGTGTCGTTGTATTACAACGTCTTCAGGTGGGGATATTAGTAAATATATTTGCTAATAGGCCACCTGAAGAAGTTGTAATACAACGAAATTTAGATTGTGGTAAAGAACTTAAAGAAAGTAGAAATAATACTATATTACGTAGTTTCATTTAATTGTGAATGTTGAATCTATACAAAATTAACGCCAGATATATACAATATCAATAAGTTAAGTTAGCATTTAATATTATACTTAACGTTACCCATTAAATCTTATGAAATTACATAAATTTTTAAGCAGGCAAAGGATATAAAAAATATTTATTCTTAATTTATTTTCTCGAAAAACTTGTAATTTATTTACAACAAATTAATGTGACAATTACATGTCATTTTTATTATCGTTAAGATGCAGGACATTCTCTTAAAAGCCCACGTATTATCATCCCTTGAAGAAGTACGTTTATTAATTTGACTATCCTTATATGTTAATTTTTTTGAACTCAAACCCTCCTCATTAAACTGTTTTTCCCATAAACCATTTCAATTAATTTGTACAATAACCTGACAAACAAAATGTAGACCCTCTCTCTCTAATTTAAGGAATTCAATATTGGACGGTGATATTTCTAAGTCCGTATATATAAAATACACGGGGAGTAAATTAAAACCTAATCCATTAACTCAGAAACTGCAATTATTTACGGAGTATCGGCAGATTGAAAACATTTTTGGCCGATTTCCTTATGTCCTTTGATTATTAGTGTTTAGGATAACCTAATATTATTGACGAATTGCGAAAAAAATTTTTACCAGAAAATGAGACCAGATATTTTCAATTGTGCCTTAATCTGAAATGATATCCCACTGAAAAAAGATCTATGGAAAAACATTCCAACTACGCCTTTACATAAAATTTCATCACTGAAAAGGCTAAAATGCAATGACCTACGGACAAACTCACAGAAGTAACGAAATTATAAATACAATAGGAATTATAAAAATGTTATACAAAGAATAATTTGGATAGTATCCAGTTAAATAAAGATGAAATATTAAATACAAACTGTTTAAAAGTGAAACTTGTAGCATTGTAACATAAAATGTACGAAATTTATAGAGTAAATATATTTTGCGCGAAATGTGGCACATTCACAGCTATTCGCTAATATTAAAAGTTAAAGTTATAAAGTTAAGATGATGTTAATTAGTAGTAACTTTATTTAAAAAAATGGTAAATGAGAGTAGACCTATAATTACAAGTCTTTCTTGCACAAACATTTTATTCAATACGTAAACTTATAAGAGTCCACAGTATTTCCGTTAAATTATTTAAAAAAATTAATATTTTTGCTCCCTATATTCACATTATTTCCTAATATGTTCACATTATTTCCTACAATAACTTTTCCAAAAATGTCGTGAATTTTTAAAAAACTTTCAAATGTATAATGATCAGAATAGTTTTCCAGCAAATATTAGGTAAGTTGCTAAGAACGTCCTTTTTCCTTTTTTGATCTTGGCAATTTCAGGGATGTGGCCAGAAAGGGAAATTTTTTATGGGTATTTTTAGCCATGTTTGTAGAATTGTCTCACATTAAAAAAATTGTAAAAATTTTGATTGTCAACTATTAATACGAGTATTTATGTGAATTAGTATTCTCTACCACTAAGCTAAATTCAAGTTTATAGATCGGACACGAGAGTGATTTTATGAAAGACCCAACTTTTCTTCTTAAGGCCACTTTTAATATTATAAAATATATGAAAATGAAAAAAATCTGTAAACACAACTTGCTTGTGTACGCTTTTTGTTTTATTAGTGGTTCTCATGACGCTTTAAAAATGAAAATGAAAGATTTTACAGCGCAGCATATTTACAATTACACTCGTTTCATTTAATTTAAATATTAACAAAACAAAAATGATCAATCCAAATTAGAGAATAAATTCGTAATTTGTACAATAATTGATTAAGTGATTATGATTTATTTAGGTACTTAACTTTGGCTCATAGAGTGCAGGATAGAGAGCTGGTGACATTTAATTAACTTGGATAATTACGGCCATAACTATACATCTAATAGAAGTAAAAACAATCTCTAATGAAACGAAGATGTTTATTCCAAATTGTACAAAGAGATATACAACGGATTAATTCAATCAATGAAAATATCTTGAAAAGAGGTCTCAAGATATAAAGAAATATGCATTAACTCACATATTTACCTACGCGTACATATAGTATACATTTAACCTCTTTGTTAATTGCTGGTGACTGGCTTCAGTGTAAAATCTTCGGGACTGAGACTCGATCAGTTCAACTGATAATTTGTAATAAATAGCAATGTCATGTTTATCTTTACGGGTTTAGACAATGGTATTTGGTTTGATTTTTAGTTTACCTTACATACAATTAAGATCTTGTTTTCAGGAGCCACGGAAAGATTGGTTTCAGTATTTTGTGGTTGCCATAGGGCTATAATATAGTTATAATACTAATTTTTGTCTATGTTGGAAAAATAATGAAAATACATATTTTAATTTAATTTGTAGTATTACATCTGGATATAATGAAAATTATCACGAAAATTTGGCTTGGGCTTGAAAGTTATTGTACACCAAAAAGTGTACTCGCTATTTATGTATTAGTCAATTGATGTCTAAGTAGTATTTATTTTCGAACGGTCGCGTTCTTCTTACACGTCTTTACGCATAATTTTTTGTGGCTTATTTTAATATTTTTGTGAACCAACATAAGCAAAATAGAAGTAATAAATTGTTATTAAAGAAAGGCAATTCTTTAAAATTAAACATTACATAAAAATACACATTTGTATTTCCGGTTAGTCATACACAATATTATAAATTTATTTAAGTACCTAACCTTATTTAAAAATATTTAAATGTGACCTTTATGTTAAAGCGGCACTTCCCGGTTTCCAATTTTAAATATTTTCTTTAAATTTTCCTTAATCCTTCTGATAAAATTTTCACTCGAACTCATGATGACGTTCTTTATTTACTACATTCTCTTGTCTTAATAAATTTGTTTTCTTTATCTATCTACAAATTAAATACTTTTGTATACATTCCGATATTGTTAAAAACTTTCTTCATGGAGCATGAAAATAATTGAATTACACATTACTTTTTTCTGTGAAAAAAACAGTATACAAAACACCGTCGTACATAAATATAAATCACATTTTGAATATTCCGTACCATATGTTGAACCTTTCTTTTGTTTGGCAGGTTTTCTAAAACAATTTTGTATCTTAATAAAGACAGTGTACCTACTGAACGACAGCCATAGGGCGAAATAAGATTTTAACGCCGCCTTAAATAAGTTTGTTGAAATTTTTCCAAGCTTGATACACTACTTTCTTAACTTTTTCCCGACAGTCTGAAAGCTGTGTGAAAGAAACTTTAAACTTGCTTAAAACACAGAAGTCATTTTTTTAGTTTATACTTTCGTTACGTGAACTAAGTGTATACATATATATATATGTATATATATATATATATATATATATATATATATATATATATATATATATATATATATATATACATTATTTGAAACTTAATTTTGGTACAAATTTTTAGTGTTTTGCGTTGGGAAAAGTGTAAAAGGATAAGTGCCAATATTGCCACATTCTATCCAACCGAAATAACTATACTAGAATAATTTAAAAAGTGTTGGACTGATGTAGATTAAATGTGAATTAACAATTCTTTTTAATTACTCAAGGATAAACAAAAACATTTGGTACTTTTGACAATTTGTAAAATAAGACAGCCTTTCTTTGAAAACGCTTTCTGTACGATTTTCAAAACACGTTAAATACATTCACAAATAGTTATTTTATTCACTTTATTTGGTTTGAAAAATTTACTTCAAATCAATAAATATATATAATGTTTAAATCACCATTAAAAAATTCTCTAAAATCTAAATATTTTGCCTTTTCCAAAAATGTATTTCTTTAAGAAAAAATGTTAAAATATATATCAACAACAATCTTTGTTATAATATAAAATATACAATACGTAATTTATTTTACTGCTCAGTTTTATTTAATGCGTTATTAATTTTTTCCTCTATATTTTTTTTGGCAAACGATGTTAAAGTAATCGATGATCTACAGTAAGAAATATTTTTGATAGTGGTCTCTATCGATCAGAATATTTGATGTGAAGCATCTTCTGTTTTTTCTAATAAATAAAAAAAGTTAAGTATAGTAAAAATGTACTCTTAACTTGAATCATATATACTCTGTATATATATTTTACGGGAATATTTACATAAGTACAAATTTCTTTTATAAAAAGCTTTTAAAAACAATTTTTTATAATTTTAAATAATTTGTTTTCCTCGGACGATCGGAAATATGAAATATATGTTCCAATTTTAACTAGCAGACTTTTAAAGCTGGCTTTTATCAGGTTTTAATTTAATTTTGCGATCCGATTTAAGCTTGTAGTTTAAATAAAGAAATATGTCCTAAGGAACATGAAACTAGTGTGAAGAGATAATGGACCTAGCACGAAAAAAATGAGCCATTGAAACCGTGATTCAATAAAATTCAATACGAAGTCAGGTCAAAATGAATTATGATTGATCGGAACAAAATAATTTGGACGTCACTTTTGAGACTTGATTAACAAGAAATCAATGAAAGTGAACTATCAAAGGCAACTGTAATATAATTATACTAAGCCACATAGACTGCTAGATTGAGTATAAAGTCAAAACTTCAAAAGTGCAGCCCAAGAAACTTTCCTCTTTGCTTTGGAGTCGTGCTCAGTGATTTTTTTTGCATTTATAAAAGATCAAGTTAATCAGCATCACATAAACGATATTTTATTTTACTATACATTTAAGAGCGATTAAGTCTACGGTTTATTAAATTACTGTCTTCTATTCTCTTTTGGTTTTATTTAAGTAGCTGTTGATTATATTCAAAATTGCGGAAAATTATTATATTACATATAAAATATATAGTTCCATAAAACAAACATTGTGCGTGTTAGCTCCGACGCGGCACTGTAGTTTACTCCTTAATTACGATTATCTAGAAATGTATAAAATAGGTAACACTGTATATAAATATAAATATCAATATCATCTATCAATATACCTCTTACCGTTAAGCCAGCCTTCATAAGAAACGCATTCGCACGACTGTTTTTTCGTTGAATTTCGTTTGAAAAACTGGTCTCCATGAATTTTTTTTAACTGGTAATACGTCGTCTGTTCAAAAAGTATCGCGAATTTTATATTTTTTTAAAAATTATTTATTTATTCATGAATATCAATTTGGTCCCCTTCAAAATAATCCCCATCAGATATTATATACACTTGTGCCAACGATTTTTCCAATCCTCGAAGCACTTCAAAAAATCATTTCTTGTGATCTTGTTCAGCTCCTCCTTCGATGCTGTTTTATCTCCTCAATCGTGGCGTAGCGTCATCTTTTCATGGGCCTCTTCAGTTTTGGGAACAAGAAAAAGGTCAGTGGCCAGGTCGGGGGAATACGGTGGCTGCGGCACCATTAGTGTGTTATTTTTGTAAAAAATTCGATACAACCTATATCCTTTCTAAACATTGGTGAAAGAATTTTAGAAATCGGATGAGTAGTTTCGGAGATTACTTCCTATATTCAAATTCACAAAATTTAACTTTTTAACGGGACAATACACAACCCATGTACATTCTGAAGGTCTTTCCTAAATACTGGCGAAAGAATTTTTTATTTCAGATGAATAATTTCGGAGATTATCTTTTTAAAATTACTTTTTTAAAAAAGTAATTGTTTTTAATGTATACTTTTTTTAACGGGATAATATGCATCCTATGTCCATCCTGAAGGTCCTTTCTAAATGTTAGTGAAAGAATTTTGGAACTCAAATGAGTAATTTTGTAGATTACCTCCTACATCCAAACTTACGAGCTGTTGCACTTTATTTAACGCTCTGATCTTCTGATTCTACTACTCATAAAACTTCATACCAGGCGCTATATATGAATTGATTCTGAAGTAGTAAACTCCAAAAAAAAATGCAAACAAGGAAACTAAAAATTAATTTACGTTATCTACATAGAGATGCAGTAAATACAATGTTCACCATCAAACAAGTAGTTTGAACTTATAACTTAAAGAATTTGACCATCCTAAAAATTTCGTTAAAACATAATAGTTTAATGAATCTAATATATAGATTTAGGTTCAAGAAGAAAAGTTAGCAAAAGTCCTAAAAACATTTAGTGATATATTTGGCGTTAATTTTGTAGAAATCCATTATTCATAATTAAGCGGAACTAAGTGACGTAGTATTATTTCTACTTTATTTAATTTCTTTATCACGGCCTAGGTTTCTTTGAATTACAACATCTTCAAGTAGTCAATTAGCAAAGGTCTATCTTTACTAATTGTCCACCTGAAGATGTTGTAATACAACGAAATCTAGGACGTGGTAAAGAATTTAAACAAAGTAGAAATAATATCACATCATACATTATTATACATACACACATACATACACAAATACGACACATATTTTAAAATTCCAGTCGAATTTTTAGAAGTAAATGAACAAAAAATATGATGATGAATGGGGTCATATCATTTCATAATATTAAATTATTTTTGTATTAAAGAAACTAACAAGCTTTAAAATAGAGCTAGAGTTTCAGCACGGCACATTTTAAAGGGAAAAAACTAAAACGTGAAAATTTTATGAAGTAAAATATTTGAAGTTTTAATTACCTTAATCTCTTATAATAAGTCTAGTAACCATTTTTAATGATACCTGTTTTTTTAAGAACAATCCGGCATTTATTTCCAGCAATCCAATATTAATTTTATATTTATAACATTTATTTTGGAGGTTGAAAATACTTAATTTACAATTACCGAAAAATATTAATACGTCACTAAGAATAAGGGATTTTCGGAGTAACATAGGGGGTTTTCAAATTAATTTTAGAGGGAAAAATTTAAAAGAGGCTGCATTGACTCGGGCTGTTCTTATTGATTCATGGAGTGTATAAAGTCACTAATTTTCAATAGTATACCTATTAATAAATTCGAGTTAGAAGAATGAAAATTATAAATGATAATTTAAGATAAATTCAATTAATTCTTTTTTCGATCGCCTTCTTTATATTCAAGATGTAAATTTATTACAATTACGGAGAGCCTCATGGTTTAATTACTTTGTGTAAAAAGAATTGCCATTATAAATTCTTTTTAGCAATTAATTCATTATTTTAAATTATTTTTATGTACACAAAATAATCAAATTAAAATTATATGGCTGCTATTTTTATTAATTACAATTAATATTCTTTAACGAACATTAATTTATCGGAATAAAATGAAAAGAATGTAATAACATTTGTGTTAATTTCTTCTCACGCTATTTATTAAAAATATTTGTACCATTTCTTAACAATCGGAGCAATTCTATTTATGTCATTTAATATACGGAATGTTCATTTACCATTTTGAAAAAGTAATCTATTTTATGAAGGGCTAGCGGTTTAACATAACTTTTAGTTCCGTCAAAATAGATAATTTCATCACTTTAAAATATTATATATCGCGTTGCCTAATATGAGGAATGGAAGGCGCTACTCCCCTTTTGTGGGATGGAGTTAAGAAAAGAAAGATAGATTATATCTGATAACTCTATAAATATAGGTTGAACCAATTCTAAGTAATTATTTTTAAACGTATTTAAAAAGCAGGAAATTTAGTTGAGCTGAGAGCATTTATCACTACATTGTAGGCAAACAGTTTGAGGTTAGCCTATTACGTATATTGTTGTTCCTTTTAGCTTGGTCACCGGAAATTAAATAGTTCCATATTGAATTCTAATCCAATCACTTTAACAGTATAGATGATTGATATGAGCTCCTTCTAATTGATCCATTATTCAAATTAATATCATTTCGTGCTACTAAATATTTTAGTGCCTTTTTTTGTAAAAAAATCCATGTATTTAAAATTGTTTCATTGACGTAAATACTTTCACTAAAATGCTATCATACATTACTCAGAAATACACCAGAAACATTTTGTAAAATAAAACATTTGCTATTTTATTCCTATTATTATTTTTTTATATCCTTGTTTATAAATAATTTTTTATTTGTTTGCTAGTACCACTTTTGATTAAATATGTAATTTAAATTTATACAGAAATAGAAACTGAACACTGAAATTTATCAATTTTTTGCATGGGACCAAAGAACAATTTTTGTGAAATTTCATTTAATGCCAAGTAAAATTACACTTTACAAAATAAACTAAACACCAAACTTACATTACTTCAAAGATTGTCTTTGAGCTAAATATTGATTGAAATTCCTTTTGTTCATTTACTCATTTTCATGGGATCTTAAAGTTTGCAGTGAAAATGAACAAAAGGAATGATTATTTACTAATTTATTAATGAAGCATTTATTAGTGTTTATTATTTACTACAGTTTTGTTAATAAAAGGTTAAATTTTGATTTAAGAATAAATAATTTATAGGCAGCTTTAGAAAAATTATCTACACTGTATTTGTGATTACCGCCTATGACGTATTTGTTGCTAATATCATCATGACGCATAGATTTAGTTGCTTGTTCTTTGTTTGGTTTTTGCAATAGAAAACTTACATAAAATAACTAATTTTATAACTATAAAGGCACCTCATGATTTATTTAGTCTAATTTTAAATTCTTAAAATATTTTTTAGCAATTTGTCGTTACATTATCGTTACTAAAATGTTTTCTTAATATCTATATATTGAACATTTAGTGATAAAATATATATAGCCAAAAATATAATTTGTACAGAATCCGTTTTCTTACAAAGATTTAAAAAAAATGAATAACAAAGACTTTGTAACTATTCGAAATAATGTATATAGTAAGTTCTCTTTTAATTAAACAAAGAACACAGTGAAAAATTACGTTTTGCAAACGCGCGTTCCTTCCCTGCGTTTCTGCTCCCTATTTTGATTTTAGCATTTAGTTTGTTAAAATCGTTAATTACTTATTCTTAAAAAATAAATAACTACACTGCGTCCGAGTGTATCAACATGATTTACAAATAAACCTAACAGCTCTAATAAATGTCCACATTCCGGCGTATTCAAACTTAGGTGTGAAAGATTTGGTGTAATTTGGTCATTAGAGTTGTTCGTTGGTATAAGTAGAGTTAAATAAAAGAATAATTATCGGTCAAATGAAACTTTTCACCAAAAAGGAAAATTCTGTTTAGGATACTTAATTATTGACGTTGCTTATAATAAAATAATTGTCAGGGGCAGATCAGGTCTCAAGTGTCATATTGTTACAAAACATCCCACTGTACTGATAACTAGTTGGTTCGGCAGACGTTGTTCTCTCCTTTGCAACACAGCTCCACATATCAGGACCAGATGTTGTGATTTAATTTTTTGGTACTATACCAACACATTTACACCCTTAAATAAAGAATTTGTTAGTAAATTGACTACATCGCCCCTTACCAAATTCTACCATATCTGTCAACCATGAGCGTCTTAACAAAACATATAGGTGGCCCGTTCCAGAGGGCCAAATTTTTATTTTGGGTAGAGAACATTGTGATAATTAATTAAAAAAAGTTATTTGAACGAAAATCAGTATTCAAAAAGTTGTGATTTTCTTTGTATTTTTTTGAAAAAATATTTACTCCGGTCACATAAATCAATTTTGTTAGAAAACTATTTCACTTAGACATGGAATTTGGTACAGAATTAGAATAGTCATGCAGCAAACATACGATTTTTGTATTTATTCTTAGCTTCTACTTTTTTTGAAACTTTATACTATTCATGTCATTTAGTGAAAAAATTTTCGAACAAAAGTGATTTACATGGCTAGGGTGAAGATTTTTGAAAAAAGCATAAAAAATGTCGTAACGTCTAAAGTTTTGATTTTCGCAAAATTAGCTTTTAATGACTTATCACGATGTCGTGTACCTAAAAAAGTTTTTGAACCACTCTAAATGGCCAACCTGTATATATTATGTAAATATGGCCTCCATCGCTCAAGTCGTTAAGAAGTTACACGATCACTAGCAGAAACACCAAGAATTTTATATATATAAAATAAATTAATTCCATAAGGTACTCGATAAGGAATAATACTTATATGTCATCGTTTTAAATTGTTACTACTTAGGATTGTACTTTTATATTTTTTAATTACTTGCTGTATTATACTCTATTTTAAATTAAAACCAAATATACCCATTAAAACTTTCACCACACAGTACTCGAAACACTATGTTACATTAAATTTTATTTTCTCCGTGTAATTAATAAATCATCAAATTTTGGATACTTAAGCGAATTTATAAAAGTGAGGTCTAATTCTTATACCAACGAAAGAAAACATTTTTCTCAGCGCCATTATTGAAGACGAAAATAAACTTGTTAATTATCTAAAAAAATGGAAGTCAACAGTTTCGCAATTTCTTTTTCTAAGTAGAAAGTACATTTCACCATTATGTGGAACTAGCGTTAAGAACTGAATGAATAATCTGAGACCTGAAAGTCGTTGTTTAAATTTGAATCATGGATTTATTTATACCACACCTACGTAAAATATGTTTTCTAATTCACATTTTGAGGGAAATGAATAATTCAATACAGAGCAAAAAGTTAATTACTTCTTGCTCTGTATTGAATTTTCTGGTTTCTGATGTTTTTTTTTCTGATTCTGAACATTGATATGCATATGGTAGTTTACATGTTGAAAACCAAACGTTTATCCGTTTCATGCATGATTCACATTTTTAGTTATGTACTATAAATAAAAAGGTACATAACTTATAAATAATACATACTTCCACCCTGTACAAAAATGCACAATTAAACAATATATATCTAAAAATGTTACAAGCTGTTTTTTAAATTTATCAGAAAGGTATTTTTATAGGAAAAAAAGTTAAGAAAGGTAGAATAAAAAGTATATGTTCAAAATCCATTTCATCATGATTACCTTCAATCAAATTAAATTATAAAAAAAACATGCACTTTCGGATCATGAGCGGATTCCAGAGAAAGAAATACCCACATATAATAGCAGCATCTCAAACAATTTTCTCGATAATGTCACTTGTTGTGAAGCCGTGAGTGTCTTTTAAAAAGCTTGACTCGCGGCAATGAATCTTGTCGCCGGTTAAATCATTCAGGGCCGAGAAACAAATATAATGATACCCGCGTTGTCTTTTCCCTGAAGTTCGAAATTATGAAGTAGCTATTTGGAATATTTACGGACATTTCCATAATATATACAAGTGGTTTTTTTTAAATTTATTGTTAATACTGAAAACATAACAATGCAATTTTAAAAAATTGATATTAATTTGTTTACTTTATTTCATACTTTGATATGTTATTTTTATAAATATTTTGCTGTATGATTATCATATTTCTAAATTAAAAACCATGCAGTAGAATATATAATTACATAATTGTATACACAACAAACATTTTTTTTGTGGGCTTATTATCTGTTTGTTTGCATTTTTTTTTCGAACTGGCATCACGTAAAAATTACTGATTCAAGTTGAACAAGTTTATTGGCTTGACGTTTAGTTTTTATTTTATAGTTATATGCGTCTTTAATACTTTTAGCCTCGTTACTCGGCGCTCAGTAATTACACAAATGTATGATGTATCTATGCATATCAATAGATGATGCTACGTTTACGCGGGTAAATAATTCGGTTTTTATAAATCAATTTCAATGACCTACCAGTTTTTTAAATGTTCTTTTTCACCGATAGCAAATGTATATATTTGTTATTTTATTGTATTACTGGTTTACGAAAGCCACACAATGATTTTTATAAATTACTGTGCATTTTTTGTAAACTAGTCACTATAGATATAAAAGTTAAGTTTAAGATATAAAGTAATATTATCGCTTTATAAACAAGGCGATAAAATATGTTCCTTGACAATAAATGACAAATTGTTATTCCTCTCAGATTAAAGAGGTTAAACCAGTATAAATATACCGAGGAGATGTCTTACCACTGATATTAAACATTTTTCGGGTAGTTTTTAGCATTTTTAATAGTAACTTTGGGCACGACATGAGACAGAACTATACGTAAAAATAATTATGAAACGAGAATTAAGGCAGAAAGTAAACGAGACTGACTGAAAAAACTATTATATCTTATTAATATGACGTCACATCTTGACGGTTTTTGTCATCTTCGATTGAAATAGAAGATGCTCTCACTGAATATGGAAGCAAAATGTTATAAGTTCAGCTTTATGACTTTAGAATAATATTTCTAAATTTAGAGGCCAATTTACTTTCTTTAGGATAATTTCATTGATTTAGTTTTCATTTACTTGAAATCTAAATATTTTTTTATAGTAATGATTCTAAAACATATGGTAGACGAAGCATTTACTCTTCGTCTCAAAAAAATGGAACTAAAATAAAATACCTAAAACTGAGAATCATTGTTTATCAAGTTACTCTCCGAGGGTCGTATTATATAGATCTGGTGAACATTTGTCCAAACGAATGATAAGAATATAACCACCGTCGCCGTAATTCAATCGCAGTGGGCAATGATAGTCTCTTTTATGTAACAATAACATCCCGTTGCTATACCATTAGCCGGGGAGAACCATTTGTTCGATGTCACTTCTCTGAGACGAGATTATTTCATGCGACGGTTTTGCTCCAAGATAAAGGAATATTACGCGTGAAACACACACACACACACACACGCATAATATTCTTCAACAAACTGATTTGATGTGTCTCTAAGTCTGACGTTTGTTGAGTTTGCCAAGTGTTTTCCTTGAGAAGAAATGTGCTATTTGTTATGCTTCTAAAGATATATTTAAGTCTTTAAAGGTATTATAACCAATGAGTTGTATACTTAATAATATTCTGGTGATACGGTGCAAAATGATAAATGTATAAAATACAATTAAATGTTGGTAAATTTTTCGGCAGGCATAAAACTAGAAATGATCAGAATATAAATATAGTGAGAATAAAAACAATACGGGTTATGTTAATTATGCTATTAGCTACCTCTGGCCATCAGGACAGTAAATTTATTTCATATCTTTTATCTTAGATTCTCTCACAAACTTACAGTAAACTGGGCTGTTGGAATGAATGATATTTAAATGAAAAATTTTTACAATGGGAATAAAATATATTGTGATGAAGAATTGTTTACTACAAGAAATTTTTAATTAATTAATTTTAAATCACAATATATTTTATTGCCACTCTAATAATTATTAGTACGCATTTTCCCGAAACAAATGACGTTATTTATTATCTGAATAAGTAAAAATAGAAATGTGAATTAATCTAAATTTCGCGTTCTTTCTTCTACCTTTTATTTTCTGGACTGTTTTGCTTACATGCCAAAAATAAATACAATGTTACTGTAAAACCTTATAGTTAATTACAACACAACAATTTTAATTGGTCAATTTATAAGAAAGGTTTCCGGATTCGATTTGTGACTGGTAGTTGTAGTTTAAAGTTGTATTAATTGCCAGTTTTTATATGTACTACACTTAGATTTAATTTTCGTATGAACTTTTTGATTTTTTTTATTTATATTATTATTCTTAATTCTATTTATCTACACCCCAAAACAATTAAAATTAAACCTATTTCATATTTGTTTTATTTCATTTTTGTAATACCCGTTATTTTTTATATACTATTATCGTTTTTAGTCTGTGCAATAGTTTGAAAAAGAAAAACTTTCTAAAGCTGAAAATTCACATTATACGAACACAAAGCTTTAGAGTAAACTCTCTAAGATAAGGAATTATAATACATTTAGAAGGCAAAAATATCCAAATTCAAAATTGTTAGAAAAAATTGAGATAAAAAACATATCGCTTCCCTATAATTTGTTTGGTTCCAGATTCTATATTTTCTAAGGAAGTAATATCTATAATTACCAAAATATAAAAATAATTAGATCCTTACATAAAATTTAAAAAAATATTAATTACGTTTTTTATAGGAAAAGTTAAAGCGGATAGTCCGTTGACTGATTACCAATTTTTTGGTAATCAATTATTTATGAACACACCAGAAATTGTCGATTATTGATAATGGCTTGTATTTTAATTAGGTTCATAAACATTGATTAGCTAGTAAATAATACATTTACTGGCTAATCAAATGTGCGACATTCAAATGTGGATTTGACAATCCACATTAAGAAAATAGAAAAGTAAATAAATTGAGGATTGTCAGTATACAAATTATGATATTATAATTGAATCACTTAGTCGCTCGGATGATAAAAACGAAAACCGGTACAACCGGGGTAGAACTCATTGAATATTCAAACTGAAAACCAAATTAAGGTATTAAAAACAATAGACACCAAAAGCACCAATACTTTATCATGTATTTATGATAATACTGATTGGCTGGTTGTTTTGGCAATACTATTGTCTCTACCATTCAACAGACACTGAAAAGTACAATAAAACGTATATATTCCTTTGAATATCGTGACGGTAAATATGAAATCATCAATTTCAAATTGAATGGAAAGCATTGAATTATTTTTATAAGTACAATTATATTACTTATTGTATTTCAAAAGTTAAAATGTTAAGTAATGGGTTTTTCATAGGAGTGCTGGTAGATGTTGGTTAAAAATCTGTAGGATTATTATGAAAGTAAGTTTATAATAATAAAATAATGGTATCATATGCCTCATTGACATAAATACTGTCTAGAAGTTTCTAAATATTGACAAAGTTTCGTATAAATTTAGTTTTTTACTATTTCTAAATTTATGTATCACGTGAATCGTTTTGTTTTTGCAAGTTTCTTCCTCCTTTCCAATATTCGAATGCTCTGTGTAAAAATATAAAGAGTCAACGAACCCTTTTTTTCTCAAACAGATTCAAAACCATGTTACAATAAATAATCGTTTTATAAGATTTTATTGAACCAGATATAGTTTCTTCAGATATAGCGAGGAAACTATATAACCGGATTGTCCATAAATATTTAAATTAAGTGAATTGAAGTAACTGTTTGAGTGAACTGAAACCTACATCGATTATACAAAAGTTGTATAATTAGTTAATAATAAATTGATATGTTTATTTTTTTCATTCATTTTCTTATAAAGACCTTGTTTAATTTAGACCTTAGCTTCATTATTACAGCAGTTAACAAAAGAAATAAGAAATACGTATATTTATAGCGCAGCGCATATTCTGATGAATTAGAAAGTGATAAGTTAAAATTGTTAAGTGAAGAAGGTAGGTGATTAATGACATGCTGGCTAGAAACTAAGCTCAGGTGCACCCACAGAACTATGGAGAATCATTTACACCGTTTGAGAAAAAGCTTCTAGTACGATGCGTGTGTACCACATGAACTTAGCCCGGATCAGCTGTAGCCGTAGCCGTAGTCCGGTCGTCATATAGCCAAACGGACCTGCCTTAAAGTGAGGATTTTGTTTGGACTGAGATCTCCCTTCCGCCATGTTCCCCAGACCTTGGCCCTGCTGATTATTGTTCGTTAAGAGTATTAAGCAACACCTTATGCGAAAAAAAAAAATTATAATGAAGACCATCTACAACAGTTTATAGGTAATTTTTTTTCTTATTCAATTACGGTGATTTGAATAAAATACCGAAATTCAAATCATCGGAAATTTACGCAGATCCCTGCCAGTGCATTGGAGACATGTAGTACAAAATGATATTCCACGCCAAAAATATTACAGAAAAATTTAACGTTTTTTTTATATTTGTGACATTTTTTATATTATACTTATGATATTTTATTTATATTGCATTTTGATTTTTACTATGAGTATGTAGAAGTGTCGCCTGAGAAAAATTAATTCATTACGTAAACATTGCAATAATTCCCTAGAAGCCAAATCCCCAGCCATTTATACGAACTCGCCCCATACAATGACTTTAAATAAGAAAGCAACGAATTTTGTAGCATAATATTGTGATCTGAAACTATCTGTAGTTACTGCACATTGAGACACTATTGTTTTATAATAAGCTTTGAATTCGAGTTTGTTTAACTTAGTCTGGCCTGTAGTTTATAAAATATTTGTAAAGAAACTTATTATGAACCGAATGAAAGGAATATAGCGGTTACAATTAGTGGGAAAAAACATTTTTATTAAAGATGGCTTTTCCAGATATCATAATTTTATAAGAATTTTATTAATTGAGTGATTTATTTTGCAAGAAATATTATCACAGACCGGAGTATAAATTTTATGCAGGGCATGAAGTTGTAATAGTAAAAAAATGGAAATATTGAAATTTTAAGTTATCTCAAAGGCGCACTTTATTTCTTATTAATTCCGATAAGTATATTTAAATCTTAACAGGGTTTTTCTATCGTAGGCTTAAAAATATCTTGCAATTACATCGCCGAACGTAAAAGGACAAAGCAATATTTATTGAAAATAATGAACTCAGGAATGTGACAAATATTAGAATCATCGTGCTAAAGAAAGATTGGGACATAATAAAAGAGATCAATATGTTATTTATAAAAGAGGAATGACACTTTTTTTAATAGAAATGTTTATAACACATTAGAAGATTATTAAAAACAGAATAAATTTATATTAATTTTTTTTTGAAGTGAATAGCGTGACGGTCATAACGACAGCAACACGATTAAAATTGCAATAATCTATTACGTAAATTAAACAAAAATATTTTCCAACGTTAACACAGGTGCTTCAATAAGCAAGATGTCACGATTGTAACGTGACTTTCCTTTGGACCTCGGGCGGTTCAGACGGGATAAAGAATTAATCCGTTACTGGACGAGCAAATCCTTTTTAGGCGTGCATCGTTCCGGCCTTCACAAAGACTGACGTTACCTGGAAAACAGCCCACGGAGGAGCTAATTCATTTTAGATACCTTTGTTGGGATTACGTTGCTGCCTGATTGGGGGATTGAGAAATAAATGAAATCGGAATATTTACTCATATTGACATAATAAATATTTTGATCTATTTCGCTTCTGAAACACGCTATATATATATATATATATATATATATATATATATATTTATATATAAAGAAGTAAATAGCTTGCGATAAATTTTACTTCTTCCTTTTATATAGCATCTAGTTACAAAAAATTTCTGCAACCGCAATAAGTTTGTAGTGATGATCAGTTTATGACTCCATATCTGTTATATAGATTTGATGCCTGGTCGGCTGAAGCACTTTTTTAACAGAATTTACAAAAATTGAAATGAATATTAATTAACCCCACACTTAACGTTACATACTAGGAGTTAAATTTATTTATCATTTTGTATTGTTTTTTTCTATCGTAGTAAACAATCTCATTAGATATACAAACATCGCCTATAAGAAAGTATAATAAATAATAGGATAATATTTACAATTTGTCGGTACAGCGAGTTCCTTTATATTTTAAATTTTAAGAATATAATTATATACGATGTTATTATTAAACAATGTTTTGATTTCCCTGAAAATAAATTAGGCAACTTTCTAATCGTTCTTTTCTCTCAGATATATCATATTAACCATATTTTAATATATTCTTGATGATTAATCTTTACTTGCCTTTAGTTGTGTCTCAATTATCTATAAATACTCTATCATGTGAAGTTATTTTATACTCAATGAAAAATATTTACATGTCGACTGCGTAATAATTGATTGGTTTTAGCGAACGCTTATCAGGCGGAGAGTAGAACTAATTATAGTTTTTATTTATATGTGAATATGTTAATTTCACTGAGAGTAAAGTAATATTATAATTTTTACGAAAAGTTTTAAAAACTCTGCAATGAAAGGAATATTATCAATTAACGTGTCATTGGTACGAATTTTTTCAGTGTTCCGTGTTATTTTCAACCACTTATATTTCTTATTCGCATGTAAACCTAAAAAAGGATGCTATACATAATGTTACAGTAACGGGTTATAGCTGCAATGATCGTGTGGATACTATAACAGACGTACTAAGTCTGAGTTTTAGACTAAACCCATTAATTACCAAAACCCCACTTCGATTGGTGATACAAAAATAATATCATTTGTTTGACTAAAAACATTTTGGAAGATAATAAATATTAATCGTCCGATATCAAAATTGTTAGACATAATGACCATCTGCTTATCTCTCCATGTGCACATGTGCACATCCAATCATTGTAAATCCATCATCTTACCGAACGTCATTATCATGAGCATGTTTGTTTTTGTTTACTTTCAAAAACCTTACTTCAAGACTGCTAAATAATTAATGCGAAATTATTTTCAGAAGTGCTAATTAATTAATGCGAAATTACAATGTGTGAAGGATTATATTTAATTGTTTAACTTTGCATCCAATTTATAGCAACATTTAAACCTCTTTTTCACTATGACTTTCTGCATTGTAGCATGAAGCGCTCTTATTTGGATACATTATTAAAAAGAAACATTTGTGAGCCCTACTATTCCAAAACTCTCCGTTTATAACTGTAGAACTTTTAGTTTAAGTAAAAAATAGCTTTTGTGATTTGGATACTGGCACTGAAAGAATTTGAAATTACCTAGAATAACAGGGATAACTTTCTTTACATTTGAATATTGCCATAGCAACAGGAAAAGGAATAAAGTCGGTTCAGCGTAAACTATACTTCCACACTTAGTGCACCGAACCATCATTCCCAACTTAGATATTATGAGCAATATGCTCCAACTGTAAGTACACAGTTGGAGTGTATAAAGGTCTAAAATTTTCGCGCTGTGCATCATCGAGTGTTCTAATACTCACTCTAATAAGAATCACATCGCGTATACGCCGAGTGGAGTGGGAAGCGTTTCGACAGAACCAAATTAAAACGACGTGTAACGATAAAAGTTGTTCCTTACGCCGCGAGAAAAATGTTTGGCGAACAAATTTGTTCTCTAAAACTAATGTTTCACTAGTTAAAACAAAATAAATAATTCTTTAATTAATTTTATAACAATTAATTGGGTTTGAATTTTCATTCCACACCTGATTCTCAATGTTCATGTTTTTTCAGATATTTATGAGTAATTCTATTTGTGACGAGGGTGGCGGTAGTAATTTTTAAGCATTTATGCCGACAAATTTATAAACAAATTCATAAAAGACACCTGCTTATTGTTGAAGTTGTTGCTTCAAAAAGTTTTCCATTGACACACTACAAGATAACAATCAAGTAATTTTATTTATTTCTGTTTCCTTTCTAAAATTAATCTTCAAAATCAAAATTGTGCTTTTTAAACTTCTTATTTATAATAAGAATGTTATATTCTTTGTCCGTGCTGAATTAAATTTTTTATGTCAAATAATTAACGCCTGTAACAGACAGACGGAAGGGTACCAAAGCGATTACTATTCCGTTTTAGCAATTTTGTCAAGTAACATGTTCGATTTCTAACATGTAAATATTTTGCCTTTCTGTATTATATAACCAGATAGAAAAATATGAGACTTTAATTTTATCTGCTATATAGTTTGTATGCAAGTCTTTTACGGAGGGATTTGTAAAAAAGGTGTATATATATATATATATATATATATATATATATATATATATATATATATTTATTTTATTAAAAAATCTTATTAAGTAATGATTCACAATGATTATGTAAAGCTGCTAATTATTAACATACAAACGGTAAAGCGATCTCCCTAGTGTCAGTATTTACTACACTGCTCGTATTTGACGCCACAGTCTTAATTATAAAAGTAAGTATTTCACTCAATGAGCAAATTGAATGAACATGAATATAATAAATAATTTGGGAATATCAAATACTGCGAAGTTCGTTAATAAAAGGTTAATAATAATCAGGATACCGGTATGGCTATTTATTGATAATTCTAATCAAAGTTTTCTGGGCTTTGAAGAGAGGATCACGGTCTTGGCAACTACTCTACAAATTAGAATACCATAGATCGTAATCGATTGTGCGATTTCGGGGTATATCATTTTTATAATACTCAGATCAAGTAGGTTACATATGCTGCTTAAAATATACAAGGGTCATCTAAGTTTTGTGGCAAGTTTGTCATTAAGAATATTCCACCGCCGGACCCAGTCAATGTAACCACCTGTATATTTGACGTCACGTATTGCTATTCTTTCGAACAGTTCGTGTTCACACGGTAAACCATCCATGCAATCGTGAATCAGTATGATTAAGTCTGCAGATTATTTTCATTTATCAATACTGCATGGAATATGTTTGGTATTTGGTGTCAGTAATTTGTCACTTAGCCAAGTTTTGACTTTGTTTATATGACCCAAATATGACATTTCATCGATGTATGGATGACAATCAAAATTTTTGGCGTTCCTCGAATTTAATAAGTTCTTCTTCAATTCTCGCTTTCATAATTTCTAACGTATAAGAAGAAACATTAAATACAAAGTCATTTTTTAAACCCTACAAGAAAAAAACCGTCAGAATAAGATTCGGCTACTTGGGAAGCTATTTCTCTATTCTAATCTACCCAGTTATTACACACCAAATTCGATATTAACCATCTGTGTTACCTCGTTAGTGGAGTGTAGTGGAGCTCTATTGCTCTAAAATCATACATTAATTCTGTCCTTCCGAGGTTAATAATGATTATCGTCAGCAAGCATTGTTCTAATAAGACGTTTGTAAAAATAACTGTTTATTCCAGTTTGTAAAATAAAACTATCTATTTTTATAGACGATATTTCTTAGCAATATATTTAACAACAAACTGACTTGATAAGATGTCTAACGATCGAAATGTGCGTTTTCTTTTATCTAATAATGGGAGTTCTTTATATTAAAAATATCGTCTGCAATGAATATACTATCATCTGTCCAAAGTATCCCTTTAACCGATTCTGATTCAGAAACCCCTATTTTTAGTATCCAACTACATTAGTCAATGGGATTTTTATAATTATCACTCTAGACCTTGTATTTTACCCATATGGTACGGATAACGTTTGTATCTTAAAATTTGGCGAGATATCATATGAGATATGAATATAAACGGGCACCCAGCTTTACGTGTACTTGACTTGGAATTTCCTTTCTTCTGTTGTTGTTTGCTAATATCTGCAGCATTCCTATGGAACTTACCAAAATTGTTTAGTCTTTGGAAGGCATCGGTAATTGTGGTAAGTGGTAATGATGCTGCCGCACGGCACCTAAAGCGGGCGATCAAAAATTGATAATTCGGAAATAAAGGATTATGTTTGAATTAAAATATATTTAATTATAAAATAAAATGTTATCTACTTAATTTCTTATATTTAACCAAATATTTATCAACAATTTAAATACAAATAACAAGAAAAATATAAATTGAACTAAATTTAGAAAATGGTATATATTAATTAAAATTAAGTACTATTAATTGCAAGATTTGGCCATAAATAAACTGACAGTAATATTTGCTATCGTTAAATAAAAATTCAATTAAAAAAACATTATTAAAAAATGATTTTGAACTTGAGGGAAAAGCTGAGTTTTTTTATGTAAAATAATATTCACATACAATATTATAAGCAAAATAATATAAGAGGACAAACCGAATACAAACCGATTTTCGTCACTTTCTTTGTGCAAGGACTTGCTTCCCAAATATAATACCTTGTAGATGATTTTCCACTAAAACACGACAAATTTTACCATCGACTATAGTATATAGTGATAAAGAATGTTGGATGTCGAAAACGCGTTCGTCTAATGTGAATGTTATCGGACACAAGGAAGCCATTTTTATTTTAATAAGATTCCTCATTTTTAGATGTTGAAGCATCCAAACTGTTGAATAAGCACTAGCTGCTGAATCATCAAATTCAGATAATTCCGTTAACCTCCAACGTTTTAATGTTTTGATAAGATCACTAAAAATCCTTTTTTGTCCTACCGCGACCAGAAGAAGACGTACTAGGTTGAGCTAATTAACATTCAGATTTGTGTTGCTCTTTATTTCTTGCCAATTTAATATTTTCGATAGCACTAAACTAGACACCATATTTTTAAACATTTTGTATCTATTGCAACTCACGAGTTTATAGTATTTCTGGACAATTTTACACAAATTAAGTACACGTTCATCTAAAGAACCGCTACGGTAAAATACGTTGGTTTTTTTTCTTTAGCATGTCTTTTTACTGAATCCCAGAACTAAAAGAATTAGGTTCTATTAAAAAAACACTTCAGTATATCAACTAAACAGAAAAATATAGAGTTTAATAAACATTGTAAAAATCTCTTGGATGTGCTACGAAAAACGGGCATACTACGAATTAACATAAAGGGCCATAGCACTTATAGACTATGTCATGCAATGTTGGCTCATATATTTTACGTTATACTACACTTGTATCAAAATGTAAACAAAATATTGCAACACTTGTGCACCAATGCTAAAAATTGTGGGACCAAGAGAAATCACAATCATGCATTTTTATCTCAAATTATAATTACCCTTCTTAATATTAAAATATTACAAACATTGCAAACCATATAAATTAAAATATATTAAAGATCACAAAACATACCTTGACCTTAACTTTTCATGTCACAAACACACAAATAAACCAAGAGATACCGGGAAATGTTATTGCGAAAACGAGTCACTGATAAATCCGTGGTGAAGGGTTTGCAACGCTGCGCGCGATATGCGCATTTTAGAGGTCTACATATTTTCGTGTAGTTTGTTTATCGTGTTAATTAGTTTGCTCTGGTAAGAGTCGTGGTACCACATTCGCAGTAACTATCATGTCTGCGTATTAAATATTAGAATATAGTATTTTTTGCACACAATGCAGCAACTATACTAAATGAAATTAAAATAATCAAGATCTACTTGTGCTTTCATAAAAAACAAACTTCAAAACATGTTACTTATACGTTGTTTTTTATAATCAATGTAACCCCGCCTGCAAACTTCATGTCTTCTTTTTGCACTTATTTCTTTTTGATATACATTTTTACTTTATTTTTAAGGGCATAACTTAATACTTATTATAAACTAGGTTAACAAGTAACGAGTCTATATTTTGATGACTGTTATGTGTACGCGCCCTTCCATAGCTTGTAATTTATTGTTTTTGTGTATTTTATTTGGCACATTTTGTTTCCCAATTTTGATAGCTCTTAAATATTTCTGTTGCTCATGATATATATATATATATATATATATATATATATATATATATATATATATATATATATACATATATATATATATATATATATATATGTATATATATACATGTCAACACCTGTAATTTCCAGTTATGTACTTTAACTGTAATATTTTTATGGTTGTTTCTGTACCCTCTACGTTTCATTTCATTTATTTTGCTCTATTGTTTTCCTTTTCTACTATATATTCTTCTTAATCATTATGTTATACCTCTCTCTTCCATGTTGGTAGCCAAATTTTTTTATCTCTTTAGGTATAAGTTTGAGTGTGATATTCATGCGAACATCTAAAACTGGCTTCTATGTGGCACGGCACATTTATATAAGCAGGTGATATAATTATTATGTATCAGAGTTATTTTACTATTTATGTTTTTGAGAGCATGAGTGTATGTGATAATCTATTTGTATGACTAAATGTTGTCGTTTTCATTATATGTTTGTTGTTCCAGTTTTTTTTTAAATTTATTCTTTCCTTTTGTTCAATGTTTCATCAGCGAGATTTTTCTTTTTTGTCATTGTCCGGCGTTGATCAGAGACTCTTTGTTCTGAAATATTCAGATACAAGTATTGTTGTGAGAAAAGTTCCTGCAGAGATTTCTCGTATATCCTTACGTTAATTTCAAGTTTTGTTGCATGATATTAAGTGTGCTTGTTTAAAATGTTCACCTTTGTACTGTACTCCATGCGTACTTTGAGTTTCCCAGCTTTAGTAGATGTAAGTAATAAAGAATATTGAGTAACCTAGACATTTCCTAACACCCAGCTATTAATTGGAGGCGCTTCGATAATAGCTGAGTATTAGATAATCTCTAGATAATAATAGCAATAATATAATTATTATCTTTTTAATTCACGACTTTCAAATTTTTCAAGATTTGCTTTGAATTATTCCAGTACTGCCGACTTTTCGCTAAGCGGTATTGATTATGAATATATCACTACATAGGTGTATAGATATAATATATTGTTGTATGTGTTTAGGTATAAAGTTTTGTTTTTAATTAAACGTACATAGACGTTAGCCAAGCATTTGATAAGGTATGGCATACTGGGCTTCTCTTTAAAATTAAAAAAATGTTACCGCACTCCTTTTTTCCGTTGATTAAATCGTATCTTGGAAAAAGATGCTACGAAGTGAAATATAACTCCGAAACATCAGAAATGCACCCAATTAAGTCAGGAGTTCCACAGGGTAGTATACTGGGACCAGTACTCTATTTGATATTTACAGCAGATCTACCTACTTATGCCAACACTACCACAGCGACATACGCAGATGATACCGCACTTCTTTCGTCACATGATAATCCCGATTCCGCATCTGAAAGCCTCCAATCCCATATCTCTCTCATCCAAGCATGGTGCCAGCAGTGGCGTATTAAAGTCAACACAGATAAGTCAGCCCAAGTAACTTTCACACTTAGAAGAAAAACCTGCCCACCTGTAAAACTTTTTGATACAGCGATCCCACAATCAGATGACGCCAAATACTTGGGTATGCACCTCGACCGTCGACTCACTTGGCGTAAACATATATGGACTAAAAGGAAGCAACTAGACAGCAAACTCCGCAGCATGTACTGGCTAATCGGCCGTAAATCACAATTGACAGATTCCAGTAAAATGGCTATCTATAAAACGATACTGAAGCCCATATGGACTTACGGCATTCAGCTTTGGGGCACAGCCAGCCATAGTAACATCGAAATACTTGAAAGGTTCCAAAGTAAAACAATGAGAGCCATGTTTAATATACCATCCCACATAAGCAACAAATATGTGAACCTAGATTTAAATCTGAGAACTGTGAAGGACGAAATTGAAATAAACAGCAAGAAATATCAACTCAGACTGGACCAACATATGAACGAACTAGCTGCTGAACTTCAAGGAGAGGGCAGTCTAAGATTCTCCCGCCTTAAGAGGAATAGCGTATCTGAACTTGCGACAAGATTCGCGGACAAAATATGAGGATTGCACCGTTGGGTGCATGTCTTTGCTAAGAATAATTTAGCTGATGAAAATCTGACAACACATTAGATTATTGTTTGAAACAAACAGATCGCTAAGTAGCAGGATATAAAAAAAAAAAAATAAAAAAAAAAAAAAAAAAAAAAAAATTAAACGTACATGTTTTTTTGAGTTTGTGCGCCCAGTTGTATGTAGGTACCGTGATTGTCTTAACTAGCCATCACTTATTGATAGAAATTTATGAAAAACCGTACAAGTGTTAAGAATAATGGATTTTTAATTAAAATTTAAGTACGTGGCAGTGGATTTAGACTTTTAATGCTGATTGTGGGACGATGCCTGTCATAGAAATGACTATGGGTATTATTATAACTTTCGTAAATTCTCCATTCTAGATTTTCGTTCTTAAAATCCTTGTATTTTGATATTTTCCCACTTATACTAGAGATTATGACAATTTGGTACAAGTGTATCTATACAATTTGTGCTGTTTTACTTACAATATCGATGAAAGTTACATATGGTCTATTAAAATATATAGTATTGTTAGTTAGTATCACTCTGTTATAATATATATGTAATTTGCAGGTAACATTATTAAGACCAGATTTCGGTATATATTTATATCAACTGTTCCGCAACAGCTTTATTTAGTAAGGTTTATTTTCTTCTAGTTTTCTGTGCTATTAGAGATTTGGTCATGCTTATGTTTGTAGTTCGTTTTGTTATTGATTTAAAAGCATTGGTATTTTATTCAATAATTTCTGGTAGGCTCGCACCAAGAGGGTTCCATATAGAATTAAATACATTAATACATAAGACGTAAAGATAGCAAAGAGGTTACATTATATTAACCCCTCTTTTTTTTGAATCTCGATTATTTTATTATCTAATTCAAGCCTTTGCTTAATCAAACTTCAGACTTATTTCGACTGTTTTTATGAAGGGCCACTAACAAATGTTTACTTATATAAATATTGTGTGTTTATTTATTTATGTGTGATTCGAAAAAACCAAAGAGTAAAAAGTTTACTTATTTAATACTGCAAGTATTAAAATTAAAAATATAACTCAAGCAAATTTCATAAAACGCAATATTTTATTCGATTTTAAAATTCTGAATTCAGGCACAATTCAAAGAAAAATTTCCAGATAAAAAAGTAATCTTATTCCTTAACAAGCTTCCGAACATTTTAGAATTTCCGAATAATTTATGTCGCTGAACTCAAAATGCGTCCTTTAAATATTATCTTAAATATTAAAATAAATATAGAGATTGGAATACGCATATTTCATCAAATATTTAGGATAAAAACAATTGTAAATATTCTGGAACAAACATTTCATACGCTTCAAGAATGAAGAAGGCATACTTTTTCCACAACACACAGAGTAATCGAAGGATTATTTTAATAGCTTTATTTACTACACAAACGGTTTTATGAGGAATAAGGACATAATTACCAGCCCCTTAATTCTCTTTAGTTATATTGTTAGTATCGATATTCTAAGATTCCTTAAAGTCCAATGGTTTTTTTTTATTGCTGCAATGTATACTGTGTTATATTTCGCCATATTTTTCAATCATCTTCATCTCAAAACTGTTCGATCATTTCTACTACTAGAATCCAGTACTATCACATGAATTTTATTGTTAAATTACACCATATTACACATATTACAAATCTGATTTAAGTTAGCAGTTTTACATTATGCATGTTGAAATGAACATAAAAACAGACAAAAATGAAAAAAAATGTGTGGTTTTGATTTTATTAGGTACTTCTTAATAAATTTTTCAGGTCAATTCTGCTTAGTTTTATTATATAAATATGTTATAAATATTAAAAATTGTGTGAATGAATACACGTATGCTTGTGTGGATATATTTACTATATTATTTCATAATTTCTGAATATACAATTCGATATCCAAAAGGATTAAAGCCATGATTAATATATAGGCTATACCAAAATCCAAATGATTAAATTGCAGACAATTTTCACCTTTTATAGTGATTATTAGGCTCCTACTTAACTACATAGTATTACCTGTAAAAAAATTCTTAGCTTGTATTAGCTCATAGTATGTGCCCCGAATTTTCAAATCAGATGTGGATTCTCGGGATAGAATAAAAACATCCTTTTTAACTCGATCATAATACTAGTATTGAACATGAAAGATATAACATAAAAAATGAGCATTAATAACTTTTACGCGCGGTTGAAGTAAAATTTGACGATTGTAACAGGTATTACAAAAAGTATTTAACTTAAAATACAGTGAATAATAAAAATCCATATTTACATCCAGCATTACAAATAAGTTAATTCAATTATTATCATAATTTAAATTTGAAACTAGAGGGTTCTGATAACTAAAATGACAAACAAACTATACTCTGAAAATTTGCTTCAAAATCTCATCAAATCTCGTTGTTAATTGAAGTGAATAGGTATTAATTACTAAATTTAATTTTTTTCTTTAGGACTCATCATCAGATCCTGACCAGGTCAATGAGGTAGTTATTTTTCAAATAATAACTAACAATAACAAATATCTTGATTCGCGATTGATTTACTCTCATTCATTACAGAGTAACATTGTTTATCCCCAGAACTCATGATCAGATCCTAACCTGGTGGATGGTGAAGTTATGAAGTTATGAAAATAACAATTACCGGTATCAATATCTTGAACCATGGCTGATTTACGACCATCCGTTGAGGAGTTATATTGTTCATCTCCAGAACCCACCATCGCACCCTGATCTGGTCGGTGGTGTAGTGTAAAGTAACATTGTATTTTGTAAAGTAACAACTACCCGTAGCAAATATTTTGAATCAGGGTTGATTTACTACCATTCAATAAGTAGTTCTATTTTTCATTTCGGAATCTTATCATCAGATCATTACTATAATTATAAGGAACCATCTCGCTAGAAAACATTTTCAAAAAAAAATTAGTTATTCTCGAGTCGCGCCTAAAGAAGTTTTACTTCAAAATTATTAATATTATACGTTTTAAAAATAAAATAGAAATAAATTCAAGTATATATGTGTACATAATACACATACTCAAAAAAATTATAGTCAGTCTATGACTTTACTGAATGTTATTTTCATCCGTAAAAAATCTGAGTTACCCTCAAGTCGCGTCTAAAAAACTTTTACTTCAAACATTGAAAAAGAGATAAAGTATAGCCTGGGATGATACATAGATTACATTACTTTAGTCCATGCAAACGAAGTTGCGGACAGAAGCTTATATTCAAATATAATGATCAAAAATATAGCTCAAATTAATGCCTATGATGAAAGAGATAGAGAGGAGGAAATCAAGAATACAAAGTAGACAGTCATTTTGGAGATGAGAGGACGCGGTGAGGCGGAGAGGAAGAGGGGCACGCATCGTTGACAGGTTTATGCGCCTACTGAGATTTTCCCCCGCATATAACTTCCTTTTGTTAGTGTCATTATAATTATTTATAAATGTATTTTCATTACATGATTATAATAATTAGAATAATTACAATTTTTATATTTATCAAAATATTCAATACTACATACGTAATTACGTTCTCGTTCGGGTCGAAAAGTCTTTTTCACCAAAACAAAAATGCACGTTCGACGAAATGTTGTAATGACTTCATTATTCAATCAGAATAATAAAACATGTTCGAACATATAATTCACGATTTTGCCAAACAATATTATGGAAAATACTTATTTGATAAAACCTATATTACTGAATTAAAATTAGTAGAAAAAACTTAATAAAAAAATAATTAATGATAGTGAGTATATTTGAAAACCAAAAAAAATAATTGATCTTTTAAATAAATATTTGCATCAAATCTCTCTGGTTTCAAATCTCTTCTAGTTTCCATAACATTTAATGAAAGTAATTTTAGGCTAAAATATTCTAAATTTTGAATATATTTGGCATTAATTTTGTAGAAATGCATTATTCACAATTAAATGAAACTACGTGATATAGTACTATTCCTACTTTCTTTAAGTTCGGTTATTAGCAAAGATATGATAAGAAAGAGATGGAATCTTTTGCTAATAGCCCACCTGAAGATGTTGTAATACAACGAAACCTAGGTAGTGGTAAAGAACTTAAAGAAAGTTTACATTACAATATTTCATGTAGTTTCATTTAATTGTGACTAAAATATTCCTTTAGAATATATTTTGAATATTGTTTTTATTATATTGACTTAACTTAAATTTACAAAATATAATAAATAGCATAATTTATTGGTAAATGTTTCTCCTTAAGATTTCGTCAAATTTACTGAGTGAAATTGACTTTATACTGAAAGATGATGTTTGTATTTTATATTAAAATATTATTAATATTACATACTAATTAAGATGATACTGGAAAGCGGCCTTGGCGTTGCACCGTGGTGTAATATTGCCGGAATTACTCGTCCTTATCGCGATTTCAGTATCACTACGTCCCTCACAGGCTGCTCACGAGACGTTAGAAGGTTTCTCATTTTCTTTTGAAAAGAACATTGAATATTATTATTTATTTAATTTCTAAGAAGTCAATAAGTTCATTAATTGTCGTTCAAGCAAGAATTGAACTTTTATTTAAATAAATGGTCGTAATTAATTTAATTGTTTACTTTTGAAATCTATGAAAGAAAAGCCCATTATATATCATCTACTTTTTATTTTCTATGATATCACGGCGTGGAAACTGATTTACTTTGATGATTATAGTATAAATAAAAGTAAAACATAACTCTTTTGAAATATGTTATTTTTATGTTGTTTTTTTCTTCATTTTTATTTAAATTAGCAGCAAATTGTTAAATTTCCTACTCAAATTTATTCCACCTATTAAAACTGCAAATACTATTAATTAAAAGAACGTGGTGGTAGTGATACAATGCAATGTAAAAAATAGACTTTAGATCTAAAGGACATAATCTTTTAATTCAAAGGTCATGCGTTCCATTCACACAAAAAAGAGCTATATTTTGAAATCGTATATAAAATGAAATATAAATACATTATTTACAACATGCATACAGTAAATAAAATAATTTAAAAAATCTTTGCCGCCTAAAAATGGCAATAGAATATTTAAAAGCTTAAAATGTGTAAACCCTTCATAAACACAAATAATTATTTGATAAATACAAGCGCTATTTAGCAAAAGTAATAATGGTTAGCTTTAATCAGATACACGCATAGCAGGATTTTAAATACCCATGGAATGATAATAGCGTTCTTTTTCAATTTAAATTCGTGGCTAGAAACTTACTTACCTATAAATTATGGTAAATCTATGTTCGAATTAACATCATCTGATAAATCTATATCTATAAGAGATAAGAGATTAATTCATTTAAGAAGAGAAAAATTTAATTTTCCGGCTCAGAATAATATCCTCAGATATGAGTGTGAAGATCTATTATTTTCCAAGTGTTAATATATATATATATATATATATATATATATATATATATATATATATATATATATATATATATATACATATATATATGTATATATGTGCAAATAATGCAAATTTTTTTTGTAAACAATTTTAAATGTTTGTTTATTTCTCTCCAGGGTTACATTATTAAAATTTTTGGTGAAAATCATTCAAGTGAAGTAGTTTGCTGTTTTTTCGTACTTGTAACTTATAAATATTCACATTGTTGACTATTCCAAATAGCTGGTATTAAAATTATTTCGAAAGACGAAAATTTTAATTACCCCGTCTGAACTCTTTTAGTTATTATATGATTCTAATTAATTATTATTAAAATGATAAATACAGTAACCTGATAAATTTATTTTTAATCGATTTTATGGAGATAGTAGGTACAAATTTATTGGATCGTAAAATTTATATCTCATTCGTATCGAAAAATAATCAAGTTGTTTTTTTTAATTTGATGGCCCTTTTGAAAGAAGTGGTTCTATTAAATGCATAGTGCTACGATTTGAAGAGTCGTAAAAGAAAATTCAATGCGCCTGATAAACTAACAACAGTTTTAACTGGGATTCAATAATAGGCGTCTGTGATATAAATTTCACTATCTGGGGACGGGTTACATACAAATATCTGCTGACTTATGAATGAATTTTAGATTTAAGTTTTATTTTTTTTTGTTTTTGATATAACTTTTTAAAACATAGTAATTGCGCAACTAGAGCTATGCGATTTTATAAATGGTGAATTCCCTAATATTTTAATATTTCTTGCTAATATGATATTTTGAGAATATTATTTTGTAATGCGATCATAGTATCGTAATTGTATAATAATTAAACAATTGCAAGCAAGATGTCATGTAAGGATATTTATTACTCATTGAATTTTAATCTGAATAAAGGTAATTAAAAAAAATATACTGGGTTTATGAAATCAAGTAATTACTTGAAAATTTTTAATCTTAATTTAAATGTTTAATCATCACTACATTTATACTGAAAGTATTACAGATTTGTGAAATATCCATAGAGAGTTTTTCAATAGTATGTTTAATGCGTTTCCCTAGAGCTGTAAAATATATTTAAGAAAGTAGGAAGTGTTCTCAATGTTCTACATAAAAATTTACGCAAATATTTCCTGCACAAATTTCCGCAAGAAATCAATAACAAACATTTAAATTAACCTTATCCAATATTACCTTATAATTTGTAGGTTTTTGTAATTTTATTCTAATCCACTTCGCAGTGATGTGCCAAATAAGTTAATTGCTGGTTCGTATTGGCAACGCTGTGTATAAAAAATAGTCACAGAGGTACTGACATTAATATATTTGAAATTATTGCAGTCAGTTTTTTTATTTTCTTTTGAAATAATTAAGGCTAAATTGCATGTTTATTTCATATTATTTTACTAACTCCTCAAGAATGAACTTGCGCATCAAATGTTACAAATTAATTTGAACCTTTTGAATATGTCATACTGACAAGAATTTACTTCTTTTGTTGATTTCTTATGTTAAGTGTTTGTAATTACAAATTTGCCTAATAATATAACTAGCTCTGTGTACTGGCTATCTCATATGGTAACACGGAAAAATAATTGAGAAATTAGATTTATTCATCTAGAGGTAGTTTTTATTGCAGCGAATTGCGTCGAAGTAACTTGAAATAGTTTGACGACATTTAAATTGCTATTAATTTTACGAGTCTCCAATTTAAATTGTATCTTGAGAAATAGGTAAGAATAGATGAGAAAATATATTCAAATATAAATTACGTTATATAAATGGTTTCATACAATTAACCTGGTTGATAAATTAATTTAATTAAAAAAATTTTAATTTATAATAAAATTAATATAATTAAAGTGTTTTAAACAAAATCTAAATTTACAATAAAATTAATTACGGCGTCTGCTAATAATGGTAGATGATAATCGCATCAAAGTAACGTTGAATAGAAAAAGTCATTCTAAAAATAATATTATTCGATAAAGAAACCAAAGAATGCAAAGTTGAGTTTATAAAATTTTGATCCAATCTGCTTCTTAACGAATTTGTGTGAACTTTACAATTTAATTATATTGTTATACTTATTTTTTTACAACCGAATAAAACTACGTTATCTAGTATTATTTCTATTTTAATTAAACTCTAAACCACGACCTAAGTTTCATTGTATGACAACATCTTCCGGTAAGCGATTCAAAGAGAAGATTTTGAAGATGAATTTCTGCAAAATCAACGCCAAATATATTCAATGTCTTGTTTTAATACTATGCGAGCTGCGACAGTAGTATTTTCTATCGAGTTTTTAACTACTCTTTATGAACGTAAAGAAAAATTTAATTTTGTTTCACAGTGAGACTAGTAATCACTTAAGATTAGATATCTTAAAATGATTTTATCTAACATTCTTTTTCTGGCGTCTTCGTAGGTTTAAATGGTAATATTTGTATGAATTATGTTCAATAAAGCGATAAAAAATAAGATATTAACTGTAAATTTTTCATTCTTTAAATTCCTGGCACGATAATATCCTTCAGAAGAAATGATATTAATTCCTTTCCTCGACCTGAGCAATACTACGATAATAATAACATCTAGTTTTACTCAGTAGCTTTTTGCAAAAAATAAGTTCAAATAAACACAGCAACATTCTTTCTTAACTTCTATAATATGGTAATAATACACACCTTATTTTACGCCTTTTTAAGCATTTCAATCTCCAAAATCCCCTCAAAATTCCTTTAGTAGCTTTTACTCAAAGTACTTACAAAAAAATAGATAAACAGACTAACAAAACGATAATTTTCTCATATGTTTTTTATTTGTTATCATTATTTAAATATTTTATTCATTCCTTACTTCGCTTGAAAATAATAAATTACTCCAAGTTTTTCTACCATCTTTTCGCATTAAATTGTAATATGTGAATATTTTTTCATATGTTTTTGAGAAATTTGTACAATAAAACATTATTTTTAAATATTTTAACATATTTTGCAGATTGCTATAACTTATATATTATATGTTATGGTCTATCTCCTTCTACATATGAGTAATTTCAAAATATTTTTTTTGAGTTTGTGATACAAAGCCACCAATTACAGATTGGCGGTAATAGCCATAAAATCTAGAAATATATTCCCATAAAGTATATGACTTTTTCTTCTTAAACGTGTTCCAAAACCACTACAAAATTAAATGCATTTTTTCACCTTCTCTTCTTGCTATTTTTCTCGTGTCCGTCAAGTTTTAGTTATTCGTAAATATTTATTATTCTGCAATTGTTTAAATTACGCAACTAATAAAGTTAATTTTTATGACATCCGGTGGGACAGATGTTAGTCAAGTTAATAACGATAATTGAACTCTACATAGTAATCGCTCCCAACGTTTGATAATCAAGATGCAGGATGGCAACCGCTCTGTGTCGAATTTTGGATGTGTCTAGACGTGATTATACGCTTGCACATGTTTGCCAATTAGATACCGTTCGTAATTCCTTAATGATGTTAATTATGCAAGTTATGGGATTGTGCTTATTGACAATAAATAAGATCAATAGGATATGGTTTCATTCAGAATTATATTTACAGCTTTATGTAGGTTAAATTTTTACTAGTCAAATTTATTTTTGTATGTAATTTAAGTTGTAAGTGCTAAACATTTTTGCAACGTGGTAGAAGTTCTTAAACTTAATGAGTTTGTCTGTTAAATGTAAACACTCTTCAATGCAAATGCTTTCAATTGTTTATTTTAAAACAGCTGAAGTGAGATGTTCACCTAGAAATAAGAGCACGTTTTTTATTTAAAAATTAATCCAATATATTTTAAACAAAGTTATAAATTCCTCAAAAATAAATTGTTATTTCAATCAATATTGAAATTGCATGTTTATATTTCGTTGTAAAAAGTCACTTAATACTTTTGCTAATTAAAACTATTGCACCGATGGTTTAGAAATTATAGTAATTCGTAATACATTTTGGTCGGTATCTTTTAAAAGTACGGAAAAAGTTTATCGAGACTTATTTCAAAAGTTAATACATTTGAAGGATTATAAAAAAGTTAGGGCAATACAAGTTGTTTCATATACGAATTTCATGGGTGCTTATGCCTTTATTTCTTATATAAAATATGAGTTGCGAAGATATTATCTCTTAAATATTTGACAAAGGAAATGATTAAGAATATGTATAGAATTTTACTTCAAAAAACCTAGTATATGAAGGTAAACAAATACTGCAATATTTACACACTTATTCTTATTTATTTATTTATAAACCCAATATCTCTGTATATCCAAGTCTCACATACGGACTTTTTTCTAATACTGTAAATTTGCTAAACATTGTGTAGTCATTCACGATAATGGCTATAAAAATTTGGAACGGACTTAATTGTGATATAGGCAATTCCATTTCTTGACGTCATATATAAATTAAAACTATTGTAGTCAATATTTTATACCAAGCATAAATTAGAACTATTTTTAATAATTATTTTAAAAATATGTTTGCCATTTTTAAAAAAAACTACTTTTCAAGACAGAATAAACAGGTATTGAAAAATATTTTAAAAAATATATAAAAAAATATTTTTCAATACCTGTATTATAACTAAGTACTTCAATTGCTCTGAAAACTGATTTATTATGCTGGTAATTTCAAATATTTCTCAGCAAAATTATATAAAACTAAACACAAACAATTCTGATGCACACAGAATCCGTTAATAGATTATATATAACACTTGTATTAATATTAGCGACTATTGTATATGGTATCAATGCACAGCCGAGTTAAAAGTTATATAAAATTAAACAATACTTTGAGCAAAGTAGCAACTATCTGTTTATGAAAATATTGGTCTCTAAACTACCTAAGTTTCATTCTCCCTTTTAATTATGATAAGATTATGCAAGTATGTATGCTTTATATTGAGTAACCCGTGTAATTAAGATTTTACCATAAAAACATTATTAATTTCCGCTTTGATTGAGCTATCATGTTCTTAAGATTAAGTAAGTTTTTCACAAATAGACAGTAAATGATGCAAGAAAAATTAAGTACTTGGTGGGGAATTTTTCATCCAATCATAATTTTTATTTAATAACTACTATTAAAATAAACAATCTGCTTACTACCTGTAGCTGTAACCTATAAGAGATAGGTACCAACGGTCACCGAACGATAGCCGTTTTCAATTATCGATAATTTGCATGCGTCCTATAACCATTTGTTACTATTTTTAATCTATGGTTAGCTGTCATTTAAATTATGACCGAGTAATAAGCGTTACGTTCGTTGCGTTTCAAATTATTATATATATTCTTATAATTTAATTTTTTTTGATGAGTATAAATACATAATAAGTTTTAGTTAATAATGATATTTCTTTTGTGTTTGGTTACAAAATAAATATTTGTTAGATTTGATTAAACTCGTACCAAAGCCACAGGTGAAAAGAGGTTTGAAAATATAGATAAAATACCTTACAATGCAGTAAAGTAGACAGCATTTTCATTCTTATTCTTTATTATTCTTTCAAATTGATATTAGTGAAAGCTCGGTCAATAAAACACAGAATAAACAACATTGAAAATATAACAAAATAGAAGATAACATCCATAAAAAGTAGAGACAATGATATTACAGAATTTGTATTACGTATCTTTAATTTAATTATCTAAATAAAGTTAGCCTAAAGTAATTTTATATTTATATGCACATTAAAAAAATCATTATTATTTTATCAATTTGAAATATCAATACAGTGTTGAATTGGTTCTCATTCTATAGCTTCATATTAAAAACATTTATACTTTGGATATACTCCACATCAGATTAATAAGTTATTTAATATTTCCATATAACTTTTGTGGAACTTGATATTTTCGCGTAAATACATGGCGACAATTTGTATATAAATAATCCATTATATAACAGTACATATCTAACTCCAAGTCGTATCATAATGTAATTTATATCATAGCTTTAAAATGCAATTCACGTTCTTGCAACCATTGATTAATTTACTTATTTCTGTTTTTCAATTATTACAAATATGTTTATCCATATAAATTAATAATATATGTATATGTATACGTCGATTAATGTATACTAAGCAAATAAACTATTCGCAACTAATAATAAAAGTCCCAACATATTATTTTGCGTGAGAGTACTAAATATGTTTTTTTCAGTTGTTTCAGGTTAGAAGGAAGAGTGAACAAGATAATCAGAAAACAATTTTTGAAATCCATCAAGGGCAATCGAGGCTACGGTAAAATAAAAATAGTAGTGAGTATTTCAAGTGCTTCAATACTGCATTCAATTTATTCGTTAAAAATTTAACTTTTTCCCGTAGAATTTTAAATATAGTTGTTTTCCATAATACCATTTACAATTATTCAATATTTACCAATTTATTCAAAATATCAGCCTCTAAATTATAGGAGCCATCAAGAGTAAATTGTATGAGGATGATTTTCAATAGTCGGATAGGTGTTGATAATTGACGCAATAGTAAAGAAAACAACAGAGTGTTAAAAATTAATAAATAAAGTTAACGATATAACACGAAACTGATCATCGCGTTTTTAAATTTCGAGCTAAGTTTTCATTTTTGATCCTCTGCAATGTAAGAGATTCATAATTTCACAGATAACTTGGTTGAATTTTTGTAATTCTCCGTCTTGTTATTTGTTATTTGTTATTTATTTTTTGCAAGTAGATTTACAGTAAATTCTTTTGCACGTCAATATTTTTTCCTACCAGCACTTCGACGTAACTGGCCTGCTGAGAAGAAGCGCCGCAACAAACTCAACAGTAAGCCTTTTTTCAAAAGGTCGATGTTACAAAAATCTTAAAATGTGCAGGAGAGCTAATTAAAGTGTCCACAAATTTTTATCATTCAAATAATCTACTACTTTGTAATAACCCTTTTTCATCAGCTGACGTTTGATAGTCAATCTAAATTTAGGCAAAGGTAAGTCGATAAAGCTTTGTGGAAGCTTAGTAAACATTTTTATGCTTAATCCAATAAAACAATTACCAGTCTTATGCAGTCTGAGACTTGGAACGGCAAGTTTATGCTTATTTCTGGTGTTGAAGCTATGAGTGCCTGAATTTTTAAGAAAAACATCATAGTTTTTACGTACATAAACAATGCAATCATATATGTACTGCGATGCCACTGTTAGTATGTTAATTTCCTTAAACAATTCTTTTAACGAGTCGCGTGGTCCAAGGCTGTATATTGCACGAATAGCTCTTTTTTGGAGTACAAAAATGATCCGAATATCGGCAGCAGAGCCCCACAACAGTAGACCATACGACATTACGCTATGAAAATAGCTGAAATAAACTAATCTCGCCGTCTCAACGTCAGTGAGCTGCCTAATTTTCCTAACTGCATACGAAGCTGAACTAAGTCTTCCTGCCAAGGCCACAATATGGGGTCCCCATTGCAGTTTGGAATCTATAGTAATTCCAAGGAAGGTAGTGGAATTGACTGCTTCTATAGGTTCTTTATTCATATTAATGCAAGTATTGACCTGCCTTACGTTAGGCATACTAAATTTAAGACATTTTGTTTTCTTTGAATTGAGCAAGAGATTGTTAGCAGTGAACCAATGTAGGACTTGAGAAAGAGCATCATTTACTTCGTCAAGGCCTTCTTTGCGTCTGTCGACTTTAAAAATCAAAGAAGTGTCATCAGCAAACAATACTATCTCACAGAGGTCTTTAGTAAAGTACGGCAGGTCATTTATGTATATTAAGAACAACAATGGGCCCAATATCGAGCCCTGGGGCACTCCCATATGAAGGTGAGCGCCAGAAGAAAAAGTGCCATTAATATTTACTTTTTGAATTCGACCTGAAAGATACGATTCTATAAGGTTAAGCGAGTTATTTGAGACACCATAATGTCTTAGCTTTACTAATAAAGTCTGATGATCGACACAATCAAAAGCTTTGGACAAATCACAAAATATACCTATCGCATCCTGCTTATTCTCCCATGCATCAAATATGTGTTTCATGAGTGCAACCCCTGCATCAGTTGTACATTTATTTTTGGTGAAACCAAATTGTTTTTCATGTAATAACCTGTTACTATTAAAGTGTAACCGTAACTGGTGAAATATAATTTTTTCAAAGATTTTACTCAAGGCCGGCAGAATTGAAATGGAGCGAAAGTTGGATGGATCCCTCTTATCGCCTGCTTTAAAAAGTGGAATTATTTTGCTATATTTCATTAAATCAGGAAACTGGCCTTCATCAATACATTTATTAAAAATAACAGCTAAGTGAGGTGAAATTATATTTATTATTGTTTTAAGAAGGTTAGTTGAAATACCCCATAAATCCTTAGTTTTCTTGACGTTTAGTTCTTTAAATGTTTTAAAAATGTCAAGAGGGGTTATGTAGTTGAACTTAAAAGAGGTTTTGCACTCTTCAACACTTGACTCAATTAGAGATTTTGCAAGATGAGCACTAGATTTTAATTGTTTAGTGGTTTCAACTGCAACATTTGAAAAGAAAGATTCAAAAACATTTGCTACCTCCTTATCTGTTTTTAAAATGTTATTTTTTATTTGTAAACAGAATTCTTTATCTTGTGATTTTACTTTGCAAGTCTCTTTATTAATAATATTCCAAGTTGCTTTAATTTTACTCTTGGAATTGTTAATTTTGTTGCGGAAGAAAATAGATTTGGCAGTATTGCACACCTTCTTAAATAATTTAGAATATTTCTTGACATATTCAATAATTTTTGGATCGTTAGTGTTTGATTTTAAATCATACAGTTCATAAAGTTTATTTCTACTTTTATGAATGCCTGGAGATGCCCAGTCATTAAACTTTCCTTTAAATTGATTTATTGTTATTTTCTTTTCGGTAAAAACAGAATTAAATTAAGTTTTTATTAATCCAAAAAGGTTCCCATACCAATCATCTACACTTTTGTTCTGATCAAATGGTAATTTATTAATTTTCTGATCAATATTACATTTGAAACTTTCAACACGATTTTGAGTAACCGGTCTGCAATTTATAGTTAACTTGGTGTTAACATGATGGTGCTCAAATTTCGCCACCTGACCAGTATGGTCAGATTGTAGACAATTTATAATTGACTTATTCGGTAAGTTAGCATTTTCATAGAAAATATTATCTAAGCAGGTAGCTGTAGTGGCTGTAATTCTAGTTGGTTCTATGAAAAGAGGAAATAAATTAAATGATCTGAAAAGGTTTAAAAATCTGATAGTGTTCTGTGAATTATCTAAAATATTCAAGTTAAAATCACCGCAAACTACTACCTTCTTATTTGAATTACAAAGTTTTTTTAATACTTCTTCCATAATGTTTTCAAATAGTATGTAATCAGACGACGGAGGTCTATACGTACATACTATTATAAATTGCTCTAACTCTGCACACGCTAATTCTATTGTTCGTTCAATAGACAGTGCTACTATATCTTTACGTTCTTTCGATTTAAACTTATTATGTAAAAGTATGAGCGAGCCACCCCGAATAGCTGACTTTCTTATGAACGAACTAACCAATTTATAATTGTCAATACAAATAAAAATTCATGTTGTTTCAACCAATGCTCAGTTAAACATAAGACATGCATATCCATACAGTCTAGGAATATTCCTACTTCTAGCTTTGATGAACTAAATTAAAATAAAAATAACTGTTAATCTTATCCTTTGTCAAAGAAATGCAAGAGATGTCCTCTTTTGTCTTAATATCTAATTTAAATTATTTGGACAAATATCCAAAGTCTGACTAATATGCATGTCTTGTCCACTGGTCTGCTCAATAGAAGTAGACTGGTTAGCCAAATTTTTGGCTGAATTTGTAAATAAATAGGATAGCGAAATTGCTATCTGTCGCTTAAAATAATAAGGTAGATAACATTTATCTTTAGTCGCATATAAATTAATATTCATTAATTTGTTTATGTCAATTAAATGAATGAAATTATTATTTGTAAAAGTCACAGTATCAAATGTCAAATTCAATCTATATCTGTGGTCATTTTCTTTTTCTGCTTGTGGAACATTTTTTAAGTACGGTAGCGTAAACAAAATAATATTTTTCACATTTAATGTACAAAGATTATCTACATGAGTAATTAATTTCTTTTTGTTCACATTACCCCTATTTCCTATCAATATTATGAGGGTGGTATTGGGAACAAAATTAAATTCAAGTATTTTATCAATTATGTCACAGTATGATGCTCCCGGCATACAGTGATTAACTACTGGGCAATTCATATAAGTACTCAATAACTGGCCCATGTTTTTTCCAATGTCGTCACTAAACATTATTATTGGATTACTACAATTTTTCCTTAAATTATTATTTGACGACAAATTATGAGGAGTACAGGGTTCACATTTCGGACTAGCATTTAATGTGCACGAAGTTCTATCCGAGTTAACATTGTTTAAGCTAGGGCTACTTCCGAGTGCCTTAATGGCCAAAATGTATTCCCTATACTCACTCTTTGTGCGTTCATACCTAGTAGTCATTATCTCTAGGCGTTCCTTAAGTCTACACATTTGAGACTGAACTGACTGTACATACCTCTCGTGGTCAATTATTTTATTTTCCAACAAGACTGTATACACGTCAAGTTCATTACCTAACCTAATTCTTTCTTTTATATTCTGACAATTTTTAAAGAATTGTTTTTGTTTTTTAATTAGCTTTTGCGTCTTCTTAATATACCTATTGATTTTAACATATTTTTTAAACTTGTTTTTGCTGCACTTAACAGTTCCTTCAGAGTGGATGGTATTTTCTGTGACTTCTTCTGTCGAATCAATTACCTCTGAAGGTAAATCAAATGCAGCAGAAATGTTGCTGGGAGCACTTCCAACTAACTCGCTAAAAAGACTCTGGTTTTGGTTAATTAACGCATCCGTCTTCTCCGATTCCATGTGCGAAATTTGGTGCTGTGCTTCCTGGAGTTCATGCTCCAACATTGTGATACGTCGGAGGCCTCGCACAAAGTCGTCACTGCACTCGCCGAATCCATCAACGATGTCTTGTAATCTGTCCCGATCGTCTATAACTGATACGTACTGTGTATGTAATTCAGACATTTCTTTTTTTAACAATGTGTTTCTACTATAAATATCTAGCATTACTTTTTCATTGTCATCCCTTTCTGATTGTAAATGTTCAATCGACTCCTTGGCTGCCCTTAATTCCTTCAAAGCCAAATCGAGTTGACGAGCCAAGGCACCGCGAGTGTTCATCTCGATATTGAGTTATTATTCTGAACGTAAATAATGATATCCAAGGCGCCGATTAAGAACAAGATTATAACCTCTATTCTATTGTTTTCGAACGGAGTAAGTGTTTGATAATCCAAAAAAAAAAAAGAGAAAAGACAGGAAAGGGTATGTATGAGTGTCCTGATTTCGAACCCGATGCGCCTCTGCCGCGGCTCTGTGCACTATCCGCTGCGCCACTAACACGGCATGCGAAGTTGCAAAATAGCAGCTGGCCTAGCGTCACAGGAATATAGTTAAATTAACAGCGATGTCCGCAACAGAGTTATTATTGAACATACAATTGTTACAATTTTTAAAATACCCACTTTTACGTTAATTTTCGATTGTCACTAAGCCGCACTAAGATAAAATCTATATTCTATTTTAGATATCACTACGTTACAAATATTTAAATGTTTTAAGTCAAAAACTAAGTAATCTTAAAAACAAAAACTTGACCTTTATTTATTCAAAACATTTTAACGATAGAATACTTCTTGTCCATCACATGATTTTGTAGAACGTTTGTAATTATGGTAATTATGGTTGCTATTTTATTTTATGTAAGAAAGCGCACTAATTATTTACACTTTCGGTTCGAATATTATAATTCAAATAATATTTTCTCTTTTCGAATCGGATTGCTCGCGCGGCATACACGACCATTGCGTACGGAGGTATATTATGAACGTCATTTTTAGGATTCCGTACTTTACATCGATAAACACAACCCTTATGAGATCACCCTCGTGTTTGTTTCTGAGTTTATCAAACAGCCGATTTCCTCACAATTTTTTTCTACGCCGAAACTTTACGTTTTGGTCACTTAGAAACTTGAACTAGGTATTTTTTTACGGAATTAATAAAACCTGACAAAAAGTTAACGTTGGGAAAAATTACCATTTACAAATAGTTGAAAACAAATACTATGTTTCTTTCAATACTTATGTATCTACATGTGTACGAAACCCTCGTAATAGGAGTTTACTCGCACTTAACACATTTCTTGTACTTATCTTGTTCCTTAAGTAAAAAAAATAATCCAATACTGTTGGAAAACTGAACGTGTATTGAAACGAAAAAAAATGTTTGATTTTTGGATAATATCTAATAAAAGTCCTAAATATACCCACGGCTTTTGAGATGTATCTAGTATTTAAATTTAATTAGAAGAGAAAAAACAGAATTAAATTAATCATTCAAGCTTAATGGTGTAGGTTTACAAATGCGTATATTATCCGGCCAAAAAGTATTTTGGATCTCATTAACAAGATTAAAATTGTACTAGACTAATTTTTTTGTAATTATTCAGATCCATTATGAAAATATTGGTCGTTTCAATTCAGCTTTAGAGATTACGTGTAGGACAGAAAAAAATATTTACCTTCTAATTGCTAATTTAAATATAAACTAAAAGATAAGAATAAGTCAGATTTATACAGAACATAAGATGGTAAAACCAATATTGAAATTAATTAGAAGATTAATATGGGCAGCAGAGATTTTAAGAGATATAATTTTTTTCTGATAACTCTTTGGAAATATTTACCCAACATGGGTTTTTATTGCCAGAATTCAGTCAATTTTGGCTTCACTATTTGAATATGGTTTTAAAGAGCACATAATTATATTTGGACACACATACGTGCTAATTTTAATTCTATAGAAAGTTTAAAATATTTTTAAATAAGCATAAATATGCGAAGATAATAAATGTGTCGGTGTTGATAGAGTTGCGATGTAGAAATTGCTTTTTTTTTATTAGGTCCTAATTTTTTGAGAAAAAAGAAACTAATCGCAATCCATTAGCTTGGATTTTTAATTAGTATGGTACGTCAGCATTCTGCTGATAACTTAACAATAAATCATTCATTAGCATATCGATATTAAATTTTAATGAATTATTTTAAAAATGCCCTGAGACCCTGCAATTCATAATTTTTATTCTGGAAAATTTCCAAAGAAAAATTAATCTAACAACATAATCAGCAATTTGCATGGGAAATTGGAATACGCTATCACTAAATTATACAGAACTAAAACAAATAATTGAATAGGTTCAGGTACTTCAAACATACTTCAGAAAATTGCCAAAATGTTCGGCTTCATTGACTTGACCAGCAGAAATACTTAATCAAACATAATGAAATATTATGGACAAATAGAAATTTTGTTCAAATATTTGCAATATATTTTTTAAATTAAAATATTGATATGGTGAATAAAAAAAATTTGATCATGTGTAACTCAGCACACATAAGAGTTTTCGACTTTGGCGATCTAAACCTTGATTTTTAAGTATATAAGTAAGGGGTAAAACGGGATAGAGAGAGAGAAAAAGAGCAAAATATTCTAAAAACCTTGAAGAAATATTTTTAAAACTAGAAACTTTTAAATAATTCAATTCAGTAAATAACACAGATATTCGCCACATATTATTGAAATAATTTAAATAACTAAATTAATAAAAAGATTGACTAATGAGTTTATTTTTTTGCAATATAAATACACAATATACCTGTTAACACGTTAAGTGTTAAAAAAGAAAATATAGCTACGATGCCTGTACCAGAACCAGACTAAATGCGGCTGTATTAGCCCTATTGTAAATTATATATACGATATCTATATGTAGGGATTCATTGCCATTAATTAAATTGAATAAATCGCTCATAATTCGACAAAATTTTGAGAGTTTACCTATAAGAAACTAACTACAAAACAGCTGAAAGCATTAGTGAACACCACTTTTGTTTGTATTCGCACAAAATTTTGACAGTTTACTTTTGACACATGACGTATAAAACAACTGATGATCTTCTCACTATGCACAATTTTTGATTGTTTTCGCACATGAGTACACGAGTATTGCTTCTAACTCCATCCTGTTCATTTTCTCACTCGGTTGTTAGCTACGTTAGGTACTTCGTCCTTCTTGAGATAGATTTGTGACATTCTGGCGTCACAAACGTTACAAAAACGTTACCAAGGTTTTTGTAAAAATTTCGACTTTCACATTTTACTCAAAGCAGTAAGTCTTTTCGTATAAAATTAAGAAAGAATATAACAAATATTTATGATTAATTGTTTATATTAGATAACTCGAAATATTAATAATAAAATAAAGCAATGTTTCTAAAATTATAGGTGGTAGCTAATTAATATATCGAAGTGTGCAATTGTATTGTCAGCAAAAGCGTAAAGGGAGCTTTTTAATTACTTTCTGTATTTACCGGTTGGAAAAAAATGGCGAAGAATGGAATGTTTGAAATTCAATGTGAAGAACTCAATTTTCTTGATTTAGACTTACATTTTTTTTAATTCAATATATACATATGTATATATATATATATATATATATATGTGTGTGTGTGTGTGTGTGTGAAACAATGTATTTTTTCTTTTGCCTTCTTATTGAGAAGTATGCCAATTTTTTTGGATCTAACGGGAAATTTGCTCATGCTCACTGGTGTGGTTTGTAATAACACGCATTGCAACAGATGGGTATATAAATGGAGGGAAAATGAAGATAAGCTTCAAGAAAGCAGACATAAAATATATAAAAATAAATTGTTTATAATACTATATTAGAATTAAATTATATTTTAATAATCTTTATTTTTAATGTACTTAATTTTTATTTGCACGATTTAATGTGAAACTAAGTTTTTCCTTTTTTTTCTTTATTATGCGTGGTTACGTGGATGGCAATAATCAATCACACGTCCAAACATATATTTTTTGTTCAAATTTTGACGGCATCAGATTTAACCAGCTTAAAATATAAATACTATATGATTTACTCATGGTCTCAGTAATCGCCGTGTACTCGCTCTAAATAGTTGTACCAGGAAGAGCGTATCTTTGTTGGTGGATAGCTTACGTCATCTATGCGACCAATTAGGTTAGTATATTATATTTAAGTATTTTATAAAGGTCTTTTAGAGAAAAAAATAAAGACAAAATCGTGTCGTACGAATAATTTGAATAACTATGATTAAGATCATTCAAAGGCAATATCAGCGAGCAACAGTAAATTTATAAAGAATATGTAAACCTCCAACGAATGCAGCGAAAACCATTCAACAAGTTGGTCGACAATTTAGTATTGAATATTCCGGAAAACAGTAATGAAAACATTTTAAATACAGTAACTAACGTTTCAATAGACCTAAACTGTGCCCGCACCACCGGAACAAGTACGCAGTGCACTAAGTGTTGCTATCATTAAGTTTAATCATCTGGAGTGCAAATGGTTGTCCAGTGCCTACGTGATGACATCCTCGCATCATAACATTCTCTGAATATACACTCTATTCAGCAGTATTTATATAATAAAATACTTCACATGTAAACACGTGATGTAAACCAACAGGAAAGTTATGCGTAAATGTAGATACGAAATGGAAAAAATTATATTTGAAAAATTATACCGACAAGTTTCTCGTAATTAAATGTAAAAGCCATATCCATAAATGACTATCTTTTGAATCTTACTTACCACAATTATGTATCAAAACATGTAAAAATAGTGTACTTATTTAAATAAGTTTCACCTCTCAATACAATCGTCTACACCTCGCTCTTAATCATATATTATTAAATGCAAATATTTTTAATAATTACTATTTAATCAAGTTAACTCATAAATTAAATAACAGTATGGTATTTCACTTCTATATAATTAACTTGTGATCTTCTTCGTGTTAATCACATAAATATCGACCATCCTAAAGTCTCAACTGCCTTCTAGGGTATTTTATTTCATCACTTCTGTCATAATAAGCTGATTTTTCTTACATTGCGTGAATATATTATTTAATAAATCAGCACGTTATCAAAATTGTGGCGAGATTAAAATAATTCGCGAATTACGCATGAATTTTAAAACAAATGATTATGATATAATCGGTTTTGCCGAAACATAGCTCGCTGTAAATCATGTGTCACAGTAATGATATTTCCCTCAAAAGAAAGGCCAAATGAAAAGAAAAAATATTTTAATTGTATTGTACTAGTTATCGTTAGTAGTTGGAGAAATGGCGTGAAGGTAAATATATGCAACATATAATTATAGATAGAACTCTATCACGAAATATTGAGGGAATTATTTATAAAACTTATGTTTATACTAGTAAATACATAAGTAAACGGTATGTTGCTGATGTACGTAATTCGTAGAAGTGTACTACTATGCTATTGCACTGACCTGCAGATATCGTTCATCAGATCCTAATTTATCTCACTGACGGTACAACCTGAACATTGCAAGTTAAAATTAAGCTATTGTATTTCTAAATAAAATACCTAACAAAATTAATTATGTACCAAATAATAAAATATGCCATATTGGAATTGAATATTGAGACTGTGATTTACGATTTCACGTCAACTATACTAATAATCAAATTAAACGATTTTATATCCATAGTACCGATTATCTGACTGTGGGACGATTTTGTAAATTTAATTTTACATTTGTTTAATGTAGAAATTATTCAGCATTAAAAAAACTTTATCATTTAAGACTAGCACCCATGACGTAATGATTAATCTGGAGTGTAAAAACATACCGCCAATATGAAAATGTTACTCATTAGATCAATTTTAACTTAAATTTTACTGCATTATTACTATTATTAAATAAATTATCAACACTATATGACCTGTCTGAATTGGAAGTGAAACGCGTCGACCTGCGGTCCAATGAACATATAAATAAGCTGTTTTTTGACGAAAAAGTGTTCACGACATTGACGTAGGCTTGTAGTAATTGTTTTACAAAAAAATGTTTCATACAATTCTTCATAACTGCGACATCCATTTAAGAAATAATATTTCGACGATACATATTATATGGATGTTAATAAATGTAACTTTACGAATGAATATTATTACATCGATTTATTATTTCTTATCCAATCTTCTGAATAGACAATTTAAATATCAGTTATTTATAACATATTACATTAAGCGTGAAGGAGAAACTAATAAAAAGGAAATTGCCGCTCAAAAAGAATTTCTGAAGGATACTTTTTTTAAAATATTTTCTATAATTATGCTTATTTTTTTATTTATTTTATATTAGTACGTAAATATTATAGACTAATTTAGATAAAAGATAAATGTTATAGAAAAGCTTCGGATTCTTTATATATAGCTACAAAAATTAAGCGTTGGATAAATTATAAGTGTACAAAAAAATCCTGAATTATCAAAAAAAAAAAATTTGTCAGAGATAAACAATCTTATTGAATAAAGCATGCATTGCGAGAGTATCTACATACTTAGATAGTTAAGGGTACATAATAATTCTAGTGAACTATTTAAAATTATTGAAATGGTCTTTCACCACGGAAATATATTTCCTATTATAAATTTAAGTGATGGAATAATATTGTGAGTTTTTCAAAAACTATACGTTATAGAATAATTCCTATAGTTTTCTGATGAACTTATCAAACTTCGAGTAACGCTATTGTTCTCATAAATTTGACAACATCAGTTCCTGATATGGGACCCACACAACATATAAAAATTAAATAAATATCTCAGATAGTTAATCTGCTCCTTAATTTTCAAAATAAATATTTTCGGCTATTAGCTATATGTAGATTAATATGCTTTATTAGTGCGCCAACCTTATGTACATGTTTGAAAAAAAATTGTTTTGGAAAAAAATGGTTTCCTCCTTTGTTGTGATATTCTTTATGATATGTATGAATAAAAATAATTCTTTTATTTAATTTTCCCTCTCTTCAATTTTAATGTAAATATTTTTGATCAATATTTATGGAAATATATGCAATTCAAAATACTTAATCAATATGCCAAAGTTCATATTTTTACGTCAAAAAATTTCTTGAAAAAAAACAGCTTTATGTCGCAGTGTGCTATGACGGACAGATACATAAGTGATCTTGCAAGAGATTTTCTTCCCTTTTTGGCATATAACCCTAAAAATACTGAAATTTTTAGGTCATGCGATTAGATACTTTTATGGTATAGTATTTTTATTTAATTTCGCATAATTTGTCAATATATGCATAATTAGGAGTCAAAGGCGGACATCCGTACATAAAGGCGACCAATAAAAGAAAACATAGTGTACATTCATTGTATCTGGCATAACAAAAAAGGAACTTTATAGGATCATTTCGATGTCGGTCTATCTCTCTAGAAACTCTTTGTTGGTCAAGACTCTTTTTCTCAGGAACGTATGTAGGTATAAAATTGAAATGAATGTGAATCACTTACCCTTTGAAGCTGTAAAAAATCAAGCTTCTGAAAAGACCTTAAAGTACGGACATTTACGCCGTATTTTTTAACACTCGTAAATAAATCGAAACCTGTAAGGTACTTCCCGTTAACCTACAATTATGAAATTTGGCAAGAGGCAAGGTCTCGCAGGACATGTAAAGAGAATAATCCTAAAATCTTCATTTGTAGTTATTTCACAATTTTTTTGAATATGCGCTCTTGAACGATTTAGTAGGTATTTTCATATTTTCGTTCTAAACAAATGAAATTTTGTAAATAGTTTAATGGGACTTTTATATACCATCAAATGTTTATCAATGCCTAAATGTGTTTGAAACCCACATAGTGCGATTCCACTCGCGTTTGACAGGTTTTTTCAACACGGGTGGATTATAAATTACATAAAATTTATTATTTGTTATAAGTATGTATTATAAATCTTCCTATGTAAAAATGTTGTGTCACCTTAATTACGCTTAAAATGAAAGATATCTATAAATATATATATATATATTTATTTGTTATATATTTGTTATAAGGATAGCCACACATTTTGAAGTGTAAAGTATATCTATTCTGTATTTTTTTTTACATTAAAATTTTGGTTCAAGCTCAATTTAAATGTGTTCATTCGGTGTCATTTAAATAGGGTCTATGTACATTGAATACTGAGAATATCAGAAATGTCAAAATCCTAAAATCATTTTCCCGAATATTCACAATATCATTTTAAAACACAAGGCTGCCGTGCCCCTGGAACTCGCGCCGACGTGACACGCGTTACATTAACGCCAGCTATCTTGCACCAGTATACCCACAAACATAGTGTTAGAAGTGGTATCACATTTATAAAATGTATTCTTCTTGACTACTTTGTACTAATATTCTTTTTCTTACTTATGTCCATAATCTTATAGTGTGAAAACATTACATTGTTTATCGTTTTTGTTCTTAGTGATGAAAGGCACATTTAACTGACAAATTGTGTTTTGTGGGTAGCTTTAATTAATATAACTTTGCTTTACATTTAATTTTTCCATTGTCTTTTTTTTATTTTATTATTAACATATTACTTTTTAAGGTTTCGTACTTAAAAGATAGGAACGACCTTCATTTTTGAATAGTCATCGGGACGATAATTTGGCACAATTGTAAAATATACTTGTCGCTATTTATTTCCAGAGATAGAAGTTTAGGAATATTTATATTTTTATTTAGAGAAGGCTCCAAAAGAGGAGTTGAAATTTAAACAAGTTCGAACGAGCATTAGATGAAAAGGTTTGATTGTCACATTTTGAAAATATTACACTTTTTTATAAAGAATCGCATAGTTTTTGACTTACAACCAAAAATATGTAAGAAAACATTGCTTACCTCTAAAATATGGAAATCGAAATTCCGAAATCACTCAGACTTATGAAAGGTTTTCAGTAAATAAAAAAGGAAACTTTGTTTAAGAAATTTATAGTTTTCGAAAGGAAAAATAAAAGTATTGTTTTCTCGCTTCAACTTTTTAATTTCTAAATCACAATCATGTAGGCATGTGCACATTGGTAGGATATTATAATTTTATTTGCAGTTCGTAAGGTTCTGGGTATGGAATCCTCGATGCGCGAATTCTACTCGTACTTGGCAGATTTTGTCTTAATCAATATGCATGGTTTAAGTGTTTGAACGATTTTTGAGCATCTGTTTGCTCAAAATTATACGTTTTATTCATCTGAAATGTCAACTTATTATACTAGTTCAATATGTGGATAGTATCGTGCTAGTTTATTCTTTCGTTCATTTGAAGTTGTAAGAAGAAAAAAGAATAAACGAACACACATACCATCCAATTCAAAATATGTTATTAATATCCTTTTACCTTCACGCAGTGTCTACGTGTAATTTCAATACGTGATAAAGCTAAAATAAAAATTTTAAATTTTCCGGCACATCGTAAAAAAGTAACCTTATACTTTCATTCATTTAAATCGTTAACAAAAATCAACAAAACCATGTCATCATATTGTTTTATGAATATATTATCTAATTAGAAATAACTAAATAAACGGTACTTCTTCTTAATTGCTCTAAGAAAGCAAATATTGATTAGACTTCTATTAAAGATACCAAAAAAAATGTTTGGAATATTTCAAAACAAATGTATCAGAAATATTTCATGTCCACACATCTCCTCATAATATAAATATTTTGAAATTTCTAGGGATTTTAGAAATAACGAAATTTGTAATATACCTGTTTGTATTATCCCCCTTACATATATATATATATACATATATATATATATATATATATATACACACACATATATATATATATATATATATATATATATATATATGCACGCGTATATATGGCGGTAAAAGACTCTCGTTCAAAATAATCAAAACAAAAAATTGCTCAAAATTTTAGCTTCTAACCTTAAATACTGCCGTATTTTCGGCAAAATATACTCTTTAAAGCATCTTCAAAATTGTTTATCGATAGAAAAATTTACCTCTCTCAAATCATCAGTTCGTTTCTTATCATTTTTACCTGATTATAAAGATCTGTACTACCTGAACCTTACTAAGCTCACATAAAAAATGAAGTTGCTTTAAAAACGTGTGCATCTGTTTCATTCGTGTCTCAGAGAATATAACCCTATTTCTAAACACGTCAATGTTCATAAGCTACTCTGTCTACATAAACTTCCTTTTATTTATTGAATAATCTAAATCATACAGTATATGTTACTTTAGAAGTAAACTAAATGACTTATCTACGCATAGTTTAAATCGTATTTTTTCTTCTGTTTATCCTTTATTGCTCTATCTTACGATTCAAAGCACCTTACTAGTCTCTAAAAAACGTCATTCCCTACCTCAGCTATAAAATTTGGGAAATACGTTTGACACGTAAAAACTTTTCCTCCATAAATGTTTCATGTGCCTTCTGAAAAGTTCCAGCTCACAAAATATTTAATTGCATTTTTTTCTAGTAATAACAGTAACTTTTTTTTTCCATCGACCAGTATTTGAAAGATTATGCGAATAAGTAAAGTACTTTCTTCCCATTTTTGTATTTATTTGATTATTTTTATTCCTTTTTAAAATCTTATTATTTTAATTTAATTTTTATAAATAAATGTGTAATTTTTATATTTAATACTATACGATATCAGGCCAACAATTTACGTTTCTAGACAGTTCTAGTTTTAAAATTACAAAGTACCTATTTATATGACACAACTTGTACTTTATCATATATTTGTGTTGCATATATGTTATTTATCTATCATAAATAGATGAAATCCAAACAAAAGCAGTCTTGATATTATACTCACAAACAAAACATGACATTGTTACTTGAAAACCTTAATATTTTTTAAAATATTATTATAAACCGATTTTTTTTAATCTCCCGTAGAATTCCAATAAAATTATTTATAGGAAAAGCTTTTATTAATAAACATAAATTATGGATATTCTCAAACATTTAATTGTCGCATAAAAATAAAATTTGTTATGAAAAAATTTCTAAAACGGTGAGTATCATTATTGATGGTTCAAGGAAATGAAAATATAAGGTTACTTTATTTACAATATGCTGGAAAATTTTATTTATCATATTTGCCTTATACAGGCATGTATGAAAATAAAGTATAATGATTAGCATAGTCACTGTGTGACGATAGAAGGACAAATAACTATTAAATCACTAAGGTATGAAAGACCGAGATTTGAGTTTAAAAATCTAAATATAAATATGGTTCCGGGGCGAAAATAACATTTATTTTATGATGGGTTCATGAAATGATTATTCCGTTGCGTACCAGAATTGTTACGTAATTTAGAAAGAAGAATCATTCTCACGTTAAATAGTCATTAAAATTATAGCAATTTATTAGCAAAAAATGCAAAATTGTACAAATATTAGAGTGATTTAAGTCCAGTGTTTTTTTGATGAAGTAAAATCAAAGGAAATAATGGAGGATTTAAAAAACATATCAATGTACGACTGCAATCAATAAAACTCGGGCCCCCATTCAATTTATATTCTAGACAACAATTGTCGGCACATATGGTCATATAATTTATTAGTTCTCTATTACTACAATTACACACCAATTAAAGTATATTTGGTTGTTTTTCGTTTTAATTCGATTTAACAGTTTTATTACACCTTGAATAATAAAACTAAAAACAAACTATTTATTATAAATCTACCTACGACCAAACAGTGCTCCCAATTTTAGTGTCATGTATTATATAGTTGGCTTCCTTAATCTCCTTGTTAATGCCAAGCAAGTAAATATCACTGACAATATATATATATATATATATATATATATATATATATATAACAAAGCGAATACGCACAAAGCAAATACCGACATTGAAATTATTTTAAATATTTTTTTACAAAGGTTCCATTTAATTAATAATGCAATATATAATACAACTGTATATCGTAGAACAGTTAGATCTGTATTCCAATATCAGCCTGTAAAAAGGGTTAGTAAAGCTTAATTAGCAGAAAAGAATCCTCTTTGTTTTCTAAATGATTAGAGAGTTATCAGTGGAATAGTATTTGTCAGCTGCACGATGACAGAGCTAAACGCTATTTCTGCTTCCTTGGGAATATGATAATGGCATTAATATTTTGTTGGACGTAGGCATAATTGCACAGGTATAAGATTCAAAATAAGAATGTATATTTAATTTAAACTCATATACTTTATACAAAAATTTATTCACTTTGTTCAAAAGATAATTATTTTCCAGACGTAATGGAAAATTGCAAGCGGACAAAGCTGTTGATACTGAGTGATCTTATTTTGTTAGTATCACACGAATTAATTGTTGTACATAATCAAAATTTTCACTTTTTGGCCTCTCAACGATTAGAGAGTTATTAGTTGAATGGTATTCGTTAGTTCGCGTAAATATACTTGGAGAAAATTCCAAATAAGAATGTGTATTTAATTTAAGCTGTTTATTTCGATTAAAAACTCGAGGTAATGGAAAATTTCAAGCAGACAAGGCTAGCACTGGGTGAATTCAGTTATGAACACGACTATACTTGTTTAAGTTCCGCACACTGAAGATGTGGCTACTTTACTCAATGTCATACGAATTAATTATTGTGGATCATTTAAATTTTCTTATTGATAAACTCGTAATTGTAAATTAATTTCTACATAATTTACATTCATTATTTAGTTAAATGTGCCATTATAATAAAAAAAAAATTCTTTTTTATTAATTTTTTTATAAGATAAAATAGCTGATAAATAAATATATATATATATATATACACACACACACACATATATATATATATATATATATATATATATATGAAAATAACAACAATATAAAATAATTCGTTTCGTGATTTAGAAATGGCATATTTTTTATATTTAGTGAAATGTTAAATTGTCCTTAACAATAGAATGTTTACATGAGCCCTTCGTAAAAAGTCGCACGGATAACCTTATATTTTTTCTATTCTTTTTGGGTGGTGATAATATAGCTTTAGGTTGTATATTTCCGTAAGTTTAAAGGCGATAGAAATAAAATGTATCCAAAAGTTTTCTTAATAGCTTTTATATTAAACATATCGGCCGTGGTCAAGCGAACGTGTAGCTCAGTTGGTAGCGCGTGGAACTGACACGTCTTTGGTTTTGAGTTCGTAACAATCTGATTACGTTAGAAATAAAATTGAAAATTGTATTTGCCGTATTCACCATGTGTAAAATGAGACAAAGGAAATAAAAAAATAGGGAGAGAAAAAGAGCAAAATTTTAATTAGGGCAAAAAGTATTGTTCACAGTAATATTGGAAAGAAACGTGTTACGTAACAGAAAAAAAATTGTTCAAAGTTTGAAAAACTCTCCGGTGTACAGATAGACGTTTATGGATTGATAAATTTTGAATGCAAGTCAAATTACTTAATTTCTGGCCTTCGTTTCGATAAGTGAAACAAGTGGACACGGGAGAGCTAACTATTTAACATTATACATATCATAAATAGAATCTTTATAATTATTATTGTATAATGATCTTGCACTCGTATATAATAAATTATCTGAAATTATTTGAAACAAAATATTCCTTAATATTCATAAACACAAGACAATTTCTGAACATAACTATTGAACACAATTGTATAGTATTAACTGTGTAGATTCACGCTACGAGACGGCGTTATAAATCTGTTACAGGCGATTAACTTGAATTATTTACAAAGCGTGCGCGAGACGGTTTAGAAATGCACGGTGAAGGTGTAATTAATGGTGTGGCAGCTTTACGCCCCGCTCTACCGCTCCGCAGATATCCACCGGACAACATTTGGCGGTGCGGCGCCTGCCATCTCAGAATAAAGGACTATTTTACTCTTCCCTAGAAGGACTCAATTGTTCGATAGATGAATACGTTTTGTTTACAACGTGGTACGAATAATAATTAATTATTATAAACATCTTCGTTACGTATTAAATCAGAATATATTATATGGATTTTTGCTTCAAGTAACGGAAGCCGTTATTTTTTAAATTCACTCTCATTTCGATAGGTTTGTAAGTAATTACAGAATTATTCTTTAATACGTTTTCCAAAAAAAAAAACATCAAAAGGTGATAAGACTTAAAATAGTCTTTGGTTCTTTGTAAAGATCACTCATACCATTTAAGTCTTTACATCGTAGAGAAACATTTTAAAATTAAAAAAAACACATTGCATGCACAAATAAACAGCTGAAAAAAATTACAATCGTCTGATTGTGAAATGATGAGTTGTAATAAAAGGAATGACTTATTTGTTTCTGAATCATCAAGATTAGTTCATATGAATTGTATGAAATACGAAACGGAAAGAAGGACGTGGGCAATACAATAGTCCCATTAATGACAATATAATATAATATGAATAATAATCCTACTAATTCCAATAATATTATGAAGGAGAACATTCTGTTGTTTTTTTAGAATTCTATCAAAAGCTACTGATTGATATACAACTTTTATAATGTGATAACTTATAGTTTTCAGATAGCCGTACTCTAGTATACATATACGTTATATAAATATTGAGTCAAAGGTATAAGGTTGATATAGTTGGGGAAAAAGTCGCTGATCTGGCCGCTTCCGTGACAATACTGCTACAGACATACTAACATTAAACACACGTGTATTTTTGTTTTAAAAAAAATCTACAGAGAAGTTCGACGGCGTATATATATATATATATAAATTCAAGCTAGTAATTCTTTAAACCATAACAAGTTTAATTTTGAAATTAAACTTCTGTACAGGGAGAATGGAGAAGAAAAATGAGCATGCTTGGCGTGGAAATATCACAAGCACATCATGTTGAAGCGGCACGGATTATGGAAAATTGATTTGATTCTATTCCAGAATAAATAATTAGGTTTGCGTATTTTACTTTGGTCTGCGTAGGGGTCTACGAAGTCGAGCTGAAATGGTACTGGTTAAATAAACCTTTTATAAATTAGACACTCGTAAAAACTCGTAATACACTCGAGAAAAATAAATCAAGTGTTGTAATTTAAAGTTGTAATTTAAGTTTATAATTTACGCAAAGTTACCTAAATAATTCTTCCTTTACGAAAACTGATTAAGTAAAATCGACGAACAATTAAAATTTGTTAACTAAAACGCTAAATTTACAGACAAATGTCTAACATTAAATTTAAACAAGCGATTATTTACTTCAAGGTTAATATAGTGTTGATATATTTTGTTTGTTTTACTGATTATATTTTAAATAAAATGTAAAAAGGAATGTGTTGCGTGGGTAAGAAAATTTCCAAGTTTAAGAAAAAGAAATTGATGTAATGAAAAATTCGAATAAATATCAAATTTACAAATTTAATAATTCAACAAAATGTAGGACTTGCCTCCCATGAAAAATGTTTCGCTGCAAATTCGACCAATATCATTTTTAGATAGATAGCGAACAGAATGGCGATAAAATTTAGTTTTAAATTTTAAATTGTGGTACACAAAAATATGAATGCATCAAATAACTGAAATTTCTTATTATGCAAATAATAATTTTTAGAGTAGTACGTATCAAATATAAATCTGAGATTTTCCAATTTCTAATTGAATTTTTTTTAAGCAGGACAAGAATACAATTTGTATAACAAAAATCAGTCTTCCTATTTAAACAAAATTTAATTTCGAGTTAAAAAAAATATTAAAATATCAAATTGGTATTATTTATCAATTATACGAAACGTTTAATAGCTCTAAGTCATCGAGTCTATGCGAAGTAGATTTGAGATTGCGATGTTTCTAATTTTGACATGGAAGATTTTAAGTGCGCAACCAAACTTCCTAAAAACATATTGTTGCTACAAGTTTTGAATTACGCAAAAAATGTGTCTCAATACGTCTAAATTTAGTTTTAAATGACTTATGTATATATCATAATAACTCTTGTTTGCTAAGAATAATTTTAACCTTTGTTTTACAAAATTTCGATCATTTGCGTTAAGTATTCAATTTCAATTCTTTTGTTTATTTATTTATTAATACAATGATTTTACCAGCTTCAAGTGCCGCACAAATTTCCCATGGTTTTTTTATTTAAATATTAAAATTTGGTAGAAAATTTTAAAATACATTAGTAGTAATATTAACAATATATCTTATATATTGTATATACTTATTTAATAATATTTTCAATGACAATGTTACATTTAATTTACATTTATAACTATTATAAAACATATGGTATTATTTTTGACCAACGCTAAATTTACCCATAAAAGAAGATACAAAATTACAAACGTGACCGTATGTATTATATTTTGTTCCTGTTAGGAATTATAAGTACTTTTATATTGGCAACACTGCTCCTTCTTCGCTTTGCAAATAAAATGGCGGATTACTGTTAAGATGTGTAATTGTCCATTAATGTTTTATAATAATAAAGAAGAAGTTAAACATATAAAAGTATTTCTAATTCATTAAAATAATAGTTCCGAACAATTTGTGTTTGGTTTGCGCTCGAGAACAAAGAGAATCATTTCGCAAGTGTAATGGATAATTCTAAGTCATAAAGCGGTCAATACTGTCCACTAATCAGAGCTGAGTGGTTCACCCGCACCTTTCTAGTTAAATATTGGAAGAATTTGTTTTTAGTTGTATAGAATCCCAATCAGCATATTTTACGGCTATGGAAAACTGTAATGTCGTGTTATGATTTGAGTCTCACCGGATCTGCAAATGCCGTATCGATAAGGTGCCAATAATGAGTCCAGTTAGTCTTTCAGTTATGCAGGATGCACTTAGGTTTTTTTTTCAATAAGGTTTTACAATAATGGGTGAGTGGTCTTATGAAATTTCGTGACAACTGCTGCAAGAGATATATTTATCTGGGATTCCTTTAATTACGAAGTAATCTCTTAGGTCTGGTGTATTATTTTAGTCTGTGGTCCAGTATGTAGACTGCCCTGTTGAGAGTATGCAATCAAATTACTACCACAGTGTTGTCTTGAACGCTTTTCAGGAGTTCACTCCTAGGGGTAGTATTAATATTGAGCCCCAATACATATACTTGGCATTACAGTTACCACCAGGTATGAATCGGTTACCTAGCGATTTGAAGTATCCTTCTTGATTTTATACTTTGGTATGCAGTAAGATGCCGAGGTGGTTAATTCACTGGTTCAATCCGATACAACAAAGCTAATCGCTTGAAGTTATTTTTAGGGAAGGGAGTCGACTGATAATGTTTGATGTTAATCTTTACTAGAATTGCTGATCCACCGTGAACTTTTCCATCCGAGTGCATTATGTGGTATAGTGAGTAATCGGGTATTTAAAAGAACATCAAATGTTTTTTTACATTACGAAATTTTTTTGTGCTTTGTCGGCAAAAATGAAAAAAATTTAATTTGAAGTTCATAAAATATGAATATATTTCAGCGATGTGTTAGTTAATAAAGATGAATGAGCTATATCATGTGACTTTTTTCTGTATTTTCCGAATTAATTTTAAAAACGTATTTGTGAATGTGGTGTTTTCTTTTTTTCTTAAATTTTTATTCTTTCAAATAACATGACTACTTACTTACAAATTTCATTTTTTTTAACCTGCAGCTACTGGAGAGGACGCACGAGAAGACGTTGTACGTTTAATAATTAGTATCTTTAATAATTTGTAATAATTAGTAATCTTATGTTTTCTTTTTGGGTTCAGACAATTCCTCGCTTTTTAATTTACTTCACATATGATTAAAATCCTGTTTTAAGGGAACCATGAGAAGAGAGGTTTCAGTAGTTTTTGGTTGCCATAGGGCTGGAATAAAATTATTAATAAATTTGAAACAGGTTTAAAACTATTTCTCGCGCGAATATTCTGTCCTTTTATTGTCGGTGGTTGAAGACTATCCACGCCATCCCTAGCTACTGCTACCTAGATATAGTCACGTGTGAAATATTAAAATCGATTTAAAATATAAACTGTAATAATACTAATTTTCATCAACGTCCTAATGATGTTATTTTAATTATATAAAATGAAAAAAAAAGTAGTTATCAAAAAAAATTATGAACAGAAATTTTCATTTAATTATATAATTACATAAAGCTATAAAAATAATCACGAATAAACGCTTGGGCTGTACAATTATTGCAGACCAGCAAATATACTCGCCATTCATTTATTAATGGATTTATGACTAGAAAGTATCATTTATTGTATGTACGTCCTTAAATATAATTTTATGTAATTTATTATATTATTTACCACAAATGTTTTTAAGTACATATCCTGTCGTGTTGACCTAAATCGTACCCGTTTTATATTTTATTACTCAGCTTTAGTTTATGTATTTTTTTAATAAATTATATAATAATTATATATATATATATATATATATATATATATATATATATATATATATATATATATATATGTATATATATATATATATATATGTATATATATATATATATATATATATATATATATATATATATATATATATATATATATATATACTTAAGAAGCGACGAACTAATTTAGATTAAATGCGAATTAGAAATACTTTTTGATTCCTCAAGGACGGACGAAAACATTTAGTACTCTTGGTTATTTCTAAAATAAAACAATTTTCTGAAAACACGTATATAATATACGATTTTAAAAACATGTAAAATACATATGCAAATAGGTAATTTATTCGCTTCATTTTAGTTGAAAAATTTACTGTAATGAATAATGTGTAAATTTACACAATTACGCAATGTGTAAATTGTCTCTTAGAATTTCTCCAAATCTTAAGTATTGTCATTAAATTACCAAAAAATATTTATTTACAAAAATGTTTGTTATTAAATTTATAATAAACGATTTATTTTATTGCTCAGTTTTCTTTGTCGCGTTATTAATTTTGGCACTCGTTAATTGTTTTGATTTAATTCAACATAATATTTTCTGATTTTGGTGCAAAATTTGAAAGCTTTGGATATACCAATCAAATTATTAAAATTAAATTGATAAACGATTTCAACTGATTCTTGAGTTTTTTTCATTAAAATATGTCCTGAATAATGAGATTTCTGTTGTACATATGATGGATCTAAAATGAGAAAAATTTGCCCATTGAAATAAAAATTAAACAAAACTCACTTAGAAATCAGGTCAGTATAACCCTTTATCGGTTGAAAAATAACTTCCGTTTTGAGATGCGCTTTACTCAAAAATATTGCAAGAGAATTTTCTAAGAAAACTAGATTGATACAAATTTAAAATTTCAAAAGTTCTGCGCGATAAACTTGTCTTTATTTCGCACTCCCGTTTACGGATTTTATTTTTATATTTATATAAAATCAAGTTAATCAGCAGAATGGAAAAAATGTTCAATTCAAATATTCAGTTCATTTATATTCTATGTATTTATAGACTAAGTCTACGGCTATTCAAATTACTGTCTTCTGTTTTCTTTTGGCTTTATTTTATTACCAGTTGATTCTATTTAAAATTAAGGAAAATTATTATATTACATATAAAGGATTAGTTTAGTATTCCATAAACAAATTCCAGAAAATAAATTAAAAATTAATTTATATTTTCCACTTATAGATTTAGTAAATACGATTTTCTTCGTAAATTACTTATGTAAACTCATTAGTTGAAGAGGTTGATTGTACTAAATATATTGTTAAACCTTATTTTGTTAATGACTTTATTATATAGATTCACGATTAGCAAAGCAAAAAATATTTAGTGATAGTAATGAAAAGGATAATATGAATTAATATTTTGTGGAAAAAAAATAAAGCTATTCAATATTCTTAATAGATAAAATTTTTTTTGCAAACTCTTCTTACACAAAGTATTGCAGTTTTTTGTGACATAATGGGTAGATAAACATTTTGCTATCAATTTATTTAGTAATCTAGATTATTATAAACTTTATGGATTTGTCATTTTATTTGCATAATGAGCTATCTTAGGTACAACATATAAAGGGACTGAAAATAGTTTCTTATTAAAGTAACTGAGGTAACAAATGGTATGTGAATCCTTTCAACCTCCGTCGTTGTTAATCCGGAACCTATATAAGCCTTAGACGAGAGAAGTATAAATTTATTAAAGTAGTAATTCGTACTCAAAATTTAATTGAAAAGGTTTTAAGCGATAGATATACACAATTAATGGAACACAAGGGATATATTTTGTCAAATTGGATATTTACATCCTTTAAAAATTTCTGAAATTAGATTGACGTTGTTTAATTGAATCCGTTTTTAGGTTTCTGAAGTCAAATGCCAGAAAGGGAAGTTTTTATTGAATCTAATTTAATCATGTTCGTCTCTCAATTTCTCTATCTATCTGTCTGTCTGTCCTTATATTACAGCCATTTTACTCGGAAACTATTGGCACTATACAGATGAAATGTGAATGGTAAGTGTTATCCATTAACCGCTATAAAATGAAATGGTGAAATTATTTAAAAAATACATGTAACTGAATGATTTAAAAAAAATTCAGTACACATAACTGTGCGGAGTATCTTTACCATCCTTGATTGATCTTAAAATTTATGTAGAGTTTCTAGAATAACTTTTTTATTTAAGTTAATAGTTGATAATGTATGCGCTTCCAAAATCTTAACAATTTTGCCACCCCTATCTTTTCAACCAACGTGTGTACAATTTTGAAACAATTAAGGCTAAAGAACTAATAATACATTTCCAAAAGAAATATGATTTGAATGAGATATGTTTTGTAGTTTTTGAAACATGGGATATTTGCAATATCGATGGCAGCAATAGCTTTATTTTTACAGTATTTTTAAAGTAAATATTCAAGTTTAATATTGTTTCGTGCTACACAATCCGTCGTTCGTGAGTCCTCACATTTAGCCGGTTTTATTTACAATTTTTCTAAGACTATAGCCTAATTAATTATATAATAGACAAAGTTATCGCGTGAATATGTATACCTTTTTAAGGCTTTGTGTTCTGAAAATAACGTGACTTCATTAAATATAGTATTCAGTTGAATTTTTAGAAGAAAACAAACAAAATATAATACATATAAAGTGGAATTGTCATTTTATAATATGAAATCATTTTTTTATTTAAGAAGGTAGCTAGCTTTAAAATCGAGCTAGAGTTACACCTCTGTATAGAAGAAAGAAGTGAAACGAAATAATTTTGGAACCGAGATCAACGGGATAATTAAAATTTTGAAGGTCTTGATTACCTTAATCTACTATAATAATTTAATAGATATAATAGCTATTTTATAAGGAAAATTGCTTTTTTTTAAGATTAATCCATTTATTCCCTGTAATCAGATTCATCATGTTTGTTAAATCAGATTCATCATGTTTGTACAAATCATGTTTGTTAGAAGTGAGAAAATACCTTATTTACAATTACAGAAAGATTTTAAGATATCGTTAAGAATAAAAGATTTGGTGTAATATTAAAATGTCCTCAAACTAATTTTAGAGGGAAAAATTTATAAGGGGCGACATTGGCTCCGATTGTTATTTATTGGTTTACGCAGTGTATAAAGTTGCCAGTTTCATACAGTGTGTTTACCAATCAATAATAATTATCAGAAAGATAATTTCAAATTATAATTTTACATATATTTATTTCGTTCTTTTTTTAATCACTTTTATCATAATTGAAATATGAATTTATTAAATTTAGAAATAGTCTCATTGTTTAATTACCGTGTGTTATACAAAATTCTTTCTGAAATTAATTTAATTTTTTAAAAGATTTTTATGAATATAATAATAAAACTAAATGCACACGGTTGTTATTTCTATTAGTTGTAATTAATATTCTTTAAGAAAAAATTGAGTCTAAGATGGAAACAAAAAGAAAATAACAACATTTCCTTTCATTTCTTGTTATGTTATTTTTTTATTAAAAAACAAATAAATATTTGAGACATTTCTTAATAATAGAAGCAATTCTATTTATGTAATTTTATATACAGAATGTGCATTTACCATTATACTAATGGTTAGTAATTAAGTTCGTATCAGATTATATTGATGTAATGAAAAAAGTAATATTTTATGAAGGTTTAGTAGTTTAATATAACTTTTGGTCACGTCAAAATATCTGAGATCTAGGTATTCATCTCAACAAAGGTACATTTTATATATCGAGTTGCATAACATGAGAGGTGAACGACACTGCTCCCCTTCTGAGGAATTAAGAAAAAAAAAGAATATCTCTGATAATATTTTGAAAGTGAATGGAAAATATTCTACGTAATTATTTTTAATCATATTTATAAAACGAGAAATATAGTTGTGATAAGAGTATTATTTACTAAATAACTTTGCAGGTAAACAGTTTGAGGTTACTTTGTTAGTGCAAATTAATATGATAAGAGTTAGTACAAATTAATATGATAAGAGTATTATTTACTAAATAAATTTGCAGGTAAACAGTTTGAAGTTACTTTGTTAGTGGATCGTTATTCCTTTTGGCCTGGTCACTGGAATTAAAATAACCTCGTTTTGAAGTAACACTCAAATACTTCAACCATGGAGCTGTACTATAATATAATATTGATGTAAGCCCCTTTTAGTTGATCCATTATTCAAATTAATATTTCTTTTATTATTAAAAAAGAAACGTTTCGTGATGTAAAATATTTTGCAACCATTTTTGTGAACGATCCACGTATTTAAAATTGTTTAATGTTGTAAATATTTTCAGGAAAATGCTGTCATAATTAACCATGTATATAAATATTTGCTAGTTTATTTGGTTGTGTCCTTCTTTAAAAGTAAGTTTCTTTTTCTATGCAGCTAAAATTTTCAATAACATTTTTGTTGAGAATAAATATCTTTTTTATCTTTACTTAAGCATGACTTAACAAAGTCTTTGATTTGAAGATATTTCGTATAACGTGACGTTTGCTATTCATCCTTACACTTGAAGTAAAAATGAAGGGATTCCTTTCCTTCATTAATGATTTATTGGTGATTAGATCATTAATAAAAGATTTATTGGCGATTATTTTTTGCTAAATAATTTAAACGTAGTCTTAGAAATTAACTATGATATTTGTGTGTATACCGTCTATAACGTGTTTGCTACTAATATAATCCTGATGCATAGGTTTAGTTGCTTCTCCATTGTTTTTTTTTAAAAAGGAAAACTTATATAAAATAATTAATTTTATAACTATAAAGGCAAAAGATTGATTTAGATAAATTTCAAATTCTTAACGTCTTTTTAAGCAATTTGTTTACATATGTCACTTTTTCACTTTCTTAAGTGACAATTTTTATTCATATGTATATATTAAGCATTTAATAACAAAAATATACAGTCAAAAATAAAGTAAGTACAAGAAAAATTTTTTGAAATAATTTTTTTAAAAAATTAATAGCATGAAGGCTTAATAATTATTCGAAACAATGTTTGTCGTAAATTTTATTTCAGTCATAAAAAGGAACATTCTAATAAAGATAATAATTTGTAATAACATGATACCTCTTTTATTTCATTTTAATATGAATATTAAACAGTTATCGAATATTTTCTTACACAAGTGTTTGCTGATATTTTTTAATATTGAAAACGTAATAGTGCCATTTTACAAGTTGACATTAGCGGCTTAATGATTCGGTTTTTGATTAACTTAATATCAGTAATTGAAGACAACATATCAGTAACAACCTAGGTAATATATTTTTTTGTTAATTTAATTTTTGACTGGTTTACGAAAAACATACACTAAATTTGTTACCTGACTGAATGTTTTTCATAAACCAGTATATTTTGGGTTTCTTCAATTGAAAGACTAGTAGAAAATTTAAATTTAAGATCTAAACTCCTAATATCGCTTTATAAACAAGGCGATAAAGTATGTTCTATGACAACAAATGACAAATTGCTACCCTCTCAGATATAGGGGTTAATCCAATATAGATATATCGAGGAGAAATCTTACCACAGATATTAAAAACTCTTCTGGAAGTTTTTACCAAAAATAAAAACTTTAGGCGCGGAAGTCACATCAAAAGCTGACGTATATAGCTATACGTGAAAAAAATCATAAAACATAAATTAAGGTAGAAAATAAACTGAGCTTATTGAAAAAAACTGCTCTATCTGGATAATATGATGTCACGTCTTGACTTTCTGACCATCTTCGATGGAAATAGAATGCCATTTGTTGAATACAGAAGCAAAATGTTGTCAGTTAAGCTTTATGACTTTTGAATATTGTTTTTAAATTTAGACGCCACTTTATTTTTTAGGGTAATTTGATTAATTTTAGTTTTCATTTACTTGAAAGGTAAACGTTCTTTACCGTAATGAGACTAACACAAATGGCGAACGAAGCATTTACTCTTCGCTTGAATGGAATGGAAATAAAATAGGATACCTACAACTGAGAATCATTGTTTATCCCGTTATTCACCGACGGCGGTACTATATTGTTCGAGTGAACATTTGTCTAGACAAAATATAAGAATATATCCACTGTCGCGGTAATTCAATCGCAGTGGGCAATGATAGTCTCTTTCGTGTAACAATAATATCCCGTCGCTGTTCCATTACTCGTGGGAGAACCTTTTCTTCGAAATCACTTATGTGATACGAGATTATTTCATCCGACGATTTTGTTCCAAGATAAGAAACACGCATATACATAATATTTCTTTACGAATTTATTTGATGTGTCTCTTAGTCTGACGTTTGTTGAGTTTGCCAATCGCGTGTGTTTTGCTTGAGAAGAAATATATCATTCTTTATTTGAATATCTTCGCAAGATATATTTGAGACTTTAAAAATGTTATGAGTCTTATCCATAGTATAATTCTAATGATACGGTACAAAGTTACATATGTTCATAAGTTAGTTCATAATTCATAAGTTACATAAGTTAAATATATGTTCATAAGTTACATAACATAACGATATCTTCATAAGTTACATAAGTTAAATCTGACCGTAACCATAAAATTAAATATGATCAAAATATAAAAACAGTGAGGATAAACAACAAGCGTTGTGTTAGTTTTGCTTTTAGCTACTTTTGTATTCAATTCTATATCCAGTAGTTCAGGGCAATAAATTTATTTCGTATCTTTTCTCCTATAACCTTACAGTAAATTTGACTATTCGAGTGACGGATATTTAAGGTAATTACAGTGCGATTAAAACATATTATCATTAAGAATTACTTACTTAAAGAAATCTTTAATTAATTAATTCTTAATCACGATATATTTTGTTCTCACTATAATAATTATTAGTACATAATTACCCAAAACGATTAACTTTATTAGTTATCTAAGTGAAAACTAAATTACGAATTAATATAAATTCGGTCGTCTTTCTTCTATCGTATATTTCGAGAAATATTTTGCTTAAACAGTTGTAACCAATACAATGCTATTATTTGTAGTTTATTAGAACATAATAATTTTAATCTAAAAATTCATAAAAAATATTTCCGGATACTATTTACGGCTCGTAGATATAATTTAAAATAGCACCAATTGCCAGGTTTTATTTGTACAACTAGGGGTAATTTGGGACCAATTTCTTGAATTTTTTGATTTGTATTATTATTATTAATTCTGTGGAGTGTAGATACATTCGAGGATAATTAAAATGGAACTGACTTTATATTTGTAGACATCCATTATTTTTCCTTTAAATATATCTGAAAAAACAGATAATGCCTCTCGATATTTTTGTAAAATAGTACGTAGTGCTTGACGTTATTATATAAAAAGGAATATTGAAATTTTAAGTTATCTCAACGGCATACTATACTTCTTACTATTTCCGACAAGTAGATTTTAAACGTATCGGGAATTTCAAGTGGATTGGAATTTTATCGATGCACATAACAGAATATGGTACTAGGATAAAGCGGTAATTATTATAAATAGTGAACACAGGAATTTGGTCAATGAAGGAAACAACGTGTTATAGTAGAATTAGAATAAAATAAAGGAGATCATTATGTTATTTATAATATGTAGAAAGATTCAATTTTTTTCAAAAAGGAATGTGTGTAACTTATTAAACGAGTGATAAAAATATAATAAATGAATACTGACTTTTTTAAAATTGATCAACGTAACAGCAATAGCAACAATAGCATGATTAAAATTGCAATAACTTAATATGTGAATAAAATAAAAATATTTTGCCGTGCAAATTAGTTTATTGTATAACTTTGTTCCATACGTGCTTGAAGAAGCAAGATGTCACCCTCGTAACGGGTCTTATCTTTGGACTTCAACCGGTTTAGATGGGATAAAGGGTTAATCCGTTACTGGGCGAGCAAATCCTTTTTAGGCGGGCGCCGTTCCGGCATTCAAAAAGAGTGACGTTATCGGGAAAATAGCTAACGGAAGAGCTAATTCAACTGAGATACCTTTGCCGGGATTACGTTGACTGCTTGGTGTGTTGTGAAATAAATGATATAATAAATGGATTGTTTAATTATTATTTAAGGATTGCTACAGCCTCATATGATTTTTAAGAATAACCTTAAAATTTGCACTTATTGCAATGTTGGCTATGGTTTACTTATACAACTTTTATGACGGTATTTAGTTGCTAACGTAAACAGTTCTTTGTATATCCACTTTGACCGCACCTCAGTGCTTTTTGTAGATACCCACAATTTAGTTAATATAAACAATCCATTGCTCGTTTGTACACTTATCCAGTGACACCATCGTTGAGAGTGTCAAAGTGATTGTGTTTGATTGCTAATATGATTACTTTAGCTTTATTCTCGTATTTGTGTTTCTAAAATGATATAAAATATTATAAAAACACGAAAACGGACTGAAATATGGTTAATTGGTCAATCTCATTCCGAATTGGTACAAAAAAAATTACCGTCAGTGAAAGAAGTGATGTGTTTATTTTTTCATTCTAAAAACGTATGATTATAAAAAAAGAACAACACAAATAAAGAATAGATGTCATTAACAGCAAGTGATATGATGACATTAAGGCAAAAAGCAACTATCCCTAACAAAGAAAAACAACATGTTATCACGAAAATATTTAAATATTTCAAAGAATGGCAGAATTTAAAAAAAAAATTGCAATACGCTCAGCAGCAATAAAAGAAAAAAAAAACAAATGGCAATCAAACTTAAATGTTTTGTTTGATATTGCTTACACAAATGCTCTTAATATGATAACTATTGAAGAAGATGAACAATTCCTTTTAAAACAAAGAGAAATGAGTCGTCCAAGAAAAATTGGTAATATCTATAGAAGCCATGCAAAAAAACTTAAACTACATTTACAAAAAGAAGCCAAATTGCAAAAGATGGTAGAAAGGGAAAAAGAAGCAATGAAGAAATTAACTGATAAATGTGATTTACTATCTTCTTCAGCTTCTTCTGGAGGGAATGAAAGTGATAGCGATATAAGTCAAAGTCATCCTATATCTCCTCAGCCAGGGGCCTCTTCAAGCTATGGTTTTACTACACTACAGAAACGAGACCGAAAAAGAATTTTAGAATCGAGTTTAGCTACTACTCTTGAAGTCGCTAAGTTGACTGACGGAAAAGCAACCGTCGTTTTGGCTTCCACACTCAAACGTCTGGGCTGTCACATCTCAAAATATAACGTTAGCTATTCTTCTACACGTCGCCAAAGAATGGATATTAGAAAACCGATTGCCGAGTCTATTAAAGCTGATTTCCAACCACTAAATACACCTACTGTGCACTGGGATGGAAAGATGCTGGAGGACATAACCGGACATGATATAGTAGATCGTCTACTAATCTTAGTATCTGTAAACGGAGTCGAACAGCTCTTGGCGGTTCCCAAGATGGAAAGGGAGAAATAATGGCTTCTGCTATTTTCGAGACTATTTTATTATGGAATTTATATGATAAATAAAATGTATGTGTTTTGATACAACAGCATCTAATACAGGGCGAATAAACGAACCATGTGTTCTTCTAGAACATAAAATGTAAAAGGAACTGATTTGGTTTGCATGCCGGCATTACATACTAGAAATTTTACTCGAAAGTGTTGTAACAGCTGTAGGGTTTTCCAGTAGTCCTAAAATTAGGATTCTTAAGAGACTTAAAAGCTATTGGCCAAAAATAAACCAAAAAGACTTCAAAACCGCAATGTCCGAACCATCTACATGGAATTGCGTTCAAACTGACGCGAAAGATATTATAGCTTGTGCTGAGAATAAAGGGAAACAATTTCAACCTCGTCACTATTACAAAGAGCTCCTTCATTTGATAATTATCTTTTTGGGAGGGATTCCTGAAAGCGGTATCTCATTCAAAGCCCCTGCTCGAATGCACCGTGTGCGATGGATAGCAAAAGCTATATACGCTCTGAAAATGTTTTTGTTTAAGCATCAGCTTAAAATTACAATTGAACAAGCTAAGGGCATTACAGATATTTGTATATTTGTTGTAATTGTTTACGCAAAATACTGGTTTACAGCGCCAGTGGCTCATATGGCCTCAGTGAAGGACTTACAAATATTAAAAGATTTGGTTGATTTCAAAAAATATAACACAGTTGTAGCCAAAGTCGCCATAAAAAGTGTTGGGTCATCTTTGGTATCTTTCTGAAGAGCTAATTACTTTAGCTTTTTTTGATAAACGAGTTTCTATTGAAACAAAACGTAATATGATTTTGGCTCTGAAAACTGAAGGAACAAAAAACAATCCGAAAAAGGCATCCTTGGAATATGATGCAATCGTAAACAGAAACATCGAAGATTTCATATCAATAAATACTATGATTTTTTTCAAAATCACTCGAATTTCTTGCGAGTTCATTCAGAAAGATCCTGAGATGATGGGAAGAGGAAGAAAGCTTCAAATCGGTTATAGACATTATACTACATATGAGAGCCGTTAACGATATAGCTGAGAGGGGTGTTGCATTGATGGAAGAGTACAATAAATTATATACTAATGACGAAGAGCAGAAGCAATACTTAATGCTGTTAGTTAAGAATTATAGTAAGGTAAATCTACTGTATTTTTTTTACTTAATAATTTAGAGAAACGATAGTTATTGTTATTTAGTATAATATTTTCCCTAAAACCTATGCGTAACACTCATTTCTGGTATTAATAAACTCTTAAAAATAAATAGTTTTTTTCGATTTTCAAAAGTGGGTAGCGACCCCTGAATATAAATTTTAAAAAAATTAAGGGGTTGAGAGTGCAGAAAATGTCGAAAAACAATTTTTTGGTCTTTTATGAATTACCGTAATATATATATATATATATATATATATATATATATATATATATATATATATATATATATATATATATATTATATATATAATTTAATTTAGTATGCGAATAAATCCAACGAAAACAACAATCTTAATTTATTTTATTAACAATTCGTTAAACATTTACATTAAACAAAAAAATTTATTTGAGTTATATTATTCACAGTTAGACGGAATATTTTTACTTATTTAAATTTCCTTAGATATGTACCAGTATTGAATATGCACTATACTTATTTGGTTAACATCCGTAGAAGTAATTAATATCCACAATATTATATAGTGCCTGCGTAATAATACAGAGGAGTGTATTTTACCAGTAAGAAGGATATGCTGAAAATTAAAAATTTAAGAAAATATTAACGTTATATACAATATTCGATTAACCAGTGGGCATGTTATCAGAGTGCTAGTGAATATTGTACTTTCATGGATAGATATCAACGCGTTATATTTATATTAGTATGTAAATATTTATAAATGTACGTTTGTCTAGTTTCTCTATGACTGATGAGTGCCATGACCCTTCTTCCAACTTTCTACCCTTCTTTCTACCCTTCTTCCAAGGACCACTTGGTATTTACAACCTTAATTTTATCATTTATTATACTAGTCAATGAGAGTATAAATCTAGTTAGAATATGCGTGGAAAAAAAAGTGATACTTCTTGTTTCCAAACGAAAATATTTGACGAACAATAATAAAGGGTGAAAATGTATTTTAAAGGTTTTTAACTTTTCTCGCTACTTGTTTGTACAATTCTTCTTTATCGCACATAATTAGTGTAACATTACCTTTTTCAATATTACTTTCGATAATTTCAACCTTTTATTGTAACCTAACGAAAATGACTCTTCAATCTTTAAACTCTCACTTGCAGCTAATGTTAATAAATTTATAAAATTGTTTTGACCAATATCTTTTGGAAATTATTTATGTTAAATTTGTTGTATTATACAAACATAAGTTAATCAATAAAGCTACTGACAGAACTTAAACAACAGCACAAAGACTTAATTATCTAGTTCAAACACAAGTGTTTACATTACCTTTCTAACTTGCCTCAGGTTTTTGATTACCTTAAACTTGTTACAAGACACGCCATCATATTGGGAACTTTCACTGATGAATATCATCAAACCTGCACGCGTGAGTGCATGCGTGCATGCGATCATGTGTTCGTTTTGGTTAATTTAAGAAACTTGAAAAGTGTTAATATTTTCAAGAAAAATTAATGATTTATTGGCAAGTGCAATAATTAACATTTTGAAAATCAATAATAATCATTATTTAAACAAATTAATGTATTATTTCAATAAAATTACTTTTATTGTATTATTATGAAAGAACAATTGAACAAATTTTAGTAGGAAATTTAACAAGAATCATTCTTGCAACTAATTTAAATATCAGTGTTCCTTTTTACTCTTAAAAGAATGATATGTGTACTTTTACAAGAATAACGAATGTAAAACAATACAGAACCATAACAGTATTTTAAGATGTATTTCCAATCGTATGCTTACTGTTCTCTTAAAAATTTTATTTTTTTGTATAGGGTCAGGTATTTAATATTTTCTTCATCCTTACTGCGCTCATTAAACGGAGTTTTGTGGAGCCTTGTTCTGGTGTGTTATAAATAATTTTAAGTTCATTCGTCGTGTTGTAACTCTTGCAAAAGGTATTAATGTTGGCGTCCGTGTGTATCTCCTTCAAAAGCTATTACCATTGGCGCTCCGCTACATGAATTAAGGAGCTTGCGATTTATTTTACTTATTTAATTTTTATAGCATTTAGTGTCACAAATTTTGTACGACTTTAATTAATTTGTAGTTATGATCAGTTTAAGATTCTATATCAACTATATCGATTTGACGCCTGGTCCGCTGGAGTACAACCCATTTTTCTACTTTAACGGAATTTCTTTAACAGAATTTACAAAAATTTAAATAAATTTTAATTAACCCCACACTTAATGTTATGTATTTTAAGTTGAATTTTTTTAACAACACGTTTTATTCTGTATAATCTAATAAAATGAGAATCTCATGAATTATAAAAAAACGCCTAAAAAAAGTATAATAAATGGTTAGATGCTTTTCACGGTTTATCAATACTCCGAGTTTTTTTACGTTATAAATATTAAGAATATAATTATCTCTAAAATTTTGTTAGACGTTTTCTTTCTGAATTTTTTTATTTTCTTTCAAAATAAATTATATTCGTTCCAAATTATCTTTTCTCAAATTTATCGTATTAATCATATTCACAATGATATTATATATAGTTTAGTTAAAATGCATCTGAATTAGCTCTAAATTATTTTATACCCAATAACATTCGTGTAACATTCGCATAACATCTTATACAATGTTTAAGCATAATTATTGTTAAGCATTAATGATCTTGAACTGATCATGGTATATATGTAAATGCCACAAATACACATATATATGTTCATTTTACTGAGCGTAAATAAATAATACAGCAAATATTAAATTTGTCCTCGTAATTACAGAAATATGATCTCAAAAATGTTAAACCAAAAATAAAGTAAAGCAAGAAAATCCACGAATAGCCAAAGTAAGCACTATTTATACAGTGTTCAAATTTCATTCCGCATAACTCTTGTATTTATTTTCATTCCATAGTTTTGTTGATTTCTACTTTCCCTTTTTAATATTTTTATCGCAAAGCATTAATAAATATGTAAAGCTTAATTGTTTAAAGATAATATACAAAAATAGGAAAACTTCATTAGGCTAATTCCAGACGCAGTTAATAGGTATTTTTATATCACACGCAGCCTGCCTGAATCCTGTATTCAATTAAAAATAAGAATGTTTTAAGAAGCTTTTTGATTTGGAGTAAAACATCTATCCGTTCATAAATAGACAATCTAAAATTAAATGCATGCATAAAGTGCAATATAAATTTCAAATTATGAAATTGATATTGTAACACATCATACTTAGAAGAAAATCATTTCTTGATTACGTAGCAAATTTGAATAAATTTTGAAATTAAACAAAATTCGTCTAATATGTATACATGATATATTTGGTGAAGGTAAAATATGAATATTTACAAATGTTTTTATTTCCGGACATATATTAGCCATGTTTTTTACATGACGTTCAACCACTTATCATAAAAACATTTGCTAGATTTCAGGTTCAATGTGAAAGGAAATCGAATTAAATGGTCGCCTTGGTAATCAACCCAAATCCTCTATCGTGATAAGTACGCGTTTTCCCGAATCGATTTCGACTCGATGAACGAACATTGAGCGAGTGACGGCAACAAATGGCACTCAATCAATAGAGTATTGGCGGGATCATTATTGGTGCCATTACTTACTTAATTTAAGTGTCTGTCCCTTCAATATCGGCGGCTAATTGCGTTTCATTTGTCTGCGAATTTCACCCTTTATGACAAACAGAAAGTAAACCACACTATTAAATTGGTAAGTCATATTATCTATATTATAATTAGGGCAACTTTAAAACTTCCATTTGCACGTCAGTCAACGCTTCAGATCTGGTATTATAGCCAGCGATCAAAGGTAGTTTTAAATATATTGAAAAAAATATTTTTTGTATATATTTTTTGCATATAAAAATATGTGGTACGTCATAAATATATATAAAAATATGTGATATTTGGGAGCAAGAAATTTATTACATTACATAAAAACTAAGCTAACTTTATGAGAAAAAATTAAAAATTATTCAAAAATAAAAATGAATTTTCAACAAATTTTCTTTGACGTATTTATCTCAGTTAAATAAAAATTGTGTAATTCATCACTACTTTTAACTATTCTAAATATCATAAAAACATTTGCTAGATAAAAAAAAATTGTTGAATATATTAACATTGTACCTTCACCAAATACCATATGTATATGGAAAAAGACCGCGCGAGTCCGTCGTGCAACAGTACTCAGTCTTTTTCAATATTTAAGGCTTAATAATAACGTTTTAATTTATAAAGGCCAATAATATTACATGTATACGGACATTATAAAATACAAGATTATAAAATTAGTTTTGAACATAATATGAGGGAGCTGACTACTTGTATTATAATTTTAAACCATTCAATGGTGCTTAGCTTGCCATGATTGACAATTGGTTTTTAATGTGAATTTTATTTTTGGGCAAAGTTGGTGTCATTTTAAGAAGTATTTACATGTTCTTTAAGTCTATTTTGCACATAATGTAATATATTGAGTTAGTACCAGCAAGAAGCCGCCATACTCTGAATATTGTTACAAGGGGTTGAGCATTGGCGTATGTTCATCCAGCACTCAGCTCCATTAAGTTAATTAACATTTAATTTAAAATTGAATTAATTGGCAAACTTTGTTTTAATTTTTTTACCCAATATTATTTTTTCTTTGCCATCATTTAATCATGTACCTTTCGAGACCAATACTCCAGTATCCAGAAGAAAAATTGACTCAAGCTATGAATGCAATCGGCAAGGGTAAAAAAACAGAACTTACGGCCTTACTTGGGGCACTTTACCAGATATTTATTTACGAGCACCTGATGGTCCCTCTACTTTTCTGAAGCTGGTCAAACTCAAATTTCAGATTGGTGTATCGCACTTACTAAATGTGAATTTTCATTAAAGCCTGACTATTTCTTGAATCCAGTACAGGGCATTTTACTCTTCACTGGAGGATTGCAGAAATAATCGTTTTGTGAAGAGAAGACCTGGTAAGAAATGATTGCAACTAAAATTAAAAAATGGTTTGGTAATCTTAAAGAAAGAAACGGAGATATTTTACCACCGTGTGTTATTTTTCCACAATTTAAGTAAATATGATACTTTCTCGATTAAGGTGGATATTTTCTATGATTTTTTTACTAAATGCCTAGATAAATTGATTCAAGAAAATAACGTGAAAGAAATTATACTAGTTTTCATCAATGATTGTAATAGCTACATGACAATATAACTTAGTAAATACTCTTTTGGCAACAATATAATACTGTATGCTCTGCCACCAAACAATACATATAATGCAAATGCCAAATGTAAGCATTTTCCAGCCTCTGAAATTGGAATTAACGAATGCTATTCATAAATAGTCTTCACTTACGGATAATGTCTTTACTTTACTGACAAAAACAATTTTTATTCCAATTGTTTGATAAAATTTTTAAAAAACCTAACAAATCCTAGCACGCTATCAGAATAATATTTCAAAATATGGTCTGTATCCTTCTGATCCAAGTGCAATTAATCATACATAAATAATTTAGAGGCAATTAAGACTCAACATTTCAACTGATCTCCGAAACAACAATGAAAAGGAAGTTTGAAACTACTTCTAAAATTATCAAATACTTAAACCGTCATTTGATAGAATTTGGTATCGGTGTTGAAGATGTGCTGAAAATTATTGAAAGGACAAAACCAAATCGAGCCTTTAAACAATTTAACCAATAGTGATGTTACACAGAATGACACAACAGATGAAAAGAAAGTAACAGAAAGAACTACAATTCAAGATAATATAAATAACAACAATATTTTAGAAAATGAAAGAGTTTGCTTCAAGAAGCCTAATGATGTCATAAATAAAACTTCAGGAAAAATAAGCATATCAGAAGTTTTTACCAGTCATATGATTGAAATTAAGTGCAATAATAACAACATCATGGTAATGCAACAATAATTAGTCGCCGGTAAAAAAACAATATTATGTTATTACTTTGTTGCCTCATATTCCTTAACAATAATGTTTCTTGAAACGAAATCCAATTTGAAATATTTAAAATAAATAATAAATCAATTTTGACTCCTATCCAAAATAAATCCATAGCCACCCCAGTAATTCAGAAAATAGAATCACTTTTTAAATTCTATTATAACTCGAATTCCGTATCTCGGTCACGAAAGGTTTCACACTTTATAAAGAATGTCTTGTCATTCCATCAACAAAGAAAAAATCTTCGACACCTGGAGTTATGAACAGAATTGGAGCACTTTCCTGACATAAATGAAGAGAATTTGAACACAAGGAAAACGAAGAAAGACAGAATAAATAAGATGCTATCCAAGAAATTATGTGAGAGTCAAAAATTAAGGAATAAATTTGAAAACAAACCAGAAAAAATACTACTGCTGGTCCAAATAAGAAAAGAACTATACAAGTAAAAAAGGAGATGCAACATTTGATGATTACGAGGAGTTTCTTTGAGTTATTCAAAGAAAAGAAAAACTGAAGACAAGGATAATTAAATTAAAGAGAACAAGAAAGTTGATGAGGTTTATAACGGTTGTACCGTTAAGTCTTCTAACAAAATTCACATTCTTTTTATTACTACTTTTAATGAGCTGCCGAAGAAAAAACACAGAATATATGCTAGTTGATAATTTTACTGTTAACCCAAAGAAATTTCACTTATTTGTAAATAAGCCATTGCAGAAAGTAATGCAAATAAGAGAAACTTTTAAATATGAAGAAGAAATACAACTTTTTTTCAATCAAGATTATAATTAACATTTTTTAAAGTCAAAAGAAAATTAAGTTATGATGAAAATTATTTCTGATAAATATAAGTAAAACGGTTTTTTTTAATGTGAATTATATTTTCGAATATGAAGTTTTAATATGTTCTGTTAAATTATTCCTAATTAGATTAATATTTGATTGATCTTATCTGATTTTAAAAACCTGAGTAATGAATATGCTCATGTGAAAGTGGCGCCATATAATGTTTTAGTTTTTTTTTAAAGATTAGTTTAAAAATTTGTTAATTAGGTTAGTTTTAAAGGAAATGTAAATAAACCATGGATTCCTTGATGGCATTTGCTTTGTTTTTGCCTTTCCATCGAAAAAGCAGCATTATTTTAAATTCCCGTTAAAAGATTTGTTATTTTCCGTTAAAAAAATTATTATTGGCGCAGTTACCCTAAATTTTCATAATGTTTTGCATATTTTTCAAAGCCTGCTATATAATCACAATATTATTCAATTTTTTTTTTTTTCATTAGCGTTCAGTATATGCATCCTTTTTAAGGCGCAGGTTAAGAAAGATACTAACATGAATGTTATGGTAACTGACTACAGCTGTAATAATTGCGTGGAAGAAGTTTACTACGGCTGAGTTTTTAAATTTAGTCCTTTAATGGGACGGTCTAAACACTCCCTTGAATAGAAAAGGTTAAGAAAATATCATTGTTTTGACCAAACCAATTAAGTAAAATAATAAATATAAATCATCTGGTATCGAAATCATCAGAAATTTTCATTAAATTAAGGAAAATCTAATTATAAACTGCGACATTATGCCATTATGCCTTTTCCCCCCTCTTTTTACTCTCTCTACCCGCACAGATTACAATCCCTAGTATTGTAAATCCATGATCGTACCGATTTATATTATCATGCGCATTTCTGTGTTTGTTTACTTTTAAAAACGTTTTAATTATCTTAAACTAGTAATCCAAATTTTAAGGTGTCAGAGATTACGTTTCATTGTTTAATTTTGCATCCAATTTATAGCAATATTTAAACCTTTCTTCACCATGACTAACTCCATTTGAGCATCAAGCACTATTATTTAGAAACATTACCAAAAAGAAACATTTATGAGCCGCACTGTTCCAGAACAATTTTTAACTGGAGAGCTCTTAGTTTAAGAAAAAAACAGTTTTTGTTATCTGGATACTGGCACTGGAAGAACGTGAAGTCATATTCATTCACAAGCACCTCCAATAGCAGAAATCGTTTTCTTTATATTTGAGTATTTCTATTATATTTGAATATTAATTTCTAGTAATGCCAATTAAGATATTATTCTGTCTTCACAATTAAATGAAACTACGTGATGTAGTTTTATTTCTACTCTCTTTAAGTTCTTTACCACGACCTAAGTTTCATTGTATTACAACATCTTCAGGTGGGTTATTAGTAAAGATCTTTGCTAATAGCCTACCTGAAGATGTTGTAATACAACTAAACCTAGGTCGTGGTAAAGAACTTAAAGAAAGTACAAATAATACTACATCACGTAATTGCAATCATTTCAAAAAATATTACATCACGAATAATGAATTTCTACATAATTAACGCCAAATATATTCAATATTCTGTCTTCAATTAAGATATCATATCTGCTCCAATTAAGATATCATTAGCAATACGCTTCAACTGTGTATTTAAAGGTATAAAATTATAGCGCTATACACCTCTGACCAACCAATTTCAAATCACGTCGCATATGCGCCGTACAGTGAGCAGCGTTTCAACAGAGCCCAATTAAAATACATTTGCAAACTGTGTAGGGATAAAAGTTGTTCCTTATAGTGCGAGAAAAATGTTTGTCAATAAAATTTTGTCTCTGAGACCAATGTTTCGGCAGTTGTAACAAAATAGATAATTAAATGGTTTTTGACTAGAATTTTTCAATCCTGAACACTCTCGTTCAATCTATGCCTAATTCTAAATGTTCACGATTTTTTCAGATATTTCTGAATTTCCTATTTATAAGGGTGGCAGTAGTAATTTTAAGCATCCTTTTTGACAAATTTATAAATTAATTAATTAAAGACAGATCCTGCTTATTGCTGAATCCGTGGCTGTTATAAGTTTATCCCTACGATACATGCAATTTTTTACGTCGAATATTTTCAAAGAAAACGCCTGTAACAAACAAATGGATGGATATCAAAACGATTCCATTAGTATTCCGTTTTGAAAATTTTGGCTGCGGAACATCAAACGTTGAACACGTTTTATAAATATAAATAATAATTTCCTTGTATATTATTTAAAGAAGATAGATAAATAAAAGACTTTCATTTTTTTTGCTATATGTTTAAAGTACATGTGTTTTACGGAGGGATGTCTAAAGAAATAAGTATATATACACTTTCTTTATTAAACAATTATAATATTTAATGCTTTACAATTATTATATATGTCTACTAACGGGTTAACAGCGATTCTTCTGGATATTGCCACCAAAAAAAACTATAAAGCCTGTTCCCTGGTATTCGTATTTCTTCCATTTTTTGGATTTGGCTTTGGTTTTGGATTTGGCGACGTCAAATCCATTGTTTGGATTTAACGTCGCCCTTTAACTATAAAAGAAAATATTTCATTTAATGAGCATTTTTGAATATCAAGAAACGCATAGTTCGTTGATAATTGGTAAGTATTATATTGGTATGGCTTTTTGTTGATAATTCCGATCAAAGCTTTCTGGGCTTTTAAGAGGAGAACACAAATTTGGCAGCTGTTCTCTAACTTAGAATACCATTCCAACTTAGAATACTGTTCTCCAATTTAGAATGTACTTTAAATGATTTTATTTATTCACCATTTTAAACATATCACAAAGCCCAGCACAACACAGCACGTAGATCGTAATATACTGTGGTAGTTCGCAGTATATACTTATAAGCAGTATATACTTGAATGCAGTTTGAACATATCACATAGCACAATACAGCATAGCACGTAGACCGTAACAGACTGTGCTAGTTCGCAGTATATACTTGTACGCAAGTCAAATAGGTTTCGTATGCTTCTAGAAATATACAAAGGTCACCTAAGTTTGTTGGTGGAGTGTTATGAGCTCCATCGTTCTAAAGCCACATATTAATCCTATCCCGCAGAAAGATCTTCAACCAGAATTGTTATAATAAAACGTTCGTATATATCACCTTTATTCCAGTTTGTAAAATATATCCAACATTTTTACAGACAATATTCTTGGCCAGATATTAATGACCAACTGACTTGATAAGATATCTAACGCCGAATATGTGGGTTTTCTCTGACCCAATAATGGAAATTACTTTAATAATGGAAATTATGTTTTTATTAAAAGTCTAACCTCTTACAAATCTTGATATAGACGCTTTTCACAATTATCTGTGTAAATTTTTTATTTTAACTAGGTGAAATGGATAACGTTTTTCTCTTAATGATAGGATATCTTATGAGATATTTTAAATATGCTCCCAGCTTCAAATGCCGCTAATAATTTTTTTTCATAAAGTATAAAAAATATATCAGCATATAGTACATGAGCGTCTTTTCATTAATAAAAAATGCATAATTAAAAAAGAACTATAAAAATCGAAATTGTAGTTCGTGCAATATTAAAATCGGCAACAATTTTTCTTGCAAGAATCTAACATACTAGAATTGATCTGATGATTTTCACAATCTTTTACGATGTTTACATATTCGTAAAACAAAATTTTAGAATTTTGTAATCGATCGTGTAGATAAATATAGTAAAATCTTTTAATTTAATACGGCTTTATATCTTGAAACGGGTATATTAACGCATCGGTTTACGATCGTTGTTTTATTCTTTGATATGATCAAATATGGTTAGTTTTTGTTCGGCGGTGCATCTATAGATAATTGCGACCTAATTTGTTTGTTTTTTAAATCAGCCAGCTGTAAGTTTAAAAATTAAATTATTAAATAGTGAATAATGGATATTATCATGAAATGAGTGATTTATATTAATTATTGATGAATTTAATTGTGTTAATAAATCAATTTAAACATTGTATGAAACCTTTTTTTGTCTTTGTGGTGATTTGAAATATCCTGACAGGTTACAATTAATTGTAAGGGAAGGCTAATGCCCAATGTTCCCGAGTTTCCTGATATGTTACCTTCATTTTATCATAAAATTCCCATTGAAATCAATCGTGAATTTACTTTTAATTCGTTTGTTGCTTTAACTATATGGTTTAAATAAGAATTCGATTTTCAAAATTTGAATTCTTTTTTTTAACCATTATTACACTCGCTAAGAACTTTCAGGGCTACCCCCGCATTAGATTAGAAGACTTCAAAAAATATTAGGCATGAAATTGGAAAACTAGTTTAATTTTGTCTACTAAATTAATCAATACCAATCGTCATGTTTTGATCAGTAAGCAATGATTAACTTTAGGTTTTCAAATAATTCATAGAGTAGTAATATTTATGTACCTATAAACGGCCATGGTGTTTTTATTCTCTACCGAGCGTCAAATAATATAAAACCGCTAGCATATAATCTATTGCTACACTAGAGTGACCGTACTTTAAACACAATAATCGTAAAGATCGTCGTTTTCTCTTATTTTATTGAACATTTCCGCTATATTATATAGAAAAAGTTCTTCAGAATGAGGAATGAATTTCTTATGCAAGTAGTATTCCTCGACTTTCACATAAATACCTTGTACATATACGACGACATGTTCTTCAGATTCGAATTTTAATGATCTGTGGAGAAAGGAAATAATCAAAAATTTCCGACATAAGTGTGGCTTCAATATATTGCGCGGTCACAACACCACACATAACAAATAATTTTTAATCGCTGATGTCGCTGACGTTTTCCGATTACTTAATTCATTTTAAAATGTTCAACTTATTTGACCTACATAATACTCGTATTTAACTGAAGTTGCTAATAAATGTGTTTACAAAAATACATATAGAAATATCCACTTTATTTAATACAAATTTCTGATATAATATGATTTACTTCACATGCCAATGTAAAATTTGATCAAAAAATCGTTAAAACTCTATTAGAGTAGTGGTGTGATGAGGTAGCTCTTGTGAGTAAGGTGACTTATATAACGTTCATGTAAAGAGTGATAAAAATCTATATTAAAATACTGCAAAAAAAGAGAATCGAGCACAGAAAATGATTATTTGAATAAAAAAAACACAGACAGATAGTCCAGAGAGCTCAACGTGAGCAAAGTTGGCGAGATAAGAGCTGATTCTCTCATTATTTTTAATTATTGACAGCACCTGGAGTCATCACATGACCCTCGTTAGAGTCTCTTAAGCAGCTGTCACGTCTGGCCTGATTTCTTATTCTCTTAAAAGGGATAATTATACTTTTGGACGTGACTTTTTAATAAAAGTATCAGCATTTATGGTTTTTTTTGGATGATTTAAATATTTAAATTACTTAATAAAAAAGTAAATGATTCTTTCACGAAACTGTTTTCACGAACTGGGTGGTTATATGGAAAAGTAAATTAAAACAATAATTTGTAGAAATAAAAAAAAATTATTGTGGACATCAACCAATTGTACTTGTTGTTTCTTTTACATATAAGATTATTTTGGTTGCGAATTTAATGGAAATTTAGTGCAATTTTTTCAGTAAATTAATTTCGGGGTTTCTTTTGATAAACACAAAAATATTTTTAGTAGACCTTATGATATCGTCATTACACTTTCAATCAAGTCTTGAAAGACTTATAGTAAAATATATATTTATTAACTTGTTTGTGGAATGGAAATATTTTTTTCTGCAATGTATGTATTTAATTTAATTGTAGTTTAATTACCATAAAATTAATTAAGTGGACTCTAGTTTTAATACTTTATCTATTTTCATGTTAGTAAAAAAATCTTAAAATTAAGAATAATTAAAATTACAGAGTTTGAAAAATTATTCATATTCAGTTATTTAAAAAAAATAGCAATAACAAAGCCTTCAAAAATGTTAAAATATCTTATATTTTTTTTAATATGAAACTTTTTTTAAGGCTAAATAATCAAATTCCTCCAAAGTAACTCATATGAAAAATATGTCGCCTTCCCGGTGGATTATTTTAGTTGAAAATAAAAAGAATTGAAATGTAAAACTTTGCCAACTTCATTTTCTGTATCAGGCTTGTAATTAAAAATTGTGTAAGAAAAAAGTATGTTTGGTTACATAATTGGAAATACATAATTGAAAATGTTGTATTGTATTGTAAACCGAGATACATAATTGGAAATTTTGCATTGTTAATAGGTGCGAGTGTTTTATTAAGGTGCTAACTTATTTTCAAAAAGGTGGAATTTTTCAATTAATAACAAGTATAAAATATTTGCCAAGATCAAATTTCAATTTTTAGTGGAAATCATGTTAGGTTTTTCCTCACGGAAATTTTAATCAAACATAGTATAGAAAATAAACTTGGAGAAAATACTACAGATTTTAAATCTTTTTGCCATTGACTAATTAGTTTAATGAGAATTTTACACACTTCTTTCCACTATACTGGGATTTAAACTTTTTTTATTAAGGCTTTATTAAAGTTGAATTATTTAAACCTTTACCATTTTTAATGAACATAAATCTCGGTTTACTTTGTGTAGTAATATTTTTTTAATAATTTTGTTAGTAGTGTAAGCCCACTCTCTGTCTGCAATTTTGCTGGCTTGTTAGCATGAAATATATTTAAAATCAGGGTGTTAAATTAATTGCATTATACCATATTCTATTACCTCGCTTTTTTTGAATTTTGAAAGCTGATTAGATATTATATGATATTAGAGTTAATACAGGACAAAAGTTTTATGAACTATTATTTTACTTATCATTTAATATTTTAAATTCAGCTTGATGAATGAACTAAGACTTCTTTTGCACACATTTCATTGAAAAAAAATTTATTCAAACACATAGGTCGCCGCTTAATAACTCTTACTTAACATACTTATAATCGGGGTATCTAATTTAACTCTTTAAAACATTTTACCAGCATTTGTATCAATTTGAAAATGTTCAATAATCTTTTTTATTGATTAAGCAAAATACATTTTTGAGGATTTTTAAAAGCAAAAATGTAATTTTTGGTATTAAAAATCCTAAACTTATGTCTCTTCTCTTCTTTCATTTTTTTTGTCACCAATGGACTATTATACCAAAAATTCAAAGTACGACAGACCTATATCAAAACTGCTACCCTGGAAAAATTTAATTTTATTTATGGCAAAATTTGTGGCGCATTTTGCAATAAAAAATTGGCAAGGAACAAATCCGCCAAAAGCAATAACGCAAACGTATAGCAAGTTTTGTAGGCTTTGGGTAGAACCAAAAAAGCTGTATGCTGCAATCTAAGCTGAATTGAGAGATACATCACGAAACTCACACATACACAGAGACGCATAGGTCAATATACCAAAGTATACATCAGTTTTAGGGTCGAGGTATTCAGCACTCCGCCAACCCTGGCATGCGGAACAGACCAGAGTTGACGGAAATGATAAAAAATTACTGGCAATCTTACCAAGTTGACATGCCTGTGATATAAAGTTGCGGCGTGAATCAAGTGCCATACGGAAGTAAATGACCTGGTCCCGCACACAAATCCCGGATCAAGCCATCACCACATTTAGCTCCCTGGCCAGTCTGCCCTTAAAGAGGACAAACTTAAACTTTTGGGAGTCAAACTTTACTGTCCTTAGTGCTCTAGTTATCAGCAATATATCATCTGCATATGCGAAAGTGCCATATACCTAAAGGGTTTTTTTAGGAATAACGCTACACATGTCCTGATGTAATGTTAAACACCTCGCTCTCCGAACTTTAGTGATTTTTCATACTCTCAGACTATTTCAACAACGTATAAAAATGTAAAGAATATTTTATTTTATGATATCTCTATGGTGTATCATATGAAAACGACCTTTCAAAATACATTTATTTAAGTAAATAACTTAAATGACTTGATATGAAAGGTTTTGGGTCGTAGTAATGTCCCAAAAGCTTGCAAAATTAGTGTAATTAAAAGTTTGTTTCTACCTGAACATGTAATTAGATAGTGACGACGGGGCACTAAAATAAAGAAAATATAGAGAACTTAGCAAAGTAGTAGGTTTTTCTTTAAATGTGCACAGTATTTGGGGTAGTGATGTATGATGGATATGTTTAATCGACCGAATAAATCAACTTTAATTAACCACCGAACAAGAAACGAATTAAACTGAATAAAATAATAAAGTAACTAATACAAAATGTTTGCAGTACAATATCGTTTTCGAGCGTAAATAAATTTGCAAATTACTTCTACCCTTAGAGGCTTCAGGAGCCAGTGCCAAGAAGTACTCAACTCTGTGTGTATGGGTATTCATGTTCGTGGGAGAGAATAGAAGCATCGACTTGGTATCGATTCCAAAAATCTCTGGCAGAAGCAGTATTTGACAAATGTATTTATACTTGCAAAGAACGCAAATATTCCAACTAAGTACTCTTAAGTTCATTATTTTATATTTTTCTATGCGCATATTATTCGGTTGTTATTTGAAGTCGGTAATTTTTTGTTGTAAGAATTTTTTTTTTAATTCGTGCCGTTAATAGTTTGACAATACCCAATACAATCGTTTTTATATGTTTGGTTATATCTAAGTACCCAAATATATTTTGAATAACCTCAATAATTTATTTACTCATGCCTTTTTTCTTCTTTATATTTTTTGAGAGTATATAAAACAGTATAAAATAACATTAGGGAAAGTAATATTTGTTCAGTGCAGCTTATGTTTAAGGATTAATATTATGTAAAACAAATACATTTATAAATTACTTTATATCCGTCCAGGCTGTGCCGAGTAAAAATGGACTATGGTTGCATTTTGTTTAATTAGTTTTTATACTTAATTTTTATTTATATTTATTGCTTGCCCAAAAAAAAACGCTGAAATAGGTATTTTTTTTATTTCCATCATAGAACCTAAATAACATTTTTATAAACTTCACTTTAAATCAAATACAAATTTCCGCACACATCCCCTCCCCTTGTCATACTTTAGGGATCTAATTTCAAAAAAATTGTGATAGTAACGTCCCAAAAGAAAAATATGTGCCAAATTTCAAAATTTCAAGTTTGTAGGTTCTATAGTTCTATAGATTTTGCGATGAGTCAATCTGTGAGTGGTATAGGGCATTTTGAATATACGTGTTTGTTTATATTTTCTCACCAATATTACTATTTTAATTAGCTATAAATATACTGAATCACAGATTTTCAAATTGATGTAGTAGTAATGTAGATTACCCTTACTTAGAGTTAACTCTGCCAGTCATCTTGTTAAGATTAAAAAATATAGGTTTTTTCACGGTATTAACTCCGATAATAATGATTTTGTAAAAATGTTGGTTCAGTTGTGTAATTAAGGTGAAAAATATAAATTTTATGAGAGTATGTTGACTCTATATTTTGTACCCCATTTTATAATTTTGCGTCATATTATTTAAATATATTTTTACATTGTTATCAATAAAACTTATAAAAGATGACCGAAGTTCAAAATTTACATTGTTTACCTGAACAGAGGCAAAAGACCCAAAAGAAACTTTGGCATCGAAACAATAACTTTTTCTATCTCTTAGTGTTGCTCTGAAACCTTCATTTTTAAATCAAATTTATTTCGGAATATTTTTTTTATATTTAGAATAATACACAAACATATAGATCTTATTATTCGCTCTTTTTGTATTCTATTAGTACATAAATATTTTAAAAACAATAAAATGTGTTTATATGTGCATCATATGTAAATACATTTGTACCAAACCGCTAGACCGGTTTTGATGAAATTAGATACCTGTGAGTTTTCTTTAATATGAAGGTTAATTGCAACATTTATAAACAAATTTACATATTGGCACGGAGAAAAGAAATATGAATAGTTAGTGTCATGGAGCTCGAAAATACAAATACTTTAAATTTGCAATACTAATTAAAAAAATGTTTGTGAATATTTTAACTTTCGATATATATAAATACATGTCCATTAGTTTCATTAGTGTGATTTAATTGTCGACAAGTTTTGTTCTAATAATATAATCGACGATAGAACAAAAAAATGGAGAAATAAAACAAACAATATTAAAAAACTGCTTTAAATGGCTAACAAAGTCAAGTTTGTAACCGATTTTTATTGTAATGAATAATACTTTTTGTATCGCAATTAACTTCGTTATTAGTAGCGTTCCAACGGAAGTTAGATTAATTTTCGGTTAAATAATTACGAGGCAGTCAGTCATAGGTACACAAATTACATATAGATAACGTCAGCAATAGCTATGCTAGGTTGGGCCATACTTTAATTTATATTAATGTCGCAATTACCAACATATTAAATCTTTCAATGACTTAAACTTCGATATACTAAAATATGAATTTTTTTTAAAATTTTTTCTTAGTATACTGTTGATAAATGCCGGAATTTTTAAAACTTTTCCAATTACTTCTCTACAAAAATGAAAGAAAATCTCTATGTATTTAGTTCTATTATGAAGTATATGATTTACCGACAATTTCTACGTACTCTGATTATAATTACATATAATGAATGTATATATTTAATTAGTAATTTCATGCTATCAGTTTTTTAGGTATACAACTTCTTTATAAGACTTTGACATGCACTACGTCAGAAAGCTAGAGATTTTGTGTTTTTATTTAACCAAGGAATCACTAAGCCTGGTAACTTAAAACATTGACCTGATTTTTTAAGTTCAACACTAATGCCCATTCCTATTAAATTTATGCAAAAATTGCTCGGTTTATTCTTTTTTATTTAAAGCAATGATATTACTGCCTTTCTTTATACTTACACCTATATTATATGCTCCTAACCTTTAACTTTAAATTAATAACTCAAAATTTCTTTCAACGCTTTCATTTCGCCTTTATTACTTGATAATATAACAAAACCAATAAAAAGAATGGCTATTATCCTGAATAGTGATTAAAACTCTTCTTATAAACGTAGCTCAAATTTTGATTAAATGTAATCAATTGTGTTGAGAAACGATTGTCACATTTTTATGCCACGACCTGTAATATTGTTTGAGACTATATGGTGTCTCCATTTTAATAAAAATAAATATATAGTTTCATAAAAATAGTTAACATTAGCAATATGTTGATGGTATTGTAAGCCGAAAGGTCTCACTGTCGTTAGTGTTATACGTTTCATTATAACCTTGCGCAACTAATCTTCCATGATGATGCAGCTATTTTCAGCTTCATATATTTCCTTTAAGACCCACTAATATTTAATAATATCAATTTGGAGCATCCACATGCTTCTGAGCATAAATATCTTCATAACATTGCAATTTTCCGTTTATGGCCTGAAACTATTGCTCCTTTTATGGTCCCTACTTGCTATTGCTTTTTCCAACAAAATTGTATTAGAATTTACTTTGCTGTTCCCAAAGCAAATATTTTTGAAACCATACTTTACCGATTATCTTTTTTGTTTAGTAGGTAACACAATTGAACGTATTACACTTTGAATACTTCCAATATCCGGATCTTTTTACAAAGTACGTAATTTTCATAAATTGAATTGTCAGTTTTAGTATAAATTTCTACTAAATATGACAATTCATCGTCAATAAATTATACTATCACATTTGCCCACAATTCATACGAATTTTTATCGTTCTTTATATATTTCTACATTCTATTGCATGAAGAAAAAAATTTCATTAGTATTCAGCACTAAATTTCTTTTCCAAAACAGCTTCAAACAAAAAATATTTCCCTTTTTTTTCTGTAAGGGTGGGTACCCTTGTAAGTGTCCAATTCAATTAAAAAAAATTCTAACCTAATAGTATAAACCTTCTTGACAATTATTACTGTGTGTTTGGATTAATTTTATATTCTAGAATATTTTCCATCTCGTCTTTGAAATATTGAAAAGCTTTATTATTAATTTTTTTGAAGTAAGAATAAATCGTGAATAAATTCTTCAATAAAAATATTGAAATACCTTGACTCTTCCATAGCCGCACAATGTTTATGTGTATTATATTTAGCATTTGAGTACTTCATGTTACTTTTAATGGGAAAAGACAACCAACTGTGCTTTGCTTCATAGCATAAAAAAACTTGCCGATATCTGCCTTCTGGTATATATCTAACTTCTACCCTTGATATGCTTCAATCAACGTTGCTAAGTCTGGTTGGGTTCTGTTGCTAGATCTGTTAAGTAAGTTGGTTAATTTAATTTGTATACTCCATTTACTAACAAGGCTGTGGCTGCCAAGAACCCTATGTTGTAAATATTCTAATCATTATTTAAAAAACATCTTACTGCTTATAAATAATCAGACAAGTTTATAATAAGATTGGGAGCATAAAACAATCCTTGGATGGTGACCTCAAATTCGTATTTTTTTGGTTTAAAACGGGATCTGATAAACGGTGGAACGTAACACAATGTGGGTATATTTCCGATCGATGCTTCATTTGTCATTAAATATACACGCGAGATATATTCAGTTTTATTGAAACTGCGGCTCAAAAACACGCAATCAAGTGAATTTTTTTGTTTTCACATTCTTCTTCATCTATCTGCACTAATGCATTGGCTTCGATAGTGAGCAATTTGTTTATATTTATAATATATCCACCATCTATTTTACTAGATTCAAATTCCATAGCTAAAGATTTAGTTTTAATGGTATCTGTTATTATCGACTTGCCGAAATATTTAAATGCCATAGTCGTGGTAAAAATTGCTCGTTACCATCATTCATATTAAACCTGGTTTTTTATTATTTGTGACCAGTTTCGACGATATATGTCACGTAGAAAATCAAGTAAAATTAATTGATGTAAAATTCTAAACCAGTGGTATTTTTCTAGTAAATCCCGAATTGTTGAATATTGATATCAGTTTACGAGATAGTCCCTTTATAAATTTTATCTTCTTTCTTTCCTTATATAAGTTTATGCCGCAGTTTCCTTTTAGACTTCTTATCGTTAGAATCAATTTGTTTCTATTCTTTACATCCTTTTTTGCTCTCATTGTTGGTTAACCTGGCTACTGTTTGGTGTATCAAAGCTAACCTTCAACATTATAATATTTTCTTACTCGAAACACGATTCAATGTAATTCTGACATACTTTTAATTTAAGAACGTTAACCACATATTGTTAAGCCATTGTTCACAGAACATGCACAGTAGATAATAGATACTAAATGCCTTCATACTGAAACTGTGTTTTTATTATCAAAGTTAGTGTTAAAATTTAATAAAGCCTATATTTATGGAACAACTTGGCTTATACCATATGTCGAAACAATGTATTGACCGGGCTTGAACGGAAGTTAGACTTGTTATCGGTTAAATAATGATACAAAAATTATTGAAGATATTTGGCGTAAATTTTGTAGAAATTCATTATTCACAATTAAATGAAACTACGTGATATAGTATTATTTCTACTTCCTTTAAGTTCTTTACCACGACCTAGCTTTCATTGTATTACAACATCTTAAACATTGGTAAAGAACTTAACGAAAGTAGAAATAATACTACATCACGTAGTTTCATTTAATTGTGGACGAAAATTATTGTCGAATTATTGCCACGCCAATTAAATATATGTAGCGTCAATAATAACTATGTCAGATTAGACAATATTTTGATTTATATTAACACTTTTTATAAGATTCTAATCATCCCAATAAACAATTTATCATAATGGGCATACGACAGTGTTCTAACTTTGAACGCCGTATATAAGAATTTAGTTTTATATGAATATTTGATATTTATTTCATCTGCATTGGAGGAATATAAATCTGTGTTTGCGAAATCCATTATTGATAATTTCTTTTACAACTTGGAAAGCTATTTATAAAAGTAATACATACAAGGATTATTATATGACTCTAGTGGGCATTTCTTATTTCTATTTTTATTGTTAATGGATGTAATGTACAAACCTGAGAAGGTTGTGGATTATGAGCGACATATTGACATAGTGCTCAAGAAATAATATCATTATTGCTGCATAATTTACTTACTTTGTAAGCCATTTAGGATTTAAAATTTTACAATAATATTATTGAAAGCAGTTATTGAAAAATTACCAATTTACATATGATAGTACTCAATAATGTAATTTACAATTTACAAAATGTTCCAACCTTTTAATTTTCAAGAATATTTCTTTTTATCACTCTTAAGGAAAAGTCATTAGGTAAAGTGTTCCCCAATATGGAAAGTGTCCACTTGTGTTTTATTTTTGTCAGACATTGGTTATACAAAATTATTCACATTTCCAAGAGCCAATGTCAGACCTGCTGATAACTAAAAACTTGAAAGCGAGACTGACCTGGAGTATTTAATATAACTTTTAACGTTAATATTTTTTAATAATTTTAGTGACAGTTTTGTTGAGGAGATTTTTTGAATGGATAAACCATTAATAATCGCACTAATTCATTTTTTGACAATATTTTCTTACATTATCAAAAAATAATACAATATTGTATTTTTTGGAAGCCCCTCTTGTTTTATATCCTGCATTTATTTCCTCCAACACTCTACAAACACAACGTCTATGCCTGCTTGAATATTTTCTTTTGTGCGTATTGAATTTAAATAAGATAATGGAAAGTGGTAAAATGTTTGTGCAAAATAATCTTGTATATAGTCCTTATTCATTGCTCATTTATTGGGTAACAGAGTATTTAAGCAGTAGCTACAAAATTTTGCGCTTATTAGGGCTCACATTTTAAATAAAATTTTAAACAAAACTTGTAAAATGAAAACATATGCTTGTGTCAGTATTTGACCAATCGTTGTTACCAAACTCAAAAGATAACTATTTGAAAGAATAATACATAAATACATTTTCTTAAATACTGTTAAATTTTTGAATTCTGTATTTTAAGTTATAATAATAATAAAAAATTACAATGAATAATACCAAAATAACTAAATTGACTGTATATTCAATTGGATTAATACTTATTTTTCATACAGAATATCTAGAACATAACTGGCTAAACAAGAACTGAACGACGAGTTAAGAGAATTGAAGCTAAGAACCGTAACTTTTTATTTCTTTCACTCAAAACTACGTTCAGTAATTGAAAAAAATACAAAAAAAACAGTATATATAATATTAATATTTTGGTCAAGATGTTATTACGATGATTTAAAGGCTGGAGTACCCATCGATTGTTTTGCTACTTTTACATCTTGGGTGGATGTAAAGAACTGATCAGAAAAGGAACAGAAAAAAATATTAATTTCATTTATTTATCGTCTCCAATACAATTTCATTACAACAAATAAGTTACGTCAGATAAAATCATATTTAAGTTTGGGTTATTGTAACCAAAATTAGATGAACGTAAAAATGTATTAAATCTGAAAATAAACTGTTACAATTTAATTATTCTATGCTCGTTATTTATTTTCATCTGAAACCATGAATTAACTTGATAGTTTTCTAGAGTTAATAAGGTGATTAGAGATGGTCGTTATAAGTTACACTGACTTGTAGTTGACCCAGAATATTCAATAAGCTTCATTTATCGCAGCTGACTCTAATCTTTCTCGATAAGGTTAATTTGTGAACCCTTTTGAAGTCGCCTTAATTGAGTGTCGTTCTCAAGTATCCTCGCATTCGTTTTTTGTCCAGTCGTCGAGCTAAATTTAATTCGGGCCAAGAAGTCATTTCTGAGTGTTGAATTATGAGTAATTTTATCGAATTATTCCTAGCGGGAGATATTATATTCAGAGCGCTGTTACTTTAAAAAAAGCTATGATTCTTGATGTTTATTATATACAAAATGAACAAATAATTTTGTTAAAAAAATTATTTACGCATGCACGTGTGCACACCTGTATACATGTACGCGTGCGCGCATGCATGCGCGAGCGTGTGTGTGTGTGCATGTGTGCGTGCGTGCGAGCGTATATGTTGCATGCGTGCATGCATGGTAAATACTCAAAAGCAAAAATTTTAAAATTTTTAGCAATATATATTATACATTATATATACAATATATATATATATATATATATATATATATATATATATATATATGTAGATCACATTTATATGTGAATTAAGTGAATTAAAAATTCCTGTGAGAATTCACCCCGAGAAACGATTGAAATTAATTTACCAACATTCGCCTATTTTTCAAATTTATTTTATATATTTTTCAATGCTCAATTATTTATTTTCATCCGGAATCGTGGGTAAACTTAATGGTTTTCTAGGGTCAATAAGGTGATTAAATATAGTTGTTACAAGTTTAAGTGACTTGCAGTTGTTTCTATAAACAAGAATTTTTTTAAGAAAATTTTTTAATGGGTTCTGGTGACAACTAAGAATCGTCACTATTTTCTCATTACCATCGTTTGTATATTACAGCCCACCTTTTCCATTATTTGTATTGTGATTGCAGGTTGCCACAAACTATCAAATGCAAAATTACATATTTCTAGTTTTTAGGGTTGAATAATATTTTTATGGATTTAAAATATCAATTTTACGAAAGTAATTTTACTTCTTTTGGCAAGCACTTGCATAGCGATTTATTCCATTCAATTAAATATTTATCTTCTCTGAAAGAGTGTTTTCTTGTTATTATATTTACTAGTACTTAAATTTTTGAACAGTTCCAGATTATTATGTATATAAATGTAAACGAATATCTTATAAGTTTAACTTACTCTTATATGTATTCATATACATATAAGAGCAAGTCAAATAATACACAATTAGTTCAATAAAATGTTTATTATTAAGACTAGTAAAAAGGTAAATACGAAATCTTTTATAATCAATATGATATTTAATTCCAGATGCAATATGTAAGAGCAATTAGTTTAATAAGGTGTATTTTTATCAGAAAAACATTCCAAAACGAAAATGAAATTTTCCTAGAAACTAGGTTACTGTTATCATCATATTGCATCTTGAAACGGATTTAAAATGGCCGTGGAAATAACAGGTACTAACTGCAAAGAAAGTGAATGTTTTGCAATTTTCTTTTTATTTTTAAATAGATACGGAATTAATTTTGTGTCATTAGTTGTTTTCCGTAAACTTGTCAATTTAAGTTTTAGTATTGTATTCAAGCGACTAATAGGAGTGAGAAAGGTTTAAGCAGTTTTATTGAAAGTGAGGTTCAAAGTGTTAATAGAGGGTAAACAACCACGAAATTGTTAAGTTGAAAAATGAAAAATGGAAACGCGCCAAGTTCCGAAATTCAAAATTGTACTAAGCTTTATTTGTTTTTGGTAAGGATGAGTGACTCAAGCCATATGGGAATATATCCGCCTTTTTAATCATCAATTTTATACATTTTTATGGCGCAATTTGTTTTATTGTAAATTAAAACTATTACATGGTCTGCAATTTGTGCAGGTTATTTCTTTCGCAACTTTAATTATTTTTTTCTTCCGACACTTTGTGAATAAAATAGAAATTTGAAAGGGTTCTGTTGGTAAGCAGGGTATGTAAATAACGATAAAAACTATGTGAGTGAATGACTTTATGTGTCATAAATTTGCGGTATCAATAACTATAGAAAGTAAGGCAGTAAAACTATAAAAAAAATAAATTACCGGTAAAAACTATTTGTTTTCATAGATATCTTCAATTATATAAAACATATGTAAATATATATAAAACTTATATTTCAAAAAATATTTATTCTAGATTTCTTTTCCTAAAAAATTCGTGTAATTTATAAAAAAAATGTAATATTACTTTTATTTTATTTTTGTTATACATAAATTCTCTTACACCTCCCTCTCCGCCCTCTCACATTATCATTTGTTAAGGAAGTATGTTTATAATTTGTATACCCTTACATGTTGCCAATTTTTTAAGCTAAGCCCTCTTCATGATTTCTTTTTATCAAAAACCATTTTAATTTATTTATAAAATAGGGGAAAAAATTATTATTCCCCTATTTTATAACTAAATTAAAATGGTTTTTGATAAAAAGAAATACGAACGTATTACGAACGAATTTCGTATCAGAAAATTATATCAGATATTTTCAATTGCATTTGAGTTTCCAATGATACCTCTCTTAAATGGTCCGTGGGAAAACATTTCAACTAAGTCTTTATGTACAATTATATCACTGAAGAGACTAAAATGCTATGACCTACAGACAAACATACAGAAATTACGAAATTATTAAGGCACATGAAATTATAAAAATGCTGTTTACAGGATAATTTATATTATAAAAATACTATTTACAGGTAGCTTGTCAAGTACAGATAAATTATTAAATTTAAGGCTTATAAATAAAATTTGGAGCATTATGTTATGAAATTAATGAAGAGAAATTAAATTTTGCGCGAATTGTGACAATGTCGCAGTTATACGTTAAATTTAAAATTACAAGGTTAAGATGATAATGATTACTAATAGTCACTTAAGTTAAAAAAAACTAGTAAGTGAGAGTAAACCCACCTTTACAAGTGTTCCTTGCACAAAAATTGTCATCAAGCAGGTAAACATTTAAGAGTACCTACACAGTATTTCCGTTAAATTGTTTAAAAGTTTTAATGGCATTTCTCACCGTATGAACATATTATTGCCTATAATATCTTTTTCAAGCGTGAAATACCATGATTTTCTCAAAAACTTTGACACATAGAATAATTAATATAGATTTTCCGTAAATTTTGGGTAAATTTCTAACAATGCTATTTTTTTCCTAATTTTAAGTTCGGCAATTTCAGTGATGTGAAGGGAGCGTTTCAGAGATGTGAAAGGGATGTTTCAATTGTTATCCTTTAAAGTATATGAAATGAAAAAAACATTTGTTTGTTCTTCAAGTTGCAGGATGCAATGCTTGAGTATATTTATGAGTCAGAATTCTTTATCACTATGCTAAATTTCTAATTTATACGTTGGACTTTTTTTTAGAAACACGGCAGTAACCGACGGACAGATGGGTGAAAACGTGAGTTATTTACCTTAAAGAAAAAAGGTATAATAATGAAAACATTCGTAAAAGCAACTCGCTTTTCTACAGTTTTTGTTTTATTTGTGGTTATGTAATTATGCAAAAAAATAAAAACCAAAGTTTTACATCAGAGCATATTTATAATCACACATATTTAGAATTACGCTTAATTAAAATATCAATTTAAATATTAACCGTCCGTTCCGTTTAATTTAAATTTCCGTTTCCGTTCCGTTTAAATAAATTCGTGTTTATTTAATATTTAAATTAAATGGACCGATTAATTTAAATATTAACTAAACAGGAATAATCAATTAAAATTCGAGAATAGATTCGTAATTGATACAATGATTGGTAATGTGACTGGGTTTTGAGTTTTGGGTCGCCGAGCGTAGTATGGAGAGTTGGTGATACTCAATTAACTTGAAAAATTACGGGCACCATTGTAGATCTTATAAGAGTAAAATAACCTTTAACGAAAATTGCTACATATAATAACTCACTTTAAAAAAAAAAGTTTACTCCGAATATATGCAATAAGGTATATATGATCGGATTAGTTCAATCAATGATAATGCTTTGAAGTGATACTTCATCGAAAATATTTACGTTATGCTTCAGAACTGCCATATAATCAATCATTTATATCTCGAATTTTGGTCGATAAAACATATTTGATTCTTTGTAATAATCATTACTCCAAACACGGCCACTTTACTTTGAAGACTAACATTACGTGTCTAATAAATACGATTTAGTTTTGTATACTGATTTTTAATAGATCATGAGTACGGCAAAAAAATCTGGTAAAATGTGAGTCAATGAGGTGTCAGTTGATGTTATGTCAAAATCATTATTCCCATTGCACTCGTCCGCTCTTATTTTATTGTTCAATTTAATTTTTATCAAACCCATCAAGGTTTTTTGTAGTCTTAATATCTGCATATGTATTATTCACCATTGGAATCCACAATTAAGCTTAACTATGTCTGTTCGCCTGGCTACCGAAAGGTTTAGCCGGAATAGATAATTGGAATGGAATATTCACCGTGGTGTGTTGGGTTGATTACAAGGCATATGGCCTTTGATTCCGCGGCGCACCGCGGGGACCACGATTCCATTTCCGGCCGCTCGTTGAGTGAGGCTGGATTGGTGTTTTGGTTGACTGTGAAATATTAATCTCGTAGCAATAAGTCCCCCATATATATTAATTAGATACATTAAAGTACATAAAAATAATATATTTTAAGTACCATTATACCCATTGGGGATGAAAACTGTGTGATAACATTTTTTTTTATTGAAATAACATTAAAGAGGTCTTCAGAAATTTGATTTAAAATGTCTGGTAATATCTAAGACTACTTTTATATGACCTCTTTTTCAGGAAGTATTAGATTCCAAAGCATTTTGCATTATAAGAGTGTACAACAAACTTTACTCAAGTACGTTGAAAATTAAAAAAAATCGGAAAACCGTTTTAGTAAGATTTACCATGTAACCATAAATCGATTAAATATATGTAGGTGTATAAAAATTATACTAATAATGCTAATTTATTAAATATTAATATTGTTTGATAGAAGTGTTACGTACCCAAAATGTTTAAACTGTTATGTGCACTCAAGTGTGTCCTAGTAATTTGACTCCTAATCATCGTAGTTTGAGTTTTATTCGTGCTCGAAAGGTTCTTTCACTATATCTGTGTTACGAGTATAAGTTATATTTACACGTCATATTTTACAAATTGTGAATTTATCTGTGATAAAGGAAGAGAATACATAATTTACTATAAAGGTGATATGCAATGTTTCTCTACGTTTTATCAATCTACTGACATAATAGTTACATTGGCTAATAAAAGTATAAATATAAGTTACATAATGTATTGGATGCAATAAAAATAGGTTTAATTTTCCACTAAAATAAGTTTAAAAATTTAATCTTTTATATCGGAGAACTATGTTAACCAGCGATATTTGATGTGACCATTGTATTTATTAAGCTTTATTATGTTAGGTTGAGTTAACTAATTACTAATATAATTAATTTGAAACCTCATTTGTTTGAATTGGAACAGAGGATATGTAAGAATTAATAATGTTTTTATTTTGAATAACTTTACATATAAACTTCATAAAACCATTTACACTCAACAGGCAAATATACAGTCTGAAATAATACTAAAATTTGCCTAAAATATACTCATTGGAAATGTTAGTAAAATTTTCTCTCATGTTAGAAGAACTATAAGCAAGATATAAACAATTTGCTCCATCGTTTTGTCAATAACAGCGTACTTTTATATCTTGATTATATTTAATTTGTTTCATGAGTATTTATTGTCATCATTCTGAATAAACAACTGGCGATGAAGCTAGATGATATGTTCCCCTAATAATAATTTAATTACCTCGGTTTGCTACTTAACTAGCTTTAAATGTCTTCTTAAATTATTTTAATTTACTGTCACTCTCATATCGAGATGCTGAAGAAGTTAAAAAACCCATAAGACGTGGATTAGTGATTTGTATATCTTAACGGTAAATCACTCAAACTGTGACCACATGGTCAACGAAATACATTGAAATATTGCTGATGTTGCTTTTACTCTTTACGAACAAAATAATTAGAGATACTGAAAAATACAAACACTGTGTACAGAAAAATGATAAACATTTAGCTTGATTATGTTGGTATATAGAGGTTAATACAGTTATTTTAAATTTTAAATAAGGTTATATATTTTTAATATTCACGAAATAAAAAGAAAATAAATCCCATTAATATCAATGTTCATGTTAGCTAAAGACTACTACACCATATTCGGGTTCATTTTAGTTTTGACTAAATTAATATCAGTTTGACTAAATTAATTGTTTTCAAACATAATCTAATGGCGATGGATAAGGGAAAACTAATTTAATACAAAAACGATACCTTGTTATTATTTCTTCACTCATAGGAAATTAAGTTCTTATTTTTACCAATCTTCGAAAAAATAACGTAGATATATTTTTTAATTTTGCGGTTTATTTTTTGTAATGTTTAGTTTATTTTTCAAGGTTTATTTTTTAAAAGTTTATCAGTAATAATGACTGGATACGTTATTTTATATAAAAAAATAAACATGTGTTATTATATCAGGACGAGCAGAAGGTAGATATGATCACGAAAGAGGATAGGTCTACTTCAGTGATGCGATCCTGCCCACGCGAGCTATATATTCTGTTTTGGTGTTGGAAAAATACATTTGCTATCAAAATGGTGAAAAACCTTAGCGTTTTTTTGTTATTATTATTAAGAATTGTATACTTTATATACAGGCCTAGGTTAGGCTGACTATTTTTTTATGTTTTTTATTATATCTTTCTTGAAACGTATAGTTCATTTATGTTTTAGAGGATATGAAAAACTAATTAGTCTCCATAAAATCATTTACAATGTAATATTTAAGTATATTCATAAATTTTCTTTTTTGGAGACAAGATATTTTTTCAGAGGTAATATCTCCTCTGTAAAATATCTGAAATATAAAATAAAATATTTTTTTGTGTATTTAGGATTATTTCAGAAAGAACATCATGAGATCCAATGTAAAGGGAAATATAAATATATAATTAACGTTAAAAGACCTTGTTCAAGGAATGTTATTTTTCGTGATTATATTACTAACAATATGGACTATATTTATATTTAGATTATGCTGGTAAAAAAAGGTTACATCTGTTATGATTATTTCAAATTTCGCAGGGTACTAACCAGGCGTTAATGTAGTTCAGTAAAGATATCAATTTAAATATTTACATCTAAAGGCTTATTGAATTAGACGAACAACAAAGTTATTTTTGTTCAAAAATTATTAAATATATAAATACTGAAAGCATAAATGCATATGGTCAATGGTTTATATATAAGAGGATAGAAAATTAGCGTTCTTTATTTTTATTAAATTCAAGTACTAATAACTTGGGATAGCCGTAAATATATTGAGAAATGTCAGAAAGAATTTTTCTTTAAACTCTATAGAACGTATTCTTCAAACTCTATAGAATGGGTTATATTTATTTTAATTATAAAGAAGATATTTAATTGAGTATAATATTGAAAAACGGCGAAATAACGAATAAGCGAATTTGGAAAAAAGATTAAAAAAGTTTATGTAAACACTTTGTATTATATAAGGACAAATGTTCACAAAGGGAGACTTTAAATCTCCTTTTTAAATTTTAAATCTCCTGTTTAAAATTGTTTGTAGAAACTTTTATTCAGTTCCGCAAGTTATATGTTGCTATCGACTTTTTATTAACCATTTTCCTATAAAGATGACCTTAAATTTCATTTTAAAAATCAGAATGCTTTTGATTGCCTGAATAACAATAACTTTTTTGTTATAATTCAACTCAGTGGAAAATGGTTCTCTCTCTCAATGTTATATCAAAGCCTTAACACAGAACAGAAATTAAACCAGAGTCAAATTTTTGGGTATTCTGGGTATTTACAGTAAAACATATTGACACTACTGACAAAGGATAACAAAGGATAATCGTGTTTCTTTCGTTGCCTTTTTTCATGTAAACTTTATGAAGGATAACTAGAGATACGAGTGTTTCCGAGTGAGGAATTACGCATCAAAAATTGTGGGGTATTCGATAAACCTTCTATACAAAAAATTATTATTAAATTAAATTATGAAAAGAACAAAACCTTGGTGGTCAAGATAACTTTAATGGCTCTCAAATAAAAGACGTTTCACTAAAATATTATTTTAATGATAATATGAAAATAAAAATTAGTTCGAAAAACACATAACACTAAGTTTCGCTATATAGAACCTACCATCCTAAGTGAAAAAATAGAATCATCTTTGAACAATTTCCGAATATAAGATAATATGTAAACGCATTAATGAATTTTATTTTATTTTATGGTAATGTGAATCGTACATAAAATACAATATTTTTGTAACTAATACGTCCCTACTAACATGCCTTGTTGGAAATTTAAATTGGTGGTATTACTTGGTGCTGATTTTAGGTTAATAAATAAAACTGCAAGTAATAATATTTACTATTTATTGACATGCCAGTATGCTATTTACGAGTACATCATTACGATTTTACTGCATTTAGGTGAACATTTTTTTTATCCTTTTTGTTAAAGTTATTTACACACTTATGGCTAGTCTAAATAAAAGATCCTGAATATTTACAAGTGAACACAGTGAAATAAGCATTTCTATAAATTAAATAATTATTTCACCGTGATGCTGTCCTTCAGATTTAACGAAGTCTAAGTGACTGGGTTTAGATCTATATTTGTGCATTAGAACCCAAAAACAATATACATAGATTTAGTGTATTAGGAAAAGACACATTTGCCGACTCAATAATTAATGATCATTCACAACATTTTGGTCCCATAAGTTAGCAACCTTCCATTTGATGATTCACAGATCATTACCCCCACTAGAAAAACCTAGTTTACGTAAAGAAATTGAAGAATTTTTATATGTATTGTTTGGGCACGCATAGAGGAAGATTCATATATTACCTTAGTAGTGTCAGAATTAGAAAAAAAACTTGAAAGATTATTTTTCATTTTCATTTGAAAGATGAACAAAGGCGTATTCCTAGTAATATTATTCTCGTAATTCCGAAAATAATTTTATGGGTTTGTTTTTTTTTGGTAACATTAATTTAGTATAAGAGATACCAAATAACCAATTTTCACCAACTTTTGGTATACGTTTAATTCCTATGATATGTTAAAATACATTTACAGTCACTTACATAGGAAACTAATCGCACGAAAGTTTATATTTAGACGTTTTTTATAAATATTGTTATAAATATCTAGACTAATATGATATAAGAAATAGGGTGAGTCCTGTAGGATGAAACTGAAATATTTTTTAGGCTACAAAAAATGCAGTACTGCTACTACTTGTCAATATATGGCGCAAGATGCACTTAAATTTAGGGTTCTCGTGTCGAAACATAAAACCACGTCATCGAAATAGCGGACAAAACAAGAGATCAATAAATATTCTCGTATAATACTGAAATATCTTATGAAAATAATTCGAAGAACAAATATTTAATGGCATTTTATAACCCCTCAGCTCGTTAATGGCAATAGTAACATACGTACATGCACATGCATATGCACACGCATATACATACGCATGTGCGCACACACACACAGACACGTAAACACAAACACACGCGCGCTATCGTGAACACGTACACACGTACGCATGTACGCACGCGCACACACGAACACACACACCTGTGGGTAGGGGAGAATCTGATATATTGTACTGCCGGATAAACTGTACCACCTGAAGATTTCCTATCATTTGTTCTAATTTTTTTGCTGGCAACACTGACGTAAGCGCTAGCAGCCTTCTACTGCCTATAATTATATAATATTATCCGACAAGTGGGCTTTATTAGAAAGAAAAAAATCATTTTTGTTGGTGTTTTATGCAAATTTTTATGTGTAAACCTAAGGATATAGATGAGTTATAAGGTTATACGATTTTGTTATTTCACTATTCTATAGTCATCTCTCAATCTATAAAAACGAATTAATTAAATTTTGAGGTTATTTTATAATATATATTCTTTAAAAAAACAATTAGTTTGATAAATGGTACGATATGATTTACCCAACCAGATGAATTGGCCACAAATCTCATTATGTACTTTAGATGGTGTCCAAAGAAAATAAGGAGTACTTATAGACGGTGCTGGACAAAGAAGAAGATGGGTTTAAGTATATGACGATCTGCAACATATTATATTTCAAAATCAACTAAGATGGGTTTTAGTCATATATCTGCAACATATTCTATTTCAAAATCCACTAAGATGGGTTTTAGTCATATATCTGCAACATATTCTATTTCAAAATCAACTATTTTACGCCGTGTTAGAATAAAAATGACTAAATGAATTTTTACGTCGATCTTAGAAAATTATGGGTTAAGACGACTTTCACATCGATCTTAAGGGATCATTCAAATATTAAAGAAGAAATGACAAAGTAACAAGTAGCTTAAACTAGTCCAAGTTAAGTGCTGATGGAACTGGAGACAACATAAACAGAGGAAAGGATAACTTTCCGGCAGCACCAATCCAAATCCCATTACATACAGATTTGGGACATAATAGACACATCCATTAACCATCCATGTCGGGATTAAACACTAAAGGTATAAGAAAATCATTGGAACCTCATGTCTTTCACCCAAAATAACGAAGACAAGAAAAACACCATACAGAAAATAGTGGAAATTATTTTAGGTCTTCATAAAAATAAATTAGAAGATTCAGTAGCAGGTAAATAATAAAATCTCAGAAAAAAACAAATGAAAACAAAAAAGGAAACTAAAGAGAAGGGTAAAGTAACAAAAAGAAAGAAAAAATCATTAAATACCAGAAAAGAAATAGATCATGAAAACTCAGGAAAGAAAAAGATCTTCTAAAAGTAGCAGTAACTGTGAAGAAGTAGTCCTAGAACTAGCAGGTGATAGTGACGTCAATGACGAGGAAAACGTTTGTGCTTTATGTTGAGTGGATTCAATGTCTTTCTTGTCATAAATGGGTCCATGGAACCCGTATATCGAATCCATAAATTTGAGACAATTTTTTTGAGAAAAGATGGGTAAACAACATAATTTAATAAAGATAGGATCTCACCACGAAATAATTATAATGTGTAATTCATCAAATAATGATTTTAAGTTTAGATGAATTCTTTTAATTTTTATGAAAATATTTAGGTAAAAATAAATATTTACATGTATTAATTTAATTTTAAATGTAACTAGTTTTATAATTATAAAGGTTAATAAAAAATATTCGTTTAATTTTGGTTAGGGTTTTTAAAACAAAATTGTAATCAAAACATTAGTATGAAGTATTATGTATTATTTACTTTTACCATCTGTTTTTCAAACAATTAATATATTATTAAATCTGAAGTCGATTTAGTTTCTAGTTGTCCATAATTGTGGTAAAATTATATAAAATTTTTGGGTAAATTGTTCTAAAAGACAGCTTGGTTAAAAACGCATTTTTTATCAAAAATACAAATCGCGCGGAATTAATTTCGCAGAAAACGTTAAATGAAATTCTGAACTATGTCGCTTTGGATAAATAGTTTGTTTATATCAACGTAAAATAGATTTATTTCTCCGAAAGTAAAATGTGAGACAATATATCCGACTTTACTTCATTATACATTTTTCTATGTGCGTCATTAATTAGCATTTATTAATGAAACAAATCTTCTCAGAAATAAACTTCTCAGAAATAACTTAATGCGAATCCACTATGTCGAGTATTATACCAAAATATTTACAAATTAGTAATAGTTTGATGATTATATTATTATTGCATACTTAAACTAAGTTTGATAAATAAATTATTTATCTGCAAGAAAGAATTAATATGTGAAAGAAAATATGTTAAATTTAGAGACTGTAAATATGTCACAAAATCAGCATTTCAAAGTATTTTATTGACTTGGTATATACTGGGTATTGGTAGGTACGCAGGTATTAACACTGCATATGAAAACCTTCTTTTTAATTTGAGGACCGTAATGACTGAATTCGGGAAAAAAAAATTTGAAACAGATATTCAGAGTGAAGGGAGAAGGCGATGAAATCCAGAGCTATTTTAGATCAGTTTGTATTAATTCAAATAAAAGCCAATGGGCTTATAATAAATAAATAACATAAAAGGACGTAGTTGTTTCAAAAAAATGAAGCTAGAAACGAAAAAAGACTGGGGGTATACTCCGAATTTACTCAAGATCAAAAGAAACATAATTTTAATCAAGATAATGCTAGCGCAGCTTGAGCTAACAAAAACATATTTCTTATTTCAAGTTTTATTTATATTTAATATATTTTTCTCCGATTCAATTGTTTTGAAATTAATCTCATTTTGGAAAAAGTTGATCTTATTATAGTAACTTTTATAAAAATATTGTGCACATAATCGAAAAGAAACTATTTAACTAATTTTCTCCATGCATAAATAGTTAAAAATTTTGCTGATTTTGTAACGTTTATGTACGGATTCGTTTTTAGAAAAAATGCATCACATTAAGAGCTCACGTAATACATTATTTACTTATTTTGGATATGAAGTTTAAAATGAATAATTCGTTAATATAAATAATAACAAGATATTTTATATATAATAAAACATAATGAATTATGTGCGAAAATTTCCTACAAATTATGTGCAAAAAAAATTTAAAAATGTAAATATTTTAAAATATGAATATATTCCATTAAGTATATTTAGATTAGATCTAGATTTGTTAAAATGATTATGCTAACTATTTTAATAAGTGACAGTGTGACCTAAAAAACGTAATATGTGAGTTTCTACAGTTGCTTTTTATTATGTTTTAATTGAATATCATAAATAAAAGGACTCTCATTAATTTTTAACTTTAGAGACATAAATTGTCTTAAATAAATAAACGTTGCTATCTACCAAAAACAGCAGAATATGAAGGATTTCTTTATTTGTAAATATAACATATGCCCCTGCATAAAAATTAGGGGCAATTCAGCTTTTTCTCAGTATTAATTCTATACTGACTTGATTAAATTTGTAGTTGAAATACAAAAGTACAGATCAATGTTCTTAAAACGATTCAATATGTAACAACACGTATTTAACACTTACTTGCACACTTGGGTATACGGATGCCCAACAAGGTACATTTTAACCTGCAAATGGATTAAAAATAAAAATTCCATTTAGCAACTGTGGATTGTTTTGATTTAACTAAATTCGAGGCATAGAGTCCATGCAATTCAGATATTAAAAAATATTTTCTAAAATATAATTGAATTCAATGTATACATACACCGCAGTCGCACCCGGGAACTCGGGTACCCACCATAGAAAACTTAAATTTTTAATGAACTATTAGTTTTTATTAATTTTCTGCGTTTCTGCTCACGAAATTGATTGTGCAATAATTTAATGCAATTTATGTAATATATTATATACAATATAATCAATATTATTATAAAATAAATGATTACTTATGACTTTGTATATATTATGAAAATGTTACTGCATATTCATCGCAGGTAACAATATGACAAGAACCGAAGAGTTTTTTTTTGCTTTCAGAAGTATTTCTTTCCACTTCATGAACTCCATAAAATTTACTCTCCCTCTGCTTACACTTTCAATAGCGAAAATTATTACTGAAATATCTCATAACTTGCAAGTTTACCGTTCGATTCGCAATCAAAAAAAGAAGCAAGTGGGCTAATATTCAGTATTATGAAAAATATTGAAAAATCTGCTAAAAATTTGATAAGAGTTGAAGCCAAATTTATATATTTATATTGTATGTATATATATATATATATATATATATATATATATGTATATATATATATATATATATATATATATATATATATATATATATATATATATATATAAATGTTGTTATATATAATGATGTGAGGCTTCTTCTTAGTGAAATTCAAACAGAGCAGACCATGCTTTTCTCGATTTATTTGGAGCCATCACAGTTGAAATTTAAGGTCTATTTTTATTCAAAGTACTAACTACAGTTGACTTCCATGAAAGTGTTTGGGAAGAGGTAACGTTTTAATGTACCACTGCTTCGGTATCCAACCACTGCTTCGGTATGCAACTGCAAGTTATTTCATTATTCTCTTTCCTTGGTTTTTCTTTCGAACGTTTCCTGTTCTGCCTATGTAAGTAATATTTTGTAAGAAATGAGCATTTATAGCGCAAACTCACTAAATCTGGATGCCACGTTGGGCTGTATTCGAAGGAATATATTGCGTAAAGTTGATCATCGGTCGTTAAATTCTCCATCACCTTGTATGTATGGGGTAATATTGATTTTTGCTTTATCTACAGATCATGAACAGGAGCAACTTTATCTTGTTTTGCGTGTTGCTGACGTGTATTATTGTCATCGAATCAAATAAGATGCAAAATGTTCCGAAACCTTATGAGCAAATAAAGAAAAAATTGAAAAATGACAGGCGTGCACTCGGGACCACGGGTGCTTAACAGCGTTGATAAAGTTGGGTGTGCACACAAGGGTTAATTTCAGTCGAAAGGACTGGAGAAAATAACTTTAAAATATACCTGTCGACAATCAGAAATATATCCTCTTAGAAGTATATTTCCCACGAAATGAACCTTATTTTAAATATGACACGGATTTTGTTAATCTATCGAATTAAAAATAACATTCGCGAAGGGAGTAATTCCAAATATTTCAAAAAATATTGTTCATAGAATCAATTCAATTATATACAGTACAAGAAAAATATGGCTTTGATTCACAGGGGATCTATTGCAACTAACCTCTTGCTCCACTTTCAATACTTACTTGAATCATTGGAATTTGAATACAAACATAAAAATATTGTGTAAAATAGATAATTTTATATTATTACCAAAATTTGCATCCATTTGTTCATCTCATGCCAAACTAACCGGCAAACGGTTGTTAAAATTAATAATTTTTTGGAATAAATAAACATCAGCTGCAGAATTTCTTTCCAGATATATAGTTTTTAATGTGTATACTTTCATATGAGTTCAAAAAAAGTGTCAAAATATTCCTGGTCGTATAGTACATTTATACCATAGTTTAAAAAATTGTCGAAATGTTCCTGGTTGTAAAGTACATATGTTCCCATCTTTTATTTGCATCAAAACAAAAGTTTACACATTTATTAACTGATACCAAAATTGAATCATGCAGAGCAATTCACGTAATTTTAGTTTAAATAAAAAATGTTGCTTGGATTGGTTCATAGCCATACTGAAATAGATTTTTTTATTCAATAAATAATATCTAGCGAAAGTAACTTTGTTTCAAACCTGTGTCCGATGACATCTCGCCGTTCTTTTTTTTTAAATATATATAGACAGGTTGTTAGAATTAAATAAATTTCTTAACTTTGAAGAAAAACAGTACGGACTCAAATTAAATGCTATAATTAATATGTATTGACATGATACTAACAGATTAGAAACTGATGTTCGATAATATAATAAATATTTTGTTAACATTGAATGAAGAATATTTGATAATAAATAAAATAAGCCATAGTTAAAACCTAATTGATTGCGTTAACTGTAGTGCATTGGACCTGACATTTGGAACTCATTTACGTTTAGAGTGACATAATTCTCTTCACGATAGGTTCTGAGAAGACCTTGTTACACCTTGCCCGTTTCACTCCTCTGTGTCGTTCTGGATTAAGTTTTGTATTTACGACTGTTTGAGGCATCTGACCGGTACATGACTTTGGTGATGTGTTTTTTAGGTACATACAAAATTCGAATATTTTGGCTTAATAGTTTCCAAGTCAAATGCAAGTCGTTTTCATCTTGCACTTCCCAAGACTCTCGAAACACTTCAAGGTCAACAGAAAACGATCACAAGTCCAATATGGGAGATACGCTTAAGAACAAGTTCTTATCAAGTCAAAGCGTTTCTAGTTCTGGTATATGTAACACTTTTATAACTAGAATTTTATGACACTGACCTTTTGTGTTATAGACGCCTGGACTGACTCGATCTAACCGCTTAAATTTCAGTGGTTTATCGTCTGCCATTTTTATTGCCTTGATAGGTGACGCTTTCCTTGCTGTCGCATAGCAGCGACTATTAATTTTTTTCTATGCAAGATAATTATGTATTGTCTTATGTTATGCAAGGTTTTCATGTAGTGTTATGTATATCATGCCTAGGTGTCGTTTGTTAAGGCTGTCAAAACAGTAGTATAACTTATATTTTCATGATTTAAGCTTTTTGATTTAGCGCAGATCGGGATTTTGCCATTATGTGACCAAACTTATTGTAATCGAAGTAACCGTGTCTCTTCTCAGAAGTATTTTTACACCTTTTTCTTTAAATTATTGTTTGTCGCGTACATATTGCTTTTGCTGTTGGTTGTTCTGACATCTTCTAAAATCGTTGCTTTGACCAAATCCTCATTTGTTTTCATACCGAAATGTTTGATTGGTATAATAATTGTTAATTGAACCTGATAAACCTTGGAATAGCATTGTTAAGATCCATTCATTATCTTCTTTAAGTCTTAATATTTTCCATATTTTAATATTCCGTAAGAGGTATCGTATCGTACACTAAATCGTTGCAGAAACGTGCTGTATTATTTTATACATCTTTATTCTAGACAACTTTCAACATAATTCCATAGTTTTTTATATTATATATAAATTTTGATGGCGAATCTTCATTAGGAGTAAATCTCGCGACGTTCTAACGTTTTAATTAATATTAAAGAACTACTTGAAGATATATTACCTGGCTCGTCTCGTTTTTGTTGGTTTGATAATTGTATATTTATAATTTATACCGTTTTTTCAATTATCGTAGCTGTATATGTGTTGAACTATTTTCGAGCAACATTTACTAGGTTCAAAACCTATTGAATTTGTGCAAAATACATGGATGATCCTTTAGACATTTTTGTATAAATAATCAGGGGAAATAGCTAGCGCAGCTCTTGATATCTTCGAGCAGAAAAAGTAGAAGAGGAAGTACGGTGACTAAGTCACGGTGTACTTTGTATACTCGGCATACACTATTAGGATTACACAAAATGGAGCGATATTACTGCAGATATTTCAACATATTATTTTATTTCTTCAATATTTTTGAGATATATCAATTGTTTTTTGTGTTTTTTTTTGTTAAATGTTAGAATAAAAGTTCATGTATAATTTAACGTCTATCATCAAATTTCATTTCACATATGAATTACTGTATCTAGATGGCTTATTTTCAATTATAATTAGAACTTAGTTATTTTACAGTAATTTCGAAATTAAAAATAGACAATGATAAAAATCATCGTGTCGTAACTAAATATTATTTGTTATATTGTTAATTATTTTTACCCACGCATGGAGCGAACACATAAAATCTCGGCAGTTTTATTTATCAAAGGGTAGTGTCTGGAAATATTTCTTTGGAGTAGGCGTATGGTGCTCCCAGTTTCGGGAAATCGTATGCTGGTAAGTATATATCGGTTACCTATTCGCAATAGGCATAATAAATATAATAATTCTAGCTGCGGATGATTTTAAGAAAATTAATATTAATATTCACGCTACATCAAACTAATAATTTTTTTCAATATGAAAGTTACTTCACTGATAATTTTTATTCACTCAATATGTTTCCTTTAAAGATTGCTGTTTTTACACATAGCAAATTTAATCGATTAAATGACTATAATAGTAAGGAAAAATGTTATCACGAGTCGTGTGTTAATTTTTTTTTGTAGAGATGTTTCCACGATATTAAAAGCTGACTAATCTTTATCTAGCATATCTAACCACGCAAGAAATCAAATTACTTCTACATTAACTGTCCGCAGAGCTAAGTGTATTTTTTTTGTTAAAAAATATGATTAAAAATATTGTCAATTAGAAGAAGCTAACTTTCACCAAAGAAAAAAAAATTAATTCTGAAAAAATATTCATTCTGGATTATATACTAGGTACTAAATATTTACGCAAGAGATACGCTCATTAATTCTCAACGTGAACGAGATTTTCGTAATTAAGGACAGAATTAGGATGCAGCAGGCGACCATCCTATGAGTTAGTGTTAATTATCGAGTTCTCGCTACTCCACTTCCCGACGATATATTAAATATTTATGTTATGTTGCTGTTAAGTAACGGTTTAACATAAAAATATTGTGTCATTACTACGGGATAAGTAACGATAAATCAAATTCTAAAAGAATAACGTATATCGACATTAAACAATGGAACATGTATTTTGTATCCAAGATTTCAGGTCGTGTGATTCAGCTTTATAATTGAAAAATAAACGAATACCCAAAATACAATTATTGCGTTTATCTTTGCATTAGATAAAACAAGGGTTTTTCTTTAATTTCTTTAAACATGAGTAGAGAAATGCACGAAAGTAGGATTATTAAATAATGATTAAACAATTACGGTAAATTTATTATTTTGGATTCTTAAAATATTTTATTTATATAAATAAATTTGTTTTAACTGGAGCTGAAATATTATTTTACCAGCGTTAGGATAGGATATAATTAAGTAATGTTATAAATTTTATATCACGATTCAAAGACAAGCAAAACTTTCAGTTTGAGGTTGAAATAGATTAATTTTCATATTTCAGTAGAAGGCATAACCACTTCATGAGCAGTTGGAAAAGTAAAATTGAAACAGTCATTTCCTCTACATATACTATCTAGTATTTTTGAAATACGTTCTCTTTATGATATAGGAAATCGATGATAATAAATCGATAATTTACAAACATGCTAAAGAGAATTAACATTTTTATATGGTCCTAATCGTAACAATATGACCAGTATTCATGTGAAATTAGTTTCGTTAATAATTTGGCTCCACGCTAAACTAGAAATAAATTACAAAATAAAATTTATTTACGTCAAAATCACCATCAAGATATCCACAGGATACACTGAATAAAAGGCATATCGAAAAACTTGAAAATGCGGTTACTTAGGATGCAATCAGGTAACTCTGTTCTCTTAGGAACGACAAATGATGCTAATTTTTTTTTAAATATTTTTTAGCTATTATTTTTGGGTTCGAACTGATTTGCGCACAACGTGTATTTTTTAGGTAACGTAACTTCAAAAATCATAACTTTTGTAAATCAGCGTATAAAGTTTTAATATTCAGTTTTTCTTAAATAATTGGCAAAGGAGGGGGTTAGTGTCAGAGATTTTCAAAATTATTTTAAAATTTAACAGTTTCAGGGAATGCTTTCTTAAGTCACGTAAGTAACTGTGGTATATTCTATTTTGCTTTTCTTCATTATGACTATTTTTAACTTTTTATGCATATTAATAAGAGATGATGTGTAATAAAAAACAGTAAAATAAATTTTCAGGAAATAAATGGTAACGATACATTAAATATAAACAGATAAAAAAAATGAGACTAGCAATACAATATTAACTCTGAATTACATTGAACAACATCAAAAAAATTATTTATTCTTATGTATAAATCAACAACGACGATTTTAATTTTTGCATAGAAACAAACTTTCTTAAAAGTATTTACGAAATTGATCTACTGATTCCACATCTTTTTATGGTAAATTGCCCGCAAAGCTTTATTGTAATTTATAAAAGTTTTTATTACAATTTATATTAATTTTTTGCTGATGGAACTACATAATGATATATATTATGAAATTTTGTCCAAAGAAATATAAATAATAAAATAGAAATAAATTTTTCGATCGTATTGTAATATTATCCCATTGTTTTTTCAATAAGATACAAAGAAAAAAAATCGGTTACTCGCGTGTCGGAATGTAGGATTCTGAAGGTGCCTATGTTTTTTATAACTGTTGACATCAGTTAACCAAAATAATTTAATTTAAAATGTATAATCAAATGCTAGTGTCAACATTTTTTACTATATGATACGTTATGAAATCATTTCGAAATCAAAACACTTACCAAAATATTCGAAAATGAAAAATATACGAACCGTTTCTTTATATTAAATGAAACTGGTATTTATTGAATACATACCTATGGCGTCTTACAAATATCATGGTGTTTTTATTTTTGGATAGCAGAATTTTGAAAACTTTAAAAGCGAGGTCAGTAAGGGAGATAACTTCGATTTGATAATAATTGAAGGCGATAAGAAAACTTAATGTGACTCTCCCATACTCCTCACGTAAAGCGGATGCGCTAGATCTAAGCAGTGTTCGTCAATATATCGTCGAGGGTGTACGCTATCAATTTTCTAATAAAAATATTAATAAATAATTATTAAATTGTATACATATAACGGAACGTAAAAATTCATACATTAGCATACAATAGAGACGATTTCCATTTTACATCATATACTTCGGCAATTTCAGTTTCATAGACAAACTGACACAGACCTGTTGCTGATAGCAAAATGGGTACGCGTACCGATGTAGGTGAAACCAAATACGATGACAGTGGATAGGTCCACTGCCATCGTATGATCGTTCACAATCGAGAGGGATATTACTGTACTATCGTTTAACGAGGATACACGTTACCATAAAGATATGAGTACAACCTTTGCGGAAAGTTCTGACGATGATTTTGAATTAACTTAACGGATCGCTAGGCGGCTGATAAAACATAGAATTTTTTTATTATGATATATGTAAGTCATTCTTTTCATACACGTTTGAGCACGATGGTGATCTATACGATTAACTGTGTACACGGTTACAGACTAAGAGAATAAAGCGCTTTTCTGTATAAAAATCGCGTAGGAAAAAATAAATTGAAACTTACAAACCAAATATTGTCATTTCAGCGACGGGAAGGAAATATCAATTTTCCATAAACTTATTTCCTAAACAATACTTTTAAATCGAGTAGCAATTTTTAAAAATTACTACTTTGTTAAACACAATTAATTGATATATAATTTTTTTCGAATCGCCCATGGTGAATAAATTAAAGGTTCTAAACTTCCACAATATTAAATATGTTTTTTTTAAAACGTTGCAAATACGTAGGCATGAATCTTATTTCAGTTACTCTTATACTTATTTTACATATTTTGTAAATATTAGAAATCTCTTTATACTCGGATAAATTATTACAAAATGGTTCCAAGATAATTAATGCTGAAAATAAACATGTAACAAATAGGCAATCTGCACTTTTCTTTAGAATCCTTTTTCAACAAATGTGTAAAAAGATAAATTTCTAGATTTTTTAAAAAAGATAAATCAAGTAAAAAGGTAAAAAGAAAAATTTGTGGTAAAAAGTTAAAAGGTAAAAAGAAAAATTTGTGGTAAAAAGTTAAAACGTAAAAAGATAAATTTGTGTATTTTTAAGCGACTGGATCGTAACTGTAATTTAGAAAAAAAATAGGAAAAAAGCTGAACCGATACATGAACATTTTTTTATGAAAAGAAAATTTGAAAAAAATCTTCATGCAATATAATCATCCTCGACAATGTTTCAATCCGACCCGCTATATTAATACATATTTTCTGAAATACTTCCTTCGTAAAATTAACAAGCCAGTCACGACTTCATAAACTGAGGTTTTGTTCATTGATGAGGCACAAGAATTTTTCCTAGGTGTTCTTTTGTGAGTGAAAAGAGTACGATTGCTTTCTCAGCCACGGTAGAAGTGATATATAAAGACTCTTAATACTTTCTAGGAAAATTTTTCAATGATTATCAGGAATGAACTGATAACAGGGTGAGTAGATTACTTTAAAAAAAAATGTGTTTCACAACCTCAATCTCAAACCTAAAAATCTCAAAAATATTTTCCTAGTTTAAATTCCTTCTTTTGTCTTAATGTAATATTTATATTAATTGGTATCATACTTGTTAGATCATACTCTAAGTTAAAATAATTGAAGTTCCATTTATTCGCGAAAAATTATTAAAATAATCTTTACATGTCATAACATTGTGACCTATTGATTTCTGTGCCTGGAAAAAAATAAACATGTAATGTAAAATATACATACATATATATATATATATATATATATATATATATATATATATATATATATATATATATATATGTACGTATACGTAAAACCAATAAAATATTTAAAAAAATAATATTGACATTATTTTGAAGAGTTTGGATAGTTCACTTGGATCGACCTTAGTGTAATGGTTAGCGTTGTTTTTATTTTTAATATTTAAATATAACATTGTTTAGCCTGATTTTTTATTTAAAATATTATCCAAAGAAATATACAAGTAACGCTATCTATTAGCGGTATATGTTGTATTTTACGCTCATAGAAAATTAAGTCTACGTTACGTGGTTTTTTAAGCAAATCAACGTTTTATTGATATTTATCCAAGCATTTTTCGTCCATTGTCAATATTTTACTTATAATGATTATTGCTAGCAATAATCGTCAATGAATTTCGCGCAAATAGAGTCACTGGCACTGCTAGTTAAAATATAAAAATGTATTTATTATAAATTTTTGTATTGGGTATATATTTAATGAATATATTTAAATGTATAAATTTTTGTATTGGGTTCCCATATCTACCAACAATAAATCAATAAATATTTTCAAAGTACCATTTTTTTATTCGGTTTCCGTACATGCCTTCATTAAATAATTTAAAACTATTTCTGAAAATGACAAATCGAAAATGTCATATTGTTTCACTAATAAAAATGCTAATCTTAAGAAGCTGAGCTTTCGGGGACTACATTTTAATCAATTCGTAACGCGCTTAACTGTTAATTTTCTAAGGTGGTCAGTCAACTTACGCGCGTAATAAACTTACAGCATCGGTTATAAACTTTATGTTTATATTCAAGATAGACTAAAAAAATAGATTTTCCTCACTATCATCATTCATCTGCTGGGTAACAAAAGTTAATATCTTGAATCATAAAAAAACAGACTTAATAAAATGCTCGCGATGAACTAGCTATAAACCTTTAGGGTACTAGTTTATTGAGCGCCGTTTTATCAAGTTATCATTCTAAAACGTTGATAACTTGATAATTCCTTGTAAATAAACTATTTTAGTACGCCTATTATCATATTCTAAATTAAGTTATAGTACGTTTAATATTTTCTGAAACTTAGTTTTGATTTGATCTGTGTTTATTTAAAAGCTGTCGGTTAGTTAAACGTTCACAGAATTTACTTGATTTATTTTAATAGAATTTTATAATTTTTTATCTTACATTATTGCTATTTTTGTAACCATATTTTATTTATTAATGTAAAACAGCTATACACTGTAACACAGGTCCATGGTAAAGGTTATTGCTTAAAATAATAAAGTATAGAAAGGCAATACCCGACATGTCCAGAAGTAACGAGTAAAATCTTGCCAAATGATTAATATCTTACATGTTTCATAAACATTGGACCTAGTGAGTAGTTGGTTAATTAAATTTTAAATATTTTTTTAATAACCTTAAACCTTAACTAAAGCGAAATGATGGTTTATATGATTGTTTCTTTTTTCCAATTTATTTAATAAATTTTCACAATTGTGATACCTAAGTCAAATATGTGAAAGTAATTAAACAATAAAAAAAATTCCAAAGACTCAATTTGACACCTTTTTCTTAAACTTTTTTACATGATGTCGAATCAGTCAATAAAAAATAGCTCTTAACTTATTGCAAAGAAAAAAATTTATTTTTTCAAAATATGGCAATATTTAAGTGAATCGTATCTTCAGGTGGGATATTAGCAAAGATCTTTGCTGTAATACGATATGTTCTTAATAATCAAAAACGCCATGCATCACGAGGGAAAGAAAATCAGAGAGAAATACAAGTATCTAGGGAAAGTATAATCTATGACAAACTCGCACGCAGTTAGTTAGTAATATTACTTTCTGTTCTTCGCCATCAATGTATTATTCCCTTATATTCAACAAACCTTGTAAATGTTAATCCCAAACTTCATAATATTTACAGAGTGTCCTATATACATAATACTAAACAATTTTGGCAATTCGCCAGAAAAAATTTACTCTTCATACAATTTATTGAGATGACCTGATAAGTTTATATAGAAAACCGTAAATATTTTCCGTGAACTTTCAAAAGTCGTAGAACAAATCTTTTTCAGTATTAGCAACATAGGAACCTCCATAAATGATGCCAAATTTCAGATCAACAAGGACAATTGTCCACTGTTGGACGATGCCTATCTCTGGCATTGGGAGGTTTTAGATATAGTTTTAACTTTATATCACGGCAAGCAGCTGGATTGGTGGTCGCCGAGCGGCGCCGACAATTACTTACTCTACTAACCGCACTTTATGCATTTTCAAAATGAAAGGCAAATTAGAAAAAAAATATACGTATAATTCACACAAATATTTATAAATAAAATTAAATAACTATCAGTAACTTAAGGTAAGGTAAGGTAAATTAAGATAAGGTAATACAAGAGTAACGGTAAGGTTAGGGTTAGGAAAGTAAAGGTACGTTATGGTATGGTACTGTAAGCTAAGGTACGTTAAGTAACGGTAAGGTAAGGATCAATTAGCCTTCAATGCCAATTCATTGTATGAGAAGGTCCAACGTTAGAGAACTACAAATAAAACCTAAGCTTTTTTTTAAATATTGCTAATATCCCACCTGAAGATGTTGTAATACAACGAAACCTAGGTCGTGGTAAAGAAATTAAAGAAAATAGAAATAATACTGCATCACGTAGTTTCATTTAATTGTAAATAATGGATTTCTACAAAATTAACGCCAAATATATTCAATATGTGAAATCTTTGTTCTTTACACCACCCCATATTTTTCATCTATTTTTTTACTCTATTATAAATTCTTTGCTGATATAAAGTTTCCGCTCATTTTTAAAACTTATTATATAATCATTTGAATAGATAATTCTCTAAGAATGTTAAATATATAAATAAGGTTACTTGTCGAATATTATGAAACTTTCTTTGTTAAGCGTAACTTACATAGAAAGTTTAGGAATGTATAATCTGGAAGAGTGCACTCCTTCAAATTATAAATTCAAACATTGCGTTGATATATTTATTTTTCTTTTAGGTGGGTTTGCATGGCGTTGTCTACTATTTATAAAGAAAACTCGCATATACATATGACTTTTAATAATTGTTATAACTGTTATTATCATATGTTATAAAGGGTTTTACAATTGTACTCTTTAGAAACAAATAGCAAATAAAAACGGGTAAAATCACCATCATCCATTAATTGTGACCATTTTTATCTAGAAAAATATGTCAATATGGAATAATTACTGGCAGTCGTAATATGATATGCATTGAATTTTATCAATACCCTTTAGAGCATAATTCTCCGAGCGCCAAAAATAAAATTCTGTAGTCACACGATGGTGTTTCCATGAATAAGAATTAGAGACTTGTGAATTAAATATTACCCTTGGGGTAAGATAAATAAAATTTTCTTCATTTCCAATTTAAACAATGTATACCCTTGTATTTATCTTCTCCCTCAATATTATACGTTAATTTAAAATGGCACGATGTCATCAACAACATTCAATTATTGATTGATTTTAATAAACAAAGGCCTATATCTATAAAAGTACATAATTAACAAATAAAATTATTGGAGGTAATTCGAATAGTAAGAAAAAGAAAAGTTTTATGAAAATGTTTCCCACGTTTCATTCTACTGTAAATTAGATGAAATACAATAAGCCAAAAAGCACTTATCTTTGTTTGGAACTCTCCAAAAAGCACTTATCTTTGTTTGGAAAAATATAGCTTCTAATCGCAACAGCAACAGTTAATGCATTGACAATAGCAATGAGGAATGTATATATAAGGAGAGATGGGACTTCGGTTATCCATTCTAAATTTAAACTTTCGTTATTTTACTATGAATTTGAATCTAGTTGTACAGTCGACGAACAAACATTTATAGCATTAATAGAAAGGAATCTTTTCAGTTTTAGCGTACACCCTACATAACAAAGATACTGTATTAGTATAAAGGTGGTATTACTGAAGCGTCTAATTATATAACACTCATTTGTAAACACACTGAATTCTTTTTCCTGAATATCTGAGATTTAGTAGAGTAAGTAAAGTCGGACAACCTAATAAAATGCACAGCATAACCATGAATATTTTCGAGATGCGCAGTAACAGATATACGTTGTCATAGTTACCGACTCGCAATTGTGATAATTATTTATTAAACAATCATACAAATTTAATTTTTAAAGCCGTCAAAAACTTCCATTTAACAATTCGTATACACCATAAATGTAAAAAGGCTTCAGCGATAAAAGTGAAAACATTTGAAATTTTTAAATTTTGGTTTTATTTGTAGTTCTCTAACGTTGGACCTTCTCATACAATGAATTGGCATTGAAGGCTAATTGATCCTTACCTTACCGTTACTTAACGTACCTTAGCTTACAGTACCATACTATAACGTACCTTTACTTTCCTAACCCTAACCTTACCGTTACTCTTGTATTACCTTATCTTAATTTACCTTACCTTACCTTAAGTTACTGATAGTTATTTATTTTTATTTATAAATATTTGTGTGAATTATACGTATATTTCGTTTCTAATCTGCCTTTCATTTTGAAAATTTATAAAGTGCGGTTAATAGAGTAAGTAAGTATCGGCGCCGCTCTGCGACCACCAATCCAGCTGCTTGCCGTGATATAAAGTTAAAACTACATATAAAACCTCCCAATGCCAGAGATAGGCATCGTCCAACAGTGGACAATTGTCCTTGTTGATCTGATGATGCTAATACTGAAAAAAATTTGTTCTACGACTTTTGAAAGTGTACAGAAAATATTTACGGTTTTCTGTATAAACTTATCAGGTCATCTCAATAAATTGTACGAAGAGTAAATTTTTTCTGGCGAATTGCCAAAATTGTTTAGTATTATGTATATAGGACGCTCTGTAAATATTACAAAGTTTGGGATTAACATTTACAAGGTTTGTTGAATATGAGGGAATAATACATTGATGGCAAAGAACAGAAAGTAATATTACTAACTGCGTGCGAGTTTGTCACTGATTGTACTTTCCCTGGATACTTTTATTTCTCTCTGTTTATCTTCCCCTCGTGATACACGGCGTTTTTGATTATTAAGAATATATCGTATTATGTTTAGTAATAAATTTATTGAAGTTTGTTTCCTTGATTTTTGATGATTTTTTATCGATAGTATTTTTTTATAGATAGTGATTTTTTATCGATACTCTTCAATCTATCACATTTCATGGAAATAAATCTGGTGGTGAATGGCTAAGAGCTTTTTCCTAATTTTATGAGAAAAAAACCCCTATGACATCACTCTCATATCTGTCCATTACTCCCTGTTCTGCCATCCATACGCCTGACTGTTTATCAGAGCGCAGTAATAAAGTATATTAACTTATGCATTATCTCAATAATTAACATTCACAAAAACATGCATAGAAATGAAACACAGAAGATAAGCTAATTATTCGTCTTTTTGTATCTACTTCCGAAAGTATTAAAGTTAAAATTATACAAACGTTAGTGCATCTAGAAACTTAGTTAAGGATTCTAGATCCCATACATTTCTAAAAATTCGCTATATTTTTACATCTGCTGAATATACAGAGTTTATTCCATTTACTTATGCAGAACGAGCGGAAAATGTTTTCGAACTTTCGAGAATATTCTCGGTACTTGCGATCCAGCTAAATCCTATATATTCGAGGATATTCTAGTATATTCCAAACCGGTTGTCTGCGGTGAGTAGTTTTGACTGCAAGGTTGAATATACGGACACGCACGTCTATATATATATATATTTATGTATATATATATATATATATATATATATATATATATATATAGACTATAGAAAGAAGATGAGATTATTATCCGATGAAATTAAATCCACAGATTCCATTTAACGATTTAGATTCACGTGAAAAAAAATGTTTACGTAACATACTAGACAATTATAAAAACAATTTGACAAACCTTTACAAAATTTAAAATGATTTATGTAAGCCTTTGGAGAACTGAACTATAGATATATGGGTTTATTGCGTTTCTTGAACATTGTAAATTTTGACAATATTTGCTATGTAACCTAGTTAAATATATTTAAATTAATCTCGCTAGTACATATTGCTTGGCGAATATGGAAATTTATGCTGAGAATAACCAGAAGGGCATATTAAGCAACAAATCACACGATGTGCTTAACCGACTCGTAAAACATATTTCTTAATCAGGTTAGAATATCATATTTTCAGTTTGTTCACTGGCTACTCTACTGTCGAGTTACTACTAGTAGTACGGTCTATTGTAGATAATTATATTGATTCCGTACTTAAACATTTAATTAAATTTATTTATTAAATAACGTGAAATATCACTACATAAAACCGAATAAATTATATCGTTGATCTACTTAGTCATATTGTGTCCCAGCGGAAATTACTTAGGCGAAAATTAGTTCATCCTTTCTAACACATTGCACAGAAATAATATTATTTTAATAATTACTTAAAGTAAATTTTTTTCGCTTAGTGTTCACAGACGAATTACGTTTCTTAACGTGTATTAGTTTCAAAGAATTTCAAAATATTTACCATCTTATTGCAAACAAAATGTCGAGTTAATAACGTTAGATATTTCGAGTTCCATATTTCCTTTGATTCTACTAAATTTTCACTGACTATTTCAAGTGAATTTTGTACACTGACTTATCGATACATAAAATATAATTTACTTTTGTACCGTAAAATAAGTAGAAATATTTATCTATAAATAATATTACACTTATGTAAGATAAATTACCACAACAATAGCACAATAATTTCTAATTCATTTAAACAGTATAATATATTAGTGATGAAAAATATCTAAATACGTTAAATTTCTACACTTTAGCTCTCCAGTTTAATTCATTATCTAAAACGTTTTCGTACTATTAGAACCAGAACAATCCAAAGAGAAAATCAAGAACCCATCTTGAATCGAATAAATACTCTGGTTTTTAATGTTTTCCTTACTATCACCCACAACTCTGGAAAAATGTACCAAGGCTTAAACAATTACTTATTAAAAAATATGCCATTACAATTCCAAGAGTGGTCAAGACATTTGAAACTATAATCTATTTTAATATTTTAAACTCAAAAACGCTACGATTGAATAGAAATAGACTTAAACAATTTTAAATTTACAAAAAACTTTTTAATAGTTAATAATCACTACAATAAATACTGGTAATCTTCAATTAAATAACAGGTAATAATACATAAATATAAAAAAGTCGAGAGGAAACGACCGCCATAAAATAAATGTGTTAAAACGTAGGCAATATAATTATCATGGGAATAAACTTCACGCCCACGAAACCAAGGATCATTTAATACTGATAATATGTAGTTTCTTTAAATAAATATCCTTAAAGATTTTTGAGAATATTTAGTCTGTCAAATGTTTGAAAAAGAGATCGGGTAGGTTGTATTGTTTTTTTTTATTATGTAGTAGAAGTTGGTTGAAAGTGTAAAACCGAATTTTTAATATAATTCACCCCGTTATTTGAGAGTGGGTTGAACATATTTAAGTTTTCTTGTTATATATTTCAGTACTCATAAGCCTGACAAAAAAATTTCAAAACTATTTTTGTTGCAAGTAAAATTATCTACATCTTATACTAATATCTTTTACACTTAGTTTAATAAAGTTTTAGAAATTTTTTTTGATTAATTCGTTTAAGAAAAATTCAAGGAGCTATAAAACCTTCACTTTCTACAACATGAAAAAGTAAGTACAGTTTTAATACAATATTTCAGAACAAATATTTTGACTAATTTATTTTTTAAATTATCTCCGTTTTCATGGATTGTACAACGCTACGAGTAGAAATAAATGACAGGCAAGTATATATGACAAAACTGATGAATAACTACGTTAGTTTTTTTTTGGAAACTTTATAAAAAATAGCACGCAGAGCGCGCTGTTATTTAAAAATTGACTTGACATCTAATTAAAATGTTAAGCATTTATTTTCGAGGAAAAACACTTCATGCTTTTACAATAAAATATTATAAAAATAAAATACTGGCTAGTCAAAGAAAACAAGTTTGATAATTATTTTTTTGCTTTTTAGTGCAGTGTTTTTGTTTTTTCAACATGTTCCTTTTCAGTTTTTTGAAGTTTTATTTTTATTTTTACCTTTTTAATTTTATACTTTTTTCAGACAATTTTGTTTTTATTATTTTACAAAGACATTTTAGCGTCATTGGCAAAGATATTTTAATGTCTTGATATTGGTTTTTTATACGAATCGTTTTAAATAATTTAGTCGTTTGAAAATAGGTAAAATCTAATTGAAATATTAGGTAATTTGTTGTTTAGTTTTTTTTGTTTTAAGACTAAGAAAATAACGCTTTTAATTTTTTTTAAATTATTGACTGGATAAATCGTGTTAACATAAATTAAAAGAAAAGCATGCTATACTGAACAATAAAATCACACTTATCAAATGTAATCCTAGATAGTCGGTGATTTCCTACTTTAAATTTTCTAAATATTTCAAGATAGTACGTGTATCTTGAAATAATATACGAGAAAATTGTAGATCGTCGAAACTTGTGTACGCAAAATAGGGTTATACAGTATAACCTATATTTGATTATCTACCGAAACAAAGACATCATTTACATTTTATATTAATGGAAATCAGCTACTCTCCAATCAACGAATAGAGTATTTTTGCTCGACACTTGTTTTTAGACATAGTGTAAAGTAAAACAAAACAGGTTCTACAAAATGTAAAACTAAAAATGCCCAAGATATCTCTAGAAACTGAAGTAGGTGGCATTATTTTACTGCTGAAAAAAATGCTATGAGTATTAAATAGCTCGATAATCTTATCAATACAAGAAACATAAATTTCTGAAACATTTAGGATTTTGACATGCCTAAGTGAGCAAAATTTGCAATAAAGAAAAATTTTAAAATATTTAAAATTAAGATTGCTATGTGTATTTTATTTTCCAAATTTTAAACTAGATTTCACTTGTTTTTTAAAGTGCTTTATATTGAATAATGGACAAATATTTCGTTGCGAAAAACTAAAACACGGCTAATTAGATTCTTTTGTAACAATATATTACATTTGTTATGCTTTTTGTTGAAAGTCTACATAACTATTTGAAGACAAATGCTAATACCGAAATGTTAATTCTCTACACGGGCTTTATAGGATCCAGAAAGAAAGCTATGTAAATATTTTGCATCAGGAAATAGTTGCGTAGTGAAATAAAATTATAAATTTAGGTAATATTTAATAAAACATTAAAGTAAGACATGATAATGGGATGTTATATAAGTTCAAAGAAGTAAAATAACGCTTAAAGTTCAAATTAATATAACTGTCTATATAATACTAAATTTCTGTATTTTTAGTAAGACTTTAATTCATTTTATATACATACACATAGAGAAAATATTGTATTCAGAACGTTATAATTCATAAACCAAGTACGTGGAGGTATTACATTAGTAGTAGCACACCGTGTAATTTTATGTTCTTATATATGAGACGGATTTTTCTTAATTACCACGTAAATAACACTTTTTTATTTCGTTTTCATTTCCAACGAAAAATGTTTAACATAGTTTCTGCGGAACACATTAATGCACTTAATATAATTTGAGATCCATAGGATCTGTAACTGTTGTAACTATGAAAGAGTAGGAAGAGATCAGGATTAATGTTGAAACTCATTAACATTTAGGTTAAAATTAAACAAAGATCTTTTTCACCCAAGAGCAGTAATGAAAAGTTGGTGTACGTTCACTTTCGAGTAAACTATTTTTAAATTTCTTATAGATATTAATATTTTCTTTATTATTTTATTCCATTTGCTTTTCTAGTCTTAATTTTATAAATAATATCATGAAAAATATGTAACATAAAAATTTATAAATTAAATTCAAACTTAAATATCTTTTTCTATTCTTATTTTTTTAATTTGCAAAATACGCTTATTGCCATTTCTGGAAAGTAAAATAATAATTTTTTGGTTTCAAATGACATGAAGTTCAATAACTTACGTTACTTTTATATGCAATGATTAAAGCACTTACTGAGTATCAAAAAAACAGATTTTCTACCCCCTTTCATGCAACGGCGCCGCCAGTGAAGATAGCCATGATCATACTACTGCCTTGACATCATCATACTCATAAAATAATCGTAATGTACCGTTTTAACTACATAAAGAAGTAATAAATATAGTGTACAAGGAAAGAAGTAATATTATAACAACTGGGTGCAAGGACATGATGAATAATCCAGTTCTTTCCGACTGAGTGACTGAACGACATGTTGATTTAGATAAACAATACGTGGCTGAGCGGTGTCGTGTCGCTAACGAGCCTATCAAGTGTTGTATTATATGAGGCACTATTTTTACAGTCTCACAGTAAAAAGAATGGTTGATTGTTTCTCAATGTGATACAAAATCGACAAGTAAAATCCATGTAGTCCCAAAACATGATACACGTTCTCGTAGTCATTGTGTGTACAAATTTTACTTTCTTAACTGATGCCATTCCATTGATTGCGGTTTTCAATCTGGTGTGCGATTCTCATTTCTCATGAAAATGTTGCTTCAAAATTATTGTCATCTCTATGTTTTATTAGCTTCTTTCATGGCTTTCATTTTTTGTCAAAAACAACAATGCATTACTTAACTATGGTCAGTTATCATTCCATGAAAAAACTAGTTTCACCCTACGATAGATGTCTCAATAGTGACGATATTACGCTCGAAAAAGTCTACAAAAACCACAAACAAATTAATTAAATTACCCACTTTTTAGAAAGGCAGTACATTTACATTTATATGTTTAGGTATTTACCTATAAATGGTTTTGATATATTAAATTCTTATTTCATAACTTGGAGAGTAATTACAGACGGATTGAATGAAAGTCAAACGGATATATAACACACTACCAAGGGTGTATGGTGTTGTTTCAAAAGTTCGGACTTAAATTAGTGCGTTTTTAATAATAATGTGATAATTGATTTGTAAGTATATATTATAATACTAACCTGTAGGTTTGTTATTCTCTATGGATTGCGGTTTGGAATAAAAACATTCGCAACATACATATAAATACACTTCCTTTTATACATTATAGAGCTTGTAGTTTATAAAACCTTTCTTTTATGGGAGTTTTAATCTCACCAATCTATTTTAAATAGCACCGGAGCTTCCGTGCAATGCCATGAAAAAAAATTTATGAAACAATAAAATAAATGGTGTAAACGTTAAGCCATAAATTATAATCAGTGCGGAAATAATAACCACCTTGCGGGAAATTAATTTCATTATTTTTAAATTGTTCACATTTTAATACAACCATATTGTGGCTTGGAAGGTGAATAGGTTACAATAATTTAGTTTTATTTATCTACTTTCATGTATCTAATTGAAACATATTAAGGACTTATTGCTACAAAAACAATCCCTTATATCCAACCGTAACACCAGTCCAGCCCCTTTCGATGACCGGCCAGGAATCGAACCCGTGTCCCCGCAGTGCGCCGCATCGTCAGAGGCCGTATGCCTTGTGAACAACTCAACATACCACGGCGATGACACAAGAAGTTTTACGTGGCGGTGTCACAAAAAATGCATGAATATTTATCAGCTGCAAAGGAAAATTGCTCTATTTTAAATACACATAGGCTAATTTATTTTCTTTAAGGACTTAAAACTGAATTAACATCTAGTCAAAATTTAATATAATTGTACAATATGATCGAAAATAAAGAAAATGTTTAATCTTATCGAACGTTGTGGTGAATTTTCCTATCATATTACCTAGTTTCTTAAAGTCCCTGCTATATTTTATTTACATCAAACTTTCGTCATAATAACAAAGATTAATATAACATTTTTTACCTTAAGCCCATTTTTATGTTTCATCATTTCTTAAAATTCACTGATTTCTCAAAAAAATCATGAGTCATGCGTGAGCTTCGAGTTACCAATCGTCTTATATCTATTGCATTCTATACGTGTAATACAGTGTTTAGTGTAGAAAAAGTGTTTCGTTTTATCATTATTTTGTTCATCTATGAATACAATACACTCAGCTACCGGTGGATATAAAAAATACACATTAAAACAATGGATTTTCAGATTTAGTACTAAATAATATCGATGTAAATATAAGATCAAAGGGCAATAACCGGATACTCGTACGCCAGTCGATATGGTGCAGTAACGTTAATGCCACGCTTTATGGTATCAGTACGGCAACATACTCATAAATATATTTAGATTTTAGACATAGTGTATACTTATTGATTACTTCATAGCAATTTATGCTTGAAGTACCTTTTGAATGGATATAATAGCAAGATGAGATGATGATGGTCTAGTTCATATCTTAAAAATATTTTAGTACTTCATGGTTAGTTACCAATATTAGTCGATTATCAATTATTTTTAATTTTGAATTATTGCTTCTATATTATAATACTAGCTGTACTCACGGAACTACTTTCGCAATGAATTCGGTACAAGAAAACTTATTAGGAATTTTTTGTGTTTTTTTTATTTTAAATTATTCCCTCAGAACCCTATGAGCATAAAGTTTAACAAAAACGTTTGCATTAAAGTGGTTGGAATTGCCAATATCATTATATGCACCAAATCAAGGTATTTTTAAATATGTAATATACAGATACAATGTTTGTATATGTAGCTTGGGTATATGAACTATCACCCTACCAAATTTGATCATAATGCTTGAACTAAATTTCGTGTGATTGGAGAACATTTTTCTATTATTATTATTCTACACACCAAATTAATAAATCTATTTAGTACATTTTCCAAGTACAGACTTCACTCTGTTAGAGTTTTATTTTATGTACTGCTTTCTATTCACGAGATCACTCAGTAATTAATTTCTAATTCAACAGAAAACAGACTAACATACATTGAAACATACACTGTCGGTTAAAAGCTTTTGGTCACTAATAAAATGTGTTATATTAGCTTGTTGACGTATTTTTAGAATCTTATTTTTAAATATTTTCGCAGAAAAACATGGAACAGAAAAAACATGGCCAACAAAATAAATGAATTTAATTCCACAAAATTTTCGAAAAGTCGTATGTATAATCTCGCTGGTATCAAATCTCCAATTAGTAACAAAATAGAGAAATTTTTAATTTTAAATACGGATTAGACTGAAGTCAACGCAAATAATCCTTTAATCGAATCCATTATACTTTAACAGTACTAATAATAGTATAAGAATTACTACTGACTATAAATTTTATAATCCCATCTTCCTTTAATTTGTAATTATGTTAGCTACTAACTACTATCTTTTTACGGAAAAAGACGTGTTGGTTACCAACGGTTTTAAGTTTTATTTTTAATTTTTAAGAGAGCAATTTAATTTTAATAATTTTAAAACTTACAAATATTTTTAAGAATTTTTTGAACGTATTGAGATTAATCTTTAATTACATTAAAATATTTTTAAAAACCTGTTAAGTGCGTGTGGAACTTGAAAATTTAGAATGGTTGCATAAACATTGAAGAATATAGTAACTTTTATGTTATACCTATAATATTTGTTAGTATTTTAAGCATGATATAACCAAAAATAGAAATAAAGTCGACCATTCTGACAATGTCCCATTTCATTACTTTTCGAAAAAAAAAGAATCTTTGCTCCAATAAAATAGCTTATTTTAACAATATGAAACAAATATCTAAACTGATCATCATCTAAATTTGAAACAAACTATTATCTAATGACATAATCATTGAAGAAAATGTTGTAATCACCCAAAAAATTTAGCACTAGTTTTCCTTGTATATAAATTATAATTCTTTAAAAGAGAGTCTAAAAAACTAAAATGAAAATATGCTTGTGTAAGAGCCTACGTATAATGTAATTCCATAAGTATTTTAAAACGCTATTATTAGGTTGACTTTTAGCAATGTAATTGAATCTACGAAATTAAACTTCATTCACTTTTAGTTTAACTTGGTAGTTGTGGGTAGTTCTGAGGATAATATCACAAAATGAAAAAAAATGTTCATATAACAAAAAAGACAAAATATAACGGAACATTTCGATTAAATTTTCATCCACTTCCAAACGATCGAATTCTTTACAATGTTGCACACATATCAAGAATCGATGACAATACAATAATCTCATCAAATAAAAGAAGTTTTTAGCCTTAATACAAAAAAGACTAACCAAAATTGAACGGAATCTTGCAACTAAAATTATCATCCACTTCCAGACGTCCGAATTATTCAAAATTTGGCACAGGCTTCAAGAAACGATGCTAATACGAAAATTTCATGAAATAAAAAAAATTCAGTAAAATAAATTAATAATTTAACAAACTGAACAGAAATACGCTTTTAAAATAAAATACTGCATTATAAAGTAAAAAGTATTATCCAAACTATTGTCTTTGCTACTCTGTGAGGACTCTAATGCAAGCCATATTTGAGTGCAAGGGCGTGGGTCCTTTCTTCAAAAATACATAATTTTGCTTCTCGACTTAATATTAAGTGAATGACAATGCTTTATATTTCAGCTACATGTCAAGACAAAGCCCCCACGATTTTCAATTCAAATGTTACTTTAAATGATAAACAAGGCTTATACATAGCCATTGCTGAGTAGACAGAGAAAACAGGCTCAATAAGTATTTATTGATTTTTAGTGCGGTATTTTTAAAAGCGTGTTTTATTTTTGTCTTTTCATAGTTCAAGTAGTTATTTAAGAGTTCATATATACATACATATATATATATATAAATATATATATATATATATATAAGTTCCTAATAAATCAAATTATGATAAAAAAAATTCCCCCCATAAATATTGCAGGGCCAGTTAAACCGGTCTTTACTTACAACTAATTAGGCAACGCAACTGTGGTCAGATTTAGGATATTTCATATACCAAGCAGAGGGCTATATTTACTGTACTCTATTCATTATTCTGTTTTATTTATTACAGAATTATCTTTTACAAGACTGAAAAAGTATCGTTTCAAAAACTCAGTGATATTAAATGGCAGTACAATGAACAGTTACTAAAATTGAATACGCGGAAGAGCCCGCGACCGAGAAAACAATGAGTAAAAGGAAAAGTTATTTCTTTAGCAGCATTTTATCAAAAATAGCCAAAAATAGCATTGTTTTATTTTAATTTAAAAAAGAATTCCGGCATTCGAACCCATACATTCGGAACAATACATTCGGTTCAGACACCAGTACTTTATCTATGCATTAATGGCTCATTTAAAAAAATCGCGAAATATGTATACTGAGTACTTTTTCATTTATTCAAATTTGTTTGGTGATTAGGTAAGAAACTGGTAATGAACTAGAAGTGAAGAGTGAACTAGAAGTGTCCAAATAACATTGTCCCATTACCAGCTCAAAACTTCCCCACAAACATTTTCAAGGTCAAAATAAGACTAATAATTAATGATAGGAATTGCTAAACGTATTTTACCAGTTGCCAATTTGTTACTGAAGTTATATTTTATCTTCGTTAGCGCGTAGACCTTTGCAAGGAAATACTCTCCCGACTAATGACATTTCTTTCTTCGTTAAATTGCGTTACGGTCTCGGTTTTTTTCACTCTTTCGGTTATTTGATATCGATATTATTTAGGAAGTTTGTGAAAAAATGAGGAATGTTATATTGCACTAAATACATAAAAGCTTAACTTTACCAACGACTAAAGTTGATGTTACAAAATGTTGCTTATCGAATTTTTCATTTCCTTCAGCTTGAGATTACCCAGTATTAAAATTAAAATGACTCTTTTTAAATTTTGTTGTGATTGAACATTATATTCATTATTCAAATATCGTAATTTTGACTAATAACCTACCAAAGACAAGATAGTTATCGTTAAAGATGTAATTGGTTATTTAAAATTCGTGTTTTCTTTCTGTATTAATTTATATTTACTTCTTATACTTACAGAAATTATTTGAATTTAACGTGCATTTATTGAGTTTACAAATGAACATATAAAAATTGACTAAAACTAAAAAATACTTGATTTTGATTGCATTGTTCACTCATTACATATCACAGTATTTTCTGAACTATTTCAAAATATCCGTGAAATTATAATAGCTTTTCTAACTTAAATTAAAAAAAATTATTAAATATTAAAAAAAAATTAACTTTTAATGAATCGGGTTCATTGAGTAGATTTATTTTATTATTGTTCCATGTTAAGAATAAAAAATGTTAGCAATATGTCATAATTGATATAAAGTATTTCAAATATTAATACGAGTTATTTCCAAATACTTCTAAAATATAGACGAACAACATTCTCTTTTCCTTTTCCCTCTTTTACGTCATACACTTGCAAATACTTTTTAAACATGAAGTCAGTATTTACCAAGAACTGTATATAAGATATGGATAGGTTTATTAAGACCACGGCTATGTAAAAATAAAAAAAGAAATATTGTTTTTTATTTTTTAAATTCGTAGTTAAAGAATGTAATTTTTATTTAGTTTCCTTTAAAGTAATATTAATTTTTCTTGCCATTCAATATTATACACAGACACACACACACACATATATATATAAATATATATATATATATATATGTGTATATATATATGTATATATATATATATATATATATATATATATGTGTATATATATATATATATATATATATATATATATATATATATATGTGTGTGTGTGTGTGTGTATATTACTTACAAGTAGAATGCTTTTGTAATTTCATCAGAGTCAAATAAATCAATGAATAAATCAATATGCAAGTGCTTCCAAGACAGAAATAAAGGTTGTAGTTTACTTTCAGATGGACTTTAACATTTACTGAAAATATCGTTAAAAATGTGTTTGAAAAAGATTGTAAAGGTTAACTGTAACGGGCTAAACCGTCTAAAGCAATGCATTTAAACACTTATATTTAAGGGTAATTACTATTTCTACTAAACTACTTCCACATATTAATTTTTTATAACGTAAATATATCGTCTGCTATATCTTAAACAGCCATAATCTGTATATACTTTAAAAGATGCACTAAATGTGACGAGATAACAATTTAATAATAGACCAACATTAAATATGACTAGAATATAATTTAATACTAAATACTGACCAACCAACTTCGTATCATGTCACGAATAAGGGAAGAAGATTTGTCCAAAAAAATATAATAAACTCTAGAATCTGAGCTGTGAAACAATGTGATTATAGTAAGGTCTAATTCGGCAGTCACCTTTCTCTACTGCATAATCGCCATAGTTTTCCTATAAATTTTGCGTAGTCTTGTATAAACTCTATTTTTTAATACTTTTGTGTTGAATGATTCGGAAATAAGGGAGGGGGTATATATTTTGTGCCTATTTTTCAGTGTCTTTCTAAAGGAGAAAACAAATTAGGACCTTCTCAAGGCTTTAAATATTCAAACAAAATTCTCAAAACCATCTTATGAGCCTTTTAATAAAATTTTCCACATTATAAATAAAATTTTAAAAAAATGAGTTTTTACGTCAAGCTGTTTTTTGGAAAAACAAAACAGAACAAAACATACATTCCATTTTTTTCTTTTTGGTGTGCAGAATATTAAAAATAAGTGTACGATAGAAATACAAAATGAGACAAGTTTCTTATCAATTGCGAAATCTTTTATTATACGTAACTATAAAAAGCACTAACAAAAATAGCCGGAATATAAGACTAGATATATTAATTGAAATTGCCAAATGTGGCCAAAATGTGTAAATGTATTTGTTAGAGAAGAGGCAAGTAATTAAAAGGAAAAGATTTTATCAAATATATTTTCTTAATTTGGCTCGATGGATAAAAAGTCGATTAGGTCCAGATATCAAAGAAATTTTTGCCATAAAATTATAATATTACCTGAATTTATAAATGAATTATAATAACATCAATTGAATATTTTTATTGTCCGCTGACTCTAGATTATATTAAATAATAACTCTCGTCGTTCCGGTAGATATTAACCTACAAAAATGTTTATAATAGGAAGGCAAATATGCTACTCTTTTATGTAATTAGTTACAAATTATTTAATAATCTGAATAATGCTAGTGCCTAATTCAATGAAGGTTTATATTTGGTTTGTGGGTAATTATTGATTATGTGAGTGTAATATAATTTATAATAATTGATTCTTTATGGCTGAAGTAGTAATTAAGATATATTCAGGTTCATGCAGATGGTATTAAACATAGACATTTTAGTGTTAGGTGCGTCTAAAAAGGTGTTTACAGATAACTTTAATATTAACGTTAGTCTAAGTATGCGTGAAAATATATATAAACCACTCATAGTACAACCGCCATCGTATCAATTAATGGAGTTCATATCATAATAGTCAAAACAAGGAAGAAGGATTATGATTAAAATTCGGGTAGTATGTTAAATAAATGTACTGTATTTAGTTTTTCATCTGATTTGCTAAGAACTTGTTAAAATTTAGAAGGTTAAATTTTGGTGAAAGAACAAATGAAAATATAAGTAACGGTAGATGGGTCACTATTATTAGTGAGTGCCTAAACCCATGCCATTCCACTGTATTATGATATTTCAAAGTGCAGAATAAAACAGAAAATCATAATACATTATCACTATTTAAGTTACTTACGATGTATTGGGTAAACAATTTAATTGAATAAATAAAACATGTTTGAAGCGCATTAACGTTATCAGCATTTATGGACAACGGGGCGCTACTAAATCATTGTGGAATAAAACGTTATGTTATTTTAATAGTTTTCTCTTGAAATGTAAAACCCAAAACTTATAAAAAAATAATTTTAGGTAAAAATAATGTAATGAAATTCAAGTAGGTGATATTGTTATTTGTATGAGGGCATGTCATTGATCTAAATATCAAGATCCGGTCAAAGGAACATTAAATCAAACAGAAAATGACAACACCAATTCATGTGCGCCATATGTCGCTATTAAACGAAACTATTTCGTCAATCACACGATCGACTGTATGCGTCCTTAGATGTAATCTTGTCTTGACGTTATCTTATTTTTTAATTTTTTTTTTAAATTAATAAATAATTTTTCTCAATTCGTAGGCTTGTATATTGAAATAACAATGCTTAAATAGCTGGGAATTTAGGCAAAATAATTAAAACAGTAATTTTTATAAAAAAAACAGTGAGCCGTCACAGGACGCCTGGCAGATGTGAAACATTGCGTTCGTACAAGTAATATGTGTAAAAGACAAGATTATTACAGGAACGAATTTCTTACAGAAATTGGTGACTTGTAAACAACAGCGTCGAACTGAGTGAAGAGGGGGTCGCATAGTAGGTTGCGCATGGCGACACATCGCCATACTGCACACTCTACTACATATACACTATAACGGCAACTACACGGCAAGCGTCCCAACGCCAATGATCCGGTTTATACCTGCGCCTATAGATGTTTCACATCAATAATAAAGCACAGGTTATGTGTACCGTAGTAAACAACAGCGTCGAACTGAGTGAGGAGGGGTCGCGTAGTCGGTTGCGCATGGCGACACTTCGCCATACCGTATACTCTACTACATATAGACTATATATATACCTTAGTATAGCGTGGCGACCCGTCGCCACGGCAAGCGTCGCCACGCCAACGATCTGGTTTATACATGCGCCTATAGATGTTTCACATCAATAATAATAGGTAGATACAATGACATTGTACGATGTATATGTCAGGTATGATTAAAAATTAAGATGTCTTAGGCTTCGTCCACATTAGTAATCTTTTGGCAATCACGACCATGCGTATCGTATAGAGCGTGCGTATTCTAGGTACGGACGCTCACATTGGGCGTGTCGTAAAATCGTCAATGCATCGTCGCTTGAAAAAATGCGTCTACACTAACTGTAGCCTAGCAGCGTATCGTATCACAAAGCCGTATCATTTTGGCATTTTATTGTGATCGTCCGCCTGTGCGCAGCTGCGTTCTGTTCGAAAATGTCACCCGCTGAGATCGCTCACCGAAATTTAGTATTAATATGTGCTTGTTTTATAGTAATAGTTAGGAGATTTAAAAAAAATTACCATGACGTTGGAGGGAACTGGAATTATTTAGAAATAGAGAAAAACATGGTTATAGGGTATTGCTACGTGACTTGAAGTTTCAACATGCAAACGGAAAATACAAAAACTTTACTCGTATGTCGCCTACTGATTTCGAATATATAATAAAAAATATTGGTTCAGAGATTAAAAAGACTGATATCAAATTAAGAAATGCGATCTCAGTTAACGACAGACTTTATATTACTCTGAAATACTTAGCAACCGGGATTAAATAAATATCTGCAAGTTTGCAATATTTGCTCAGAGTATAAAAACAAACAATAAGTATAATAGTTCCAACAACGTGTCGAGCTATTGTTACTACATTGAAAGGCCAGATAAAGGTATAACATATTTTATATAATAACTATTTATTTAGAAAGTTATACAAAATCACAGTCTACTTTCATTAAATGAGCATTTCCATAAAAGTTTGTACATCAATTAACGCAATTTTAAATGTTCGCTTATTTTCCTATTTTGTTTTGTAATCATAAACAATATTACTGTTGATTTTTATTAATAATTAATTGAGCACAAACTTTTTTTAAAAATGCTCAAATTATTGTAACATAATTAAGAAACTTCTAATCCTCATTGACATTATGTTGCAAATGAGGTAATCAATTTGAGGGGCATGGTTTTTATACCAAGAGCATTTTCGCATTTCTATATATCGAAATGGGACAAGTAAAATTTGTGAGCTTTTTCCTTTTATTTTATATCTTAAGACATCTTCTAGCAAAAATGACAACAATCTTAAGCACTTTATTTTTACTGTATTGTCCATATCTGTATTGTTACATGTCTATAATGTATTGTCCATATCAATATTTTAATGTAAAATTTGTAGTTATAAAAAAGGATGCCGTCGAAATTATGCATTTCCTTCAAAATTATATTAATTCGTTTATACAGGTTATGATAGATAGAAAACCAATAATGTTTTGATCAGTTAAAACATAATTTCTTACGTAAATTATTTTACAGCAAAATTATTTTGCATTATACTTTATTAATTCGCTAAAGTCTTGGGTAATAGAATTATCATTGACTGAATTCGTTTCATAGATCTCCGTGGACATTGAGTTGTCAGAATTGGAAACGTACTGATTTGGTATTGGATCGAAAGGTGTTTGCGTACGACTACAGGCTGATCGAACACCCGTTGATTTTAGATATTCAGAATGCATAGTTATATTCTGAGTGGGCAATGGAGACTCGGGCATAGACGTACGAATATAGGTTGTTTGATATCCTCTCTCCCACTAGTACTGTCTACTATCAGCAAAATAAAGTATGTTGTTAATTTGGTATTCGATGGTAATAAATATCTTTTGTGAGTAGGTGCGGAATTTGGACGGTAAATAATTGACATAAATTTAAAAGAAGAAAGAGAGTCCGGAACAGTTGAAGTAACAGCAGCAGCAGCAACTTGGACTGATGACCTTATCAATTGCATGGTTCCATTACAATTAGGTCCTTTTGAGTCATTTCCTTTTTTGACTTTTTGATTGGGATTGGAGGAATAGTAAAAGGTTCTGTTTCGGTTCTTAGGCTTGTTAGAACATTTTCTGGTTCTTGGCCAGCAGATGGCTCGTTCGAGTTGCCGCAAAACTTTGGGATGATTCACACTAGCTTTCTGTGTCTTCTTTTTCTTCCACCGTTTAATCTTCCTTCAAAATAAACAAACTATTTGTGTGTTAAAGTAATAAAGGTCAAATGGGCGTTTCATTCGCCGTTTCCCATATATTATAAAATTTTACGGGTGTAAGTTTCTTTTTGATATCCGTTACAAGTGGCAAATAGCAAGAATTTTTAAACTCATAACACTATTTGCTACTTGTACCAATAATTATAACCATTATTAAAAATTTCATAATACTTGGAAACGGCGTTTAAAACGCTCTTAAGCCTTACCCTAAAATTTTAAATTAATTCACTCTGTTTTGTAATAGTGTTAAATTGATAACCTGTTTATATTTTTACTAATGTTTCACTTTTGTTAGAGTTACCAACTACGCCACGGAAATGGGGAGAAGCTAGTGCTGTGTAGCTTTTTGAATATGTGGAACCTTCCCAAGGTAAAGGGAGCAATGGACGGAAAACATATCTTACTGCAGGTTTCTTTCAATACTGGATCTGATTTTTTTAACTACAAAGGATTTTTCAGTATATTTTTGTTTGCTGTTGTGGATGCCAACTACAATTTTACATTTCTCGATGTCGAAAATTGTGGTAGAATATCTGATTTTGGTGTGTTCAAAAATTTCATTATGAAGGAAAACATTACAGCGAGTCACTGAATCTTCCGTCTCCAAAAGTACTTGACGGAACATACTACATTGTTATGTATTACTTTGTAGCTGACAGTGCATTTCCTCTGCACAATAATATCATAAAAACCTATGAAGGGCAATATGTCAATGGACCAATAAAACGCATTTTTATATACATATTATCGAGGGCTCGACGAGTTGTAGAAAATGCTTTTGATATTCTTTTAAATATATTTAGAGTTTTAAAGAAACCAATGCTGCTTGAACGTAAAACGGCACAATTGACAGTGATGACTGTATCTGTGTATGCCTTCAGGTACATTAGATACTGAAGTGGAAGGCATAATAACACCTGGAAGATGAAGGAAGATAATGACTCTAACATGGGTTTCTTTTTGCCTAGTGAATATTGTTTTAATGTGAGAACATTATCATGGCAGAACGACGTGGAGCTATTCATGGTTGCTTATAATTATATGCACTGTCTTGTATTAGTTTTGTTATAATAGACAATTCGATTTCAATCAGAATTAATGGTACCTAGGTTTTAGTCAGATTATGTTTATTTTTACTTTTCGGTTTATAAATACATTGTTTGACAGTAACGTTTTATTCATTGAAATTTATTTTCAGACAATATACTTATTAACCGCCTCCGAGAAAAGTAACTGAAATGTAAAAGTAAACCAAATCTAAATAAAATCTAAAGTTGCTTTAAGTTTGGTTTTACAAACACACAAGTTCTTTAATTAATTTTAAACCCTTCATCTGTATGACTGTAAGTATGCAAACTTTTTGTGAAATATTTAAATAAGCAAGTGAAGTAAAATATTAGAGTAGCTGTACTTACGGTACTAAGTCTTTCCCGTGGCTTGTTTTTGTTAAAAAGAAATATCATATTAGTATAATCAAACCAAGATGATTTGTAAACGGCATTCGCAACAATAACAATTTTTATAAATAATGAATTCCAAGATTTTATTTAATTTCCTACTACACTTACCCTGCTTACCCTGAACTCGAACCCTGTGCACGCCACTACTATGTGTAGTAAATTAAATATCAGAAAGCGTGACACTAAAAAATAAGACGAATTTATTACTAAAACAATATTACAAATACCTATCTTGAACCGTAGCCTTCGACTTGGCCATCTTCTGCTTCTCTCGCCGAAGAACCGCAAGTAGGTAATCTATTTTCTTTTTGAATTCTTCCGCCAGTCAATTAAGTTTGACTTAATTCATCCCACACGTCTTTCTTAACCATCCTATTGAAGTAGTTGTGGTGGCTGGGGTTCCACAAGATTTTTTTGGCCTTATAAGCCTCAATTACCCTAAATACGGTCTTGTAATCCAATAAAAACTATGATTCCAATAAAAACTAAATAATCACTTATTGCTGCGACACCTTCGAACGCACTGTCAGCATTGATCTGTTAGGTTCTCGGATCGGTACACGTACAAACTTGTCAAGAGCTTATCCGTATCCCCTTTGATGATCGGAGAAAAACCGACTCGAATTGGATCGTATTATGATATAGTAACAAAACACGTTCATACTTACCGATCTTGATACGCGTATCTGATCGGAAGTGGAGTATTTAATAAACGCGTAGCAACATGGATGGCGAGCGATCAGATACGGCGCGTTACATGTGGTCTTTTTGCGTCCACACTAACGATCATGATACGCGTTGGTGCTACGCTACAGTCATACGATACGGCAAAATGATACAAATGTGGACGATGCTTTAATTATCTCAACTTCATTCGGCGCCAATCAGTTTTATTTTATCCCCTTTATCAAGGGGGTTGCGTATTTATAATTGTCGGCGTTGATAAGACGATTATGCAAGAACATATACTTCATCAGTTATGAAAGGGTTAATATTAAAAAACAAAATTTATCTTAAAAAATACAATGTTATAATATTCTCCTTAGGTAAGTATCTACGACACGTTTTCGATAATAATTTAAACTGTTCCCTTGTTTTATATTATTTAATTCGAAATATTTTTTATTAATTTAGTGAAAAATTAGTACTATGTGAGATATGTAGAAAGATATCAACTCATTTAAGATCACATTTAAATTCTATCTGGCCACATAAAAAAACTTGAATTTTCGACAATTCTGTCACAATACAATTCAAAGGTTATACCGAATAATATTAAATCATCTTCAATTACTTTATGCTTTCCTATTATATTTATTTACCTTAACAAAAAATCTCTTTCCAATTGCTCTTCCCCGCTTTAGAAATTAATTTAATCTTTGACACAGTCAATTTAAATTGGTTTTAGAAAACGATAAAACAATGTCGAGATGTTTGCAAATATTTTAAACTGCCTACGACGTCGTTCGCGTGAAATTTGGAAAAAGAAAAGTTATATATATATATATATTTATATATATATATATATATATATATATATATATATATATATATATATATATAAATAAATTTCAACTGACAAAATACTGATGTTTTGTATGACTGGATCGCTATTAAGTTGGAGTAGCACGCTGTTGGTATCTCTTTCAGATTTTTATTTTTGAATTCTAGATTTTTTACTTTTTCTGTGCAGAATAATTAGGCTCTTATATTTTTTGTAATTTGAGTGTAATTTTAATTTTTAGGTGCGTATGGGATAAAAAGTTTAGCGTATTGATTGACTCTTGATCTTTATAAATTCTAAAGGACAGGTCTTTTTAATCCGGAGTACTTAATAGGGTTTCTAATTTATCGACTGTTTTTTTTCGGGACTCATGAATTCTCGACGAAAACTCTTTGGGCATTCCCGGGAACTCGAGCAAAAATTAAAATTTTGAGGACGCTGTTAAAAATACAAAATAAAACATGTATTAATAAAGAGTAACGTTTATTATGTAGTCAGTTTTCTTTAATTAGGGACACAAACAGAAAAATAATTCTCGTTTTAACTAATAACAATTCACGATCACAGAGATCAAATCAATTTTCTTATTTTCTACAAATTCTTTAGACACTTATTACCTAATCAATATATAATAACTTTAAATTTTTAAAAAATCAACGATTTTAAACTTACACAACTATTTTTAATAGACTAAAGCTATATTAGAACTATACAGGCCTTTTAAATATTATAGGAAATTATCGAAAGAATGTCAATAGAAATTCTATGAAATCCGAAAGGTTCTACCTTTCGGATTTCATATAGGTTTTTTCTATAGGTTTTTTTTTATTAAACTTTTTTTTTATAAACCCACTTTTTTTTTATAAAATATGCTTTCAGAAACATAAGAGCATTTATTGCAGCATCTGGAAATCGGTTTCTTATTTTTGACATGATATTTTTACTTAAGGGAAACACACATTGGTTTTTGTCGAAGTAGGTTTTACAGTCATCAAAGCTTTGTATAAAATTTCAAGGTTAGGAGTCCAGTAGACTCAAGAAGTTTGAATTCCTTTTTTATTAAGCTTTTGGAAATATAGATTTCCTTCCTTTCACTACCAGTAGCTGATATTTCTATAGTTATCTTCAGTTGCAACTTTATTGAAGCTGTAGTCTTTTCTTCATCATCTCGCATTATTGGGATTTGGGCGTCACTGTCTGGAATGTCTGAGGTGCTGGTATTAGAGAATAATCTATTAAACAGTTCTTCTGAAGACTTTATCAAAGTTGCTTTGCTGCAATTAGATCTGTTTTTGTTATTGAGCTACATTGTAGGATTGTGAAGGTATTTCATTAAGTATATTAAATTCACATTTCTCCAGTCATTAATATTGTTCTTTTAGGTGATTCAAAAATATTGTTGTTAATTTTTTCCCACAGATTGTAATTCATTAATAAATACGTCTATTATTGTTTTAACTGTCAAAATAGTAGCGTCTTTTCTGGATAAAACTTCAACACATAACTTTATTGGATCCAAGATGTCTAATAAAGATTTAAGAACTCCAATATGGACATCATTCCATTTTGAAGACAGGTGCAGGACAATTAGTAATTTTTGAAGGCATTCTGCAGTTTCAAGAGATGTTAGATCATCTGCTTTGTTAAATTCCATCTTGTACGTACGTCAAATAATAAATTCAATTGGTAACCAAACACTTCCTTTCCATATTTTTGCCAGGTAATATTTTTGACTTTTTCGAAATAGTTTAACCAAGTAAATTGTGCCTTGTGCAACTTTGTTTACATTTTGGGTATACTGCACATTAATTATATCTTCAAGTTCCGAGTCATGAGGGGAATCATAATTTTCATCAGCGTTAGAGTTGGAAACGATTAATTTTTTGTTGATATCGGTGACTTCATCTAAATTGCTGCAAAAAGTGGCCATGACAGACAAATGTATAGCTTGACGGAGACAGAAGACCGTTTCAGTGAGACTCTTGCTATTGAATTTAACCATAACGTTGGGGACATAACTTATCCCAGCTACGACATGTTAAGCAAAATACAGACCGAATTCCTTCAGTCGTTTTACCACAATCTCTCTCATGTTCGTATGGTTTCACCATTAAAATGTTAAAATACCTTCTATTTATTAAACTAGTCCGTTCATTAATACTGAGGCTGAAACGATTCGACTGACTGCCATCAGTTTGCAAGTGGTATAAAAAATATATCATTTCAATTGCTTTTTTTTCATAAAATTTCAGTATGAGATTCAAAACGTCCGACTCATTCTTAGGTAACTTACATTCGTTTTGTTGAAGAAACTCGCGTGTCTAATCACTTTTTGCAATTTGCTGAATTGTGAGACCGTCTTTTACAACTAATATAGATACTATTTTGCTAAGGAACTGCTCAGTTTCAAATTTAATAATCCACCGAATGCTGGTTACCGAGGGCTAGTCTTGGTTTTCATCCAAAGTGTCGGTGATTGAAGTGAAAGGTGGTGGTTTACTGTGTGTTTTTAAGAAATCTTGTGAATGTGCTCAAGGTGTCTTACCAAGCCACTTGTATTTGGACCTTTCATGGATAACTTTTCAAGACATTCAAGGCATTGTGCAGACGATGTACCTGTGATTTTAGAAATATTCTTCCTAACTCTCGATTTCTCTACTGTGAACCTATAAAACAATAGATACATGATATTACGTTGCCTATTATAAAAAATTGAAATAATTTTGTAAGAAATAGTTCATTACCCTACCTGACTAACTGTAACGTAAGTAAATTTCGTATAACAAATTTTAAGTAAAACATATTTTCAAACAAAGAATCATTTGCACCAAAAATGTGCATAATAAAATTACAACTAATTCTGTTTAAAATCAAAATATAAATTAATATATAATAGATAATTTTTCCACTTGTATTACTTTGCCAGGAAATGGCAACTTTTATCTTTACTCACTCATTCACCCCAGGTCGAAAAGAGACAATAATATACAAGATAATTGACACTATAAAAGGCAAGGTTATAATTTTATTTAATTTCTGTATTAAAGATGATTATTTTTGAATATGTATTTTGACAGTATCTTATTTAACCATTTGACTACTTAAATCCACGCTTTCTAAGAATAAATAATTTAATTTACTAATTCATTCGATAAAAGCAATAAAATGGATTACCTGTATACACCAGTTACTGACAGAATAAAAAACCAGTCCATCTAACTAATGGCATGAAGTTGCTCCAATTATTGACACCCATAATGCTCATTAGTCCTTAATCTTTTGAACTAAATATAAGAAATTAAATGTAAAAATAATTATTAATTCATTACTACTACAATAGTACTTCATATTTTTATTTTATAATTTTAATTAAATTGATTATTATCGAACGAATTTCTTTTCATTTACTTTTCGAAAAATGAAATTAGTTTTTAATTACATTAAATAAATTTTAAGATTATAGTATTTTTTACTTGGCTTCATTTACAACACGAAATTAGGTCCAATATTTTCTTAATTAAATAAAAAATAAAATCAATAAATTATTTTATTTAAAATAATTACTTACTTAATAATAAGTTACAAATAGAAATAAATATAATTTACTTACGAAACAATTGAGGCACAAACATAACATGTCGCGATGGCGCCAGTTATCACCGACGACGCGAACTTGGCCATCAATTGAGACCAAAACACTGAGCTAGACATGTGTAATGCTGCGCTGCGCCGCGCAATTGCGCTAATTCAGTTTACTGTGCCGGATGTGTTGACTCACTTCTTCTAAATCTATTGGCGCACAGCGCAGCTTAAGTAAAACGTTATTAGGGACTCACTTTTCGTGGTTATGCAAGAATTTTTCACTATATGCTATATTTCATTTGGAACAAATTTAGCAAAAATGTGAATTCCCAATTTATTTTGCTTTAAATTAAAGAATATTAATAAAAAACCAAGTATTAACGAAAAGTAATAACCGGTCGCGATTATTTTATTAAAAAAGTGATATGAAATAAGTTTCCATAAAAAGTGCCATTTGTCATTTGTCTTTCTTAGTAACAAAGTGGAATTTATATAAAAAAATTATTTTACTTAAAAAGTGAGGTGCTATAATATGTTTGACGGCCAATTACAACCATTTCTTCATAGAAAGAAAATTTTTTAATTTATTTTTTTATATTAAAATAATCGTATCTGAGCCCTATTTTTTTAAATATGTCGTTCTTTATGTTTTTTCTTTCATCTAAAATTTGTCGTCGCCGTGGTGTGTTGGGTTGATTACAAGGAATACAGCCTGTGACGACGCGGCGCACCGCGGAGACCCGGGTATGATGCCCAGCCGTTCGTCAATCGGGACTGGACGGTTGTTATGGTTGGCTGTAAGAGGTTGTTCTCGTAGCAATAAGTCCGCCACATGTATCAATTAGATACATTAAAGTAAATAAATAAAACAAAAGAAAAAAAAACGGGAAATTTACATTTTTACTAAACTAAACTTATATCTTACATTTTTTCAAACTGCAAATTATAATTCAGTGTAACATAAAAGTTTTTATTTAGTCATATATTCATCAAAATAGTCACCTATTTTTAAGATATATGATCAAATTATGAAAGTATGTATCATTTTTTTGCGTCATGGCGCAATTTTGTGCTAATTCAAAGAGCCGGCACAGTGAGCTGCGCCTGAGTTACTGTGTTGAAGCAAGGAATATTGCTGAGTTACCATTTCTACACCAAGCGACTGATTTAATGTGATTTTATGGTTGCACAATGCGCGGAAGGAGCTGTGTTTCTATGTGGCAACATCGCATCGTCGTACCGCTTGGATTCTTACAAAACTACTAATAGCTTTCGAATTTTGTTTTTGTTCTTGTAATTTTGAGGTTTATTGAGTTCTCGAATTCTCGACCCTTGAATAAGACCAAATATCACGGGAATTACCGCTTCCAGAATTCTCGTCCAGAAACCCTAGTACTTGATAAAAAATACGGAATAAATTAAGAAATAGTATTTGGGTTCCGATTGAGGTTTGTGAATTATTGACCAAGAATAAGATTTATATTTCTATTTGTTTATGTGTGCTCTGAAACAAATTATCTGTTGATCAAAAAATTTGCGATTTTATATGAACGAAACACTATTGGTTTGAAAATGTTCTCTTTCCATCCTCACAGGAGCTCACAGTGGCTTCTAACATTTAAACGGAATAAGTTTTAGACTTAAATTTGAATAACATAATGAAATCATTTAATATTAAACCGATAACCTTGAGTACTTAGTGATATACAATTTGTCATAAAAGGCGCCAAATCATGTAAAGGAATTTTTTCTATTGAACATGTGGATTCATTAAAAAAAGGGTCTTGAAGCGGAACACAAAAATATTTTTTTTAAATAATATAATTCAAATAAGGCGTTATAAAATAATGTCACTATTGCCATTTTTATGCCTATTTCGTTACCAAGTCTATCTTGGTAAGCTTTATGTCAAGTTACCGAATTCATGGACAATGTTGAAAATATGATGTATTCAAACAAAAAGTTAAAGTTACGTCCAACTGCAGAATGAATACGAGTTACAAGTTCGTTTCAAATATTACAATTCTCTACATTATACATTTAGAACGTAGCATAAATAAATGGATTTTGTATTTAGATTTAGTGTTTATAAGTGCATGAAAATATTAAACTTATGCGCGACGTCCAACAAGTTCATAGTCTCAGAAAGTGAATCTTTTTTTACGTCTCGATTTAAACGTCGAGTCAGTATCTAGTCATGTGTTTATATACAATACTGCTTAGCTAATAAAGGTATTTATAAAACAATTTTTGAATATTTAAATTATATAAAAATTTTATTTTCAACTTTTCCGCTGTTTTTCTGTGAATATTTTATATGAAATTGATATTTTTGGTATTATTTCGTTTGTTTTGTTTCATTTGATATATATTTTATGAAGTACTAATTTTATGTAATAGAGAGTTTAATTTATTTTGTCAATATAATTAAATGGGTCATTATATAAAAGATGAGGATTTGTGAAAGTAATTGATAATTGTGAGTAATTGTGGATAAATGCTTGAGAATAATTAATACTGTAAATGTCGTGGTCCCATTAACATCAACTTTTAATCAGAACAAAATTATTGTAGTGTTGATGCTTAACATAAAAGTAACCTAGGGTGCCTAGCGAGAGCCATTGTTCTTGATGGACGATGTGGTTTTGAGGAGCTCAGTCCGTCTTCTTAATTACTTCGTTCGACGCTAGGGACATTAATCATATTGCGTAATGGATACGTTAGTATTGACGGAGGTGCCGAAATTAGTTATTCTCGTGCAAATCATCTTCCCATATTATTATAATCATAATTTTCATTCTTATTTTTGTAGATTTAAAGGGAGTCATGTTCGAATTTAACAATTTATTAACATTGATGATATAAAAACCTAACCTTTTTAATTCACTTATCCCTAAATAGCTATGTGCATCCGCGGTATGACATAAAAATAATGAGAAATATTATTTCCATTAATTATTTTTCATCATTTTTTGTGTTCTTTATAAAATAACAATATTTAATTTAGTCATTTAATTTCAATAAAATGTTTTAATTTAAAATCACTAAACAGGATAATAAATGTTTTAGTTCACCATATCTCTTGACAGTTAGTATCGGATATTGGAAATATTATTATTTCTTAGAAAGTAATAAATAGTGAACGGTGGAATAATTTGAGTTTATGCGCTCACTTTTAAGGATAAGTGTAAGACGGATTGAATTTATATATAATTACCCAAATAATACTCACTTACTGACTCATAGTGAAATCGCCAAAATTTCAAACTTGAAATTTGACAAGCATGTTTTTCTTCAAGGAGCTTGTTAATAAATGATTTCAATATCGAAATTCATCCCTAAGGTTATGAAAATAAAGTTCCAAGTCACCATAACTGAAAAAAATGATCAATGGATTGAGTTTAGGTATAAAATACATGCTGCGAAATGACTAAGTATCAGAAAATTATACGTTTTTGGAATCAGTGCGAATTGCAGATGAAACAAAATTTCACAAGGATATCATACATTTTTTTGCGCTACCATTGTTCATAAATAACTTTTGATATTTTGTTATTGAAAAAATTCATGTTTCAGTGTTTAACTTTAATGTTGCCAATATAATGAATGAATACATTTTAATTAGGAAGTCAAATATTTTATTAAAGATCCTGGAGAATAAAATAGCAGGAAGAGTAAAAATACCTAATACAAATTTCTTTTTCAGCGCAGTAATAAAAATGTTTAAAAAAATTAAAAAATCATATCTCAAAAACTAATAAGCCTAAAACTATAAGGATAATCAAAATGTATTGTTTCGTATGTATAATATATCTCTATCACTGAAATTTTGTCGGTCCACTCCTTAGGGAATAATCTGTACTATATGACATAATTGAACATTTAAAAAAAATAATTCTTAAATTTTTTGTTTGATAGCCTTCAGCGGAACAAAAAAACCAAATTTTCAATCTTTGAAATCCGTTTTGCTCTTATATTCTGCTACGGTTACTTATAGTTTAAACCTATATCCTACAAAATTAAAGAAGATATGGGAACTGGTCATGTATCTTCAATAAGTATTTCCAGAAGTAAAAGCGGAAAAACTACTTTCCATACATTAAATACATACTGGCAAGCCGCGCACGTGCAGTAGAGAAATATGACTGCCACTTTAAAGGTATTACTATTGTTACGGTGTTTGACATCACGGACTCTAGAGCTGATTCTTTTTTGTTCTAACTTAGATAAGTCGGTCACTTTTTATATAAAATTGTCCAACGATGTTCGTGATATAATATGAAGTTGGTTGATTTAGTATTAAATTGTCACCTTTTTATATTTTACGGTTGATATTCACATATTTCTCTAATTTGATAAAAATTTCGCTTTTTGTAGTGGTTGCCAGACCGCTGAGTTGATTTATGTAAATATGAATTTTAAACTCAGACTGATTTAATTTTTAGTCTATGGGGTATGTGTTTTAATTGTCATCACTTAGATGTCAATTAAAATACATACCCCACAGACATAATATTTCACAAGGACAGCCTCATAGCAACCGAAATATGTTCCACTAAAAAGGATGCCAAATTGCAAAATTAGCAGGGTTTCGTTTCATTTGTACTACGTAATCAAGCAGATTTTAACCTTTTTTAGGATAAACATACGAGGATAGAAATTTCAAGTGAAGTGAAACCCTGCTAATCGCTGTTTATGTGATGTGTTCTAAATTTAATAAATCGGCCCTGGAACTAATTTCATAAAATATCAGTCGCTAACTGATCACGAAATATATTCAAACATTAAGACTTGCAATTTTATACATTTGGCATTTGACACATTTGTAATTTGAGCACTTGAATGCTTGATATGAAAAGATTTTACTAAATTCAATCCCTATTTATTTATCACCGCAAACTGGTCCATTTGCAATCAAATGCTGGAAAAATGGATGTGGAAAATTATATGGAAATTTAAAAAAAATTAAATTGGAATCATAAAAAATTGTGTTTTAACTATAAAAGAGATATTTCAGCGTTTTTATAGTGAATTATGTAAAAAAAATGTTAATAATATAAAATGCAACTATAGTCCCTTCTTTCCTCAGCTGCTGAATTGCAGCACCAGGTGGTATTCATTATAATTTTTATTCATATTCCTTATTTCGTAAGCATCATATTTTTACATTTTCAAACTTTTAAAATTTTTAAACTCTTTTTTATAAAAATTCATGTGATTTGTATAAAAAAGAGTTAAACATTTTAAAGAAAATGTTCAAAATAAGATAAAATATTAAATCAGTTGACAAACAATTATAAAATTATGAGCAGGTTCATTTACCGAGACCTAAAAATTAATACATTAAAAAATATAGGATCACAACAAAGTTAGTTCGCAGGAAGTGAAAACTAATTTTCAGTGTATAAAATACGTAAAGAAAGGTATATCTTAAATTTACTTACCTTGATTTATTTAATAAATGTCTATCGATACGTCTCAAGTTACGAACGACTCAACATAAAGGCATGTGGTAACTTAATAAAACTATGCACAGTGCAACAAATGCCACAAAAACTGTTCATGTGAAACATTATATCACGTTCACTTCAGAATATTCAATCAACAACAAAATGATTTGAAATTTAAAACTTTACCTAGTTCCTTATTTTTTATGAATTGTTGATTTAAGAATGCTTTTAATTTAACTGGCGCATGAAATTAAAGCATTTTTAAAATATTAAAGCATTATTACCAAATTTTTCAACTCATTGGGTATTTCAAATTTTCAGATACTTAAAAATGAGTTAGCACCTAAATTATATGTACATATGTAGTAAATGAAAGAATTGTGATGCAATAACCTTAGTATTAAATTTAAAAGTTCTCGAATCCCAGTATTGATGGTCTTTCTTTGTCAAACACTTTGTTAATTACAAACTTAACACAAGTTCATTTTTCCACGTGAATTGTTTTTATGGGTTTTTCTATACGTTTTTATAGCTGAATAAAATTTCATTTTTTAAACCTTCATTGTTTTTATTGAACGCAGGCTTCACATTTTGAAACAATTTTTTTATTCGATAATCATTTTTAGGTACAGTTTTTACCAACATGTCGATGTAGCTTAACAAAATAGTTGAGAATAAAGTTTGTCAACTTTATAGACGATATATAAAGTATCTCATCTTTATAGACGAATGTTTGCTATTCTTTAAAAAAAAGGCTGTATTTACAAATAACGTGCTGTCATTGGTTGAAAAGTTCTTTGGGCATAAGCACGGGCTTATACCATTATTAGACTCAAGTTCAGTTGATGGTGTTATTGTCTTGTCAATAAAAACAAGCACGACCAATGACTACAAGCACGACCACCGTTGACCTACTGTCTTCGTTAAGATTTCCATTGACTCTCTTCAGCGTGTTTCACTAAATCTTAACCAAACTTAAATGATATAGATAGCGGATATCCTTGATTTATAAGCAGTTAACATATACCGGAGATATACATTAAGAAAATTTAAAAATATGCTTTAATTGAGCATCTCCTCTTTTTAATTAGTTAAAAATACTAATCGACGTGACATTGCTAGTTTTAAATAATGCCTAACAGAAAGGTAAGAAAAGAACTCAGATTGAGAAATAAGAATTGTACAACTGATCCATTCATTTTAAAAGTTGGTTTTGATTTACAATGCATTTTAATTTACAAGTTTCCAATTCATCTTTAAAAAATTGGTACTATTTTAAAATTACTATTAACGGAGTATTTGTTCCCAATTATCTAATTTTGATTCATAGTTAAAATGGTCGTTTCAAACATCTTTATGCACTAAATATTTATTACCCAAAAAAATATTTAAAAAAACGGTTAAGTCATGAACAATCCCTAATTCTAAAACAAGAATACTAACAATTTTTATGACTTAAAGTAGTTACTTAAAATATAAATTTTAAGAGACAGGTAAAAGAAGTTCGTAACAAAACGGAATTTGTTGCCGATAAAACCACATTGAACTATTACGCCAACAATAATTATATTAAGAGAGTATGAAATCCAAACATATCTTCAAATAAGTTGAATCGTTATCGACTGTAAGAAAGTACGTAATTTAGACGAATGGAGTTTAGAAAAAAGTATTTTTTTCTATCTTTAATTCATAAGAATAACGTAAATTGAATCAGAAAATATCGACTAGATAAATTATATAGACATGTGAAGAAGATGTGTCTATCTTTTTTGAAACATTATTTTACGTTTTTTTTGTACTTAGCATCAATTTTAACAACTTTTAGAGAAGAAATAAGACATTGTGAATCATTTTTGTCACAATTATTTACATAAAATTATTGTTACTAATGTGTATTTATACCCACATATACAATGTAATCAGTCTTCTACACTTCAGGATCTTCAGGAATTAATAATACGCTGTATCTAATACAATAAATAGTGTAAAAGACTCTATTATTTGATTACTTAAATTTAACAAATAATAATTTGCATTTCCGGTACACGTCCATATTTGTCAACTTAGTGAAGTGTCAAGTATAATCGGTAAGTGCAGTTGAGCTCCGAATATGTATACAATAAATGAAGGAAAACCCAACCTGTATTCAGAGCTTTGTTTCATTAGCCTTGCCATAAAGAAATTGCGACGTTTAAATAGACGACTTAGCTGGTACCCCTTAGTAAGCCTTGCCTTAATTAATTAATCATGTTTCAGAATTTTTTCAATGACATGAATCATTTATTCACATTAATTAAGAAAGAAAGCAAACAAGACTCCATAGATCCTTTATAAAATAATGTTTTATATTTTTATTTTTTGTAAATATTTTGATTAATATGCATGTGTTTTCTTAACAATTAAATATGGAAAAAAACCGGTGAATTGCAACAGGGAATCGATATTGGTGTGTCAGATCATTAATGTAAATTTTGAGGATTGAGGAAATAAAATATTTTTTCTCCTTCATATGCTCACCGTACACAAAATGAAATTCCAGCAAAATCACTACTTTTAGAAGTTAAAAATGAATTTATATTCTTCAAGATTCTTTCTATATATATATATATATATATATATATATATATATATATATATATATACAGGTATATAGGTATGTGAACTTTTTTTACATTAATAATTATACTTGCGTGCGAGTAGGGTAGCAATAGTTTTGAAATACCACACTGTATTTTACATTCATTAAGGCAGAGTGTAAAATTATCCTAAATATTTTTACTTTTCCAATTAATTGTCACTTCAAACTCAAGCTTTTTTGCTTCTACTTCTCTGCAGACTGGTATTACACTTAATAGATGTTTGGACCTAATAGGAAAGCAATATTAGAACATACCAGTGTTTCTGATGAAAACTTAGAGCAAAAGTTATTTCTACCCTATACATCTTGTGACAAGCAGTGACCAGAGATAACACAAACAACAGGATAAATTGCTAGGATACCTTATATTAATGGTAGGCCCAAAATATACTCTGTATTATTTAAAAAGACAGGTAGATTCGAATAGAAAATAGATATGCTGAGATAGATTGAATTTGCCAATTTGTTACTAGTGTATTTTTAATGACCATTAAATAAGTATTCATCAAATTTATGGAGCTATGTATATTCACAGCATATTATTAATTAAGTGACATAATAATATGTTACTCTTTAAATATCTTTTACGTCATCGGCTGTTGAATAAAGGATACTGAACATTTTACGAGGCGATTATTAAATCTAATAAATTTGTTTTCTCCTGGTAAATTTGACTTTCATTTAATAAGGTAATTTACTTAACGTGAATATATTTAAAAAAAGTTTAGGATGTACATTTTATGATAAAATGTGTTATTGCTATTTCAACGAAGTAAATTAAATGAGTGATTTGGGTAGTAGAAAACAATTATTACGCGGTAAAGGAATTTTAATTTCTTAAAGTGGTTTATTCGAAATTCCTTACTCAGAATCCTAGTATTATGCCTTTAACTAAATTAATTTCATTTAACATTTAATCAGAGCAATAAGAAAGATCTTCGAAATATTCAACTCCTTTGTGTCTCTTCAAATAAAATACTCTCCAATTTATCCACATCTCTATTTGCGAAAATTACACCTCGTGTGATTAAGGCGAAAAAGGGTTGTAGGAAAGTAACGCAAAGAGAGAGTCGAGGTAAGGGGAAAACCCGCACTACGACAGTTTCGTATACACTTACATGCATATGAATATTTATAGGTATATTGTCTTGTCTATTAGAGGGATTTATGTACTATTTAAGAGTACTTCGGAAAACCTTAATAAATAAATGCTTCTTACTTAAGGCGTACTGACATTATAACGAAAAAAAAAATTGTCTAAATTCCTTCAAAATAATAGAGAACTTCATTCCGCATGACCTAGGCATTTAAAGCAATATTAATTAAGGTGAAAAAATTCATTTTAAATTACAAAGTTATTTCTACAATTGATTTAATTCATTTGTATGGAGTCGGTATAATCTTTTTTCGAGACCGAAATATATAAACTGTCATAAGCAGTTCGACTAATAATCGTAAACTATAGAGTCGGTTGGGAAAATTTGTTTTTAATTTTGTTATATGTGCTAACATTCAGAAAATATTCCAGATATTAAAAAACAACGGTTTAGCTGTTAGATGGTAGGTAGTAGTAAGGTTAATATTTTAAAAATGGATATCTACATCAAAAAAATGCTCATGACGTCATGAGCATTTTTTTGATATAGATATCCATTTTGAAAATATTAACCTTACTACTTAGAAAGTTACTCTACACAGTGAGGTATGCAAATAAAGAATTACATCCCCACGTTACACTTTACGCTGAATGATTGTGTTTAAGACTTTATTTAAACTTATAGACGTTATAAAATTAACTTTGTAGGTCTTATTACTGTATAAACCGCGCCAAATTTCAACTTTAAAATAATAATACCCTGCGAGTAAATGAGACAAATAGATCGACAGAAAAGGAATATGGCGAAAATATAAATATTCCTAATTTGGCTACGAAACCCTGAGAAAGTGGCAGCGATGATGAACAAACAATTTAGGAATATATTCACGAAGGAAGCATTTTTAAATAATCTGATGAAGTCGGCTCCTTTGTCTGCTTCAACGGTGACGGAGTCTTATTTTGATAGTTGTTTGCCAGCATTTATTTTAAACCACAAAACCCAAAGTATTTACAAAAAATAGCGCCAACGACTAACATGTACATTTGTTTTTTTTCTGTTGTAATTATTTTTAACATTATAATGCTAAGACACATATCTTCCTACATACTTCTAATTATTATTTTTCATTCTTCAGAATCTTCATAATCCGTTTTCTAATTTTTCTTCGACATACTAAAACAATCTCTTTTTGAATGTAATTGATATAAGACTTCTTATAATTCAACTATTTATTGTAAATCTGTCTGTAGTAACATTTTTGAAAATACGGCAAATGAAACGAGCACTACATACCGAACTAGTAAGCATATTGGAGTTAATATTTACTTACAGAAATCCGCGTAATGTTGTTCTTTTAAGAAAATTCATTTTGGGTGAGCCTTCCCAACATGAATGAATTACTTTTTGTTAAATAATATAAAATTTAGAGAATACATATGTGTAATTCTTGATATATACTAGGTAATCTTGATGTCTCATGCTGAATAAAAATATAACTGAGGGTCTTGAGGGTTTTATACGTACAGTCGACGTACCACACGTATACCGTCTATATTTTAAAACTTGCATCACTACCAATTACTTTACTGCCGATACGTTGACACTTCATGAACTAACGGCTAACAATTTGAGAGACAATATTACTTTAACATAACACTAAAAAATTAACAGGATGTGATATAGAGATGGTAAACTTTATATTTAATAACACATTAAAAAGTGTTATTTAATATTAAACAATTACTTATATATTTTTAGTCGACTAATTAGAAATAGACCAGAATTTATTATATAAAATTATATGATAAAGAATTAAAGATATGTAATTTTACAATTGTATGATACCACAGATATTCCAGTGTTTACTTTAATGTATTTAAATTAAATTCTGGGCAAGAAAGTCTTTGTGAACATATTAACAGAGCGATTTTTTTTAGGTATATAGTTTAAGTCAATAATATTTTCACAAAATTACTCTTTCACAAATTTATACTTAATACACATTTTGATTAAATTAACTTAAATCAGTTATCAATTGCTTTGACTAAACTGTCTATAGAAACTGCACAGACTGTCATGATTTTTGCTTCGATGGTAGAGATGGAAATACTTTGTTAACCAAGTTTTTGTTTGGACCAAGTTATGGTAGCCTCGCCCATGAGGAATGTGTACTCAAATGTTGAATGTCTGTTTTTGATGTTGTTTGCAAAGTTGACGTTACTATGACCGATTAAATTCATAGGATTTGCATTAAAAAGATCGGAATCGAAATCGCAGTCCCACGATTTCCTTTAAATCATTTAGTATTTTCTTTACTGTATTTCAACGAAACTGTGTCAAAATCTACTCAACTGACTTACAAAGAAAACCTAATACGAGGTCTATTTACAATTGCTACATATGTTAGGAACCCCACTAATTTCCTGCTTTTCCGTCACATTTTTACAATCTTACATAAAGACCAGTCGGAGCACAGAATTGCCGACACTAATATTGGATTTACTTCATAATTGTTCAATATTTTTAGTTTACTAAATAAAAATATAATTGCTGTATTTCTCTATTTCTATGCTTCATTTAGTATATATTTCTGCTTTGAACATAACAATCCATCATCAACGTCTATATAGAGACAGCACTTGATTCCACTGGTCAGTTCTATATGAATATATATATTAATCTGCTTTCCTTTGGGTAAAGGGGAACTTTTTTAAAATTGATTCAAAATTTATATTCCAACAGCCATATTATTATTTTAATCCGTACAAAGTTTTGTTCAATTCACAAAATATATCTGGTTTCCATTCCAGCCCTTCCAGGCCAGCCCCCAAGGACAACAAATAGGTTGTTGTCTTTTAAATCGCTATATGAAACACTTTTGGTGATGTTAAATAGAATTATGTCCAAATTTTGCTCAACATTTTTGGACAATAGAAAGAGAATAGAAATATATCTGAGTGTAGAGGTAAAATATATCATCGTAATCAATGCTTGTACGTACAAATCGACATTTTTAACATGGATCGGTTATTATGTCATTGATTCTCAATATCCATTTCTACACTATTGGTTTAGCATTATGAGGTCTCTTCACCAATATATAATATAATATACATAATATCGATATTAATGTCTCCTGCATGAAGTAACAACACTTACAGTATGTTGCCAAAAATCACATACTATTCATTAGCTTGTGCATATCTTTGAACAAATTTTATTCGACGACAATAAGTATTTTACATTTAAATTATTTAACATTTTTCGAAAATATACATGAAAAATCAATTTAAATATTAATACAATTTAATGAAAATCACACAACATGAAAAATCAATTTAAATATTAATACAACTTAAGTAAAAACGTTTATTTGTTCTATATTTATAAAACTCTTCAGATTAAATGTAAAATATTTAGCTATTTATTTCATTTTTTTTAATTTAATTTTCTTACCGATTTGCCTAATATATACAAATCGATATTCATAGCTATTGAGCGAGAAAATAAGCCCTGACTTGATCAAAACAAACGTTTTGCAAGACTTCAAAGCAAAATGATCACCAAAGCTTTGTCACTTAATCAACATTTCAATGGAAAGGATACAGATATAATTTTCAAAGAAAACTGTGTGGTTTTAATAGAACTTAATTTAGTTGCATAAATGCAGAACGCAAATTAAAACAGAAACAAAAAAAGATTCAAGAAATCAAGAAAACTTAAATTACTCTACCTCACCTACGCCTCTACAAATAGCAATAAAACCTAGGCGAAAAGAAATGACCACCACAATTCAAGCAATAGCGACGGCGTTATCTATTAAGAGAATAAAAGTGGTAAACAATAAAAATTTCCGAGTAAAAAGTTTTGGTTAATTAAATTTCGAGTCTACAACGATAAAAGTGAATGTGACATAATAGTCTATAGAAATATATTATACGTACTAGAGTTAATGATAAATAAATTATAAGTTATGGAATTATTAAAAATTAAATTGAATCTAATAATTTAATGGATGGTATTAAATTAAAAACATTAAGATTGAAAAAATAAATCTGCACATTTGCGTATTCTATTATTACTAAAAAATGTGTAAACTGTCACTCTTTTGTCTATTTCTTAAGTAAGGATGCAATAAACATGTTTTGTTTCAAAATATCTAAAAATTCCAACTGAAAATTAAGGGGGTTGTATTTTTCTCCTTAAATTTTGCATTAACCACAATATATGATTGTTTAAGCTTCCTAAAATAGATTTATCTTTTGGATTACTTGTTTTTTTATGAAGTTATCCACAAACAGTTCTACTTAGTCTGCACTTGTGGTTCAAACAGCCAAAACGTTTTCAAAATTGTAAAAGAACGAAAATTAGTACTGAAATGCGATCTACTATAGTAGTTTTATAGCAAATCCGAAAGTGCAAGTGTCGCAAAATTTAAAATATCGAAAACCTGTGTTCATTGCACAATTATTCGACACAAAGAAACTGGCAGTGATCAAAATCGTCCATGTTCAGAACGACCGACAGTGACTACTTCAAGTCAGGGCAATTTCATCGTCGTTACCAGCAAGCCGAATAGATGCCTAACAGCGCCAGAAATTTGCACCAAAGTTAACAAATCCCGATCGAAACCTGTGTCATTGACTACGGTAAAAAGACAATTGCAAGACGCTAATTTGTTTGGTTGTGTCCGAAAACCTCTGTTATGGCCACAAAAAAAAAGAAAAACGGATGCAGTGCGTTCTTGCCCATGGATGTCGGACAAAAAAAATTTAAAGTAGTCCTTTGGACCGATGAATCGAAGTTTGAAATATTTGGTTCAAAAAGGTGAATGTTCAATGCAGCGCCGGAGAAAAGATAATGAAAAATTGTGTAGAGCCATCCGTCAAGCACGGCGGTGATTTTGTTATGGTATGTGATTGTTTCTCGGGCCATGGGAGTGGCCATTTGGTCTGAATTGAAGGAATAATAAGTAAAGGAGCAATATAAATAAATTCTACAGCAAAATACCGTTCCCTCCAGGATAAAACTAATTGGAAAGGGGTTCGTTTTCCAACAAGAGAATAACCCAAAATGTAATTATAAATTACGTAGAGGTTATTTAGAAAAAAAAGAGATAGAAGTAATTTTTAAAAAACATGGTATAGCCACCTCAAAGTCCTGATCTTAACCCGAACGAAATTTTATGGGAAGAGGTTGATAGAAATTTTCGAGATCGATGTCCTCCTCCATAACAATACATGTTGAAGACGTAGAGTCTTACGTAAGCTGAAACAATATTTCCCAAGAAACAATCGTCAAATTAATTGTTCATAAGCCGAGACTCGTGAAAAATGTGATTAAATACAAGATATATATATCTATATATATATATATATATATATATATGTGTGTGTGTGTGTGTGTGTGTGTATTTATATATGTGTATATATGTATGTATGTATGAAAATTAATAATTGTGTCATGTTCCTAATTGTATTCATTTATTATGACTGGACCATACACACCCTGATATAGAAATTGTATGTAGTTATGAAGCAAAAACTCATGAAATTCTAATGAATCTCCAGGAATTAATATGTACATAATATTAACTAAATAGAGTTGACCATTACGGTACTTTATTTAAATTTACTGCGAATAATATAAGCATATACTGCATATACTTGATATGTTGAAATTCCTGGGAATACACTAACAAATATCAATAATTCATAACTAAAACGACATTCTGTACATTAGAAGTACGTGACTCAAATCCACGTACGTGATAGGGATTCAAGCACGAGACTAAGTCATTTCTTATGATAAATGATGTAATCGTCGCCTATTATGTTTAACTTACATTAAGCTTTCTACTTAGATTCTGTTATCAGATAGAATCCACATTCTCGAAGTAACTAACGATTATTATTTTTTACTTACCAGCAAAAACAACTTCAAATTATTGGTGAAAAATTAACGGTAATAGACGTTAATAGAATAATATTTATATTAAAAGGAAAGAAGATATCTGAAATAATACGTAATATACGGCGGAGCAACTGCCTAATAAAGTAGCGGTATAATCGGACATAAAATTTTCAAGCTAATAAACGGCCTCATCAAAAGGCATATCAACGGTATGTGACGAAAACTCTTAAAAATATAGATATCTTTACTAAATATGCTTTACTCGATTTACAACTGAATAACTTTATAATTTAGATTTGTTACCTGTTGGGAAAGGAGAGTTGAAAGAAAAAATGTTCCATTTTTATCTTCTTCCTGGAAAAGTCAGACTACTGTATGGTGAATAGCTATTTATAACGTTTATCTATCTACATCTTTGAAAAACAACCTGACAAATTAGGGAGGGGTAATAGATTGTCACTGTAATATTTTGGCTACCATTATTTTCACTTTTTTCTCTTTTCATTTCTTTTTTAGTCCTTTATTTCTCCTACCTGTAAGTTTTCCTCTGTCATTGGTGAAAATGGTTAGCCAATCCGAAATATCTGTTTCTTTATATCCCAAATAACCGATTTTACATAGACATACTTTTTAATAGTCCAGAGATAATCTTTTCATAGCGGTATTATCAGTTGCAATTTTATTTTAATATGGGCATTGTCACATTAGTTAGTTCAATCAACGAAAACTGAGCTTTGGAATACCTTATGAATTTAGTTAAATTTTTGAGTGCCATATTATAATTTGGAGTGCAATATGCATTATAATTTTACGATGAAAGTTAAGTAATTACCTTAATAACCCTTCGAATGTTTTACGAAGGCTTCAAATTATATCGTGTTACCACTCTAATTATTTAGTGGTACCACATATACTTTTAATTCTAAATTTAGGAAATAAATCCTACAAATTTATTCACAAAATTAATTTTGTAATGATGGACAATGTAATCTTGATAATTTTCTTAAAATAAAATAATTTAGAAAATGTATGACAAATGTGAAATTATGGTTGCGAAATTTTATAAAATTTATACATTTTTTTTATAGTGAATATTTACATCATCATCTCGTAATTACACTACGGTATAGAATTACATTTTGTAACTCCAGCTACTTACTGGAATATATTAGACATTATTACACTGTTATTTATAATATTCCATCCACAATATAATTCATAATTTATAATTACTTGAATATGAAGTTTACCTGATAATATTAACAAAGTGTATATATTTAATTAACTTGAATTTTTTTATTATGAAACATATAACAAAAACAGGTCAATAATAACCAGCTGTTATAAATGACCTATTTTTAGGCATAACCCATAAAGATTCGGAAATTAAATAAAATTAGCGCCAAACTCTATTGGAAAATAGTATTAATAAGATACGAACATTAGTTTTTTTTAAATAATATTCATTTTATCACCTTGGTCATGTGTAAAAATTAGCATTTACGTATTAATTGAAATAGGTGTATAAAATGCAGTTTTATGTAATATTAATATCTTCAGTTAATAGTCGAAAGAATGTTACTGTTATCCAAATAGTGTGATTGAATAATCTGTTGTTTTACGTGAAATATTTAAGTTTATGTTATGATATGTACTATCTTATATTTAATTGTACCAGAACCTCACCATAGATTAGAAAAAGTAATATCATTTGCATTCAAACACTCCGAGCCCGTAGGACGTTTTGTGATAATTTATCTTGACAGAAGAATGAATTTAATAACCTTGTTAGTAAATATAATATGGAAAAATTCAAAAACATTTCGTAACATGAATTTCAAACCAAATTAACTCCGCTATTTATTAAACTTTATAAATAGAATTAAAATGACTAATTGGCCAAGTTACCATTTTAAAATCTTGGTTGATTTTTATTTTCAATAAACTAAATAGAACTTCAATAAAAAAATAAAACACATTATTTCGAATTCAAAGATGCGTTTTGGTGATGTCTATTGCTTCTCTTTTACTCGCATACAAACCGACAGTATACGCTGAGGTGCGATGCTAGTTGGAACTATGTCGCTTGTTTCCTCACCCTCTCAAAAAGCGATAAAAATGAAAAATCGATATAATTAAATTAATTTTAATCTGAAATTTAGATCTGTGTTTTAATATAGCAGGAATAGATTTAATTTAGCACCAATGATATTTTGGCATTTTTTGAGGACAGGGTAGAATATGCATTATGTATTGAATGCAATATATATTTTAAAATACGTCGTGTATTCGAGAATATATATTGTAGGTCGCAATTATTTATTATAAAAACATGTTTTTGAAAATTTTCATACATTTGTTTGCGCGGGAATATTTTGAACCTTTTTTTCTTTCGCGTAATTAATTTTTTTCAATACTTTTTGCTCACTCACTATTGAATATTTTGGGTTCGTATTTTTTTATTAATTTTTGTTTGTATTTATATATTTTTTCCAAGTGATACTTATGCTTGTTAAATTTTTGGACGTGTTAAGTTAGTTTATGTATATATATATATATATATATATATATATATATATATATATATATGTATATGTATATATACACATATATTCCATATACGTGTTTACATTTATAACTGTTCTTTAAGCGATGCTTTTTGCTAGTTAAATTTTGAAGCTTTGCGTTTGTTTTTTTTAATTATAAGTTCATTGAATTTATATTTTTTTGACATAGACCAATTGCCAACCCGAGGATCTCTTCCTAACTAATGTTACAATCTCGAAAAATGTTTTTTAATTGTTTTTGTTTGTCTTTGCTTCACGTCGCAGTGGGGGATCAGATTAACGTAAATTTCTGCACAGAGATAGCGGCGGGCTAAGAAATCATCTAGCATACTCTACAATCCAGGAAATATTTTTCTAACTGAAATAAAAATCTCAACTAACATTAAAAACTTGAAATGGTTTTTTGGCCTTCTTTCACATTTCAAGGGAGCAACAAATCGACGTGACTTATTGCACAGAGATAGTTGGCGGAACAGGAAATGACATAGGTAAAACACCAACCCAGAAAATTTCTTCCTAATGATATTATCACAATTCCAAATAATATTAAAAAATCAAAAGTCTGTATATTTTTCTCTCACTCGCAATAGAGCCGCAGATCGACGTGTTTTTCTGTACAAAGATATATGGCGGGCCAGGAAATAATACTGACTACTTTCCAAAATGGTCAATCTTATCTTATTTAATTTAAAAATTCCAAAATTTGAAAATCAGTAAATATATTTGTTTGTCCTTTACGTACTAACCCTATAGGAATTTTTAATTTTAAATTTTATTTTGAAATGTCATAACAGATAGAAATACTCATTCTATCTGATATAATATTTCAAAATAAAATTAAAAATTCGTAAGTATGTGTGTTTCGCTTGACTTACTGTGCATCTCTGCACAGAGGTAGGGTATAAGAAATGACATAGGTAAAATGCCAACCCGGGGAAATCTCATCTTAAGTAATATGACAATCCCAAATAATATTAAAAATTCAAAAGTCTCTGTTCTCCTCTCATGCCGCAAAGAAGCAACAGATAGATGTCTATCCGTTCGTTGATTGTTCTGTGGCTTTCTTCATAGATATAGTTTGCTGGCCACAGGTTATTTTGCAACGTAGAAAATCTTATCTTAACTAATATAGCAATGCCAAAATTTACAAATTGGTAAGTATATTTTTGGGTTCTTCTTTCACGTTAAAATAGAGCAACAGATCGATGTGATTTCCTGCACAAAAATAGTTAGCGGACCGGGAAATTACACAGCCTACCTACCAATTTGGGAGATTTTATCCTAACTAATATCACAATCCCACATGATATTAAAGATGGGGAAGTGTGTTTGTTTACCCTTCTTTCACGTCGTAATGAAACAACAGATCAAAGTGATTTTCTGCACAATATTAGGCGACAGATCATAAAATAAAAAAAGGCTAATTACCTACCCGGAAAATTGTAACCTGCCTAATATAACTTTCCCAAATAATAATAAAAATTCGAAAGTACGTGTGTTTGTCCTTCTTTCACGTTGCAACGGAAATCTCATCCTAACTAATATCACAATTCCAAATAATATTGAAAATTCAAAAGTCTGTTTGTTCTTCTCCCCCGTCGCAATTAAGCAAAAGATCGACGTGTGTGTAAACTGTTAAATACAAAACTGAGAATAATAGACACCACGAAATTAAACGTTTCAGTTATTTAAAAATCTAAAAACAACAAAAAGCAATCTGCCTGTATAAGAATTTTTTTTCCTTTAAAAATTATATCAGGCTGCAATAAATAAAAGTGAATTGTGGTTTTAGAATATGGTATTATACATAAAAAAACAGTATATATGGTTAAACATTGACCTAGATTATAAAGGCTACATTATTTTGCAATCTATAATACTTTTGTTTTGAAGAGCCATTTAATTATGATTAAAACTACCGAGCGTGGATTCTAACCGAGCGTATATTTTCTAACAAAGATTTAAGAAATTTCTTAAGTTCTACTAGAGTGTTTTAGACCCAACAGACAAGTGAGAATACCGTATGGAAATAGTGATAACTGCTCGTAAATACTAACTTACTACTGTACCCTACGAATCCTGTCATTACATCTATCAGTATATTTTCCATTTTTTATTCTATAATATCTTGTTTTTAAACCCAAAAATATTAATTACACCCAATTGTTTTATTATTTCAAAGGCACGGGAAATTATATCTGAAAGAGTCTTTGTTCTATACGTCAAATTAGAGGACGTGACTTAACTATACAATTATACGTTGAAAATATAAAATAGAGGCTTCTCCACATATTTTTTCAAGTATATCTTACGGTTTTATCAACATGAAACAAGAAACCCTCCATATTGCTGCTGGCTAATTAGCAAATATAATTATTTAGTTGAAAAAATTAAATTAATTTTGTGGAGTAATTTCTAAGATTGCCATTTACATAAAAGTAAAGTAGCATGTTTCTACTACTACACTCTTTTTATAATATGTATATAGACAGGTTCATTTAGTTCTAAGGTATTAATGTGAGAACAACGCAAATAATTGTAAATTGTTTATATGTGTAGTAATTTTTATAACAAATATTTCTTAATTGGCAAAAAACGAGAAAGTTGTTTTTAACTTTATTCGAAGCTGTGAAAAAACAAAAGGTTAATAATATGGAAAAATACTTCATTAATGAGGCTAAAAATGTTTAAATCCTGTTAAATGTTGTACCTTTCCATAAAATGCCACAATTAGCATACCTACATTTCTTTCATATCGTGATAATTATCGTAAATATGGGAATTTTTATTTTAAATAAATTCCTTAAATGGAATCCTCAAATAAATTTATTTTGCTGTCAAACATTTTGATCTACTTTTTTATTTTAAACATTTGAATGACTTAAACTAAATCAAAATTAATAGATGTTAATTTGATTAAAAATTAAATCAATTTTGACATTTCAAATATTTTGATATTAATTGGATTATACTGTTCAATCATTTCTTCAATAAATGTTAAAGTTTTGTAAGAACTACATAAGCTACCATCAAAAATGCATATACGTTTTGATAATGTTGTCTCCTATTTAAAACCAAGTTTAAAAAATATATATAGCTGAAATTATTCACCCATGTGATTCGCTTTCAACATTTTCATTTTATTTAGGTATAGAATATTCGACATAGTTTCCAAAATAACACACGAATTCAATTTAAACATATAAAGGTCAAGGGCTGATGCTTGACTGCACAAACAGGAAACGCTTAATTAACTGGTCCTTTGTGAGGCGGTTCAGAGATCGGTCAAGTAGCAAGGCCCAGATAGCAAAGACTCGCTTGCCGGACAGTAACGAGGGTCTTCGGTGTGCTCGGACCTTGTCAATAATTATAAACAATAACGTAGTGACTTGCACTCCGTTAATTTTACCCGCACGAAGCATACTTGATCCCAGCTAGAAATTAACACTTATAAATATTTCTGACACGTATACAAATTTGTTTAAAATTTGAGCTAGGATGAAATGTTATTTCACGTACTAAATGAATTTTAAGTTTTTCAATAATAGTCGCGTGGAGCTACTTTTCACGATATACTTTTTCAGTTATATGGTTTGTAAAAAAAAGCTTATGCAGATAATCTGTTGGGGATGAAAACGTCCGAACGGAGATGATTTTAATTTGAACGATTAGTGAAGAATTCAAATAACTCAAAAAAGTACTGGCATCTGTTACATAACGGACAAGATATTCTTTTACAAATTAATATAATGTGTTCCAAAAATAAATCTGAAACATTTATTATCATCGTGCAAAAATATTTCGGCAGTCTTCCGATGTTATAGGACGTCATTACGACAGTATTGTTTAATTGTTTAACACAATGTCTGACCTAAAGATATAAACTACAAATAACCTGCAATACATAGACCAGAATTATACAATATACAGACAAGAAATATACAATATATAACCAGAAATAACCTACAAATGTCAAACTAAGAGTTCGTAAGGTTAGTATAAAATTAAAGTACCGGTGTCACACACTTACATAAAAATATGTATATCTGTGTGATTAAGATCCTCAGTTATTGGGACGCGATTAAAGAAACATTACATTTTTATTTACAGAAGATAAAGAAGATGGTACTATTGATGCCGGGAACTATGAACGTATAAATGTAATGATCCGGATTATTCACAACTTTATCGAAATTGCCCTTAATATAAAAACTAGCACATTAGATGACAGACAAATTTTCAACCTGGGATTACGAGGTAAATATTCGAAAAAATAAATAGATATTATTTATATAATTTTCATGTATTATATGTCATTGATCATTAGAGTCCATAAATATGGAAAGTTCTTTGTGAAGATAGAGTTCCTAACGATACTATATAAAAAAACACAAAATCAGAATTAACGAAAGAAAAATAATTAACTTTTGCTTTAAATTTTTAAACGGCATATTGTTAAAATAGCCTATAGTGCAAATGTATGGGTATTGAGGAATATTCGAAGAAAAAACTTAAAATTGTGTAAATGAAAATGGAGAGAAGCGTTATTGGAAAACAAACATGTCAAATATTTAACAAAGATCTAGGAAACGAAATTAGTGGATTGAACATAATGAAATCACCGATATAAAAAGCATAAAATCGAGTAACGAATATCAAAAAAGATAGGCGGATACAATCTATAGCTGTAGTTTGATCAAGATACCTCATGTAAGTAGTAAAAAAACATTAAAGTTATACCTTATGTATTAAGTTTAATTGATTCTATGTATAATTGCATAATTACATAGAGAAATTAGGAGGACATTTTAGCTTTTACGAGCCCATTATCACCAACAAAGTAGTAACAAGGGTCTTGATGTGTCCAGACTCTATTAATATCTACAGAAACGGCAAGGTCGTTAAGTTAGCACCCCACTGATTTTACTTGCAATGGACATGCGCTGTCATATACCAAATGCAATTTAGACGTCCACAATTTACATATTTATATTATATATTGATCTATTGACGTGTTTGATTCGATAGCGCAGAAACTTTTACCATGTTTATATCAATGACGTGATAAAATCTAGTAAACTTATCAAATGTTTGGACCCGGCAAATTATTGAAATTTGAGAAAAAAAAACGACTTTCAGGAGCAAAAACTAGCTTATTTCTTCTTTAATATTAATTTAAAAATTTGTTTTTCAAATGCCAAGTTTTTTTGATATTTTGAAAGATTTTGCTGATATCCGAGTCTGTGAGTACCAAAAATATAAATTTTAGGCTAGATGTAAAAAATTACGAAAGTCATATTTAGAATATTTTAAATTAAGTATAATAACAAGGGCTCAAGGTTGACGAGAATTTGCCTATTCTGAAAAAAAAAAGTTTTTCGCGTCTGATTAGAAATACTTTTTTTGTTAAATTCAAACTTCGTATAATAAAGAAAATTGTTTCAAACCTGACTTAATCTCCCTTTAAAAATTATTTGTGTTAATTTGATTAATATTGAATATATTTGGCGTGAATTTTGTAGAAATTCATTATTCACAATTAAATGAAACTACGTGATGTAGTATTATTTCTACTTTCTTTAATTTCTTTACCACGACCTAGGTTTCGTTGTATTACAAAATCTTCAGGTGGGATATTAGCAAAGATCCCAGATTTCGTTGTATTACATCTTCAGGTGGGATATTAGAAATATATTAGCAATCTTTGCTAATATCCCACTTGAAGCTGTTGTAATACAACGAAACCTAGGTCGTGGTAAAAAAATTAAAGAAAGTAGAAATAATACTACATCACGTAGTTTCATTTAATTGTTAATTTGATTAGTTTAGTAGTTAATATATAATAATTTAAAGTTAGTTTAATATAAATTAAGAGAATCACTTAAGGTAATTCCCGGTAATATCATGATGAAATGAGGTAATATCATAATGGTTTCCTTATCTTGACTGATAACGACAAGCGTCAAAATACATGTATACTAAAGATACACTGTAATAGCTTATAGTACATATGTTCTAAACATTTTTTTCGGTTTATTTCATTCATAAATATATGTCGTTTGTTGAGATTTTCATCCCTGTATAAAAGTAAGTAAATGCACACAATTGTATGAAAGAATCATTTGATTAAACATTATTTGTTCCGCTATTAAGTACAAAAATCTTCACATACATCACTGTTTCTTATTGTGATCCAGTATATGCAAATAAAGGTTGACAACGTCTCATTTAGGTGCAACAAATATACACATTTTTTACTCTGCTTCCGTTTTGTGACGAAAAAAATATAGAAAAGTAATGTATATTTTAGACACACATAATTTTTCACAACAAGTATAATTATCAACTGTTGTGCTAGAAACTGAAACAGTTACACTGCTTAAAATATTCTGCCGTATAAAATATTATATATGTTTTTTGACGCTCTTGAATTGTCCTATTTAGTTAATGACACATTAGGCTATTAGTTAATATAAATAAAATTTTTAAATAAAAATATTATTATACTAAGAAAAAACATAACAATTAATCCAAATATTTTCCCTAACTATTTCCTGTAATATGTTTCTACTCCATGCATTTCTATATAAGTAGTTTAATAACTTGTAGAAATATCCTTGTTTAACCTAATACGTAGATCAATATCAAAATGTTTTGTTTGCTTAATTTATGTCAAATTTTAATGATATTTAAGCATACGGGAATTTTGGACACTGTTCGAATGCTTATTAGTTTGACATATTTTTTTGTTTAGAGTTTATTTTATTATAACCAACATTTCCGCAGTAAAAAACAATATTTCGACAGACAGCCACTACTTAGAAGCAATATAATCCAAGCAATCCGTTTATTATGTCCGGAAGCTTTTAACTAGCCATATATGGTAAAGGGGTAATATATCAAGGACTTGACCACTGATAGTGGCTCAGGAGATGTTAAAAATGAGAAAATCGTCCGTTGAAGAGTAACCATGTAAATAATTAAAAGCGATGAGAAAGTGAAACTAGGAATGCACTAACCGCTTTCACATGGGACATGTGTTTATATTTTAATATAATTAATTTAACTTTTGTTTAATTTATCTTCTTTAAATGGGAATTAGTTTCGTCCAATTCTGATGAACATTGCTAACCAAAAGTCTAGTCCTAACTTCTAGTTGATTTAGTCTAAAGAGATACAAGTAAAAATAAAGGCAATACAATTAATGGCATAATAATGAAATAAATAACGAAAAATATTTGTATGATAAATACAATTTGTTTGTAATACTACAATTTTTTAATTAAAATTCGTAAAATAATAAAAAGCTACACAAACATTAAATGATATTTGAATTAAAATATTTTTTTAAAAATCTCACTGTTCTTTTATTATTTTGTAAAATTCAAACCACATTTTTTTATGCAGAAAAGTATAATTGATGTATTCAACAAACAATTTTTAAAAACTTAACTGCAGACGAATTTAATCATAACCAATAATAAAAGCATTTTATCGAAATGTATTAAACGCGATTTGTAGCCAAAAATTAAACCACCGTTAAAATAAACTAAATTTAACAACGTAAAGAAAATCATATCGAAAATCGTAAGATTTTCACCACTATATTTTTCGTCTCTTTTTGCTTTTTTCTTTATCTTTAATAACATACATTAAGGCCCCTTATCTGGACATTGGAGCTATCCCAGTTCATTGGTCACACGAACCGGCACATCGACGTCAAAGATTACACGTTTCACGACTGCGCACCGGATATTACTTCTTCGCCAACAAACGCTTTGAGTCCCAATGAAATGTCACTTCCGGCGTAGTGATGATGAAAGGCCGCTCTATACTGAATGAGCTCGATTATGACGTAAAGGCGGGTTGCCAGACTCCCTAATAAACATGAAATAAATATTGTAACACATAGATTCATTCTGAAAATATTTATGTGTTTCAATATTACATCGATACAAAATTTTCTAAATTTGCATGATTATATTTCAACTATTAATTTCACCGGACTACTACCACTGAACAAATATTACTATTGATCTTAAATTAACGTTGAGATAAACTAATTTCGTAGTATAACTAATTTCGAAGAATACATTTTACAGAATAAAGTTCAAACTTCTTCTTACCACGTATTTAAGATTGCATACAAATACAATAAGGAAATCCTCCACATTCTACAGGGTTTGGCAGTTGTCAATATTCTCCATCCACGTGTACTTTTTTGCACGTGGAAAATATTATTGTCAGGTTCGGTAACCTTCATATAAAATGTAGTAAAAGTATTTTGTAATAAGTGTGCTTTGTATTGAAAATTCAAATTACAATATCTTCATTTCTAATAAGTCGATTGTAATAAAAAAAAGTAGGTTACCTCAAATCTTACAAAATATGACAGTTAAAACGTTATGAGAATCCCCCTAGATAAAAAAAACAAACAGAAAAAAACTCCGAAAACGATATTTGTGTGATCCTTTTATTTTATTATATACCCATAAATATTTTTTTCATAAAATGTTCAATACACAGATAAGCGAATTCTACACTATGATTATGTGGATTTGTATATGTAGTTACGTTAAGAATTTACATTTAATGTATTAACCAAACTAATAAAAATCAATATTTTAACCCTCTGAAGCCAGAATTCTTAATCTGAGGTCCGGGCTGATCCTATGGAGTCCACTGACAAAATAAAAACTGAAATGAAAAATTATAAACATATAATGACATGGCCGAGTGTTCGACCGAAACATGCAGAGAAACGCGTGAGTCCTTCCCCGCCCATCTCTTCCACGCACGCCGCGCCGTGCTCTTCTGTTATAAGTTAAGTCAATTACTTGTCGTGTTAAAACTCGCGCGCGTGTCATTTCATTCTACGAATATAATTACTTAATGGTCAGTACAACATTAGAAACTATGGAACGCTGATTAATATCTAATGAATCATCATCAATTGACTCAAATGAAAGACCCGGCCCTTTGTGTTTTTCAAGCAATGAGACTTGTGAAGTGGCGACACCAAAACGTCGTAAGTTTCCAGTAGAATAGTTTTTGTTTCACAAATACCATTATAAACGTCGAAGAGAGACCTTAATGTGTCTTATGAAGTTTTATCGAGTGAACCTATGAAACCAACCACAATTCTACATCATTTAGAAGCGAAAATCAAGGAATATTCTTCCGAATCTAAAGAGTTTTTCAAGTTGAAGGCCATTGAATTAGAAAAACTAAACGATCCATAAGAAGTCACATACTGTATGTAGTAATGAAAATGCTGTATTAGCTTCATATCAAGTGTCATTATTGGTTGCAAAAAGAGGCAAACCTCATAGCGTTGTTTAGAAACTTATTTTAACGGCCACTAAAATCATGGTACTATTTAAGTATAATATCCTTATTTAATAAAACAAAAGAAAAATAATTGATGACAAATCAGAAAATATCAAGGAACAGTTGATTGAGAATGGAAAAGCAATTTGATATTATGCTTTATAATAAAATGAGAGTACTGACGATTTTAGTGATGCGAATTTGCATTTGTCCGTTACGGGCTTGGCAAGAGCATAAGAAAATATTTTTTATTCTGTCAACATCTCTATACAAATACTACACACGAAACGATATTTGAAGTTTTAAATAACTTTTTAAGACTCATAATATTACCATCTCATTAAAATTAAATAAACGTAAATACACCTATTCCCAAAGGTTTACTCATTTATGTTCATTTAATTTTAAAAAGACGTAAGTGTGTGACCATTACAAATTATTGGGGCAATAATTTACCATCATATGACCCGCATTCTCGTCTGCCGTTCTATTATATTTAAAAAATAAAAAGAAAATATTTAAAAGTAGTTTAATTTTTTGTTTCTTTTTTTTTAGCAATCTGCGTATCATGGTAACGTGGCGCCAGGGGTCTGCCCCTGAAAAAAAGTTGGAAAAGGTTACTCTAAAGCTTAGAGAAAATTCAGTGGCTACTTTTCATACAAACATAAAATGATTTGGAGAAAAACTTAAGCTTATGTTCTTTACAATTAACTTATGTTCATTACAATGATATATGGGATTCTTTTTGATCTTACGTAAAATTACAATATTCCGTGGCCTTTTTATGAGAATATTCCATTTCTTTAAAACATCTAGATGTTTTCACATTTTTATTTATTATTAAACGTACCGATGATGTGGTTTACGTGGATCTTTAGAAAATATTATAAACTCTAAGATGATGAAGACTCTAAGACTCTAAAATGAACTGTTATCTTTTTTAAGTAATTGCACTTTGTATTGCAATTTCAGATTAAGATGTCTTCTTTTCTAATAGATGGATTAAAACGAAATGAAGCCTTTATGATCCTACAGAATCCATCAGTTGAAGAACCATTATAATAATACCTTCAATGGTATTGCGTGATAAGTAAACAAATAAATATACGCATGGGCAAATAAATAATCAGAAACGATGTTTTTGTATTCTGTTACCTTTATTATGCTCTGCAAATATTTTTTCGTAAATATCTTAAATATAGAGACGTACCTATTCTATAATCTTATTACATGTGCAGATATATTTCCATTTATTTTTTCCTGAATTATTATTAATTACATAGAAGTATCATTTACTTCCAAATGTCTAAATTATATTTATTGTCCTCCTTAATTGGAAAAAATTATGACGGAATATTCTTAACTAACAACATTGCTTCTGCTCTTCCTCATTAGTATGTAATTTATTGTACTCTTCCATCAATGCAACATCCCTCGCAGCTATATCGTTAACGACTCTCATATGTTGTACAATTTCTTTAGCCGATTTGAAGCTTTCTTCCTCTTCCCACAGCTCAGGATTTTTCTGAATGAACTTACAAGAAATTCCAGTGATTTTGAAAAAATTCATAGTGTTTGTTGATATGAAATTTTTGATGTTTCTGTTTAAGATTGCATTATATTCCAAGGATGCCTTAAATATTTTATAAATCATAATTTTAGGATCACTGGAAGGTCCTACAGCTTTACAACACTTTCGAGTAAAATTTCTAGTATGTGATGCCGGCATGCAAACCAGATCAGTTCCTTTTGCATTTTCTGTTCTAGAAGAACACATGCTCCGTTTATTCGTCCTGTATTAGATGCTGTTGTATCAAAACAAACACATTTTATTTTATCATATAAATAACACAATAAGTGTATTTAGTGGTTGTAAATCCACTCTTTGGCGATGTATAGAGGAATAGCTAACGTTATATTGTGATACGTCACAGCCCAGACGTTCGAGTGAAGAAGCCGAAACAACAGTTGCTTTTCGGTCAGTCAACTTAGCGATATCAAGAATAGTAGATAAACTAGAATCTAAAATTCTTGTTTGGCCTCGTTTCATTGATGTAGTAAAACCATAGCTTGAATAGGGCCCTGGCTGAGGAGATATAGGATGACTTTGACTTATATCGCTAACACTTTCATTTCCTACAGAAGAAACTGAAGAAACACATAACATTTCTTAGTTAATTTCTTCATTGCTTCTTTTTCCTTATGTATAATCTTTTGTAACTTAGCTTCTTTTTGTAAATGTTTTTTCAACTTTTTTCGCATGGCTTCTATCGATATTACCAATTTTTCCTGGACAACTCATTTCTTTTTGTCTTTAAAGAAATTGCTTATATTTTTCAATAGTTATCATATTAAGGGCATTTGAGTGAGCAATATCAAACAAAACATTTAAATTTGATTATCATTTGTTTTCTTTTTCTTTTGTTGCTACTGAGCGTTTTGCTTTATTTTCTTTATTTTTTTTTATTCTGCCATTCTTTGAAATAATTAAGTATTTTTGTGTTAACATGTTGTTTATCTTTGGTAGGAATAGTTGCTTTTTGCCATAGCGTCATCATATCACTTGCTGTTAATGATTCCGATTCTCTGTTTGTGTTGTTCATTACGTTTTTATAATAAAATAATAAACACATACCTTATTTCACTGACGATAATTTTGTTTGCACCAATTCGGAACGAGATTTTCCAATTAACCATTTTTCAGTCCTTTTATGCGTTTTTATTATATACGATGTCATTTTAGAAATACAAATACGAGAATGAAGCTAAAGTAATCACATTTACAATTATACACAATCACTATGATTCGCAACGATGACGTCACTGGATAAGTGTATAAAAGAGTAATGGATTGTTTATATTAACTAAATTGTGGGTGTCTACAGACAGCACTGGGGTGTCGACGAAGTGAGTAAATAAAGAACTATTTACGTTAGCATCGTCATCAAAGTTGTATAAGTAAACCATAGCCAACATCGCAATAAGTGCTAATTTTAAGGTAATTCTTCAAATTCTTATGAGGCGGTAGCGACCCTTAAATATTAATTAAAAAATCCGAAATTTAAAACAAATTATTATTTTGGTAGATGGAATCACATTATGAGTTGAAAGATAAAACAATTAAAACTTTAATTTTACGAATCACCCTATTGTTTAAGGTTTTGAAGAGACTTTTTTCTGATAAATCTGGGGTAAAAAAGTCTGGGGTAATATATAAGTCATTACAATATATCAACTAAAATTATTTATGATCATTTAAAAGTTCAATAGAAAGTACACCTACCTAACAAATGTTTACTTATATAATTGTTATAATACATGGATATATTATGTAATATATGAATTAATAATACAGTTAATTTAAAAATATTTTCTAAAAATTCACGATAAGATTGTGGGTGATTAAAAAGTTCCAATATCAAATTAAGTTTTGTCTTTCCTATACTAGAAAACAACTTCTAGCAATCATTCATACTATATAGTTTTAAAATAAACTAAATAAATATTACTTATTTTTCTCATCTATGGAATCCATTATTTTATAGGAGCACTATTGGTTTAAACGAGTAAACATGTATGGAAAGATCGCGGATGACCTTTTCTTTAAATGAATAAGATATGAAAATTTTAAAGATTCATGTATAATATGAAATGTAGACTGGGAAAATATTTTTAAAAACACGAATAAATTTGCCTTTGTCAATCATGTAAAATATAAATGAATACTCAATTTGAATTTTTCAGGACCAGTACCGTTGTTGAATTAAAATTCTTTGATAATAATTACAACTACGATAATTAAATGTATCATTTCCTCCCGATAAGCACTATATTATTTCTTCTATTTCAAACCAAGAGTTAACATCGATGGTACCAATCAGAGCAACAATATGCTAAGATACGAACTAATCTACAGATAGGAATAGAGCGACAAACTTTTACACAACTAATATAAAAACGTTGTATGTGCAGAAAAATTAAAATAGTAGTTATAAAGCAAATACAAAATTACGTAAAAAGCTTCTGCATCCGATGTAGCAATGTAACGAATCTAAGTAGTTTCTATCTAGGGATCTCTTAAGATAGCCCTTAATAATTGTAAAAAATCGAATTTAAAATCCTTCTCACTCTGTCAAATTTGAAATCTTTAAATGCTTCGATAAAATAGGTTTAAGCACTTGTGACGTATCGCACTAGGCGTGCGTTAACGTCACAAAAAACAAGAAATAGAAATGCAAATGACAATCATAGCAGGCAAGAAACATTTTTTTTGTCTCAATGAGATTTATAAGGTAGCCTTTTTTTGGTTTTGTTCCATACACCTTTTTTTGTAACAATATTGACGTATTTCAACACAGATTCATTGTCTTAAAACTATATATTTAATACAATTAATAATATTTAGAATTAACTTTGCCATATTTGCAAACGTGAAAATATTAGCTAATTATCAACCCTTAATTTTTATCCTTTTTAAATACCATTAACGTCATATTAAGTTAAGGAAGAATACGCTACGCCAAACACGGTTTAAGTAATTTGACATGTTGTTTATTATATTTTCATTCTGTTGTAACTCATGAAAACGATTTTTCATCATTAAACGATATTTTACAGATTCATTTTGTTATATTTTTTAATTATGACCAAATATACTAAACTTAGACTAAAATTAAGGTAGAACCTGAGTGTTTTCAAAAACAGCAGGTGAAAATAGTAAAAGGAAGTAAACGACCAATTAAAATTCATCGACACTGAAATCATTAATACAAATTGACTTCTAGGCCATATCAGCGGTTACCTTTTTACAGCGGCTAAGAAGATTGCATCAACGATTGCCAGCCTAACGCACAAATTACATGGCAAGATAAAAAATTGCTAGGGGAAAAAAGATTAATTGAATAATAAAAAAAACAGACAGTTCATTTAAGACAGTTTACAAAGAGACACGCAAAAAGTTGAGAAAGGTATCGACACGTAATGCGGAAAACGGTAAAAATATCAATGAGAAATATAAAGATCGAAAGGCATTTATGAAAGCTCTAAAACCTAGTGCACAATAGGCAAATCTAGTAACGGACCAGAAACAACTCCTGAAAGTCGTAGAGGAATCTTATTTGCAACTATACAGTTCTATAAATTTTAAACCGTTCCTTACAGCTGGATGATAACACTCGTTAGATCTGAAGATATACTAAAGGAAATAAAACTTGAGATATGTGCCACCTCGTGCAGAATATCAACCGGCAACGCCCCTATCAAAAATGTAATCATCACTTAAATGGTCAAAGGGGGCGAGGACGCGACCTTACAACTTCTCATAAAAATGTTTAACAAGTGATTAAAAAAGGTAGAATAGTTTCACAACAGGAAAGTGCCACTGTCATATTACTATATAAAAAAGAGAATAAGTTGAAACTTAACAACTACCGCCCTTCAGTCTATTATCATAACTAAACCATATTTTTACAAAAATTATCGCCGTTCACTTCACGAAAAAACTCGATTCGAATAAGCTGGATTCAAAAGTGAATTCATTAATATGGATCATATAATAACTATGAAAATCTATATATAAAAAATACCGAATATTGAACCTCGCTTGCATTCATGGACTATACGAAGGTCTTTGACATTATTTAATCCGAAGCAGTAAGTCAGTATTTACAAAACGTCCGTATTGGTCATTGCTACGTTAACTTAATACAAAATATATATTAAAATGCAACTTTTAAAGTAAACCTGTTACTAAATGCCAAGCGGGTTGATATGCGAAAAGAGGTAACAGAAAGACACACGCTTCCTCCAAAGTTGTTCACTCCACTACTTGTGGTCATTTTTAAAACGTTGCATTGGGAGAAGCTGAGTAGCAATATAGAAGGCAAGAGCCTGAATAACCCTATGTCTGCAAACGTTATCGTATTATTCTCAGAAAACCTTAGATACCTCAAAACCACAATAAGGAGAATTAACTATGCCTCTAAATATGTGTGGCTTGGAAATATACTTAGATAAAATAAAGATAAATGACACCGTCATCAAAAAAGTAAAAAAATATGTGTATCATGGTCAGGAAATTGTAATAAATGGTGACCTACTCCAAGTTCATGTTCACATTCTACACGAAAATCAGTGTTGAACCGAAGGCTCGTATATATGATCAGTGTATCAACCAATGTTTACATATGAAGCAGAGACTCGGGTGTTTAAAAAGGAGATCCTCCACAATCTTCAAATAGCGAGGAGTCATTACAATGAGAGACCGTAAGATAAATGAAGGGCTAAAATAGCATAGCAAGATTAGCGACGTCAAAAACGATAGTGAATTCAAATAGTACTGATACCTGATACCCTGACACCAGCAAACAAAACTCGTGGTGCAGGGCAATGGTGGAACGGAAACCGCGGAAAGTAAAACGGCTACAAGGAATACCATAGATATGTTGATATGATGACATCAAGAAAACAAATGGAGTGAAGAAGGTTGAAACTACTCAAGACCGAGACAAATGGCATAAACTAAAGCAAGGAATTTAATAAAGCTCATTAATCTGAAGCAAAGAATTTAATAACACCTCATGAAGAAAGGAATTGAATAACATCACATTAATCGAAATCAAAAAAATCTGCGATATTTAATAAACAGGGACACAGCCATGTATATATACGTATCAATAACATAATACATACGTATTAATAACATTACCCTCTTTCAGGTTCACTATATTCAGGTTAAAAGTATACTTTTAAACAGGATTAGTATTTTTACTCAGCAATAAATTACGTTTGTAATTTTGTGAAAGACGTAGGGGTGCGTATATTAGTTCTTATATACAAAGCGATATAATGCATTATTTCTATACATACATGAATACATACGTATCAATAACATTACCCTCTTTTAGCTTCACTATATTCAGGTAAAATACACTTTTAAACAGATTTAGTATTTTTACTCAGCAAAAGATGACGTTTGTCATTTTGTAAAAGACGTAGGGGTGCGTATATTAGTTGTTATGTACAAAGCGATATAATGCATGATTTTTTATCGAGACATAATAACTTCAAATTTAATTACCTTATAAGTAACGAAATTGGCATCTGAGAAGGAAAAATTTAAATCTACAAGTGATGGGATACATGTCATTTGATTACCCGACTTTTTTAATTAATTAAAGAAATTTTTCGCAATTACAATTCCAATTTTTTCTTTAGTAAATAAGTTGTCTAGTTTAGTTTATCTTATTTTCCTTCCAGTTTATCGTTTGTGTTAGTTTCTTTTTTTAATTAAAACGACATTAGGTCTAAACATTTCGTTCAGTTCAATCTAAACAATATTTTTTTAGATGCCTATTTGTGTGTATTTTCTTAATTAAACGTTACTCTTTGGCTACATCTAAAAATAATTTGTTTATTTATTAATTTCTGTTGTAAATAAGTTATCCTGTTAGTTTTTCTTGTTTTTGTTTTTATTTATTTTTTGCCTTAGTTTTTAAATAAAAAAATAACTTTAAACATTTTCATTTTAAATGAAACTACGTGATGTAATATTATTTCTGTTTCTTTAAGTTCTTTACCACGGCCTAAGTTTCGTTGTATTACAACATCTTCAAGTGGGCTATTAGCAAAGATTAACTCTTAGGAACCTCCAACAGCATTTATATGTTTCAAACACAATAGCGGAAGCCGAGTTTGTGTGGGTTTTCCCACTGCTTATGTTAGAAAGTTTATTGTAGGGGAGCGGTGTAGGTTTTATTATATTTCCGAGAGTTATACGATATACCAGTATTTTAGTGAGGGTAATAAATTCAATTGTTGTTATTACATGAGGTTGTACAATGCAAATGTTCGGTGTATGTAATAAAATTAAATGGAAGTTATTTTCGGTTATATATTTATACAAAAGCAATAGATGAAAGTTAAAACAAGGTTATACCAATAATTCTTTATTTCTCATGTTTTATTTATTCATATATTTATTTATATATATGTAAATATATATATATATATATATATATATATATATATATATATATATATATATATATATATGAATAAATAAAACCGGGGTTTTGTATTTTATTTGCCGTTTTATTAGCGAAATACTCTGACTTACTTCGAATCTTACGATGCTCTTTCTAAATTAATTCTAAGTTCATCAAATCAATTTTTTCCTGTATTCACTTTTTTATTCTGAGTTGCTGAGTGAATCTATTTTCAGATAAGTTTATTTCAAAGCGGCAAAACTAATTAGTCAATCTATTTCGAAGCAGCAAATCTAATTAATCGCACAAAACGTATCATCTATAAACATAGCAGTGCATTGAAATGTTTGAAATAATAATGATTTTAAATTTTCAACGAAATAATAAAAGAAAATAACACGGAATTACCTTATATTTTGTGTTAATTTAGACAATGCTTAACAATAACAATAAAAATGAATAAGATTTGAAAGTATCCCTGAATAAAATATATTCTCCGCCATTAAAAAATGAAACAATAGGAGTTAGCAATGGGTCATTAATTTCAATAAAGCTATGTAAATATATTTCGTTACAAAGGTAATAAAAGTAATTTATTATTCCAACCTGAGATAGGTAATAACTTGAAGAAATTTTTTTATTGAGATTGGCGACATTCAGAGTTGTTGTAAAAAAGCAATTAAGATAATGTTTAGAGATGTCCAAAATTATTTACGGGTGTTCGCATTAATTATTATCTGTTTAAATATTCGGCAAAAATAAATGTTTATATCGAAATGGAAAATATCATATGAAATGGTCAAAATCTTATATTCCGACTTTCTTCTTGTGCTGATTAAAAGCATTAAATCTTAAAATGAAAAATCAAGATATCAATTTATTTTATATATTATTGTTAAATTTTTGATTATTTTGTTGACAATAATGCGGAAAAGTTGTCAGATTTTAGAATAATTTCGTTCGTATTAATATCTTATATTAAACTTTACAGCGTTATATGACACATTTACTCCAATAGAACGAAATAATATTTATTTAGTAAGAACAGAAGATGAATTCAAAAACATATCTAATGAATAATAATTTAGATGATAAGAAAGATAATATAAGCTTTGAAGAAGGGAAATCCGAAAACATATAAAAATATACGAGAAAAGTAAAAGTAGTAACAAGTAAAAAATAGGAAAATATGGCATAGTTACTTCCAAGGTTTTTTTTTCCTTTGAAAGTAATAAGCGTGCTGAATAAGGCATAAAGAGCAAAAAAAATGTACATGGAATAAAAAACATAAAAACTCTAAGAACTTGTGGAATGATTTGTTTGTAAAAATGTAAAAAAATCTAATTTCTGAAGTCCTAATAATACATTAGTGTTTGTGTAAAGCTAAATGACCTACAAGCATTTATTTTCGAAGTTTGATTATCTTATATGAGAACAATGATATAAAATAATCATAATTATAAAATGGCTTTAAAAAACACAACGTCTAACTTCCATTTGAATTTTCTAGTGGACATAATGGTAATATAAAAAAGTTCCACACCTAATAAGAACATTGCCTGAAGTCACGCTTTGACACACCAAGAGGCTCTAAAAATAATAGCTTTGCTAATGATAGGTAAAAAACAATAGATTTGTAATGCTGGTACGAATCTGCTGGTGTCAACATTGCATTAAGTTACGAATTTAAAGTATGACGAATTGTATTATATGAAAAAGTAAAAGAAGTACACTTAATTTTCATTGCTTTATGTTAAATAATAATTATGTGCTAATATGCAAAGGTCAATTCTTTGTTCCAATCTTTCATTATATTTTAATGACATTTGAATACCATTCGCTTCTATCCACAATGACACCTATCTAAGTGAATTAGTTTATGCAGTAGATTAAGTAGCAATTTGACTTTACTTTAATATCACAAAAAACAGAAATATTTGCAACAGAACAAACAACAACAGTACAACAGTGCAAAGAAAAGCAAATTGCAACAGTGAAAAGAAGAGCTACTATAAAAAACAATTAATGGCAATAACAAAAAAAAAATCTGGAGGATAGTTAAAGAAATAAATTACATAAAGAAATGAAACTGCAAATATTGACTCATTGACTTACGATAAACAGATATTTTTCCAAAGCAGAGTGACAAAATAAACAACCTCAAAAAACACATTGCCAGTATTGGTGGAAAGCTGGCGAATAAGCTATTAACCGATATGAAAAATTGGGAAGAAGACGTTATAGAAAAATTTAGCTATTCTTCCAATGTCGGTAACATATTTAATTTAAATGACATCACGACTGAGGAAACGAAAAACTATATCAAAAGATTACGGAAAGTTGCATCTAGAGGACCTGTTGGACTTCACGCACGTTTTCTTAAGTCAGTGTGTGATGAGATTATAGAACCTCTTACTCATATCTACAAATTAAGTATACGAATTGGTACTTTCCCTACCCGATTTAAGGAAGCTAGCGTCGTACTAATATTTAAAGAAAGTAACATGACTGACCCTAACGACTACAAACCTCTTTAGATGCTAAATGTTTAAGAAAAAATCCTTGAAAAATGCATTAACTGCGGACTGATGAAACTTTTTGAAATATCCAAAATTTACTCTGACAGAAAATCTTCCTTTAGGAAAGAGAGAGAGGAACTCACAATATTCTAAGAACAGTCAACGACTCTAATGTAACCAAGCATATAGACGCAAATGACAAAGGCCTAGTTGTATTTTGCCTAGCTGTATTATGTCTCCGCATTTTATTCTATATCACATCTTCTTTTGAAAAAAATTCAACATATAAGTAGAGGTATAGGTGATGGTGTGTTGGATTGGTTTGGTATTTACTTCGAAGAGAGAATGCAGACCATTAAAATTAATTACACGTTATTGACAAAATGTTGCTATCATTCGCTCTTCCACAAAAGTACCTAGGAACCAACACTATTTTTAATTTACATAAATGTCTTGATAAATGTAAACGTAGAAAGTACCATAGATACATTTGCTGATGATTCTGTGCTACTATTAAATAATAAAATGTGACCTAATTTGACTATTGAAACTAATTGAACATTATGTCAAGCCAAAACTTAGCTAATTGACAACATACTAGTACCGAGTACCCAAAAAATTTAACTCGTTCTACTGAAAAGTTCATCATACCTACAAGTCTCGAGCGTCTCGTGTCAAGAAAGTGATGACGAATAGCTGACAAATACTAGGACTACATACGGTTATAGACATTATGCATTTCTTATACCAAGCATTTACAATGTACTCACTTTTGCCCCCCCCCTCCCGATATTAAATATTTAACATGTATCTCATTTAAAATAAAGGTGACCCACTAGCTTGACAAACACTGATAAAATACGAAAAATCTTGACAAACACTGATAAAGTACGAAAAATCTTACACCATCACCATTCCTAGTATAGGATATTGATCGGTATAACGTTTATTTGGTTTATAACTTAAGCTTTTCTTGTACTCCAAAATAGTAGTAGAGTATGCATTTATATATATATATATATATATATATATATAAATATACATATATATATATATATATATATATATATATTTATATATATATATATATATATTAAAACACTCTCACGATTTGGTCTCCCATTACAATCACGAGAATATTTTTATATTTTATATAAAATATTTTTATATAAACTTTTTTAGTAATTGTCTTTACAATGTCAATTATCTGACTGAAGCAGTTGCTACAGATATTCTGAAGTGAAGTAATAAACACAAGAAAACGACAATGAAATTTTAAATATTATTGCTTCTGATTCCCGGCAGTTGTTTTTTCTTGATGCTTCTGCTAGTACTGGCAAACATTCTTGATCGACCTATTATTTACCAAAGTCAAAAGCTAGAGAAGTATAGACATTGCCTTTAAGTTTGTGGAAATTCATTATCATTTAATACTTATTAACAAGTAAATGAAACTCCGTAATGTAGTGCCATATCTATAATTAAAGTAGATGTAATTACTACATCACATAGTTTCATTTACTTGTTAATAAAAAAGTGAATCATGCAGAAACGATAGCGAATATGAAAATAAGAATTTTCTGTACTGTTACTTAAAAGTTTTTGCAGTTTTTTTCAAGTTTATATGAATAACTACCTAGTTAATACTTAGCTAGTGGAACCACGTGGTTGAATCTTGAAGTATTCCTAGATGAGAAATCTGGACTAATGGACTAATGGACTAATAAATTAACAGACAATAAATGGAGGCTGACAATAAAATAAACAAATTTCTTCACTATTAATATATGCGTTTTTAAGTAAGTACGGTGTAAACCACGATTAACATGTATTAAAATTCATGAATCAAGAATCAAAATATGACAATGCAATATATAAAATCATTTGCATGGTGAAGAAGGTCGAGCAATTAACAAATCATTAGGATCAAATTAACAATTACGATATTGAACAAAAATGCTTAAATCTAACTGTATCAGCACTTTAACTATCAACACAGGCGTGATTTAAATCTGTAATATTTTCAATAAATTGTTATATTGAAGCTTTGTACTTACGCCTAATTTTATTGTTTACGTCTTTTGTATTATTCATCGTTTTTTATTATACTTCTAATACTTTGGTTATCAATTTTGAAACACAGATTGTTTAATTAAACTCAATTAGACCATACAGTAACTGTTTTAATCATACTCCTCTATAGAGCCCACAAGATGCTATGAACTCTGCTGAATAGATTAGGTGACGATCGATCTCGAGGAATGTATATCCAGTTACTGAGTATTTGGTGTCAATATAGAGGCACGACCGCGATCCTTCCCAATTGAGAGTGCATAAATAGGCCAAATGGAAAGTGGATGCGAAACCGGACTAGAGAGCAGAATGCTAGGCAGTATATTATCCAGGGTTATAGTGATGTATTATCAATTCACAGAACTTTATTTAATATCGATATTAAATTTTATCGACTAACAGCACAATTATATTTTGGTACTTAATATTTAAATACTCATATACACATGGGAGTCCAATTTTGTTGTAACGCTCTATTATTATTTAACGATATCCCTTCAAGCACATATTTAATAGCTTCTAACTTAAAGAGAAATTACATCTGCATTAAAAAGTTTCCTGCTACCAAAGTTTTCATATTTGTATTATTTCACTTGACTCAAAAGTTAAAAACACAACGTGATAGTATGCTAATCAGCATTTACTGAACCGATTAAAACTAAATAAAATGAGTCGATGAACCTGAGCCGGCTTCACTTTTTACCTCTATTTTATTAATTTTTTTTTTAATTTCTTTATTAAATGTACCCCCTTGATATTAAAAATTAACACTTGAAAGTAATTATGGTAACCAGTTGCTCCAATTGATTCTATTTACCCTAATTGTAATAATTTTCAATTTCATTTGTCTGCTGGGTATTTGAAAAATACCTAGTGGACATTTAAAATTGAAAATTATTGATAACGTGGATAAATCGAATTAATTGGAATACATCATTTATAATCTTATAAATTATATATCTTAACAAATTAAAAGGCTAGATTTTCATTTAAATATAAATTTATAATTGCTTCAGCAAATAAAACTGATAATATTTATCAAAATGGCTAAAGATTTCATTAAAATGTTTTGAACATATGGTATACCAAGAACTTTTCATAAAAATATTTTGAACGTATGGTAGTCCTTGCGTCGGTATAAGAATCATTTCCTCTTTGCAAAACCATAGTCATAAATTAATATATTTTTGAATCCTTTAGATATCTCGAACCAAATCCAAATATAACTATGTATATATATATATATATATATATATATATATATATATATATATATATATATATATATGTATATATGTGTGTGTGTGTGTATAATTTATATTACTAATATGTGGCAAATGCTACAGAGTCCATTTATGTAAACGTGAGTGAATGTAGTAGGAATATATGTACATTGTAATAAAGTAGAATTAAGTTGTTTGAGGCTCGTCCAACACCAATAATTGTAGATGATATTATTTTTACTGGAAATGATGATTTAGTCAAAAAAAACACACACAGACTTTTACAAAGTCAGTGGTACTGACGAAATTAATGATTGAATTAATATTTCATGTAATATAAGTTTTTATGTTTTACTTTGTTATAAATAATAATGTAATTGAAATCTTGAATTTGAGATTATTTTAAATAGAAAAACTGCTATTAAATAACATACTTCTTAATATAAAATCATATATTATATTAAATATTTTTTTGTCATTCCATCAACATTTTGTCATTCCATCATATCTTTAGATTTTGCGTCAAAAGCGTGAACACCAAATCAACATTAGAGGCGATATAGCTTGTTAATTATTGATCCTACAACGAAAAGTGCTCAACAAAAATTGTAAATAAATTTATACTCCATAAAACTGAAACTAATTATTTTTCTCTTAAAAGTAATATTTAAAATCTTGGAAAGGCTCGAAAAATAAAATTGATAGCATAGAACATTTTGACCTATTTCATGTAAATACAAAAAATATTTAAGAACTTATTAATTATATCGATATATTATCATTATTTTTTTCTTTTGATATAAACTTAATTGTTCGTGAACCGTATACAAATTTTGTTAAAAAACGTAAATTATACGAGATGCAATAATTGAATATACACTGTGACATCTATACAGAGTAGGTTATCAAAAGTTGCTATCAGTTTTAAAGCTGGCAAAATATTTTTTGTTTTGATTACAATTCCTGTATCAATTTGGCGTTTGTTTCATTCTTACAGAAATATGATTAGTGTCTAAAAACCACCCAAATTAATAGGTTGCCAATACGTAAAATAGTTATAAAATAATAATATAATACGTAAAATAGTTATAAAGTTATAAAATAAAAATAAAATAGTAAAGTTATTTGATTTCAACTCAATGAACTCTATAATTGACGAATATTATACGTGATGTGAATAGTACACACTTAAAATATTGTGTTGCGCCACCCTTTTCTAAACCATGTAGATAACAGTTATAACAATAATACTTAATTATTCTTCAGAAGAATGTTGCCTGTTCAGAAAATATCATGTTTTCAGAAATGACATAAGTATTTTTAAGGCTGGCTCTTGAACTAATACGAATAGAAAATATCGATATCACAAAATAAAATGCAAAAAGTAAATTTCGAAATGATACAATATTCTGTCAATATTTTATTTAATTTTATATATTATTAATGAAAATCTCTACGTTTATCTCATATATTCTTTCATTCATAGAACAATATGTGTACCAGTGTTAATTTTTCCATGTCGTCAATTTCATCTCGAACCAATCTAATAAAATAAAATATCAACCTGTCGTGTACACTTTTTAGAAATGAATAGAAAGGAATCTTTGTAGAGGATTTAAAGGAAACAAATTCTGAAATGACGTTGCTCCTTTAAAAATGTATACGTTGAATTTATTACACACAAACAATTAAAATATATTTTAATTTAATACAAAACATTCATTAATTGAAAGGAAGAGATATCTTCATTTGACAAGAAGAAATATCTTCATTTTAAAATTATAATTGTAATAATACGTGAAATGAAATACAATTTTATGCGTTTCATTTTATTAAAATTATTGTGTAAGCATTCGTAGTTCAAAAACTTGTCGTATCGAATGCGAAGAAAAGTGAATAATAAAAATGTATGCAACTAATTGCTCTATCACAACGCACGTTTCTATTCTGTAATCAGTATTGTCTAACAGCAACCTTTATTTACACAGAAGGATAGAGAAATGCAAAGGTTCTTTTCCAATGCGGTGAGAAAGTAGCGGGGTCATTTACGGAAGTCACGGTCAGTAGTAAATGATTCAAAATGGCATCTTTGATTACTGTCGATAGCATGAATTATTCCATTTGGTATCACCTTAATTGAGCGGGATTTGTTACTAACTTTGAGCTCCTTTGATGTATGTACAATCGTCAAATCTAAATTAAGAATATTGGATGTGCCATTCAAAATATGAGTTGTATATTAAATAATAATCATCAGTTTAATATGGGATTATGAACGATTATTCTAAGATCATAATGGTTGCCAGATATTACAGTTACAGTCATTTATATATGAACAAAAGGCGAAGTAATTAAATGACGGATATGAAAGAAATATTTACTTGAACATTAGTAACTATCTTTAGTTGCCAATCCTTACTGTATCTTTGACTTTCTTATTCTCTCAATAAAGTAGTGGAAATGATTATATTGATTTACCAGACGACTTTTAAAGTCATAAGTTTTATTCAAAAAAGTTAAATATTAATTGAGACATGTGAACTTACTACCTTAACCGTAGAAATAGTTACATGGCCACGTAAACAGACCTTTCTAAATTGCCAATTTTCGATATTTTACTTTCGATTATATATTTTCTAGTGAAATGTATCATAAAATTATATATATATTTGGCGGATTTTATTGTTGCATGATCTATTTCTTTCATTTAATCATAATGATAAAATATGAAAATTTAGTAATGTGGAAGGCTGCAAAAGATTTTTACGCACTTGCTCTCTTATTAAATTTATAAATCAATATATGCTTTAATTAAAGCCCTATATTAAAAAATAAATGAAAAGACAATAAATATAAAAAAATGATTTAAAATCTTAAATGGTATATTTGAGGACAGGGAAAAAAATTGAATTAAAGAGGGATGGGGATTGGCGATAGGATTATGAAATGAAGAAGTACTTCAAACGACATTTAAATAATTAATAGAGCACGAGTTTCTCATATCATATTCCAAATGATTTCAAAGTTTTACGGCTGGTATATTGAAAGACTTTTATGAAAGTATAATGAACTGTAAGAATGGGTTAGATGCGTCGAACACGGATTTCTATCCATTTAAATTGCATTCTAAATTGAGAAATATTGCATATTTTCGGCAAACAAAAATGTAGAAATGTACACATTTTAAGATTTGGAAAATATACTCTTATATCCCGTAGTCAAAAAAAGACCACAGTAGTGTTTAACTGACTTCAGCTACAGTTTTTGCAGTTAGACGATTTGAAGAATGCTTGGAGTAATGCATTCGACTAATTAAGATTTAGATTTGATCAGAGAATTCAAGGCTTTAATAGTTGACGTATATCAATTGGTGTGTCATTCAACGTTAGATGCAGCAACTTATACCGGCGCCGGTATAAATTTTACTTGTTCGGTAGGGAAGTAATTAATTTAGATTTTTCCACCATTACGCTACGGCATTTAGTATATTATTTGTCGTGAATTTATATTCCTAAATTGCATATTTAAAGTTTTGTGTCTTTTTATTGCCACAGTTTATTTCATATGATCATCAAAATAAATGATGAACCAACAAAATCATTGTTGGGGGCGATGGAATCGGACTCTTGCTACGACTACAAAAACAATACTGAAGTGGAAAATACCTTTAAGTGCAGGAAGGAAAAATGAGATTAAACAAGAAACTGAGTCCTCAAGCGATTCTGAAACGGCATTGGAAACTTCCTCTAACTATTATATCGGCAAAAACAAAATAACAAAATAGAACAAGCCGCATTCGTAATTATATGTTAGCTGATGTATGAGAAATATAGTTACCCAAATTCTTGGTGTGAAGGACGAAGCGAGACAAACTAAACCGGGTGAATTTTTGGAGATCATTTTGAATAATCTCATAAAGCCCTAAACAACAAGTTTGGTTTCGAACCCAAATTTGCCCAAAATTCTGAAGGAAAGATTTCACAAATATGTAAATTAGATAATCCAGAGTATGCATCATATGATCTTCGTAATAAAGTTGGTTAATGTCCATATTTTTCATCCAAAAAGAACGTAAAGCACGGTGCAGCTGCATACCTTGCTATCCTAATTGCTATCGAAACATATACATGCAAAAATAGTTCTCAAAATATTATTGATAATATTGTTATCTTTAAAAGTTTAGAGTTTTGTTCTTTTGTTTTATTTTATGAGAAAAGTTATTTCATTTGAATTTTGATAGGACCAAAGAAAAAAATAGTATTTCAAGAGGCTACTACAGTTAATACTGTAATTAATAATTAATTTTCATTTATGTTGGTTTTCTTTTATTTTATTTACAAAAATATGTTCTCTTGTATAGTAATATCAAGTTAGTTAAACATTTTTTACATTGACTATTAAATAATCGCATAAGTACTTTCGGTGTGACAAACCATGCGTGTTTCAAAATGAAGCTCAGGTAAGGTTGGTATTTGTAAAGTATCTGCATACAGATGAAAAATATTATGTTATTATCAATAAACCTCATAAATGCATATTGAAAAAAGGGTGGAACAAGAACGTTTCCCTAAGATACACCAGCTGATTAGTTCGACCACTCAGAATACATATCTGAAAATTTCACAAATTGTTTACGAACATGTAGACATGACCTACTTCATTGTAATTAATGTCGAGAATTATTCAAATGCTTTAAATACGTTAGAAGAATAACAAATCCGCAGTTAATTTGAATAACTAGGGCAGATAGTATTGATATAATTATAAAATTTTACTAAAATAAGTCGAGTGTTTTTATAGACTAAACGTATGTTAGCATTGCGTATGTTAGTAGTAGTTATTTAAGTAAAGCATTTGAAGTACAGTGACCAGCTTTGAAAATTGGATATAGATACATATATATATATATCCAATTTTCAAAACTAAGCGTCATTATATCAAAAGATCTGAGAATGCATTATGCTTTTGATACAAGTGGTAGACTTTAAATATTTCCAAAGTCTAGGTTACGCCCTAAAACTTTGCGGGTAACAATATTTTTTGATTAGGGAATGCATGCGCTTTCTTTCATTCAAAAGCTAAAGCAAAGATTTTCAAATATGTGTTAAATATTTTAAAAACATTCGGAGCCGCAATACATAAGATAGGCTTGAAATCTCCACCACTTAACTTATTGTATCCCATAAAATTATATTTTATCGCAAAACCGTTGGTTTTGAACCTCACAACCAATTTCAAGTCTTATTAAATGTTAATTTGTAATTAGAAGGATATCATATAAGATTTCCGAATTTAATAGCTGGACGAAATAAAGCAAAAAAGAGTTCAAACTATTAATGTCAAGCTACCAATAAGAATCAGTGCAGGAATCAACAACTGCTAAATTGCTGAGAGATATATTTATAGAAAAGCAATGGCATGTGGACGTAGATTTTTTCTCTTATTAATAATTCCACACATTTGTGTAAATTAGGACTTTAAATGTCTGGCAGTTCATTGAAGAGTTTATTAAAAGTTTTATTATGAAATGTCCCCCAGGTTATTGAACAACTGTTAGTACCACTAAAACTTTTAATTTAACTTCCATCAACAATTTGAAGAGGTATTGTCAGCTACGGAGGTCTATGATTATTCCGACCTGCACATGGCCGGTTTGTATTCTACGGACATCTGTGTTTCGTTTCTATTTTTCATTGATGTCTACCATTTATTATAATTTTTAATACGTTATTTACAATCAATGTTAGTAGCGTTATAAAATTATCGAAATATTTTCTTATTTGTTTTTACATTTAATTAACTATGTATCCACGTTTTACATAGGCAAATCGTCTCAGTTTTTGCTCTTTTTTATTGCTTTTTTGGAAGGCAATTATTGCTTTTTTGGGAGGCAATTATACACTAACTTAATCAGAGGGTTTTTAGTTTTATTTCGCAAAAAAAATGTCAGTAGATATTGCCCTTAGATATTAGTGAATAACTTATGATTTAAATTTAAGTCCAAAAAATATGTTAGCGTAAAATTAAATGAATGATTGTACGTCGCGTAACTCTGATCTCAGCTAGTAAAGAACACAGCCATATTTAGTTATGTTTTTAGATATTGCAAAATATTATTATTACAATACCAACGAATTTGATAATGGTCTGCTTGTATAATCAATACTCACCGAACGATGTTCACGATATGTCGTATTAACAAAATATTAGACGCAAAAAGCGTCGACAATGGGTTTGCTAAACTAAAGTATAAAAAGTTTTATTTAATTCCCTGGAATCACTAATTACCACCTATAAACATGATAAAAGTACTATCTATTATATTAAGAAATCCACGTGGCTCCCACATAACGCGCCATTGACGCATTTCCACCGCGCTGAAATTTCCATGTTCCACGTTTATCTGTCGTTCTCCGGACGTTACTTGTTTGCCGACAAATGCTCCGCACTCTAATGAATGACTGTTTCCTAAATCCTAATAACGGTACGACATAGTTACAAACTGCGAGCGGTTTGTTTACGTAGTCCATGAAAAAATAAAGTGAGTTGAGTTAATACAAAAATATCCAACATATATTGTAGTGCACACATGTATAGACATTGATGTCATGTACAATTAAAGGTCATTCCATACGCATGTATATTTAAATATGTGTATTGGATATTTAACTAGGTACATCATTTATACTTTTAAACTTTTTTCTGATACAAAGGTTTTATCATCATCTGTATATGTTACCAGCATCTGTATATATTACACCTTTTAAGTATGTACTTCGTTTATATTTTCCATTGTAGTTCACTTACGAACTACATTATTTGGGGTTATATTTTTGTTCTTTTTTATATGAGTTTAATATATCTCTTGAGTATAAAGTTATTTTGTTAAAGAATTTTGTATTTCAAGCGTTATATTGGATAGGAGAAAAGTATCACGGTATTTTCCTTATCTTAAATTAGTCTCTCGTTTTCCACCCCTCCAGGAGTATGTAGATCAATATCTTTTGCTCTATTAATTTAGAAAGAGCTGAAAATTAACTCAGATATCACCGTAATGTCTTAAGTTGATGTTAATTCTTAAATTCGTTGAATTTATTTTCACTTCTCTGTTATGCGTGTTAAGAATATATTCGTTTATTTGAAATCCTACAACTATGTACATGTAACTCCGTAAATCAAAATAATCGAGCGAAATTGTTTATGGTCTTCTTATTAGCAAAATATCTCTTTTCCCTTATCTGTATAAAATTACTCAATGCATTGTTATCTAGTTCTCATGATATTTTAATTAATCGTTTAATCGTTTAGCGTTGTAGAAAAACTCACATAAGTAAAATAAGTATTTATTGAAGAAATGATGATGATAAACTTTCAAAGAACCACCAGATCTACTGAAATCTCTGAAATAAATAATGCAATACATGCATAAAATGAATTATTCATTTAATAATGACAATATGATGTAAAAATGTGTTATTATTGGCGTAAAAAAACCCAAAATAAATATCATGCGTAGCCTGGCATATGGATACTATAGGCACACAATGCCTGACTTTAACGGATATCATTGTAAAAACCTTCCTTTACATTATACAAAATGAAGCAATTGCTATCTTATAGAAAAAAATCCATGCAACAGAATCAAAATTGCTTTAGGTGTTGCAAACGAGACCTTATTATATTAAAGTTACATGACGCCGAACAATAATGTTGATGTGTATAACAGGCCGCCTATTTGTAGTAACATAAAAAAAATATCATATTTTTATAACTCTAAAACAAGACTTACATAGATATCTATAAACTTTCTACATTTGCTCTACAAACTTTCCACCTTTGCTTGGAACTTCATAAGTACATAGCTTACTTATGAAGTTTCGTAAAAAACTTAAACTTATCCTAACTCTGTGTCAAATTTTGGCACAGAGTTAGGATAAGTCTAAGATAGCGTACTCGTTGGTTGTTGGAAGAGACTTGTTGGTTTTGATGATTTTTAGTCAGTAAGTATATAAGCTACAAAATTGACGATTTTTGACGTCAAATATCACGAAAACTCCTAAAGATAATATTTTAATATTTAGGATACGTTATAATGAGGTAATAGTTAAACTTCACTATTTTCTGGAGCTGAGTTATGGGGGAGTCAAAATAGTTGCAAAGTACTTCAAATTATGTGTGCAGTATTTATACAAATAAAAAGATTATACAAAAATCAAATAAATGGTCTGACTCTTATTGTTTAAAGACAACTGATAATACAAAATATTGGAATAGAGACTGTGGGAAGTAGGAGTTCTTCAGGTAAATATTGAAAACGCATGAAGAAAATGAGCTTTAGGGCCAAAATCTATTTGAACAAATGTGACATGTTCATTATCCAGGATTACAAGAATACATCAAGTTTTGACTATGTGTGCTATTTTTATTAGACATTCGACTAAAAACAATTAAAAATTCAGGTTTTGATAGCACTATTATAAGAAAAATAAAGCTTAAAACCTTTTCATACGCAATATTTGAAATATTCAAGAAACTAAAAATAATAAAATAGAAATAGAACTTAAATAAAAACATATTACTGAAACAAATTTGATATTAAAAAAAAATTCGAAAACTTTAGAAAATATTATGATACCACGACAAAAACTTTTATGTGAAAAAGAAATTATATTACGTTATTTACTGGAAAAAAATTAGGTCGAAAAGCCATCAAGTTCTATCCTAACGTTAATTTATATTCTAGTTACATGGTGCATTTATTTTCTAGGATTGCGTACCTCAAAAGGAAAAAAAGACCCTCATAGGATCGCTTCTTTTTCCGTCTGTCTGTATGTCAAGACCATTTTTCTTGGGAATGCGTCGAAGTATCAAGTTAAAATTAATGTAAAATACTTAGGTATACGATCCCTTAGACCTGTAAAAAATTCTAAGTCAGGCTTCATTCATTAATAAAAGAAGATTTAAAAATGCAATCAATTGTGCCGTATATTTTGACACTCGCAAATAAATAAATCTGCGTTTAGTTACTTTCTATTGAACTAGAATCATGAAATTTAGCAAGAAGTAAAGTGTCATAACAAATTAAGGGAAAAATTCCAAAAATCGTTAATTTTTGGTATATAACATAATTTTTTTTAAATATGCCAGTGAAAGATATAGCATGTTATATATTTCGGTGTCAAAATTAAAATTTCGTAAATAGTTTAATTGGAATATTTTGTACCATTAATTTTTTACGAAATGCCTAAATGTGTACAGAACCCTCGTAACGCGAGTTCTATTCCTGCTTGATAGGTTCTATTTATTTAATTCTAAATCAGCATCTTGTTGACAGTTGGTACGATAAGAATATGCTTTATGTATTATATATCGCATACTGAAATATATGTATATATATATATATATATATATATATATATATGTATGTCTATGTATATACATATGTATGTCTATGTATATACATATGTATTCAACCAGCTTTTCCTGAGCATGATTATTTTTCTGTACAATAATTCAATTCCCTGTATTTACGTTAACCAAATAGAAACATAATATAGTTGCTTTTAATAGTATCGCGGAAAAGCGCAGATACATGCCTTAAAATATCAGGGTATCAGGCCAGATGTGTGACGGTCAATCATGAGATACTGGGGGGATCACGTAATTGCTCCGGACTTTATCAATAATTAAAAATAATGAGAATGTCAGCCCTCGTCACGTCTACCTCACTCGTACTGAGCTCTATAGTCTTTATGTGAAATGTCATGAAATATGTCCGGGGCGTAAAGTAAGGACATTATACAATATATTCTCATTGTTATTTTTTGTGGTGTTTTTGCAGTCTTTTTCTCAATGTTTACGTGAATATTAGATAATTTTTTGCACTATTAACAAGAGGTCTTTGGGCGTTTGTCAATTCATTTATTTGAATACATTATCCCACAAATACTGCAAAATAGTTTTAACGAAGTCTTCTTTAATATTCACCTTTGCGTTAATTATAATATATACGATACACATAATTTTATGAAGAAGCAAAATCACGTCACTGTAGGCTATTAAGGTGTGAAAAAAATTGAGTACAATATTAAAAGAAATAAATCTTTTAATATCACATGCAATTAAAAATCACACGAAGAACGCATCGTATAATTTATTAATATCATTATCATCAGTAGACTGTCTCACTGTTATACGAAGACCTCCCAAATACGTATTGGAAGTAATACCCGTAATCGCCTCATTGGACATGCGGGTTGGCCATCGTAGTGACTGATTTCTAATACACTGCCATCCGTTACTAGCGTCTAACATGTTAGCTACGGGATTACAAATATCTCTACAGCTCTACCGAGGTTAGGTGCATTCGGATGACATCAAATTTCGCTTCAAATCCAGATTTTAGATCCGCCGTGGTCAAAGGTGGACCGCAAAGTAATTGTTTTAATGCATGATTTATAATGATGCATTATGTGATTTTTTTATGCACAAATACATTCATAAGCAGTGAATACTCAGAGCAGTAAAAAAACTATAATCTTTTAAAAACACGACAGCATACTGTTTACATTTCATTAATTTATATGTAACGTTATTTACCTTCAGTAAATTCATTAAGTTTCAGCCAAGTCAATTTTACGTATTTTGGCGATGTTACGTAGTTTTTTACTCTATGTATTTTAACATAAAAACAAAAAAAAGGAAGTCATATTTTACTTTTGTGAACTAGTTTATGTTATCTACTACTTATGTGATTGATACTCAATACAAAATTTAGTTATAATTAACTGAACTCCTATTAACTATGCAAATAAAACATTCTTATATTAGAGTGATCTTCACAACAATGCAAACAACTTCTTGGAGATATTTTATCCCTTATCATAAATATGCGTACACAATATTTTCAAATTTTACATCTCCCGGAACAAGAAAAAACAATTTACAAAATGCAATGCTAATAGTATTTTTGCAAGTAACGAAAATAAAATACTTCTAAAGTGGCTTTTGAGCTTCTTTCGTGGTTTAATCCTGAAAATATTTATAAAGTAACGAGACACCTACAGTAAACAAACGCGGGATGTAGACTTTAATGTCATCCAAGGCATTCGAAAACGGCAATGTTTAAACAGCTTAAATTCACTGATAATTTGAAATATTTTTGTTACAAATTAATTGAAACGTTTCCAATAGTAATAAAATGTTTATATTATAAAGTTATAATAATTGCATTATAATAGTATATTATAATAATGGGAACAGTGAATTAACTATAAAATATTACATGCATATTCCCTAATAACAAAGTAGATTTCACGTGCAAGCGTGTGAGTGTGCAACTTTCTTATCGTCATAGATTCCAAATTCAGTGTGAAATATGAAATTAATATTTTATCTTGAAAGTTTTTTCCATTTCTATTTATATAATGTATGCAATTAAATTACATAATGTTTAATTAATAACGTTTATTCGTCTAAAATGTTACATTTTCTTTAAGTGTTGAGAAAAATAAAACAATGGCTGCATTAAAAGTAGTCATGTATAATATCTTTTTTGGTTCTATTTTCAAAGACACGAAAGTTAAATTTTAAATATTATTTACTTTTTATATTCATTATAAATCAGTATTCGTTACTTACTTCTAAGTTGTACCTCCTTCTCCAAACATCATTTTCCTTTATGCCCACCAGAATTGATCTTAAAACTTTTAGTTCAAACATATCCAAATGAACCTCATCTGATTTTGTCAATGTCCATGTTTCAGAGTCATGGATCAAAACTGGTCTAATGAGAGTTTCGTATAATAAGAATTTTGTTTACCTGTAAATACATTATGACCTTAGGTTTTTCAGTCCATAGAAATCTTTATTAGCAAGCAGCAACAATTTTGTCTTAATTTCTGACAATATTTCATTTTGACAATTAATTTCAAATTCCGAGTATTTCAGACTCAGTACTGAATATAATTGTGTGTAACTAAATTAATATTGGTAGAAATTTGGCGAGAATTGTTTAAGAAAAACATGTATTTTGTTTCCTCCTCGTTTATATTTAGATTCACAGCCCTTGCAGTTACGTCAAATGGTTGAGAAGCCTCTTTCAAAGGCGCAAGAAATCTTGCAATTACAATAACGGCATCAGCCTAAGCAAGAATTTGAACGTATTTTTAATAGATGTGATCTTTTATGTCAATACCTGAGTATGGAAAAATATGAAAAAAACTTTCAAGACGAAATATTAATTTCAGATTTCACGCTTATATATGAATGTTATATATCCACATTGAATTTGGATCATTGAGAATTTCAGAAACAGAAAGTAATTTGTAAAAATATATTTTAATTGAAGAAAATTTTAGTCAAATTATAGGTATTAATTACTATGAAAACATTGTCAATGAATGTCATAATATTTTCAAAACACTTCTATTAAAGTGGTGAAAGATTTATAACCAAAACGTAAACATATTATCTTCTTTTGTCTTAAATATATTATTTTTTTATTTCAGGTGTTCTTTAAAGGACTCCAATAATAACATTTTGTCCCTTTGTGCGTCATTCGTTGCAGCAAAGAATTTCACAATTATAAAAAAAATTAAAAGAATAAAATTTACGAAAATGACTCGCCGCTACTCATATTGAAAAAAACCATACTTGAAATAAGGTAACCCTTATAAGATCACTTACATATCTGTCATTCGGTCTGTCAATTGTAGCTGTTTTTCTTACAAACCACTTTTGACGTTTAAACTTGAAAGGCCTAGATGTTTACGAACATTAATATATGCTTAATTAATGTTCAAAAATATTTAGATTGTTAAACGGAAATGCAATGAAGTATCCGATTTTTTTTAAATTTTACATTATGTGGAACAGGCTAATCATTAAAATCTAAAAATTATATTTTTCACCATTTTAAATAACATATCTTTGGAACTATTAAACCTAAAATTATGGTAATAAAAAATTCCAAATACCTTAATGACAAAACTAAGCTTATGATTAAAAATTTCATAATTTTGAGAAATTTACAATAACTTTTCTGTGTAAAAGACGTTTGAGGCAATACAGCTGTTTAATATAAATACATATATTATTGATATAAATTAATATTTGACTATTTCTTCCATCGATTTAAAAGAAAATACCTTCGGTTTGTAATAAGTTATGACTAAAGAAATTAATGCTTATGAATAGAAATATTTTACTTATATTCATGTCTTTATTTTTATGGTAAAACTTTATATATTGTATAGTCAATAATTTCGTACATTTATTAAAAGAATACTCAACTAAGCTTTTCCATGAAAATAATTAAATTTTCATGAAAAGCTTACATAAGATATTTAAGGTTTATGATAGCGTCGTAATTAGATTCAGCTTAGTGTTCAAGGAACTCAGACGTGATTTAATTGAAATAATGGCTATTCAAACAGGTCGGTTATTTCTCAGTGGCCTAAATTCATAACGTATTACAATAAATGCGGGTTATACATTTCATCCATATATGAAGTCAAAGGTTTGTGCTCTCATTTATTCTTTTCGTTAAGCGAATTCGATTCATTTGTTTTGGGTCTTTATGCTAAATTTATATACTCGGTCTCCGTCTTGTCAATATTTCCAATAAAAATTAATTGGTAATTATATAATTTTCACAATGAAACAATTTCAAACTACTAATAGGTATTATATTTTGTAAGATTCCCTGAAAACTTAATATCAGTAAAAAATAATATTATGGATTAATGAATATATAATATGAAATGCTTATAATGTCAATTTATGGGTTCATCCTTACACAAATAAACTTACGACGAAGTTTACTTTTGTCGTTCGAAAGCCGTACGTATGAGTTGCACCTAAAGTGGAAGGAGTTTTAACTCTTATATAAGTAAACGTAGTATTTTCACTACTTGTCAATAGAAAAATTTGGTTTTTATTTCGGTATGCTATAATCGTGCTAGCTATCCAAAATGACGGGAATTCAACTAGACTTTAATTCTCCTCAATTTTTTTGGTCGCTGTGGATCTTTAATTACCGAAGAGTTAAAAAATCCTTTCAATCTTTTTAACAAACGCTTCACTGTGTCAAAAAAAGAGTACATCTTTACTCATCGTTGTGCATATATTGGAGTTGCTTAGCTTATGTTTTACCCACAATTAAATGAAATTACGTGATGTATAGTATTATTTCTACTTTTTTTAAGTTCTTTACCACCTTCGTTCGTTTCGTTGTATTACATCTTGAGATTTATACAAAAACAAGGGTATCTGAAAGTTAGAACAAGGTTATCCACTAATTCTACATATCTCCCGTTTGATTTATTCATATATTTATTTTTCTTCTTTTCTTTTTTTTATTTTTATTTTTTATATTTTATTTTTTTATGTACTTATATTTATATGAGTATTTGTGCTGAAACAATTTAAAGAGTACTGTAGTATCAAAGCTGTCTAATTATATTATGTCTAGAAGATATTAAGTACGGGTGATGATATTATAATTAGTTGTTCATTTAATATATTAACCTTGTTGTCTTTTTTATGTCTGTTTATTTCTAATGTTTCTTGGAAACCAGACCACTTTTCGGTAAATTTTCATATTTTGTTTATTTTTTATTTGCCAAAACTTATTTGCTAATTTAACAGAAGACGGAGCACTCACTTTTTATCTATTCTGCCTGCAAAATGCGGGGAGTTGCTGAATACTCATTGCGGATGCCTCTAAGTTTTAAAATGAATTCTGTGAATCCAAAAAATGATATATATATATATATATATATATATATGATCAGAATAAGCAGAAACGTATTAAATTTGTTTCTATGCGATTCTTATATCTATTTTAATTTGATCTACTTTTCATGTCGCCTTTCATTTGTTGCTTCCTGACCATGAAGCATTAAAAATTATATAAACCATCAATGAATGGAACAAAATATTTTGTTCGTAAAGCACACATAAGTTTTGTCAGAATATTTATCTATTACATATACATATCGCCTTTGATGCCTCTAATACTCCAATTAAAAATAACGTACTGTCTGTCTTTGGAATAATTCTCACTGACTCTGTCTCATCATGTTTTTAAAATTCATTATTTGTCTCTCCTCTTCTGTCTACCTTTATTCCGTTCCCCTCGTGCCTTTTCCCTTTCATTTCACTACACTCTTATATTTGATGTAGAAGTTTTATCTAAATAAATACGTAAAAAGCGCCTCCAGTTCCTTAATACTCATTTTGTTTTTTACTCAATAAAATAAGAAAAAAATTTATATAGCTATTGTAGATTCACGGTTCATACATTCTAGATTGTTAATAAAAAATACATAACATTTTTCGTAAAATCAATTTATATTTATAGAAAAATTTACATGACAGAAACATAATATAAGAATATTCAAAGGAAAAAACAAAAAGATCAAGAAAAATTTATGCTAGATGGGATTACCATAAGTGAAAACCTAGATGAGACTAAGTGAGTTTGAATAGAATAAGTCCTGTATATAATTTGATAGCAGTATAAATTTATGGAATCATACAGCCATAAAACTATAAATTAATTAACTTTAAAGGAATATAAGTTAAAAACATAAGTATCAAATTCAAATTTGATATTAAACCACAATATCTTTTTAGCTATACCATTTGGTATAGCTAAAAATATATTGTGATTTAATATTAAATTTGATTAAATAATTACGGAAGTAAGAGTAGCTTAAGTAGTATTTTACGCCTAATTGGAATGCTTGAAGTTTTATGACAATTTAAAGTGTTCGTTGAATACAATTTTTGCAAAATTATATGCGTGTTTTAATATTTATAGTTCGATTTAAATTAATTATTACATATAAGATGAATATGAAGCACTTGATGTATGCTTACGTTGTTCAAGTAATTATGACATCGAAATGGGTTGAAAAGTTACTTACGAAATAAAACAAATTTGGAGTTAACAACATGTTGTTCAATTTTCCTTTGTTTGTGTTAATATTATACAGATGTGAATGAATCTATAATTAATTCCGACGATCTATCGATAAGGAAGGTCTATCAATACACGACCTATTATCTTTTTACCTTTTCCAGTACTTGTTATTTAGAATTTTTGTCTTAAATGTTTTTAATTTTAATTCGTTGAGGCTAATGAGACTGTTTTAAAAATTTATGTAATTTAAAAAAAATTAAATAAATTGAATTAAAAACAAAAAAATTAAAAAATTTAGATAAATGGGATTTAACATTAGATAAAAATCCCTTCACTAACTTTTTCAAAGACACAATATCTGGAAATTGTACCGGTAACATTTTGTGAAAAGGCAGACTTGCCAGTCAAAGTTTTATTACATTCCTCAACATGGAAGTTTTCTTTGCAAGCCATATAATCACATATCATACAAACATTTACTAGATTTCAGTTTCAGTGTGAAAGGAAATCAAGTTAAATCGATGCCTCAATCAACTCGAACCTTTTATCTCAAAGCCCTGCATTTTCCCAAATCAATTGTGATTTGATGAAAGCACATTGAGCGAGTGGGAGTCGGATGACGGCAACAAACGGCACTCAAGCAACACGGCATCGGCGGGGATCATTACTGACACTATTACTTACTAGCTCCGAGTGATTATCCCTTCTACATCAGGGACTAATTTCCTTTCCATTGTCTACGAAACTTTAAGACAAACACAAAGTACTTGAACACCGCACTGTTAAATCTATATATTATTTTATCCATATTGTGTTTAAGCTGATTTTATAATATACGCCATGTTTATATATAGGTTAATAAATTAAATGTTATTTCGAAATGTCAGTTTGTACTTTGGTCAAGTTTATTCGCGGTAAAGTTATTCCAGTTAGAGACAAAAATAGTATTAACTATATACCACATTCTTTATTTATTTATTTAAAAATATCACGTATAAAAAATAAGCACATATGTAAATAATTTTGTAAGCACATGTACGGTCACAATAGTATTTCCAGTCATATAATGGAATCTTTAAAATGTCCGATAAAAATATAAATCTTACAATTCTTAGTTTTTTGAACAAATCAGAATTAATTGAAGGAGTCAATGATTCAAAAGCGTCTTGTAAATACATTAATGGTATTCAATGGATTATGTTTCGATTTATTTTTATAATTACAAGTTAAAAATTGTGATAACTCACTGCTCTACTAATACTATCTCTAAATATTTTGTTTAAATAGTCAATATGCAATTGTCAATGCAAATACACAAAATAAAAACATGTAAAGGCAATAAATAATTAGATAGATAAAATCTTACTTGCCGTAATTTAATAAAACTTAAAAAAATTATTCTTGAAATTAACTATCGAAGCCAAATATTACAAAATTACAAGTACTTACTGGGAACTTTTGAGGTACAATATCGTTTCCTAATATAAATGAATTTTCAAAATCTTGAGAATCGATTCCAAGTCGACACTTCTCTCCTCTCTCAAGTACAAATTCAAACATACACATATGCACAGAGATGAGTGCTATACTTTACTTCCCACCGGCTCCGAAAACCTCTGTCAATAATTGCAAATTTATTTATGTGTAGAAACGAAATTGTACTAAAAGTTTTCCAACTAAGTACTTATATTTTCCTTATTTTATACTGTTCTGTCCGCTTCTTACTCCAGGGTTATTTGAAGTCAGTAATTTTTTTATAAAAAGGTTTTTTTCTACGATGTGCTATGTTACCCAGAATGTCACGAACCCATGATGAATTAAGTATCAATAATATATAATTTATAGAAATCCGAACAGACATTTGAGGTATTTAATGAACCTAAATAAATTTATACATATACACACAAATTTACATAAATACACGCGATTCTACTGTGCGGTGAAACCAAAAGAGTTATATTATTTATAACACGGCCATATAAATAATATATCCTCCGTGCTTCAAACCTGCGGTAATATTATTTTTATGTCAGTATATATAGTATCAGTATACATCTGTCTACCAATATCCATGTTGCTATATATTTGTTAATATGCATTTGGTTATACCTGTACTTACTAATATCTTTCTTGCTATATGCTCTTGTGAATACCTGTGTATACATACCTATTATCATTTTGTTACTTCCAATTATTATTTTTTCTACCCCATCATTTTCTTATTTATGTCAAGATAAACAAAACAGGTCCTAGTTCTGAGTTTACTTTGAATCAGTGAAAAGTTCACAACCTCCCGACTCCATACTCAGACTTTATTATAGGGCAGATTTATTGTCGCCCTTAGTCGCATAACATTTTTAGAAACTATATCATTACATTATTATTCAATCCGTACCATTCAAACTCGATCACGGCACCTGTGCTGTGCACTGTTGAAGAATTCTATGGCGTTCCTTCAATTACCATGATCCACTTCTATTTTTTTAAATTATACGGGGGCCATTCAAACAAAATGAAATATTCAAAATAACAAGACAGGTACTGGAGAATTTTGCTGAAGAATAGGAATTCAAAATCCAATGACAGAGTCCCTGCTTGAGAATCAAAGTACTAATTTAGAAACAAGAAGTCTGCAAGTCTCACAATTTAAACAGTCAATACCTACGCAACGTGAGGGCGGATGAGTTGAAGTTTAGTGGCAAAGTCTTTGTTGGAGATCTACAAAACAAAAAGAGCACGCTTAAAAACGACAGTCGCAAGTGTTGGGGTGGTAGTATTCATATGGTACCAGGACAGACGAGTTAGAACCTCGAGCTTAAAGACATAGTATCTGATCGAAACCCAAAATAGTTATTTGAAAATAGTAGTTTTATTAATGTCACCGTTTAAGCAGACACCACCCCTGCATGATGAAAAGTGAGGAACGGTAATACGTAGTTTAATGACGCAGTTTCTACTTAAAGTCCACAATATTAATTTGAAAGCAGCAGACCCTTAATTCAGGTTTAGATAGGTAGTACCCCCGCAACATCAAGACTGAAAAGCTCAAACTCGGAGTCTCTACTTGCAACCACAACACTAATACAAAAATGGCATATATTTAAATCTCGCGTTTTCAACGCTCAGTATACATACAGCAACAGGGTGGAGAAGTGAGAACCCGGAGTTCAGTTGGACCTAAAATATTACTGAATTTGGGACAAAGGGTCTTGTATCACGTTAGTAACGCACTTTCAAAGAATTGCCAAAATTCATTGGAATAAAGGACGTGTCGTATATTTCTTACATAGTATTTTATGCCATGCACAATGTTTTAAATAATATTATAAATTTTAATGTTTTAAATCTATAAATTTGTGTCCAAAAAACACTTCAGAAAAGCTTATGGTTTTCGGATTGACTAAATTTCATGTCCTTTGTTTTCGTACATAGAAAACATCTATTGTTTTTTGTTGAAGTTAATAAAGCAGTTTCATTGATCTGGAATATAAAAATGTCACGCTGATAAAATGAAAACAGCTCGACATTATTGTTCTGTATACGTCATTTGACAGCTTCGATTATTTAGATTAAATTTTTGATTGTGGTTGTACCATTACTTTGATAAGACATTGTTCTGGTTATTTTGTTATTGTTCTTGATTTAGTTTGTACAATAAATTAATAACTTATTAATATGAAAAGCTATTAGGTCAAAAAATGTAATAAATAATATCTAAATATTTTTATTGTAAACTTTACACATTTCACTTTGATACGGGTGGTCATCTGACTTCCTTTTTTCCATAAATATATTTAATTTAGATTTAAATCTGAGCTGCTAATGTATACAATTTTCAACTTACTGATAAAACTGATCCTTTTAATTACCATGTGGTTCAAGTTCTAATAAAGATTTAAACGTTTTTTGTCGCCATCACTAATATACTGGATATATTTTACATTATTTAACTCATTAAACTATGTTATGACATTATGTTGTCATTTATATGCATTTGAATGCTATTTAATGAATGCTATTTATATGCAGTATTGTAACCATAAAATACATCACAAATCTCCTGGCAGTCTCATATCTCACCTGGTTTTTTCATGTCAATTTTTCTTTTATTTTTGGAATATTTCATCGCCGTTTTACTTTCTAAATTATTGTTACATTTTACAGCTGACTCTCTATTTTTTATACGATATGGTAATTATGAAAAAATATATATAGCGTCGAATAACAGAAAATTACTGAAGACAATTTAAACATCACCTTAAAATCTTTGGAAATGACATCCCGTTTTCAACGATATTCAGCGTAGTGTTACCTTCTTTAAATTCATTATTTTATTAAAAAAATCCCATGTCTAACTGCCAGTTTTATACAAAGCGTTGATTATATGTGAATACCAAAAATACAACTGATTTAAAAAATAATTAAAATAGAATAAGCACATAAATTCTAACTAAATAAAAGCTAATTAATGTTCAGTGTCAACTATCAAGCAACTCCATAATCATGTCCAAAAAGCGTTTAATAAAACAGAAAAATATTTCCTGACAAGGGTCTGGAAGAGGACCCTAATCTTATCTACAATGTCAATCAACGTGAAGTTTGCGAGAAACAGATAAATGCTACAGGATATTCGTCCGCATTCGAAACAAGTGAACTAAACTCTAACTTAGTCTTCTCAGGAAACAGTCAATATCATAAATCGTTAACAAACTAAAGACAAAAGAGTTTTCATTACGATTATTAAATTATTTAAACAATGCTTAATTAAAAGTAATTAACGTCGCAGTTGAAGGAAATCACATCGGCTATGAAACATGAATGAAAGAAATAAAGGTTGTAATCATACACTTTCTGACACAAAAATAAACAAAATTATTTTAATTTAAATTTTTTAATCAGATTATTTCATTAGTTTCCACGATAATACAGGCTAGATAATTGAACAGCCACGATATATTCGGGTATATAAAAGTAAGAAATAACTATTTTCATAAGTTTACTATCAAGAAAAAAATATAGTATGAGAGTGTCATTGTATGAAAATGCATTCTATAAACTGTGAACTGTTATAAATTTATTTATTTTGTACCTATTACTTACTTGCTACTTTTAGATGTGTAAATAATTAGTTATCACTTTCTAGAAACTAATTTTCGTTTCCATTTCAGTTGATTAATTTGATTTTAAACACAGCAAAATTGACAAAATATTTAATTGTCATATTAAAAGTAGCAGTAAAAAATAAAGGGGTAAAATTAATGTGAAAAAATACTAACTTTTAATCTATTAATACTTGGAACTCTGTAAATAATATTAGCATTGGTGAACCACGTGAGATCATCCTAAAAAAATTTGCTCTCTTTTCACGTAGAGCCTTTTAATTTGTATCGACTACCACTACTATTAAAACTTGACTGCTGATCTTTTAAGTGCGCATAATCAAGGTGGAATAAAATTCTTTTCAACTTTCATTTAATTATACTATTGTAATTCAGCTGCATTTATCAAAATTTACAGTTCTTGGTTTTCATAACGCTTTAAATTCTATGGACTACGATGTTTAAATTGAATAAATAATATAAGATCCATTCAAGGTACAACCATACAATGGTACAACTGTAATACTAATTACAATATCGATCGGTATTCTAGATAAAATTTTGAGGAAAGATTTTCAGACCCAAAATGTTTCAGCATTTCAAAGGTGCTTTTCCCTCTAACGCTTGTAGTCCGAATGTTAAAGTAATTCTTCCAATTACACTTTGTATACTTACGACCTCAAACTTCTCGTACTTTTTTTATTTTGAAATTTTATTCAGCACTCATGTACTATATTACCTTTAGCTTAATATATATATATATATATATATATATATATATATATATATATATATATATATATATATATATGTCATTAAGAATAAAAGAAAGTAGTAGGGAAACACCACATTGATGTACGCAAACAATGAAACTAGCCCACCTAGAAAAATTTTCTAAATTTTCAATGCCTGTTTACAACTACAAAGATAAGAGTTGAACCAATCGACACGTGTTTGTGTCTAATTTAATGAATTAAGTTGATATGTCAGAATGTCAATGTCAACAGAATTAAATACCTTACTAAAGATTAATTTTACCAGAACACATTAGATTTGTTCATGGCTAGGCCCACATTATCATTTACATTCAAAACTGTAATTGAAGTACTATTATTTAACTTATAAGTCTTATTACAATGTGTCTAGTAAATTTTGAGTGTTTACAAAATTAACGAGTTGAGAATACTTTCTCACGCCACTCAAAGGCGTTCCATAAAATGTTAATATCTTTTGGATTGGTTTGGGGTAGATGTTTTGGGTAATGGATTAATATGCATCTTCTCTCATTCACGAGGGAATGCAGAGGTTAATCTCGAAATATTAAATATGGTATTGACGGTGGGTGCTACAATGTAAATAATGAGAGTGATAGAACCGATATTTGGTCATCACTGCCAACGGATTTCAATTTAATTTCAAGAAAATTCTTTCTACTACAGATACTAGAATTTCCATAATATTAAATGAATCATCACTAAGCGGGGTAGGCATAATGGTGTTAAGAGTTTCCAACTGCATTGCTGTGTCTGAGATAACATGTGGAATTTCAAAACAAACGTTGAAATTATTCATGTCAACAGGATATTGCATTGTCACATATAGTTCAACGATACCCAGCATACCTAATCGTTTCCAAATATTTAATGATGTATAATTGGTTAATTTTTGGTGTAATAATATTTTTTGATATAATAAATTTATTTCTATAATATTTTTTTTGCATTTCTGCAACTTTGCGATACCTTGTTTCTCAATAGTCTATAGGTTTTCCAGCGAAGAGGTGTAAAGTCCTCTATGTTAAAATTTATTGAAAAAAAGCGTTTATTTTTCAAGAATTCCGAAAAAAGGGAGTGAAAAGGCATTAAAATAGGTAAGAGATATGTCTATCGTACAATATTACCCATCTATTTAAAAAAGAAGGAAGAAAAAATTTTAAAAATATAACAATTAGAACTATGCTACAAAAGTAATTCATAACTACATGCACGGATGAAAAATATCCCAAGGAAAGAAAATGAACGGCAAGAATTAAAAAAAATTAAAATAAAATTGCACATTAACCCTTGGTACGCACGTGTCACAACATATGTAACCGTCAGCCCTCGCTCCAACATCGTGCTATTTAAATTCGAATGGCGCTATTAAAATAAAACCAGCCTACACATTTCTTCTTTCGAAAAAAGCCAGTGAAAAATAAAGCGTTAGTTTATAATGCGCCCCGGTAAATGTAAATAAATATTTGAAATTTTAAGTTTAAAATAGTAACCACGCGTGCACCAAATAATGCGCTAATACCCATATCTGTATATATTGTTTTTTTAGTTTTCGGCAGTCGTAAATAAACCAAACATGTAACGCAAATTTTATTCGTTTTGACAGTAATGGCCGCCATCTTATTTTTACTTTTTTATACACGGATGATATTAGAGATATTAATTGAATTTTACATATTCATCATTCATATTTGCATAAACAATTACATGGCGAATGTGGTACTGAAATTAACATATTATGTAAGTCAATAATATTCGATGTTTTTTTAATTTTCATTTTGAGCTGTGCAAAATATTGCCGGCATGAAATTTTATGGCCAAGAGAATTATTACACACGTTATATTTTTATTTTGCTTTTACTTATGTTTTAATGTTTGTTTAAAGTATTCCTTTGGAAACCCCAACTTACCTAGTACAGTGGTATATAAAATTTGTTGATGTACAGCATTCGAAAATAAGCAAGATGTAAAGGGAAAAAATTTGTTGTTCAACTTTTTATTCCACTTTTTAAGCTATTGCATTCAAAAGTTTTTAAGGTATTTCGAGTATGCTCTTTTTACTACGATATTTTATAACAAACTTGGAATTGTTATGAAAATTACTGCTTTCCTTTTTAGCTTTGAATTTGGTTACAATCACTTTGTGAGGTTTTTGCTTTCAATTGGGTATTATGCAGACAGAATTGAAATATTTCACCAAAAATGTAATGATAACATGAATGTTTCTTAAGACACTTTTTTAGTGATATTTAAGTTTAGGTTTAACTATGGTTTAAACGTTTTTTATTGTAATAACAAAAGTAACGTTTCCTAAAGACTTTTCTTTATAAACTTGTGAATCTTGGAGAAATAGAACATTTTTTTTTCATAACGTTTTTATTTCTGATTACATAAATGTGGAACTTATGTTATAACTATATTATGACTACATTACTTCTATGTATATATTAATGCCTATATGTATTTAAACAGGCATTAATGTACACAAAAAAGTAACGTAATCCTCAAAGAAGAAAAAATTTACGTCTGCCATATATATTTAAACAAATTATTTTAGTTTCGTACGAGGATTCCTTAACAAAAATTATGTGTAAAAGTTTAAACACTAAAAACACATTATTTCTATTAATTTTTATACAAATGTTACATAATTCTTTTACATGTAAGTGTTATTGCCTATTATATCTTTTACAGTAAATTCCTGAAAAAACATGAAAATTAGATTCATCCAAGGAATCTATTATTTTCATAAACATTTGAGGATTAGTAGGTTTGGAAATGAGGAAGTCGAAATCAGTTTTCAGCGCATCTTCGTAAATATGCTGCTTGAAATTATAAAGTGTTTTTGAGATCCTTATGTAGAACATTTTCACACAACGTCCTACATGACAACATAAAATAAAAAAAAATTAGAACTATTTCATTTGATCAACTAAATGTTTCACATTAATATTTTTAAATGCCGTTTAGTTGTACTGGTATATGAATTAAAATGCTTAAGCTTTACGTCAACTTGAAGTTTCCACTTCAAACTGCTTTTGAGAAAAAGGGGTAGTAACAGACAGACAGGCATACAGACAGGTGGAATCTTATATAGGTTCCATTTTTTTCCCTTTCGCTGTACGAAACCTAATTTAATTAGTAATTTCGTGCTTAATTTTTGTATTTATTATTTAAAATAAGTTTAGAAATTCTTATGAGGTAATTAATATATCACAATAAATTTTATTGAAAAATAAAGAATATAAAAAAATTTAAAATATCTTGTAACATTAATATAACTAAAAGCAAAATTAAAACTATTTTAAATATAGAAAGCAAAGTTAGGGTTAAAAATTATTTGACCTTAAAATGTTTCCTTAAAACCTTGATACTAATTTAACATCACTCCTAGAGCACTATTTTATGTAATAAAAAAACCCTAATTAATCGATTATTAAATAACTCAGAAAGAGTTGTGATGGTCCTCAATAACAATAAACTGACAATTGTAGCAAATTCCAAAAATTTCTAAAACGTTTTTTAATATTACGTAGCGCTTTTCAATGTCAAGCTTCTATATATCGTAGTATATTAGTTTTAGGAAACACAAAGGGTTTTTTTATTTCATGCGTCTTCATTAGATTGTACACGATATGGAAGGAGCGGTGTAGATTTAATTTTTCTCCTATTTATTTTTGTATAGTATCTAAAATTGGCATTTTGTCGGAACAAAGAAAGTTACGTTATTTTCATTTAAATGCCAATTCTAGATACTACTCAGAAAAAGACGTGACAAAAATTTAAATGATTTCAATTTCTAATTTAATCATGTACAGGTACATATTTTTTTGACAGTGTGTGTTCTAAAACTGTATATATTTTTAGCGGTAAACAATTAAAATCCTAAAGATACAGTAAAGTTAACTAAATGTTTGTCGATTTTGTGCATGTTTTGCTTCTTCATTTATGTTATTAATTGTAAGGTCAGTATATCAGGAAAATATATCTGCCTTATATTATATCCAATATGGTTAAAAATGTATAGATCATAAAATATTTATTTCGGCTTCGGACTTTAAAAGGATATTCAAAATGTTTAGAAAACCATTTGTGCATATACTAATAATTATAAAAGTTTAAATTAAAGGCATAAAATATATTGTTTATATTCAGCGAAATGAAATGAAAAAATAATATATTTTCTTCGAATAATACGCGCAATTTAACCCAAAGAAAGGGATTTAAGAAGAAATTATCTGTACCGTATATAATTTTCTCGATAATGTCACTCCTCGCAAAGAGACAAGTGTCTCTTAAAAGACTCGAGCTTGGGTCTTTGAATCCTTTCGCCGGCTAAATCGCTTGAGGCCGGGAGACAACGCTTGTGACACCCGCGGGGTCTTTTCGCTAAAGTAAACATATTATATTGTCGTTTCGTAAGATAACGTTATTAAACCTTCCTGCAATTATTATTGCCATTCTTATGAGGGAGTTTTCGAAAATGTTTTTGGATGATTTCAATAGAATAACATTTTTACATAAGAATATAGGTTTTGTACAACAATCCAATAATTAATCTTTTATCCGATTAAAGGTAAGTTTTCTTAACAAATATTATTACTGTATTCGTATATGACACCATTTTAATATTTTCCATTTAGTTTGCCGAATTCATTCTTATACTGAAAAGATATTAATATTATTTAATTAATAAATGTATGTAAAAATTTATAATTTTATTATTTAGTCACCAAATTTAAAGTTGATTAACGAGCCGTTTAATATATTTCTTTTTCCACCGATTAAAATTAAACGCTATTTTTAAAATAAAACAAAAATATATTCCATAGGGTTTAATAAGTAGAGGCCATCTTCTCAGATTACAAAGTCAGCTGGTAATTGATGGATAATATAATTTGCCCATTGAGTCAAAAAGTACTTCCGGTGGCTTCTAAGATTCTTGTTAACTAACTTGGTACATGATATCAATTGGCTGGCAGAACATTGCGTGAAAGAACGCAAAAAGTATGCATTGAGACAGAAAAGAATCGAAACTTATTGAAACAGCATTGTAATATGATCACGTTACCTTACATCCAGATATTCCGTTCATCACCGATGCGAAATAATGTGAAGTTTAATTAATTCTTTTTTTTTGTTTCATCCATGATTCGATATTAGTTTATTTTATTTTAAATTCGTGTCCAAAAGAAATTAACAACTTACCGTACGTAACCTACACAACATACTTAAAAAAATATATACATATTTTTTAAAAATTATATTTAACAAAGATATATTCTGTGACAAAACTTAGTTAACACTTACGCTCCTCTATGGATAAAAATGTTTAAACTTTTGTTATTGGTTCTTGTTTTACAAATAAAATGGTTCCCTAAATTTCCATGATGCAATTAAGACTAACTATAGTCAGTCAAAAAAGCTAACCCTTTTTTTTATCTATATAAAGTTTTTCTTGATGCTGGAACCAGCAAACTAACCGACCAAATTTTCAAGCTGGCAGAATATTATTACACCGACTATACTGCGGACGCTGCATAAAAATTTTAAAACTGCGACTACAGAAGTTTAAACATTCATTTATATGACTCAATATATAACAGAATAACATAAAATTAAAATAAATAATTAAAATAACACCGTAAAATATTACAGATCCATAAACTACTTGCTAAAATCGTCGTATCTATAAAATATTGTAAATTTTACACGTATGAAACTCGATGCTAATATTTAGATTAAAATCTCAAATATACAACTATTATGAGAAACAATAATTGTTGTCAAATTCAGAGAAATAGCTTGTTGAATGATAAAAAAAAATTGTTGATTTTTTCGGAATCCTGTTACCCTTAGGTTTTGTTTTAATTTGTAATCAGTATTACAAGTATAAAGTTAGGTTATTTTAATTTTTCAGAAATACATGTTAATAGCCATACGGGTTCCGTAGATTTTATATTTAACACTCCTGAAACTTGTGATTTTTGCTTATAATTTTCGAATCAAATTATAAGACTTCTGCAGAGATTTGGATTTATCAATATTTTTTTGAATAGTTACGTTGCCCTCAGTTTGAACTTTATTATTATTACTATTCTATCAAATATATTTCTAAAGATACTAAATGTGTCATAATATTTTGTTTTAGTTTATGTAGTCTTTATATAATTATCATCGCATGTTGTTGGAAACAAAAATGTTACAAATTTCAAACACAATTATACGTATAAGACTAATGAAATTTTTGATCGTTTAGGGAAAATCTGTAGTTATTTCTTAATATTTAAGTAGCCTTTGCTTTGAATTTGACCAGTATCATTAATTTACAATAAACTAAGCATTCATTTTTTTTGCACTCGATACGCCTTCAAAAATCAGGTGAATAATGTTGAAATAAGCGGTTATTCGGTAGTAGACAAACTGTGAAAAATTGGGGATAAAATCGACTTTTCATCACAGCTTACAGGAAAATCCAATATAGAAAGCACTTAATTTTTCTGAAAACAAAGATTTTTTTACATGTTACTTATTCGTTTTTTTCTATATGTGACATATTTTTGCGAATTTTATTAAAAATTGATGTTAAAATATTTATTCTTCTAATGGGTAATATTATTTTGTAAGAGTAACTAAATTTGATGTTTACGTATATTTGTTAATTTTAATTGCTGCTTTTTGAACTCATTTTCCAGTTTCATGTCTTTATTATTACTTCTACGTTTGATGTTTTAGTCAATATTCAATAACTTTAAATTGCTTAGTACGTTTTCTTTCATATATCGTTTTATATACTATTAAGCATAGTATAAAATATTAAAATTTAGTATTATCATACGTCTTACAAAGATGTTTAAATAACGAATATTTCATTTATAATATCGCGAAATTCGGGAATGCAATAATAAATGATTTTTAATTCGGGAACTAAAATCGATTATTGAACCTCAACTAGTCCGGAACTTAGTACCGATGAAAATAAAAATATTTACACGAAATCATTTTAATTGAAATAATTTATAAAACATAATGGCAAATTTATGTATAGCGTTGAACCTGAGAGTTACAAAAATAAAAATGATACTCTTTAGTGGGGAAAATAAAAAGAATGAATCTTTTAAAAGTTTTAATTTAAATCGTCAGTCAGACAAATGGGATATTTTGTATTTTTGTTTTGAATAATCACATTATTTTGTTCTTTCAACTGAAGTACTCGTAGAAATAGAAAGATGGAAAAGAATGTGCTGTTGTAACCTCTATACGCAGATGTAAAGCTTTTTTGGAAATCATGTTATAGTTATATTTTTACAGTCTATCTTTTTCGGTATTCTTTAAACTTTTTTGATCACGTAAGTCGTTAAAGGAAATTTTAACTGAAGTTTGAACTTCTTTAATTTCCATTGATTACGTAAGTCATCTAAGGAATTGATGTTATTCCTAATGTCTATTTAACTCGCGTAAGTCAGGATTAAATAACCATCAGCAACAACATCGATTTTCTTGGTTATATTGCTTTCTTCCATTACGTCGATTTCCTCCGTAAATTCTTAAACTAATTTCATATTGAGAATTAAAAAATTTAAATTATCTTAAAACAATTTCGTAAGCGACATAATTATAAAATACATTATACATTTTATTATTACATATTCAATAATGAACAATTAACAATTGTAATAAAAAAATTATTCGATTAGTTAATTATCGTGTTTAAGAATATTTAAAGCAAGATGTTGGCACTTATTTTATTTCCTTACATTTTATTTGATAAGTGTAAGGAAAAAATAATATGCTCTTATGATAAATACATTAAAACAGAGCTACTGAAATAACTGCAAATCTTTTCCTTTATTCACTTCTTGCCACCTTTTTACCAAATTCAGAAGGATGCATAAAATAATTCCTTCCTTCCTTGGCCTTCTTAAACTAAGAATATAAACATAATTTCAATTAATTACACTAAAATAAATAGTATGGAAAAGGGATTTGGAGAAGAAATTAGATATTCAATTTTTTTCGACACGCTTTTATTAGGTTGACCTGTAACTAACTAATCGAACTAATTATATGATGGAATCTAGTAAACTAAATTTCATACACTTCTAATTGTTATATCATTGTAAAACTTAGTAGTTATTTGTAATTATGATGTGAGTGCAATAAAATTGTACCATCGCACTGATTCTATGGGAAAGAGCCGCAAGTTATATACTGAACTCTGTAACAGAACAACGTATCCCAACTGTGTTTAGGCCTATAAGTTTTGTATCATCGTAAAACTTGGCAGCTGTGTGTAGTTCTGATGACAACACCATAAAATGTTATCAAAGGGCTGATTACATCAAATATAACTGGAAGTTATACACTAAGCTCAATAAAGGATCGTATCCTAATCGTATTTGGACTTCAAATTATTGTATGCACATGAAATCATGGGAATTGTGTGTAGTAACAACAGCAAAGTAACATTGTACCTTCGGACTAATTGAGTGAAATAGAAGCGGAAGTTAAACACTAAACTCGATTGTAGAACAATGCACCCTAACCGTTTTTGGGCTTCTATTTGTCATAAAAAAGTGGTCTACTTAGAATCGCGACCTTTGCGTCTGGAGAAGTATAAGTAGTTTCGGTAGAGTGTGTATATATGTAGAATGTGTATATATATATATATATATATATATATATATATATATATATATATATAATTCAAAAATTTTTCTTCAAATCTTTTAGAATATTTTACTATCTCTATCTCTCTCTCTCTCTCTTTTATCTGCCGTTTTATCCCTCACTATATACTTACAAATCGAGGTTTCGAACGTCAAAGAAGTTCACTTCTGTCACGTGTGCTGAGTTGCAAGCGATCATTTTTTTAATAAAGTGTTAATATGTGTAAACGTAGTACGAAATATAATGTAAACTAAGTTCAAAAAATATTACCCCCTTTGATATTAGATTAAAAAATATAAAACGAAATTAATATTTTAAAAAACTTATAAAAAAAATGCTGCACTAAAAAGCAATAAATAATACCGAACCTGTCTCAGTCTCTGTCTGTTCTCAGTTCATTCTTTAAGAGCTTTACTGTAAGCCATGTTTTTATTGAGTATAATATTTGAGTGTAGAAGTGAGCGTAGGGCTGTAGAAGCGTAAAAGCGTAGTCTGGTCAGAAGAAGATTGAAAAAAAACGTGATGACAGAACTCCTCAGTCATGAAGAGCGGATTGAAATAACTATGGGAAATTCTTGGAGTCGGTGCAAAGTAGAATGTGGCACTTATATTTGTGTGCGTGTGTGTGAATTTACATGAGAGAGAGAGCCAGGCAGAGAGAGAGAGAGAGATAGACATGGCACGAATCCTAATTTCTAAAAATAGTGGCGCGTTTTAAATTGATTTAATTTCGGAAACGAATATTGTGTCGCAAAAGTTATTATTTAGTGTATTTATACTTTTCAATCTGTTTTTATTTAGTGGTTATTTAAAATTATTTCACATTCTTTTATAGAAACGATTCATCGACTAAATGTTAGGCTACTGAATTTAAATCTCACGTTTTGAAACGAGGGAATGACCTAGGAAGAAAGGGACGGGGGATGACCAAGGATTATCTAGGTATAAATTACCATTATATTTATTTTCTATTAACACAGAAGGTAGCAGCAAATTTGATCTAAAATTGCTACAATATCCAAAATTGCACCCCATCAAAGAAATTTTCTTAATTCCTAAGAACGTATTTAAGAAATTAGAAAAAATAGCGGTTATATAGTAAATAACGACGACAGTATGGAGCATACGTTTTTATGGATATGATAATATTGTCGCGAGGCTCAGCTTGCATTCACTTAGTAATCAATTTCGTTAGAATCCGACTAGTGGTTTCTGTTTGAGGAGCATACAAATAAATAGGCAGGCAGACAAACATTTCAAACTTAGAATTCAGATTTTTACTCTATAGTTTCTATAGAATCCTTTAATTTTTTTTTTAAATATTATTAATACACAGACTAATGCCTTTGCTAGTTTATCACATCGGTGGTTTATTAAAGTTTCAATTTATTAATATATTTTGTCTGACCAAAATATAATTTCGCATATATAAACTTCAATTTTAATACTGATGCAAGAATGGTTTTGTTTAATATATAATTATAAGCTTTTAGTATACTATAGCCATCAATTGTCTTTGAATTTCAACATTTTTAACCAATTACGGTAGTATATAGAAAAGTGTAGTAAATTTGTAATAGACGGCCATCCGGGTGCAGTAAATTTTTAGTAGGTGATCATTCCCGTAAATAGCCAAATACATTAGAGGCAAGCGTGTGTATTTCTCGTAACCATGCTCCATTTGAACCGCTGTACTGCTAATTCAAAGTTTTCAGTTCAAGTATATTTCAGTAAATAATTTTTATGAATAAACCTGGTAACTTGATCGAAAACTCTAAATAAAAGACGCATACGCCATAATAAAATTAAAATATTTTACGACGTATACCTCATAAAAAGAGGACATATGTCGTAAATATTCCAAAACGCATACACCACAATAAGCTTGAAAAAATTCACTGTTTTACATAGAAACAGCGAAAAGTCAATGAGTAGGAAAGGAAATTAGTAAAATATTTCGTTTCTGCTGATGTCGGCGAGAGGAAAGCCGCAACGGGTTATAATTACTTCTCTTCTAAAAAGGTCACGATTGACAGGTAGTAACATTTTAATGTTTATTCTAATTGTCGGACAGAAAAAAACCGGAAATTGCAACCTAGCAACTTGAGAAAAAGAAAAAGATTAAATAATCTAATACAGATTTGCTCGTTATCATTGAAAATACGATGAATAAATTTGTATAAATCGTTTTCACAAAAATAATATCACTATATTATGTTTCCTAAATAGAGAAAGTAATAATGGCAAACGGTTGTATATCACAAACTATGTACTATGTTATATCACGCATTAATTCGACTGCTGTGTAATCATATGACCAATATTGAATAGGAAGAAGTGATATTTTTGTGTATATTTATCAATAAGTTTTCACCTATAGTGTGCTTGCATAGAAAAGGAGAGAAACTACGACGAAATAAATTAATTCTCTTCAGAGGTAATAATACCATTAGTATTTATATCCGTCTGTCTATTCGTCTACATAACACAGTTTACCGTTATACAAGTTTTCGACAATTTATTGAGCAGTTGAGGTGAATTATTAAAATATATTGCAGAAATACACAATGAAAAGTACATGTATTTAAATTATTCTTTAATCTTATATAAATTTAAAACGAGGGCTGAGTTTACCACAACATTTCCCAACATTGCAAGTTGTCTACATTGGGTTAAGCAAGGGTAGTTTAAATAACTTATAAAACGTTGTTTTTCGAAAGTGAGTATAATATACCATGTTTTAGCTTTATACTGTGTATACGAATACGTAATTATTTATATGTTACGACAAGTAAAGGAACAATAAAATAAAAGTAAAAATAATTGTTTGTATTTTTGAACTAACACTTCATATTAACGCCAGTTGACAACTAATCCTGAAATCATATAAAAAAGAGAATTAATAAATACTACATTTTCTATGCAATATTTTTTGTATATAAGCTTTTATGGCAATTATTTCATTTATTTATAAACGGTTTTACTGTTTATTTCAATAACTATAACAAGACAATTAGGGATTCAATGGTACTGTTATGATATATAAATGATTCTAACTTTTAAAATATTTAAATTTGTTTTCTTCTCCACAAATAATCTCACTCTACTGCAATTGTGACCAGGTAACTAAGCAGTAACAGCAGTATTGTGAGAAGTGAAGGATTCCATAATTATTCACTTTTGGATGCCAGTATTACAATAATAAATGACTACCATGCCACAAATATATAATTACAATCGAAAAATAAATCTCATCAGTGATATTTATCAGCCGTGACAAAAAGTATTTTAATATAGTATATTCAATAGAAAACTACAAAGAAATATAAAAGGGAGGTAATCATACCCCCTCATGTAAAATATCAAAGGACTATTTTTTGAGTACATGTAAACCTCAGTGGTAGTTGTGTCAAGTGGGCTCTAAATAATTGAGTTGGCTTTGGAATTTCTTTACACTAAAATATGTATGATATATTAAGATTAAAAACGCAGCGAAAGACTGGCATTACGCTATACGTATCTAAGCCTATTGAATAACTGTTTGATTACGTTCATCAAAAGGCAGCGGAAAATCAGAAAGAAATCAAATTAAATTCATAAATCGTTAACCTCATTTAATCAGCAACGAGGCGTCCCGGTAATGGTATATTCCCATATAATGGTAGGTAGATATACTATGTATGCATAGTTACTACAAGTAAATAAATTGGTCAGAATTTTGGTAAATAGGTATTATCTATGAACGGGGCATATCGTGTTTCGTTTTTGAGTAACAAATTTAAAAAAATCCTGTGAATCTAACGTCGAATAATATTTATTATGGTTCTGTACCTCACGAGTCAATACAAAAAAAATAGAACCCTTCTAAAATTACTTATATAGGTATTTGTAATTTTCATAGAATCTAGGACTTTGACATAGAAATGAAATCTGTAAACCTACATATGTATCAATAATTAACGCTCAAAATAACCATATGAAAATTTTAGAGGTAGCAAATGAATTACATCTGAATTATTCTGAACTCTGTGCAAAGGTAACCGAGTTAGAGTATAATAAAATTTTGAAAAGTCTATATGATATCTCTTCAATGACGGTTCCTATAAAGAACCCGGAGAAAAGATTTATCCTACTGGGCCGAGGAGGATGCGGGAAAATGTTATAGCTCAGAAATGAGAAATTTTGTCAGATTTTCACGTCACCCACGTCGCAGTTGTTAAAGATGCAGATCTATAATCAGTTCGTCTTGCTTGTAATTTTCTGCAGTATTGAAATGGAGACATTCACGGTCGGTCTTATGTATAAACTTATTTAGTTATTTATTTCTTGAAAATCACATGCTCAACTTGCAGATTTATTTAAACCGTTTGGCAATTGGATGAACATAAGAACAAATGGTTATAAAATAATAACGTATAAGACATAAACAAATAGCAGTTTGATTAAATATCAGTAATCCATAACCTCATTTCTGGAGTAATCAGTGAAGAAGAAGAAACATCTAGACTAGGTGCATTTCGCAATACTGAGTTAAAAATGTAAATTCCCACAAGGTTGATGAATGTTGGGGGATATTCATACCCAGTTAAGGAAGGTAAAATATACTTTGACATCATCCTCTCAGGTAGCAGCCAGGAGTATAAAACTCCTTTAAACTCAAGACTTAGGTTTTATCAACGTAATTATTTAATAATTAAAAAGAAATACATTATTAAAATCAAATGTCATAAGTATTGAAGGGAATTTTAAATTTAAATCAGCTCAGCACGCAATAGAAATAGCCTATGCTCGGAGTATATTTTATCCGAAAGATAAAAACCGACATAAGAGTGTCCCATGGATAACGAAATTAATTAAAATAGAGCTTACAATCAGCAAACTGAAGTGACAATAGACAGGCCATATTTGCTGAAGAACCGATAATCTACCAAATGTAGACCAATTCTCAACTAGAGAACATACACTTTGAAACGCAGTATGGGACGCCCCTCACCAGATAAATTGACGACTTAAAAATTCGGCGTGAAACTGCTGGATACAAAAGTCGGAGGACCGTGTACGGTGGTGCGCTATGAGAATTTAAAAAACTTTGATATATTTTAATATAACAAGCACATCTTTTAACCTATTTAAAATCTGACTGTTACCAAATAATTTCACTTCATAACGATGGCGTGATAATAAAAAAAAATTGGATTGTTTATAATATTGATAGTTTGCATAACAACGTAAACAAAGGAGGAATTGTATGTGATCATTGTAATAAGTAATAAGACATTTACACTTTACTCTGTAAAGGCTAAAAATTTTGTTTCCTCTTTCTATTAATAGCTAACCTATCTAATAGCACAGCACATATTCTTGAAAAAATTAAAAGCGTAATTGCTTTAAGCTCCATCTAGTTTTAAAAATACACCAAAAAAATTAAAAGACATCAGTTTTCCAGATTTATTTTAGTTTCAGATAATATTTTAAAAAGTTATCCGAATTTAAAATCTCTCAAATTAAAGTGAATTGTAAAACTATTCCTTTTTCCTGCCTTTTTCATAGTATCAAAAATTCAAAACTTTTATTTAGAGACGAATTCATATGTGAGATAAAAGATGCCTCTATTTTTTTTGTAAAGTATGGGATACGCTTGTAGTAATTTTTGAAACATTTCGTTCTGTATAGAAAAAACTTGTTTGTGTGTCTCACTCCTGAAATTTTGTTTTCATGTGTATAATTTTTAGAAAATATATTTTGATATATTATTTACTCTGTAAAGGCCAGCCAGCCTAGCAGTACATAGTAAATATGTTTATCTAACTATCACTAACCATGCTTTACCAAAAAACGTCGATATAACTAGAAATAAATTATCACTGATGAGACAAATAAATAAAAAAACAGTCATTTAAATTCGACTTTTAAGTAAATATATTTTAAAATTGCGAAAAAGGTTTGAAAAAACTTTTGAGAAGTTTGTGTATGTCTTAGCCTCAAAACTATTATTAGTATTTCTATTGCAGTCTATTTCCATAATATTTCTAAAAAATCAAATAAATTGTGATGAAAAACATGCACTCCGGAACACTTTCAAATAAACTGATTTCACTATTTTAATGACGTATGCAAAAAAACATAGTTTCCGTTAAATCATAGTAAAATAGCATGTAACCGATTACGAAACCTCAATGAGTGCTTTGCCATACAAATTATTGAAGAAATGTTATTTCTTAAATGTTATTTTTGATCTCATGTGGTCACTGATGAAAACATGGTAAATGGCGACCACGAGCCTAAATGGTATATTAGTAAGGCGTAATTTATTTCTAAATAGTTGGAAGCGGTCACTATGCGAACCGTTAGATACTTCAAACGACGCGATCACCGATCAAAATGTCAATCACCTGCAATTTCGCTCGTTACAAATTTTACCGCTCTATTGCAAACGGCACAATCGACATTATGGGCTGGATTGCACTTCTATATTCGCTACTCTTTAAGCTAGTAAAGTTGACGCAAGAATACGGATGCTTGATAAATGTTATTTCTCACATTTTAAGGTATATGCACAGATAAAAATACATAAAGGTGAATTGGTTGACAAGAGGTATGGCGGGGAGACGTAACGTAAAAGTATAGATCCTTTATAGTCGTATCCATTTGGACAAATCCTTGTATACATTTGGAGCCACGCGGAATGGACATTCTCTGAATGCTCTGATCTGCCAGTAACTAGATTCGTACAGTATGATAGCCGGACACATAAATCAGAACGCAACGTTACCTTCGTTTTTGGTGTACTGTAATCATAATACGGCATGTAATTGAAAAGATTGCAGAATTTTGACGTGTTTTCTTCTAATTTTCCAATTTCCTGCTTGTTGCACTTGGATTTATTAATGGCCTATCAGATATGCTCTTAACGACTCTGTAACGTATCATTTTGTATACTCAACTTGAATTATTTTTATGCATTTACTAATTTCTCATTATTTTGTACTGCCATAAAAATTCATAAAAATTGTAAATGAAGTGCCGCCAAATATACTGCAAAAGTCATCATTGCAGATTGAAGATCAGATATAAAACTTATCCTCTTACATTATATTACAAATTTAAATCACATATATCACAAACTTGTTAATAATGAAACGCTATAAAAGGAAAACTGAGTGACAATTTATGCACGATCTTAAATTATATCTTTGTTGCTAAATATTTTAAAAGGCTTGATGCCTTTAAAAATATTTCTATACTTTACTAGTACTTTAGATTTAGTCACGGATACCATATTCTGGCGTTAAATTTGATTTTCCTAGTGATTTTATTTTACATTGCTTGCTCGTCATCATCAAAATTAAATCTGACAACTTACAGCTAGTCAACAAATTAAATGAACTAATAAATTACTCGTATGTGCTTATATAACTGTGGTTATAATGAAACGTGCTACGCTGTAATTCTCATTACACGATGGGTAATTTTGTGGTTTAACACTGAAATTTTAGGAATAAACAAAGCCTTCTGACTCTTGTATGCTTTTGAGATGCCGACGTTCTTCAAGATAATATATAAATTATTTTTATTCCGATGAAAAATACTGTTAAGATTAAAGCATTAATATCAAAAAATCCGCCGCAAAATTAGAAAATAATACGCGTTAGCGAAACCGCGTTCCAACAATTATATATATACTAGATGTAATGAATCACATGCCTGTCCGTATTTGCCTTTTCCAACTCGGTTGTTATTACGTAAAGATAATGCAAAAATAAAACTCCGATGATTACGTCCGCATTGTAAATCAAGTCGGCACTATACAATAGAACTACGATCTCACTCAGCATCAATATCATTAATCGTATAATTTTGACCCTTCAATAAATTCTTCTAAATAAATGTTGTATTGCGAAATCCGGTGTCACATCGAGATCACTAATATTGTTAATATTATCTTTATTTAGAACGTAAATTATTTTTTTCGGTTTTTGGATCAAAAACTTGTAGTATTTATCACAAATGGTGAAATAAAATATCTAAAGGGATAGATATTTTTTCATCAGAAAATCATGTACATATTCTAATCAAAAACGAATATTCTGCAAGTGCCCTTTTTACAGCATATATACTCTTCAATATCTTTCTCATAATATGATGCATTTAATTGAATATTGAAAGTATTAAAGAAGAACTTTCCAAATAATTTTTTGAAAAAATATTTATTTTCCGAATATTAATAAAAATTGCAAACAATTACAAGTAATAAATATTATGATTTTATATTATCCTCTAGTCTAAAATATGATATAAAGCCTATCCAGGATATTCACTATGCTCAGATTAAATAAGTCTCATAAAGCATTGTATAAGGTAACTGCATATGTGATGTGGATAGACTTATAACAGCGAGAATATTTTTACAGGATAGATCAAATATCTTATTAAATTTGGTACACTCCATAAATCTATTGAATAATATACAAATAAATTTATATAAAACCATATAAATGTGTTGTCTTACATCTTATCTATTCAATATGAGACCTACTCAGGTGTATATTGACAAAACATTAATATAAATAATTGTGTTTCTAATTTAATGAAGTACCATATTTATTTGCATTTGAATTGGCAGTCATTTGAATTGTAATAATATTGTTGTACATTATCAAGGTAAGTGAAATATTTAATATTGCTTGGTGATATTAGTCTTTGCAAGATATACCGAGATTTTGAGAAGACATATCGAGCAATTTCTCGGCGTCTTTAATAAACTTCATATGTCACATTTTATGTGTCATAAATTCGAGGAAACATAGATAGTTTAATTTGATCGAGATTTCTAATATATTCCCAGGTAATGAGTACAGTTTAAAGTATATATATGTATATATATATATATATATATATATATATATATATATATATATATATACATATATATATATATATATATATATGTACATGTATATATATATATATATATATGTACATGTATATATATATATATATATATATATAAATATATATAGACTTTATATAGCTTATTCATATCGTATTTGTGACATTCAGTTAGACAGAAATCATTTTAATAATTATTTACCCATAACGATTTTAAAAAGCATGATTCCTTAAACATCAAATTCATATATATGTATTAAAACATCCCCGTCATATAAATCAATATATATCATAGTTAGAAACATTATTACTCTCTTAGTTACTCTAAAAAATATCATTCCATGTGGGAAAATTACATCTTATGAAAACTGTTATATATTTTTTTAATTAATTACATAATCATACAATACCACTATTGTAATATTCGTTTTGACATTTATATGTTTTATAGTCGTTTATTTAGAGTTAGGTAAACTTTATAGAAGAAAATGTAAAAGGATTAATAAGGGCATTAGCAACTAAACGGGTCGAATGACAAAGGACGAAGGAGGCAGGCATGTGGATAGAACGCGGGCAAAGCGAACTCTAATTGAGGGACTAGGCGAAGATTCTAGGGAAGCGGGTCAAGCGAAGCGTGATAACTTAGTCTTACCTTCCTGGTTAAGGCGTTCTTGTACGAATATGTGACATTCAAGGTGCTGTTAATATGACTTGATTAAATATGTCACGGCAGTCAAATAAATTTTTATTTTCGATACAACTTTATTAAAATGTATGTTACTTTTCGATTTTCTATTTTGTACATTGTTGTTACCGTAACCGTGTGTAATACATCCTACCGATTTTTTCTTGGGTGTGCTGGGTTACTATTTATTGCAGTATACAAGAGAAATATCTTTTATGAAATTTATTTTCCGATTGTTGTGATCGAATTTATCTCTGATTGAGAAAACTCTTAATCTTCATGTGATAACTGCCTGCGCTCGTGTAATCATTATCTTTTTGCTATACCGACAGAGAGAAACAAGCTACATAAAAATTCTCCACTTTCTCACTTTATACAACTGCTCAAATTCCAGATGGCAGTTGTACTACAGCGTGACATGTTTGTTATAAGTAAGAATAAACTGGTTGAAGTTTGTTCTTTCTTATCACAAACATGAGTCATCGTTGTGAGTTGTAATGTAAACGAATTATCGAATTGCATGTTATTGTTACCCGTATTGAAACAGAAAGATGTTAAAACTGTAATGTAAAACATAGATATTAAGTTGCTTCGCCAATAAAAGCCGAAATATCGAAAATACCACCAAATTTTACTCTAACGTTAGTATAAATTCTCGTAATATAGCAGCATTTTATTCTAAGTTAGTAGAGCCTAGGAATATTTTGTTCAGAGCGAACATACTTTTTAATTAAATATCGCACGTAGGAAGCTCTAATTCTCTTTAGTTAAAAAAATATTTTAATTTTTATTGTCATCTTCTATATGATACGATTGGCTATAGACGTATTTAGTAAGGCATTATTCGAAGGATAAACTTGGTTTCTTACGGGTTATATTATTAAAACATTTATCTAACTGATGAAATTATATTTAAACTATTGTTTCAGATATTAAACACCTGCATAATATATTATTTATTTAGTCATTTGTCTAAACTACAGATTTACAATACTAGGAAATTGTAAGTCTGAGGTTTAAACCACAGAGCGAATGAAAGGGCGATTATTTGCAAAACTCGTAGGGGAATCCAATTATATTGAATGTATTTTATTTCCCCATTTCTCTATGAGCGGAGTTGAGTCGAGAGATCAAAACTAGAACAAATTAGTTAGAGAAGTTTAGTGCAAATTTTAGTTTGAAACTAAGTTAAAATTAGTTACATTTGAAGTCATGAACAGCAACATCGAAGTTTGTCACTTGCAAAAGCTGTAATTGACTTGACCGCAAGTATGCGATTAGGAAAGTTAGAGGAACTTTCCAATTTCCATATGTAAACTAACCGATTTAAGTATTATTTTATTTCTAAATCGTATTGTAAGCATTGATAAAATGAAAACCATAAAAATATATGTCGGAAACTATTTAGCACGCATCACAAAATAGCTAATATTTTGTTATTAATTGCAATTGATTAAAAATATCAGTCGATTTAATTATCACTTTTTATTTTGGCAAGTCATCTAACGCGATCTTTTGAAAGAAATTACTTTTGATTGAGTGAGACTGTATTTTAGTTTAATTAATTTAATAGTTGTTAACAAATAGGAAAAATCGTTGAGTTTTTGAGAAAAACTAAACATTTTTACCAGCGAGGTAAATATTGCTTTATATATATATATATATATATATATATATATATATATATATATATATATATATATATATATATATATATATTAATCCCGGTATTGCTACGTGATTCATTGCTCCAATTTGATTTTTTAAACCTACTTACTAAAACGTGGCATTAAAATCCATTCTGACTAGAAAAATATTTCGTTATAGATATGAAACTCCATATGATATATTTATCATATTCAACAAGATATTTCAATGGGATGGTAAATCATTAAGAATTTCAATCGGTTAAACGAATATAGATTTATTTATCATAAGTATATATAACAAAGTTTATTTATTACAACGGTGTGTTGGGTTGATTCACAGGCTTACAGCCTTTGACATTGCGACATACCGCGAGGTTCCCGGTTTTATTTCCCGGCCTCTCGTCGCGCAGGGCTGTACCGATATTTTGATTGGCTGTAAGTGCTTGAAGATACTACTCGTAGCAATAAATTTTCCAAATATAACTATTGTGTACGTGAAAATCTGCAAGTAAATAAATAAATAATTTTATTGGGTGGGTGGCACGAAAGACATTAAATTTATTTTTAAATTTACAGGGTCACAATAATTAATTGCTTATATTTAGACCACGTTATTTAAAAAAAATACCAGACTAATATTTTAGCTTGAGGTGCTTTTAAGATATCATAAAATAGGGTTACAATGATGAAAAAAATAATTGAAATATTTTTGGCAACATACTAGTCCATTTACTATTTTCTATTTGTCCTAAATTTCCTACTGACTTATTTCTCAGCGTCATTAATTAAACAATAATTATTTATTGAAAATACAGTACTCTTTTACTGCACTAATATAGTCAGTGAGCGAATAAATTTCTCGTTAAATTAGTGAACATTAATTGTTTCGTTGCCTATTGTATCCGAAGATTGTATAATAAGTAGATAACAAAAGAGTAATTAGTGCACGATTCTACGTATATTTTATGAACTATACGGACTATATCTTTATCAGATTTGCTAAATTCGTTAGCACGAATAACAAAATTCATTAACTATGTTTTCTATGATTAATCTACATTTCATATCTTATGCTTATATATCATCTTATTATGATATATATACCCAATATGGCTTACGTGAATATCTTAATTTTCATTGCTACTTTTTAAAATGATTATGAAAGGCCCGTTATATAAGAAAAATATAAATCGCCGAAATATTGTTTACATCATTTACTTCGTCCAGGTTATAAAGCCTTTATTATTGCTCATAAAAATCTATTAGAGTGAATTCCACTTAACTAAAATTTATATTTAATAAGCTTTGAATTTTGAGTTTATCTAATCTATTAGAGTATAAAAAAATCTATTAGAGTGAATTCCAGGTAACTAAAATTTATATTTAGTAAGCAGCGTTGCCCCGTCGTTTCCAAATTTTAACCCAGAGAGAGGGTAAGGAGTAGCGGTTTAAACATGGCTGCCTATTTAAATTTTTTTTCTAAATGGTAGAAAGTAAGCACGAGGTATTTTAGGTGAAAATATATACCAGAACTTTCATATGAAGAAATATACTTTGAATTCTATACATATACGTATATGGTATTCTGAGTATCTATCGCAATAATTATTACGTAAACAGCGTATTAATTATTGCGATTGCAGCGTTTTCTGTCTCACGATCTGTATTCTTATATATTTTTTGTGTGCCCATTATGGAATGCACCATTATTATTATCAGTCCTTATGTACGAATCTTTATTACTTTCCACTGTACATATCATATATAGATATAATAATTCAATATAATAAAAGATGCACTAGCGTTACAAGTTGCCACATAACAATTCCAAACGATTATAATAAATCAATAATATACAGTGCTACAAACTACAAGTTAGTGCACAAACACTATCTTGCGCAGTGTTACATGTTTCGAGACAATAATTTTGAAAACTTGAAGCCACTTACAAAATTCAGATATATTTATGAATTTATTATACTAATGTTCTAAACATTATGTGTGTACAAATTTTCCGAATTTCTTACTCTAGAGCAAGCTAGGTATAGTACGTATAGTAAGATTTTTTGATCTTGATTCATGATGGTTTACATGTTGTTAATATTATTAAGAATAAGTCTCTGATTTGTTCAGCTGTGATTGAGGTTTCTTATAGTATGAATTCCCAATGGTTGTCGTTTTTTAGTAGTCCTAAGTATTGGCATGCTTCTCTGTATGTCTGGTGTAAGTAACCGTTAACAGTCTTGAGGTCTGTAAAACTTGTTGATGGGAACATTCAGCGTTGTTCGGATATACGGTGTACACTCAAACCAGTCCGTTAGTTTTCATTATTCGTGTTTTTGTCGTTAAACAATTTTGCTTCTTATATTCCACGTATTATAGGTAGGGACTTCGACTTAATGTTTTCGCGGATGGATCAGTTTGGCACAGTTGGAAAAAACTGTTAATGTTTTGTTCTTAGGTGGTTCGTTTGCAATTTTTTTGGCGGTGTCTTTTGTGAAATAAACTCTGTCCATCCTCCCAATATATTACTTGATTTTGCACAGTTGGTTCGTGTTTGTATATGGGAAAAACGAAAACCAAATAGGTTGCTTCGTTACTGTTGACGTATATTCCCATTTGGTACATGAGGATCTTTTCGTTTCTATTTTGTTATTCGCCGTTCTTGGCTATTGGAAATACTTCTATGTTACTTCTCTTGTTCATGTACTTACAGACACATATATATATATATATATATATATATATATATATATGTACATATACATATACATATATACATATATACATATATATATATATATATATATATATATATATATATATATATACATAGTGGATTTCGCTGAATTGCAGTATTATATGTTTATGTGTGCTTGGAACATTTTGGGAAGTAGTAGGTTACATGATACTACTTATGGATAATCTATTTCCAGTTCTTCTCTGCCTCGCATTCGTATTTTTCGCATTGAACCCACCTTTTTCTTGTGATCGTCTTCCGTATTTGAGATACCCATCATCTCCACTTTTGTGTCGTCCAAGTATGGTTTTGGGTATTTTTTGTACATTTTCCATCACTCGTAAGTGGCAAATTGAGGCATGGTCCGTGAATCATATTTTTCAAAACTATTCGGAGCTGTACGCTCCAGATCTTCTTGTGGATTGAGAAATTCGGCTTGAATGATATTGTTGATATCCGTGGGATGAATTCGATCGTTTAGCCATATGAGATAGTGTGAGTGGGTCAGTCCTCGTTTTTGCTATTAGATTGTTTACATTCAGTATCTAATGGTTCCAAAGATGTGGTATTTTGCAACGACTTCAATAAATATTATTTGTTTTTGTCAGAAAACTCGAATTATGATGCCTTCTCGATCCATGGGAGCTTGTCCGTATCTTAGTTGTTCTTTGTCTTCTGTCGTCCACATTTCCTTACGTAGGTCATGGCATCTTGAGTGTATTCGTGCACGTGTCTTGGACTTCCTATGTAAGATGAGGGTAAGATTACCATTGTTCCAATGTTGTGGTGTGTTTTCTTCATTTCTGATCACGTCTCGAAGGTGAATGTATTCTTCCGTGAGTAGTATCTTCTGCCTCAGTTTTATGTAAAGCATCCCTTCCGTTTCTGTTTTTGCGTACATATGTACTATGAATTGTTGGAATAAACGGCGAGTCTTGAGAATGTGATTGTATGTTTCATTGTCTCTGATCATTAATCAGTAAGCATAGAATTCTTTGAAAGTGACTTTTTTGTTTGTTTCTACGCCTATTTCAAATTAGATTTGTTTCACATTAAAATGATATCCATCCTCTCTCTAGAGAAATATTAATGGATATTGGAGGGCATCATATGAACGGCGTGTCTCTGCAATGCTTTGTAGTTCTTTTTTTCTTTGTTTTGCAATTATGTCACTGTTTGTGTTTTCTTTGTCCACGATTACGATGGCGACTTCGTCTATCTAAGGTGCATTAAATCGACTTTCGTGTTCTCCAGGTGATCTCTTATCGGCTCGAATTATATCTTTATAGTCATCACAAATCATTCGGTCTCGTGCTGTTATGAATATGTGTACAAGCTGATTGTATTTGTGTAAGATTAGCTTGGATTATTTTTCGTCTCAATCCGCAGATGTCTATGCGTAGTCAATCAATGTCTATTTCTTCATTTGTGATGAAATATACTTGCAGAAATAGTCTTCGTTGGGTAGTTTTAGTAATAATCCCATTGCGTGATAGATTTGTGCTTGTATGGAAAAAAAACAATCGATTTCATCTCTAATAGTATTGGTCAAAGTGGCGCCGAAAGAAATCATTTCGAAGCAGGCATTGTATTCTTTTATATTTTGAAGAAAGTGTTTTGATTCTAGAGTTTCTCCTGCTATATAATGTAGAAATTCCTGTGGAGGAGCTTTCAGTGGTTGTAAATGATTTTTTTCAGTCATGCAACAAATTCCTGATGTTTCTGTACTGAATTTTTTCGCGTTGCAAAATTGGCAGAGATTATCTATTTCTGCAATTACGACGTGTTAGTGTTAGTTTTATTATTTCTTCGGGTTGTAGTGGAATACTTCACTTGTTAGTTTGTACTATTTACTTGTCCTCGTCCACGCTTCTCGTAGGGAGTCCTGCGTCCGTAGCATTTTATTATAAGATTGTATCACGACCCTTGATTCTTCAATTCGTTCATTTCGTTGTTCTTTGATTTCTCTGCTTCTCACGGTGCTTCGAGATCTTCGACTCTATTGTTTTTTGCTGCTCTTTTTGTTTTCGCCCTTTTTCTTTAGAACTAAGAAGATCTCCTCTTTTACGTTTAGTCATTATATAAAATATAAATCAAATAAAATTTTTATTAAAAAATACCCTATATTCAGTTACTGTATCACTTTGATTACTCACACTTAACTTTTGTTTTAACACTCACTGCACTTAATTGATAAGAAACTGACGTTCGAATCCACGACGGATCTTGCTTTATATACCCCTACCAATGGGTAGCCCCACCCATACAAAAAAGTCTTCATATGGTCTATAATATTCTAGAACATTCCACAAAATTCTAGTGTTCTGGAATGTTCCACAATGATCTGGAATTTTCCGATATATTGATTATGAATGACGATGCACTCTAAACAGCGCCGTTTACAGTTCATATACCTAGGCGCCTGATAATACTAGATGCGCCACCTGGTGCTCTAATTGCATAGGCACCATTTCAGCTACTTTTTTGTATGGAGTGTATAGAGACCGGTACTTCTCTATTATTTCTACGTCGTTGCAAAAATTAGGCATCTTACAGTGCCCGCAGAACGAGCGTCGCGCAGCATTATCAAAGCGATATATGATCTGATGCCCCGACTGTGTTATTTGGCGTTGTATAGTGAGGAAAACAAGTAATATTTTGCAAAAAGGAAAATAGATTATATTGGTGACAAAGTGTTTTTTTTAGTTATTTTTAAACTGAAGTTCTGTTTATAACAATGAAACTTTTAAATGAAATTATGATTAAGGAAACATTGAAAATATTTTTTTTTATTGAAAAATATTTAATTTCTTCTAAATAGAGGCCCAGATCAAAAAATATTTTGGAATATTTTTGTCTTATATTTTTGAGAGAATTCCGAAAAACATTTGTGGTTCCAATTAACCATTATCCATGTGATATTGAGGAAAAATGAAAATTAGATGGAATTTGCAACTCGTAAGCAAGAAAAATAACAGCTTGTAAGAACAACTCGAATACAAAAGAATAGCAAAGGCCATTCTAACTTTACATTATATTATTGATTTTAATTAATTTGTTGATAAATTCTAAGAAAATACAAGCTTTAAATCAAATTTTGTTATGAAGACACTTCAATTAAGCGGTTCGCAATAATGAAAATAGTGAATAGTTTTAATGGGCATTGATTTTAAACAAAAAAAAGAGCTCAAAATAATATTTATTTTTCTTAAAAGGATTTCAAGGTCAAATATTAGGTAGCAAATGTCTTCGAATAGGAATGAATACGCCTCGTTTTTTTATAATATCTCCTAAACTAAGCGGACTTGGTTAAAAATTTACATAAGTTTTCGTTCTCAGTACCAATTCTTGAATGCATAATTGAAGTTACAAAAGGTTTACAGGAAAGACCTTTACACATAAGTGTACTTCCATCCACGTAATTTTTGTGTTAATTTTGGATAATAAAAACATAAAAAATTAAATATTTTCAAATAAAGACTATTTTTCATAAGCTTATTTTCATTATAGTACAAAACAGGTACTCTAATAATTGTATCAGAAAAGTAATAAGGGCATTGGTTGCGTCGTTCCTTTTATGTCGACAGTGTACCTCTGTACTAATACCTCTAACTGTAAATGAATCTCGTCAAATTTAGTTCGTGGTATAAATAGACAATTTTCATTCAGCTGTATTAAGGTAAATAAGACAAAGTCGTGTAAAATTGACTGAAACTTACGTGAAATTGCCGCTTCAGCATCAATATTTAAATGAATACTACCAAGTGAGCCTTATCATTTATAAATTAAAAAAGTGCTCGAAGTTTCTTCCTCCAACAGAAAAATCCACGAATTTCCTACCAATGAACTCAAATATAGCTGATATGTGATCAGGTATCCGGTGCTCATAGTTCTATTCCATTTCGAACAGCAGACTGTTATCATGGACTATGAAATATTAATAAAAAATATGTGACGATACGGTGATTTGGTGACGTTCAACCTACGTCACGGCAAGATTTCAGCGTGAACAAAATGGGAATTTTGCGGTTATTCACTTCGTGCGCCATACCTTCGAATATCAATGCAAAATTTAGAACTTTTTGTACAATTGCGGAAACTATTAAATTCCAAGTTCATATAACGTAAGTAGTTCGTAGTTCAACTTGTATAATTTGGGGGAAATGATCCTTTATGCATAATAATATTTATTAGTGATCTGAAAACAATTCTTTGGTTGGCACACCATTAGTTATTAGACAGACATTATTCTGTTATTTTAACAATTCAAGATTACCACTAGATTAAATCCGCATTTATTCAAATTTAACCGTATCTGCACATTCATAAAATTAAAACTAAACTCATTTACAAAAAAAAGTGACAAAAGTAAAGAAAATTATTGTAAAAGAATATTAAAATTAATTAATTAAAAGAAACAACGAGTTATTAAAAAACTCATGACTGAAATGTGTAGAAAACATTTTAAAAATATAAATATGAAACTAAATTATTTAAAACAATAAATGTTATGAAAAAAATAATAAAGCACAAAAATAAACTTGAACTAAGCCGTAATAAATTACGAAATTATCCACATATTGTAAAAATACGTAAAAACAATGAAAACTTCCTTCCAAGTAATAAAAGTAGAACATTTAAAGTTCTAAAACATATATTAATAAGTGCCGTAACTGCGTTCAATAACTCTTGTAGAATAAGAAATGGCGCCGCGCCGGATCTAATTTAAAGGAATGTAATTCTTTAAAATAATAATGAGTATTTTTTTCATAATTTCTCACTTCTCACACGAATGTAAGTATTGCATTAGAATCCATTATGGCATCTATGAAAATTAAGAAATAAAATAATTTTAAATCAAACGAATAGTCAACAATCACGTATCAAACCTGTAAAACATTTAAACTTTTCTTGTTTCATAGTACTTGATGACTCGTACTTCAATGATATATTTTATAATTTGTAAAACTTTACCATTCTAAAATTTTAAATTAAAACCCTAAAAATTATTACCTTTTTATTCGTGTACTGTATTGAGTTTGACAATTAATGACTGGTAATAATATAAAATTAATTGTTTATTAGCAAATAACAATTATTTTAATTTAAAATATTCTCTGATAAACATTATAATTACCTACCTTTATTACACTTAAACCAAATGTCAAATTTAACTTTTTAAACTTAGGTGCAAACCTGTTGAACCAAAATTATTAAAAAAGTAAATAATTTTTAAACATGTTTATATCCAAATATCGGCCAGTATATAATCAGTTAGTATCTAGTCTGTGACCTATGTATATTTTTATTTCAAAGTTATTTCGTTCTGAAATACAAACTTTATATACTTTCGTTCGTACAGTTCGTAGTATCTATATAAATAGTTTTCTCTTTAAACTAAAGGGAATTATAGTATTACACAAATCTGTTTTTACGTTCGTAATATTTCGTATAGGTTCATTCGTAATGTAACCTGAAATTTGCTCTTTTCAAATAAAATGAATTATAGCACAAATATAATACATGAGAGAGTACCAAAGCATTAGTTCCTTCAAGCAAAACATTCCATTGTACTAGTTCGTACATTGTAGTCACATAGTTCATTCAACCACGTTTCACAATGTTTGGGAAATTTTAAATACCTGCAGAATATGTAAGAAATGTAATATGTGAAAATTCAAATCATAAAAATAGTTTCTCGTTGTTTCTTTCGCCATAACACAATTTTATGTATCTTGGAAGACGAATTGCTTAGGAAGCTTTTTGCACACACAATAATAATCGTTATTCTGATTTATAAAATTTGTAGATATGGTTAACCGCATTTACTGGCAATGCGTACTTATATGTAACTGTATCGTATGAAGTAAAGCTTGTTAATATTCTCATTATAATTTAGCATTGCCAACGACTACCGAAAATCAAATTGTTTTCTATTCAGCTTTTGCTATGTCAAAAATATATAAACCTGGGGTCTATTAATTTACTTTTTTAAAATTAATTTACTGACGATAAACACTGATATTTATTTCCATACTCTTTTATGCTTCCTTTGACATTTTTTCCACTTCTGTCTTATGTTCCAAACATTGCATAGTGCAAATGCCCCTGAAAATATGTTTTCCCCGATAACGGTAAACAATTTAAAAGAAATAGAAATATTTTTTGGAAAATTATAATCCTTGACCTCGTCGATTATACCTTTCTGTTCTAATTAACGGTGTTCTTTTTTATTTTTTTACATTAAACGTTGCTTTCTCAGGATTCATGACTCTCTTTACTAGTAGTGAATATAGAAGGGATAATTTTCTTATATCAATAATATATGAATTATCTAATAATCTAATTTCATAAAACAAATGAGGGCGTTTTGTATATTCAATCGCATATTTCTTCATTGCAACTAAACATTATGTGCACTCCTTCTTTTTACGCCTAACTATGATTCTTCTTTCACTGTTCTGGTAAAAAATAATATCCCTAAACTTGGGCAGATGAAGGCAATATAAAGCATGAAGATCTAATCACAAAATATAGAATACTAGGTGTATTAAAATACCTGGCAAAAATAACATGGAATAAAGGAAACATTTTTTTAAATTTATTTCGCTCGCTCGCTCTCCTTTCAATATAAATATATAAATTATTTATATTACACAAAATTTTATAATTAAGTAATATTTAAAATTAATGTCACCAACTTATCGAAATATAACAATAGATTACACATAAAGTAAAAAAATAGCATGTATATTGCACTAATTTTTTTTCCATTGAATTTGATGCAATATTACCGAAGCTATTGGTTGGAAAAGTAAACCCATTTTTTAAGTTTCTACGGTTTTACTACTACTCGTAGTATTATGCAGATCGCAGTCAGTCAGTTGTTGCGCACTCACTAACGCAGTTAGTGATCGTTCGACACTGTGCGCTTCCCGTAACGTGGTGTTTATAACTTAATTGAATATCTAACGTAGTGAGTTCAAACTTATAATAAATAAAAGTAGAGAATAAATGTGTGTGTATGTTACTACTTAAAAAAAACGCTTTCATATTAACCAAAAATTAAATCTAATAATCTATATGAAATAGATATAAAATAGTATATTTGCAAGAATCAGGGTCAGAAAAGATATTTGCAAATAGTTTAGTTTTAATACATCAAAGTAATTAATTTGAAATAAAACATTATTTATATATATATATATATATATATATATATACACACAATTTATCGCAATGGGAAATTAAATATTATGCGCCTCATGAGAAAACTATGCTGTCAGTAAAGATGAACATAACTCATATGACTCCGTCGCCGAATAAAGGACCTTTAACGAATTTCAGTAAGAGGTTACTAGAATAAACTTGCTTCTTCAGGAAAGAGCTTACTCCATTTTCTTTATTTGCCAATGACATTAATTTTTTTCATTGAAAATGTCGAGACCTTGCTAAAATTTATTAAAACCGAAGACTTAATGTCCCGAAGGCTCAATATGAAAAGGTGTGAGGCCGTTTCTCTTTTTAATAAACCAAGGCAGAAAATAAGCCATGTTCAGGTATCAATGTCAACTGACTGCAAATTTAAACTACAACCTGAGTTATAAAGTATCTGTTCACTATTTTATACGTACTGTAAGAGTATACGAACTTTGTGTTGGAATTTTATTTAACTCAGTTGCTAAAATATTTTAAAATAGTAAAAAGGTCTCTAAATATTAAACAAAGGAATAAAACTGCATTGAGCTTTAATGATATCATAAATTAAAGTGAACAAAGTATTTTTTGAGTTAATTTTATGGAAAGCCTTTACCATAATAAATTCTAATAAATTATTTTTTTAAAAGCAGCACAAACACATGATGTCAAGAAGCTAAAGTTTTTTTCATCTCCTAGTCGTTCTCTTTATGCCTATACATATACATATACTTCACTTTTGATGGGACACTGAGCGGTCTCACATCAGTTTCTTAAGTGTATGTGCTCTTTTTTGTAGTAACAAGTGAAAAACCAAAACTTTTAAATAACCGATCAACTTAGGAACTGCATTTTTCGGCAATATATGCAAAATTGGTACACTGGTCTACGCTTACTGAGTAGAATTTGTTAGTTATTTATCAGTATTTCGAAATGATTGATCGTATTTCGTATTGTACATTTTCTAAAAGTTATAGCATTGTGTGTGCCTTGAGTCCAGAAATACGCGACCCAAGGGATCTTACTCGATACAAAAGACAGCCAATGTTCAGGGGTATGGAAGGACATCCTGCCTCTGGGAATTTTATCTGGTCCAGGGCATGGGGCTGACAACCCGACCTTGTAAAGAAAAACCTATTGTTAAGAAATCCGATGAAGAAGACAAATGTCATGCCTTATGGAGATGGACTGGAACACGGAATATGGACAATGGGAAAGGGAAACTGGATTTGACTGTTGGTACTAGGAATGTTATATCTTTGTATACGCCGAAGGCCTTACAACTGTTATTAGAAAAATTGAATAGGTACAGACTAAATATTGTTCCTATTCAAGAAATTGGATGGCTTGGGTAGGGCAGTTTGAAAAAACAAAATCGTGTGATTTTTTTATAGTCCACCCCAAAAAAGATATTGGAGGCACTGGCTTTATGATTAACAAGCGTATTTGATTTTAGACTTTTGTTGCTGTTTCTTTAAGGCTGTGTAAGATGAAAGTAAAGAGGAAGACTGAAGAAAACAATGAATTTCATGAAACGCTTGGCAATCTGTATGACTCATGTCCCTCTTTTGATGTACAACCAATTATTGGGGTAATGAACTCAAAGGTGAGTAGACAGATGGAGTTTAAGCCTTATACTAGAAACTTTAGTTTGCATCATATACGTAATGATAATGTATGAGACTTGTTGATTTTGTTGTAAAGTATGATTATTGGTAGTACCTCTATCCAGAGAAATAATTTCCACAACTCAACTTGGAGATCACCGGTTGGATCACTCAGAACCAGATGGATCATGTTTTAATATATAAAATACATATCACCGATCTTCTGAATATTAAGACATACAGAGGTCCTAAGGTTGACTATGACTATTTTCTAGTCATTATGTAGCTGCGTGAAAGAATTTCCTGTATGAGAATGAGACAGGATGAAAAAACGAAATTTTTTGATTGTGTAAAATTGAAGCATGAGAAGATTAAAATGGAATATAAATATACATTGAGGGTTGCATGGAAGTTATTTCAAATAAGACCTTTGGCCCACCCTTGGCTGTCAAGCTACTGATAATGATGATAAGGTCATTGCAGAAGGAGCTTTGTTTTAAAAGACCTAAAATCAAATTACTTGTGATTGTCATAAAAAATAAACTTTTTGAATACAAATTATGAATACAATATTTCATACTCGAAATCTTGTAAATCACTGGCATGTGAACCTAGATTTCATTCAACGAACCTGACACATGTCACTTTGCAAAACACCTCATTGAAAATAACCATTAACCTCCTACCGACAGTGCTTCCTCTATATTACAAATAAATACAAATGACAATGAACTTGATATCCTAGAAACATTAGAAATAAATAGACATAAAAAGACACCAACGTTAATATATTAAATGGACAACTAAATAAAATATCAACAACCATATTTAATATCTTTTAGACATAATATAGTTAGACAACATTGATACTGCAGTACACTTCAAATTGTTTCAGCCTAGCTACATATCTAAACATATAAAAAAAATTAAAATTGAAAATGAGGAAAATTAAAAAACTAAATAAACAAACAAATGAAAGTAAAAATAGATAAATAAATATATATGTAAAATGGGAGATATGGATAATTAGTGGTATAACCTTGTTCGAACCATCAGATGCCCTTGCTATTGTATAAATATATTATAGAGAATATAACACATTTCGTTTTATTACATACACTGGAATATTTGCATTATATAACCGCATAGAATAACATCAATTTAATTTGTTACCCTCACTAGATTACTGGTATATTGTATAACTTTCGAAAGTATAATAAAACCTACACCGCTCCCCTACAATAAAATCACTTACGTAAGCAGTTTGAAAACCCACAGAAACCCGGCTTCCGCTATTGTCTTTGTAATATATAAATGCTGTTGGATGTTCCTAAGAGTTAATCTTTGCTAATGGCCCACCGGAAGATGTTGTAAATAGGTCGTGGTAAACCTAGGTCGTGGTAAAGTACAAGTTTAGACCTCTATTTTAATAAGGTATAAAAAATGCTACATTGACATTTAGGCTAAAGAAGCTTTGTGCTATTCAAGATTTCTACTTCAAGATTTATCGAAACTCTTTTTCTTCGGTCCAGTCGCGGTGGTTATATATCTCAGTATGTATTTATACATGTATCTATATATTTCCACATGCGTGTGTGCGTATAACGCTATTTTACAGTATAGTAATTATCTCAAGGTTATTGCTAAAAATGTGGTGCAACTAAAAAAATATATTCATCAATATATCTTATATTCTACGTTCTTGACAACTTCATTTATGAAGATGATGTTTTGAAAGATGAAAGATAACTTTCTTGAAAGTTTGTGTTAGTCCACTTTGCATGTCAGGGCATTGAACAAGTCACAATAACCACAATTAAACTTTAAGGAGTTTTATTACTTTCATAAACTTACAGTATGTTTATCTCCAAATAAAAGTTACATAATTATGTAATTAAATAGAAATTGGCTTATTTTTCATTACTTAACATACTTACGTAAATTAAAATATTTTAGAAATATGTCTCCCGGACAGATAAGTATGTCTTTATATCCATTTAACAATTTAATTTTAGTTCTGTTGCGTTCAATATCAGTAAGTACAATCAGTAAAATAAAGGTATTTTTTCAAGGTTAAATGCACTTTAGTTACAAAAGTTATAATTGAATATTTTTATTTTCACCATCACATGTAATTAAAATAATTATGATACTTGAAATAAACGAATTAATCGAGTATTTTTTAATCTTTCATTAACTGAAATTATCTTATAATGCGATATTAATGAAAATAAAATAGCATTGTTTTATTTCCCGTAGAGAATGACGGATGAGGTATAATCACGCAGAATAGACGAGTCGATCCAAAATCTACTATTAACTGAGGCCGAAGCGCTAATGTAAAGGAAGCGCTAAAGTAAAGGTATTTTAGTTAAGCAAATGTGGTCGTTTCTACACTAAATACTGAAATTAATTGCCTCAAGGCGTATTGTTTTTTTCTTCATTCAGAAAAATAACTAGGAATGTAGAACAAAGCAGACTTAAGCAATTCGTCCCACAATTCTAATTCAATTATACGTTTGTACGACAGTGCCTGTCTTACAAATTTTTATATTATCTAATATTTGGCTGACAAAAAGATAATTGTGAATTAATAAAAACCCGATTTTGATTCTTTCAGTATTTCTAAACTTTCCTAGTTGATTAAATGCGCCGGAAATTTCAAGAGAAAGAGTGGCACAGAAACGCTTATGTGTTTATAGTAAATTACCAGTGTGGAATAAGTTATAAATGAAACAATTCATTCATAAACGTAGCATGGAATAAAATATAGGGCAAGCAGTAAATATTTACAATATTTGTCTAACTACAAGGTGAGTAAGAACTGGATTGTTGTGAAAACAGATGATATAGAAATTATTTTCACAATTTCCTTATCTTAAGTCCTTGAAATATCAATTACAGAAATATTTAATTATAATTTGCAAATAAAATTATTTCAAAACCACGTAATATTACAAAATTTGCGATGAAACATTTATAGCAATCGTTTATATTATTGAAAATATTTTATTGTTATTAGATTACCTTCAAAATTAAAATACTAGCATGAAATCATTTAATGATATTTGTTCTATCATTTTTGGGGTGCTAAAACAATCAATAGAATTATTAGAATCAATAGAATTAATAGAATCAATAGAATCAATAGAGTGAATAGAATTATCTCTAGTCGCAGAGATAATTCTATTGACAATGAAAAATATCAGTTATTATAGTCCATTATGTATCAATTTACGCTAGTCTATCTGTATCACCTTACGCATCTTATTACCTGTACAGTACTACCGCACATATGCCTCATCCTAAAAATTAAAAGTATTTCAACATTTACTTTAAATGTTACTGCGATTCAAAAGATTAAAAGCCTGTTTAAATTTTACTTAGATATGTTAAAAACATTTTCAATCTTTTAATCCAATTAAACCTCAAAGTCAAAATACTTAAATTAATTTCAATATTTATCTACAGCGATAGTGTGATTATACAGAATTTTATTTTGATTATTTACACTAGCCTAGCCTAGAGATTTTGGCTACGGTATTTGTTTTTATGATACAATTTCTATGCACGCGACTTTATTTGTATGTGATCTATAACAATATTATTAATTTAACTGTAAGATTAACACACGTAACGCGATCTATTGTAATACTTTTAAAATTAAACTTTTACGGGGGCGCAAGCATTACTGACACCCACCATGCGCTTACTTTTGACTTGCCAAGGTGATCATAAAGTATATTAGGAAAGGTTGTTATTGACCGTCCTGAACGAAGGACGTCTTAGATCGAATCTCTGTCTTGTTTGAAAAGATTATAATACTTGTAAATCAAAGTTTCACTACAACCAGGCCCTGATAACCAATGAAATTTCATTCAATATGACTTATGTTGTTTTTTCTTGCTTTGTCAGGATTTGGCGGCTCAAATTAATGGATAATAGCTCAAAAGTTAATAAAACAATTAAGTTGAAACTTGATATTTATACTCATAATGAGTCGCTTATTAGCATCTATGTGTGTAAGCAAGCCCAACCGTTGCCTGCCCCTCCCTTCCCTTCCGCGAACATTTTCACCCTAGGTGGGTGGAAATGTGAACATTTCACCCTAGGTGCTGGGTTTTCATTCTAGAAATTCAAAATTTGACTTGTATGTTAAATAATTATTTGATTCGTATATATATCGAATAATTCTCCTTGTAAAAGTTTTTTTCGTACAAACAGATTCCACAATATCAGACGTAAATATCTTTAGTACTATAACTGAAATATAATAAGATCACACGACTCTGTTAATTACTTAACATAAAATTTTTGTTTCTAATACTCGTATATCATATTACTGACATTTTTAAGTCAGTACAACAAGTATTATTTATAACTTATAGCAATCCAAAGAGAAGTGTAGGTATATATACTTTTTTATCCCACTAAATATATTTAACAATAGACGATAACTAGCTTATAATTTAAAAGAAATAATTACACAGAAGAAGTTTCGACCAAAAAATTATTATAAAATTACATACTGTACTTAGATGTAAATGCTGTAAGGAAATGAGAACTAAAATACTCTGCAGACAAAAATTCAACAGGGTAGCGGCGAAGTATTTAAAGTTAGTAGCCATTAGCTATAGAAACATGATCTCCCGTCAATATTTCTCGCCACTCCCGGAAGCACATATTTACGCCCTGTAATTTCAGTTATGAAATGATCAATATCTGGTAAAATTCTTAGTTTGCTATTATTTATCATGTCTAACACTAACACTTAGTTTATCATGTCTAAAAAATTTGTTAATAGCCCCTATCCATATAATGCCAGATTTGCGTGATATTCGAGGTAAAAGTTAGGAAAACTTTTTTCTAGAAAACTTTTAAAAAGTCTTCCAAGAAGACTTCCAAGCCTTCTATGGATTTTTGGTAAAGTCCAAAAGTCAATGATTAGAAAAATGTTATATCTCAAATTATGTGTAAAAATTATTTAATAATACCCCAAAAAAATTAAAAGACATCAGTTTTCCAGATTTATTTTAGTTTCAGATAATATTTTAAAAAGTTATCCGAATTTAAAATCTCTCAAATTAAAGTGAATTGTAAAACTATTCCTTTTTCCTGCCTTTTTCATAGTATCAAAAATTCAAAACTTTTATTTAGAGACGAATTCATATCTGAGATAAAAGATGCCTCTATTTTTTTTGTAAAGTATGGGATACGCTTGTAGTAATTTTTGAAACATTTCGTTCTGTATAGAAAAAACTTGTTTGTGTGTCTCACTCCTGAAATTTTGTTTTCATGTGTGTAATTTTTAGAAAATATATTTTGATATATTATTTACTCTGTAAAGGCCAGCCAGCCTAGCAGTACATAGTAAATATGTTTATCTAACTATCACTAACCATGCTTTACCAAAAAACGTCGATATAACTAGAAATAAATTATCACTGATGGGACAAATAAATAAAAAAACAGTCATTTAAATTCGACTTTTAAGTAAATATATTTTAAAATTGCGAAAAAGGTTTGAAAAAACTTTTGAGAAGTTTGTGTATGTCTTAGCCTCAAAACTATTATTAGTGTTTCTATTGCAGTCTATTTCCATAATATTTCTAAAAAATCAAATAAATTGTGATGAAAAACATGCACTCCGGAACACTTTCAAATAAACTGATTTCACTATTTTAATGACGTATGCAAAAAAACATAGTTTCCGTTAAATCATAGTAAAATAGCATGTAACCGATTACGAAACCTCAATGAGTGCTTTGCCATACAAATTATTGAAGAAATGTTATTTCTTAAATGTTATTTTTTATCTCATGTGGTCACTGATGAAAACATGGTAAATGGCGACCACGAGCCTAAATGGTATATTAGTAAGGCGTAATTTATTTCTAAATAGTTGGAAGCGGTCACTATGCGAACCGTTAGATACTTCAAACGACGCGATCACCGATCAAAATGTCAATCACCTGCAATTTCGCTCGTTACAAATTTTACCGCTCTATTGCAAACGGCACAATCGACATTATGGGCTGGATTGCACTTCTATATTCGCTACTCTTTAAGCTAGTGAAGTTGACGCAAGAATACGGATGCTTGATAAATGTTATTTCTCACATTTTAAGGTATATGCACAGATAAAAATACATAAAGGTGAATTGGTTGACAAGAGGTATGGCGGGGAGACGTAACGTAAAAGTATATATCCTTTATAGTCGTATCCATTTGGACAAATCCTTGTATACATTTGGAGCCACGCGGAATTTTGTATTTTTTCATGCAACCAACCGTATCTGCGGTATAAAACTAAGTAATCATAGCTATGCATTTGTAAAATGTAAGGGGCTCTGGAGTAATTTCTACTACTCTATATTATTCAAAAATAATACTCAATTTAACATTATTATAATATATCGCAAGAGTAAAGAGAAGGAGTAGAGTAAAAAGGCTCCTGAAATTCCGGAAAGTTGGTCTGCTAAAGCTACTTTAACTAACAGATATAGACATAACTCTGAAAGTGGTTCTCAATGGACAAGCTAATTTTCCTTGACGTGCCTATTTTTTTTTTGCGGAAAATAGGATTAAAATACGTCATAGCTTCTGGCTAAATGCCATGAATAGTTATGTCTAAATGCCGTCTGAATATGACTGAAGATAATAATGATTTCAGTATTGGCGGGTTCATGATGACAATTCCACCGAACGTTTGCAACTTTGCTTGCTTTGTTAAAGTTAAGTAATAAGTGTTTAAAAAGTAATAAAAATATTGACTTGAAATTTTTTTTTCTTGCTTTGTGCATAGGAACATGAGAAGGATTTTTTTTGTTCCGTTGAAGAGACACAAAGTATAATTTGTATATGAAATATATTTGTTTTCAATACGTTTAAATTAGGTCCTTAGAATATACGAAGTGGCCCATTTACAGTAATCTAATTTTTTGTGTAGAGATAATTGTGATAAGTCATTTGAAAACCTCAATTCATTCAAGTTTAGAAGTTATGATTTTTTGTGCTTTTAGGAAAAAAATTTACTCTAGTCACATAAATTACTTTTGTTCCAAAACTTTTTCACTAAATCGCATACAATTTTATGCAAAATTAGAGTATTTATATAGTAAGCATGTAACGAGCGATTTTGGTGTTTATTCTAAGCTTCTGCTGTTGTTTGAAACTTTATATATTTTTACTGTTGTTAAAAAGGTGTACACATAATAAAAAAATCACTGTTGTGAAATTTGCACAATTATAAATTTGCTTATAATCTTAAAAATTATCTTTAAATATAGCAATAATCTAGAAAAAAAATTAATTGATGTAATTATTGTAACATCTTCAGAAATTAACATCATATTAGGTAAGTTAGTAAATGTGAAATTTCTGCAATAATCACAATTTTAGCAAAACAAGTGTTTCTTTAAAAAAACCATTGCATGTATCTAAACTACTCGCAAATCAATGTTTATTAGCCTTAACATACACAAAATATGTTCAGGTAAAATGACTGCTAGTCAGAGTACTTTTATTTTGGGCACGTATTAGAAAGACAGCAACTTACCCTTTTATTGTGGTACGATCTACATCCATAGATCATCAGCGTGAATAATTATATGAATTGAAGATATCGAGATAATAGAATGTCTTGTCTGCATTATCATCATATTCTAAGGTAGTTTTTAAGATGAAAAGCAAATTTCTGGTTAAACAAATTTTAGGATCGAATTTTTGAAGTAAAACTTCTTTACCCACGCTTGACTTGGGGAGTAAGCTGGTGAATGCGTGACGAGAGCGTTACGAAAAGTGTGATCGGGCGAGGCGAATGGAAGTTGAGAGGAAGGTATAAGTTAGTGAAGACAGAAAGAGAGAGACTTACGACTCTCTTTCTCTCATAGCCAGTTATGTTTCGTATATCTAAGACACAGTGCAAGCCTATTGTCTATATCACACTGTAGGAGCAAGAGAGAGCAGTGCGCGCACACATTTTCTTTCTCTCTTCCTCTCATAGCCGGTGCATGAAATATATATATATATATATATATATATATATGTATGTATATATATATATATATACATGTATATTATGCGAGTTTGCTAGCGTTACGCGAACGGTGATTTTTTAATTATTTTGTAATTTTATTTCGTTCTTGAACAATTTTATAAATTATTATTTTAGTCAATACATTAAATATTCTACGTTTAAAGTGAATAAAATTATAAATTTATTTTAAAGTTGATATTTTGCCAAATTGAAGTTTTACTTCAGTCGTGTGGTCTAAAGCACACTCGTTTTTTTTTCTTAAACTATATATGCCTTTGAAATCAGAAAATAGTTTCAAAGAACAGCAGAAGTTAAGAATAAACACAAAAATAGCTCATTGCATACTTGCTACATAACTGCTTTACTTTTATACCAAATTTCATGCGATTGAGTGGAATATTTTTGTGTGACTAAAGAGTTTCCAAGAAATAAAAAATTATAACTTCTACACTATTGTTTTCTTTAAATTACTTGGCACGACTTACCGGAGAGGTAAATCTCATAAAAAATTTTTGGACTACTGTAAATGGGCTACACTGTAGATACCATTTATTAACAATAAGAAATTCACTTTTGGTTTTTTTAATAACGAAGTAAAATGAAAAACAACGTATTTTCTGTTAACGATCATTTTCATAAACCAATTTGATTTAAATAGTTGTTGCCAAATATTAAATTCTAAACGTCTTTTTAGGCAATTTTTTCATTTTACAAGTGTTATAATTATTGATATTTATAAATTTATGCATTTAATATAAATATTTTCAGTCAAATAAAAAAAAATAGTAAGTAACTGTCGAAAAAATTAAGGTTGTGTTTGTGGTTTTAAATACGATTTGGTTTTAAATTACTAATTATAATTTTATTTCCGCAATATTTAAATAAACTGAGCATAAGAATTTTGCTCATGATATTTACTTTTTTCTCTTCTATTAACTTAATTAAACTTCAACTAGCTATAGGAAACCTATAAAACTTTTATTTAGAATATTTCATTTAGCGTTTTATAAGAAGTGTATTTAATTAGCTGTGGTTACCGTTTTTAACTTATTTGTTTACAAAGCTTCTTCTCCTTACAAATGAAGTCATGTGTGTAAAATCATATCCCTTTACGCTGTACCAAGTATTTCCTAACATTTTATTTATTATTCGCTTTAAATATGATGGTGCAAGTCAAACAGAAGCCTTCAAAATCGATAGTGCCCTCAGTGTGTCCTCAGTAAAAAGGCTCTTTTAGTCATCCTAATTTGGTAATAACCGTTTTTCATCTGAACTAATAAAACTTATTTAGTCTTAAAATCTTTCAGTAATATGCAAGGGATATCCGTCTGTCATAGCTATCTTATTGAGAATCCTTTAATCGAATCATAGTATTCTCTGCATTTTTGTCATTTTGGAGTAAGGCGGGATTTGAATAAGTAGAATTGCTTTCGTTTGTGATATTTTTCTGCAAGTAATTCGTTATCCATCTCACAAATCGTGTATCGTAGAGGCTCTGAAGGTAGGCTGAGAAATTGATAATGATCACGCAATTTTTAGTCTTTTTTAAGTTTTTTCCAGTCAGTTTTAATCATTTCCTGAAGTTTTTAAATACAATTATACGTTTGCTCTAATGGATTTTTGTATCAAAATGTCACAGATTTATTTTTTATATTTATCGTTGTCTTCGCGATATCAACATTTTAAACGACAGCCGATACGCGAGTATATAAAATCAAACCGGTAAGTTACGTACCATCTTATCACATTTACATTGTGGTGACAATAACTCTCAACAATATATTGTGGTGAAAATAAACTGCTGGAGCCATAATAGAATCTAAATTTTGTTATAAATATGTTGCTAATAATAATAATAATATAAAACTGGAAATATGTGAATAAATAATCATTCCTATCACCGGTAAAAAAGTATCAGAATGAAAGCCTTACACTTTATAAAAACATATATATTTTAAAAATACCATATAATTTTAAAATATATTACATGGTAATAAATTCCCTAGCAATTATGTAATAACTAGTGTAATATCTCTGGTCATCTCTAAGTAGTAGGTATTGGTTACGTTCATATTTTCAATCAGTTTTATTAATTAGGCTGTTAAATAGGTGTACTAGTTTTAAATATGTAAGTAAACTAATTCAGTGATATATATACATTGTGTAATTTTAAAACTGAAAGTAAAAAGTGAATACACCCAGTTCTTAGCCACTGTTTCCACCTAACAATTAATAGATCAATGACGGTTCATATCGTGCGGATCTCTAAATATTATTTTGTCTACTAGATGGTAATCTGCTCAGTGGAACTTTACTAGACTTGCATTCATGTAATTTTTAGAATTAATTACGACGCATCCATTAACAATTTCGTCGTGAATGTTATTGAAGGTCAGTTTTAAATGGCATCAAGCTTACTGCAAACGAATGCTCAGCGTTGAGTCATGTTTGCAATTTTATAACCCATAATTTGTTTATTGCCATTGACTTGTTTAGTCGTCAGATAGAAATCATTCACTTATAATATATTTGAAATATAACTAGTTTTTCATGTCAAAAACATAAACGATTCTGGTGTCCTGGGATTAGTTCCGCGTAATAATCATGCGCATTTTACCATGTTGCCTATTCGTTTACTATATAAGGCATTAATAAGATGGAATCATCCAGGAATACCTGGACTTCTCACACAATTAAATATCACCTTATGCCTGAAAATTATCAAGACGCATTACTTAAACGCTTACTTAGAAGATTATGGTAAATCTTTTAAATTTATTACGATAAACTTTTATTCTCTCGAGTTTTGAGGGTATAAAATATTACCCATTTTCATTGTTAGACTATGTCACTAAAAGTTAAGTGTTTTACGTATATTTTATTCCCAACAAGGAAGCTAGTAAACATTAACCGGTCGCCATATCTTCGTTCAGAACTAAGCTATTTAAACGTATCCCATGGCGCGAATTTTGAACTATCTTTTCACCAGAGTATTTAAATTTCATATATTTTTAATTAATGGAAATATATTCAAGTTTTATTTTAATAAGTTCACGCAATTTTGTTACGATTATGTTTGTAGACATTTTTTGTTCAATTTTCACAACATATTGTAATGGATGGATGACCAAATTTGGCAAAAGAAGAAGAAGAACAAGTATGGTTTCAAAACCATATTCTTTTTAAATCATTCATTGTTTTGTCGAACATTTCAGAAATTAAAATAAATTAGAAAGCTCTTAATCGATTTTTCACTTCGCTTACATGTATTCTTTTAAGTTTCGCTACGTGCTTGTGCGAAAATATTCGATTACTTATTATCTCATCATTCACCATACGTGTAAAAAATAATTTACGAGAAAATGGGAATTTTAATGTTGTTTTTCAAATAATTAGTTAAAATTGTATTTTGTGAATCTAGAGTTCTACAAATACTACTATTTAAAAAAATATAATTTCTAAAAAAATACCCTAAAATATCAAGTAAATTTTTTTAAGGCAACAATAAAGTAAAATAATATGTCAAAATATCAACGTCAAATGATTGCTTATTTACAAATATTTATTCCGTTGCATGTTTTGTATTATTTTATTTTCTTAGTACTTCCCCATATTATTTTATTATCTAATAATTTTTGATGCTTTTTCTTTTATTTTATATTTTACATATTTTCTTATAATTTTATACTTTTATATCAAATAATTCTACACAAGTATAGAAATCGATATTATACCTATGGTCTGGATAATTATTAAAAATGAGTTAGTTTAAATATAGTGTAGTGACTTTGAATCTAAATTAAAAATGGGGGGAAAAAATTGGCAGGGGTTTTCGAAGTGTAAGTAATAACGTTCTTTATCTCATATAAAAATTGGAATACTTTTTTGGGAAAGCAATCGATTTTTCAAATAACTATTATGCATGTATTATGCATTTTTAGAAAAATAAGTGAAACAAATATAAATTATTTGCGACCGATACTTAAAAGAACGTTCTAAACACAAGTTTCCAATAGACTATCATGTCGATCGATATTATTAAATCATAATACTGTTTATAATATAATAATATCGTTAGCAAAAACATATTAATTGCGCGACATTGCAAAATTTTGTGATATAGAGAACGATAATAATTTAAATAACTTAATTTTTAATGGTAAAGAAAGTATTGTAAAATAAAATACGATAAACAAAGCCAAAAACGTAGGAGCAAAGTCTGCAGAGAAGACTTTTTATCATATATATTAATACGCTAAGGTTAAGATGTTACTCTCCCTTTTTATAAAAAAACCTCACAACTAATCCACATAAATTATATATCATTTTATAGATAATTGCTTGCTCTACCGGCATCCACAACTAAAAAATGTATTATTGCTATTGTTTTTGCAAATTAATTAATTATTAAAATTATATACACAAAACAGCAATGCTGCCATCTAACGGCTCAACGTCAATATGATTGACGGTCGGTAAAATTTTTGTTTAATTTCAAATCCACTCACGTATAAATAAAGTGGCGCTTTAGCTCAATGCTTTTGATACTTGCGCCTCTATATGTCAATTTTAGTAAAATATTTGTTTGATCTGTCATCTGAGCTTCATAATGGAATAAATAATGCGAAGACTTCGCACGGGTCACGCTAGTATATATTATTCTAGAACATTCAGGAATAAACTAGTGTATAAAATACAATCAAATTTACTGGATCATTTACAGATTGTCTAAGAATATATTTTATATACTCAATAATGTAAGTATAACTAATCTGGAATGAACTTTAGTCAAAATCATTGAATTATAACATGTTTCACCATGATGAATTACACACTAGAAACAAGTCCAAAAATGGCATCAATACTTACTGCACGTAACACGTAATACAAATTGTTCTGAAATAGTCACACTTGGCATTTAAATTACTTACATAATTAAGTATGTATATATATATTTAACATAACGTTATCTGCATATTCCCCATTAGACCGCATATAAACTTGCAGTACAACACGAGATTTTTGCATGAAATGTAGCTGTACAAAGTATAAAGAGCTTCATATATATCGCGAATAACAGAGCGCAGTCTTTACTGCGCCACACAAACTGTTTACCATAATCGTTTGTAATAAAATACAATACATGAACCCCGACTCACTCTTTTTATTTAAAAATTAATTGACCCGTTCCACAATCAGATTTCCTATTATAAGTTTTTGTTCTATTTCATCGACACGTCTACATATAAATTCATATGTGTAGGTTACTCATTTTAGTTAGAGGATTATAGTACGAAAAGTATGACACCGACAATTTCGGGTTGTATATAAGAAGTTTATTTACATACTCCACGGACAAATTGAGAAATAAAATAAACGGTAGATAATGTTACCATTAACCACAATTATGAATTTTTATTAGACTATACCGTTTGATGTAAGTTACGTACGAGGTCTCAGTTTCGACGGGAGAAATCGACTTTGCTATTGATGGCATACAATATTCAACCGACAACGACCACCTTTATTTTATTAAATCTCTTGCTTTTATATAAATGTGGTTACCGCAACGGAAAAATTGCAGAAAGACGATTGATAACTGTGTATTACTTATGAACGAAATTGAAATCCAAACTCAACAATATTTTTAATTAATACGGTACTTATACAAAATAATTTACGCCTCTTATTTAATGTACAGGTGTCCAGCGGCAGATTTAAAAGTTTGAACAAACATAGTTTCTGAACGCAACACACAAGAGGGGCGCGGGGGTGGTGTTTTAGTAGCCATGGAACAGCGGAGTGGGGAGCACCGCGCTTTTGCCGTCGAGGCGTACATTTCGAGTGGATTTTCGCTGTCTGTAGCATGCCATCGATTTAATAATCGTTACAGTATTCGTCGATTACGTGATGGACCATCGATCAACCTCATTCAGTCATGGTTAGCAAGGTTCAGAGCTACAGGATCAACATTAAATAGGTCCAGGCCAGGACCTACACTATTGGTAGCCACGGATGAAAATGTCGAGTGTGTTATGGTTTCTGTCGTTGAAAATACCCGTTTATCACTGCATACACGTTCATCGATATTGGGAATTAAGAAATCAACTTTACAAGTAATAATACAAAAAAAGCTCAAGTTCCATCCATATAAAATTCAAATTGTTCAAGATTTACACGATTTTGACTTTGAATTAAGAAAAACTTACGCGGAGGTGATGTTCTTAAGATTTCGTACTGCTATCCGGATGGGCAACATATTCTTTAGTGACAAAGCTCACTTTCACATTGGAGGATATGTGAATAAGCAGAACTTTCGTTACAGGGATGTTCACAACTCAAGACAGATGCACCAAAAGCCTTTACATATGCCTAAAGTAACAGTCTGGTGTGCCATGTCTGCATCTGCAATCATAGGGCCTTATTTCTTTGAAAATCAACGTGGTCAAACTGTGACTGTGAATTCGGAGAGATATGCCCAGATGTTAAAAGACTTTTTCAGAGTAGAACTACAGAATAGTCCATCCTTCAATCAAAACACATGGTTCCAGCAGGACGAGGCCACAGCTCACATTGCTAATGTGTCCATGAAGGCGGTGCGGCAGTTATTTCCAGAAAAAAACATATCCCGAAACGGTACCGTACCGTGGCCACCTAGGTCACCCGATTTAAGCCCATGTGACTTTTTCTTATGGGGATACTTAATATCCGTTGTTTACAAAACAAATCCGAGCACTGTGACACAACTTAATGAAAATATTCGAGCCGAAGTCAGTAGGATACCCCAGTCGCTCTGCAAATGCGTTTTTGAAAACATGCGTGCTAGACTCCAAGAGTGTGTCAGACTCGATGGCCGCCATTTGGAAAACGTGGTTTTTAAAAAATGAAATTCGCATTTGTTGTCATAAAGTTAAAATAAACCTACTTTGTATTAGAGGTGTAGTTTTTTTTTACAAGTTTTCACACATTCAAATCTGCCACTGACACCTGTACATCAATATTTAATTAAAATTCAGTTTAATTATATTTAACGCACTAATATAATTTATTTCAATCGACTACTCCTATAACAATTATTATATATATATATATTATTTTATGAAATAATTTAAATATTTAATTTCGGCTCTAAATAAAATAGGCTACTACATATTTACTCTAAATAAAATAGACTACTATAATTGTAAAAAAATATGTACTGTTGTATATAAATATAAAATAAACTCTTGATTGAACCACGATTTGGATTAACCTTCATTTATCATTGATGCACAGACTTATCATTCCATTATATTAACCACATTTACCTGAAAGCATAAGATTGATGTTAACGAAGCAACGGCATTGCTGTTGTATGTAAAAGCGCATCATATATCATAGCGCGTGGATCACCGGCATCGACTGTACACAGTATATAAAACGTAATATAGAGGAGGCGCTCGCTCGTACCGTGATCAATGAGCCATCTTGGTCGTTCGTACAAGTCATCGGTTAGATATGAAATATTTACTGTTAACTTGTGCCACAGGAAAATTGTAATAAACTAAATTAAATATCGCAAATCTATCATAGCTGGCCATCGAATCACTTGATGAAAGTGTAGGATAACTCTCAGCTATAAGAAATAAGTGGGTTTAAAAAATATACTTAAAATGCCGTAAATATGAGTTAAACAAAATTGTACCCAGATCAAAAGTCAAATTGGCAGCCCAACTTAAATTGTTATAACTTACTGGACCATTACTTTAAAATCATTTTTATATTTTCCAGCAGTTATATTAATACATTAGAACTTTTGTGCATACTTCAAATATGTAACATAATTTTATTTTAAATAAACTACTAAAAATACTTAAGGATTTAGGTGACAAGATTTTTTTGACATACTCCACAAATACTTTTGAAAAGTTAATAAACATGTGTCATAATTTTCATTCAAGGGCAATGATGACCATGGCCGTCGTTACGGCCGCCGTTAGGCGATGCGCGACCCGCTTGAATGATGATATATTGATACATCGACTTGATGAATTCGTCCAGTCCCTATCACACTTGTTATATCTTGTATAATTGAAAGTGCTTCTATTTTCATGTCGAATTGGTTTTCTAAAATTTTTAATAGTGAATCGTCCGAAAAGTAATTTGACTCTTTTAGATCAGTCACCTTTATTAGATTTTCTGACCAATCAGATTTTCTGGTGTTAATACGCAGTTTACATTTAATAAAACTTACGTTGACGTATAACCAAAAGAAAAATTGTAAAAAGTAACATAATTTTTTTTCAGTCAATATTTTTTATACTATTAGGCGTTGTTTTTAATAAAATATGGTCAATTTTTGTATAACACAATCAACCATTAAAAGGTAATGAATAACCCAACAATATATATAATGTTGTAATTTCGCGTTATTGTGTAAAAAGAGTTTTAACTGATTTATTTTCTTATTTTCAGATTTCTTACATTTATAAGTAACAAAGTACGCAAACCGTAGCGGTTTTTATCTATTTGGCAGGAATCTGACTCCAAATTTTAAAATGTTTCATCAGAGAGTGAACAAGAAGAATATCACCTGTGCGTTCGCAACCGAAAAAGTGACATCGACCAAGATGCATCCGATGACAACAGCGATAATGAGCCCCTGATGGAACTACACCGTCGAACACATTCAACAGCACCTGAATTACAGAAGGCTTATTTTTTTTAGAAAAGATGGGACCAATTGGTAGATGGCACCTTTCCGTCAAAATATTCGAACTAGAGATGAAAAATGATTACACAAATGCCAGATGTTCAATCAGGAGCTAGACATACCAAATCAGAAAAAGAGTGCTGGCACACTTTTTTACAGATGTAATGGCCGACCAAATTCTAACCTATACCGATGCTTGAATAAAAATGAAATTAGCAGCCGAGGTGACTAAATCTAACTGATCCAAGGGTTTCTGATAAAACTGGCGTAGATATTTTTAGATGGATTTGTCGCAGCGTAGCTATAATTTTTTTCAAAGTAACTTTTGTATGGTGAGATTACTACTAGTGGTTCAAGAAAATTATTGGATCATTTGGCATCAATTGGCGAGGATCGATGCATTTGCAGATAATTGCTGCAATAGATACAAGTTATTGAAAACCATACGATTGAGATGCTTTTGGAATTTAGGGGCAGATGTATACTTAGACAATCGAAAACACAAATGAAAATTAATACAACGTCTGAAGCGTATCTTTTATATATATTTTCATCACCTGGCTATACTTCATTTTACGTAACACCTAATTAAGTTTATATAAGCGGATGATTTTGTACGACATATATGATCACTTGGTTGCACGGTGATGCGCATAAAAATATGCCAGAGAGCATGCGTCGTCATAATAGAGTAGATTCACGTAATTTTTTAAGACGTAGTATCTGTAGCCACCGAATGTGACTTTTTTGGGAATATAAATATCTCTGAAACATTTAGAGCGTGCACGAAATAGGTCCTCGAATGAATGCAGAATCTAAATAGCTAGTTACGTAAGAACAGTCAATCACCCTTGTCGAGTAGAAGCGCTTGATAAAAGATACGAAGCACTATTATAAGCCTTCGAACATTTCGGCATATTTGTATGATATGAGAGGGCCATTTTTATTTCTAGAAGGGATTCTGAGACAATCGGGTAGTGACTTGGTAATGAATGGCTTGGAAACCGTACTGATTCTAAAAACCATCTCAGCAATGTCAAAAACAATATATTAAGGATCCGATCAATAATATTCATGCAGATTATTAAAACAGAGCTACAATAGGAATCTGGAATACTCTATGTAAAACCTTCGACGACTCCAATCGTACTCATAAAATTGGTTTATTAAGGGACTTTTCTCCCTAATATTGGATTTATGACTGACTGAAAATGGTTAGCATCATTATCTAATAGCTTTGGTGTTACAATTACAGCTAATCGAATTAAAAAAAATGTTACGGGAATCGAAGAATTCTAACGTAAGTGTGTTCTATATTAGCAAACACATAATAAAAAACCTTTCAAAAATCAAGTGGTAAAGTACCACGTTAGAATGAAGGTTTAGAAAAGAACTTTAAAGCAAAAAATAATAAAAAAGAAAGAAAATTTATAACTTTTTTGTAGATGTATTTCTAGCTATAAGCAGCAACGACTCGAGATAGTACAGTAGCATCGATAGACATACCCATGTAAAACATTGTCACGAATTAACAGGCTAAAAACATGAAGTTGCAAATCATGTGGTAAGATGAACCTTAATGTAAATACGGATCTCTAAACATTTTCAAGGTAAAAGATATCGTTTATATATTAAAGCTCCCTGTTAATATTTTATCAGTCCGTTAGATAATCACAAATATTCAATACCAAAAACAAGGAAATTAGCAAAACTTATTATTCATGTGCACTGTGTACATATTAAGTATTTGTAAGCAGTGATATACGAAAATACTAATTAAATTGTTATTTTTATCTATTTCACCCGCAGATTGGTTATTTAGCTTCAGTGATATAGAGAAATAGCAAAATCAAAGAAAGCTGTTAAAATATATCCAACCAATAACAAACATTATCTACGTTGCTTGTATTGAAGACGAACGGGTAATAACACTATATATAGGTGAAGGTTTCAAGGCAAGCCGAGTACTAGAACTTTTTCATTCTGATGTGTGAAGATCCATGCAAAGAAGTATCTAAGAGAAGTATGGTTTTTTCTCATGTTTATTCATGATTTGTCTAGAGAAACATTCATCTTCCTTCAGAAATCTAAGTCGTAATGTTCAAAGAATATAGAAGCTTTGTAAAATATCGATAAGATGCAAAAATTAAAAGTTTACGTAAAATGTACTGAAGCTAAGAAATTAAAACTATTTGTAAATTTAAAAAAAAATTTTGTGTATATTTTCAAATTTTCAGGAATAAAATATAGAATGTCAAATAATATAAAAAAATATCAAATGTTAAATAATATATATCACAATAAAGTAATCTGACATTCGACGGAATTCACAGAAAACCTATGTTTAGAGGAAATAATGATTATTGTAACATGAATCGTTCACCAAGGCATAATGAACAGCCAATGAAAGCATAGCTGGTTTTTGCAAAGTCTTCCTCACTCCTTGAGGAAACTGTATTAGAAAGCTTTCATATATATTCATAATCGTTTCCACATTTTCTCTCATCTTGGGAAATACTTTGAAAGGGAAGTCATTAGGGTTCCCTTCGTTGAAGAACGTAAAGCTTCTTGAAGTCCATCTCCTTTGGGATGTCTAATACGATCTCTTAAGGGATATTCATTTTCTTCCATTCTTTTGCTTCCACTGTTGATTATTATTCCAAAAGTTTCTTCAAAATTATTCAAGGCTTTTGAGAATCTTCTTGATTCTAAATCTTCTAGAATCTTCTTGCAATCGATCCGCATTGAGGTGAAAATTTTCCGATCCTGTAACTAGCTAAATAATGCGATGAGTTTCGATAACCTCCTTATTTGTTAAACACATATTGAATTCTGTATCAGCATAAAAATCGTTGTTTAAAGTTGATTGTTAGTTGTTTATTTTAATGTGAATTTAGAAGAAAATTTATTGGATAATGTATAAAATTAATTTGTAAGAAAAATTGATAAAAACACCACATCTACCTAGCTTTGTGATGTATGTCCTTGTGAATAAAACATGGAACCGAACCGTTGCGTATTTCAATGATAAATGTCTCGTTGTTATTTTAATTAAATATTAAGATAATTTACGAATGTTAGGCATATCTATGTCCATTGTATTAATTAATTTGTATATCCTTCATGACGACAATTTAATATTAGACATTCCGTCGCTACTTGGGAAGCATTCAGCGGATAAAGGAGAGGATGCAATGTTTGCTATAATGGATCGGAATCTTAGCGTGTATCGTTGTGCCTTGTGCCCGTTACATTGGTACCCTATAGCGGTAGATACGAACAGTCTACCAAATAAATGTAAATGTTTCATGGTTAGCACACGAAACTGATCATAATGGTTTCGCATTTTGTCTCTCTTTGTAAAATTTACAGCAACATGTTTTTCATTAAATTTTTAATATACATCAATAGCTGAATAAATATTTATTTCTATGCAGTAATTATACCTATTAGACTGAGTACAGTAAATAGACAATTAATTGAAACTTTATACATATTTTATTTTACTATTAATAATAATTATCCTAATAATGACATATTATTATTCCGGTATATTTTATTCTTCACAAAACACATAGCCTTTAGCCCACTTTTATCTTCAAAATTGTTATTTTTATAATAATTTTCCAAAAAATTACCTGTAGTCGATATTTAATTCAGCTAACGCTTACCATTATTTTAAATGTTTTCTAAAAGTTGAGTTATATTAAATCATATTAAAATTATTTTCTTCTGTAGGTTTAGCAAGGTTTAATTTTTTAAAATTTTTTTGTAAAATAAAGGGGAATAATTTTGCATGAATTATTTTTGGTGAAATATATGTTTTACACTTATTTGATAGGCATATTTTATAATAAAAATACATTTTTAATAAGTAAATTTTTGTTAAAAATCAGGTTATTTTATTTTTATTTTCAAAAAATTTAAATAAATTAGACATAATTAAATGTTTGCTCTACATTCCCTTCTGTGAGAAAATTCTTTCGTGAATTAAAATCAATTAATGAGATTAAAGTTGTATCTTTAAAAAGACCAAATTTTAGGTATTTTTTTCATAATTCGTTAGGAATTTATATATTTGATAAGCACATATTAAATGTGCTTACAGGAATTTCACCTTTTATCATTTTACCTTAATATGAAGTAAGTTTTGTTCTTAGTTAATAGTATCTTAGTATAGGAAATTACATTTAACATCTACGAATACCCAGGTTATATTTTTATGCAACATTGTAGTTTTCAAAATTAGTAAATATAATCATCTAATTATAACCTAATACATATTTATTCGCTTTTTTTAATATCATCAAGAGAGGTAAAAAGAAGGTACGAAAAAAACTCAACGGCTGACGATGACCTGTTTTTACAATAAACATAGCATAAAAATATATACGCATGCCGCCGTTATGTAGGCATTATACCCCACTGAAAACACAAAACTAATACTTTTTTCCATACATCCATTGTTAAATTTATCAACGCTCTCAAGAGTAAAGTATGAAGCACACATTTCCCGCAGGCGTATTTCGGTAAATATTTGAAATTGTAAAATTGTGATTATCACAAGATAATTAAAATAAATCTACTACTATGAATATATTTGTACTTCGGAATAAACCCTAGATAATAATTGAGTGTAGGCTATTTGACTTGAATTTTTAAATTGTTTGAAATTGTTCTATTTTGTATTATAAGCACACTACATTTATATTTCCAGGATATATGCCGTATTTTTTACATAAATCACTTTTAAAGTTTGAATTTTCGAACTCGCGCTAAAACGCAATTTCTTTAATGGCGGCTAATGTAAACAAACAGTCCTGCCCGCTGAAGAGGATTATTATTTATTTTTATATTAAAATGGTGTGTAGTGACACAATGTACAAACACGTCTATAAAAATCGGCATAAAGTATTCGTTTCAGTGCTAACAAATCTTAAAAAACGAAAAAAATGGCTGCAATTACTCACTCAAATGTGTGAAGATCATGGGTGAAGATCATTTCGATATAAGTAATATTTGTGTTTTAAACATTATATCGATATCGATGCCTATAAACCAAAAGAATTAGAATAATAAATTTTGGTATGAATGCGTTTTAGTACCAATGATATTTTGACAATTGTTAGTATTTATCTAAATATAAATTTTTGATATGATATGAAAGAATATACATTAAAAGCGATATGTTTAAAAAAATTCTGCAGCAAACGATTATTTATTACAATAAAATCAATTTAACAAATTTCAAACCTGATGACTTTTGTTTGCGATGGAATATGTTTCAACCTTTTTTCCAGTTAGTTCATTATATTTTTTATCGCTAAGCAGTTATTACACAATTAAAAATATAATTTTATACAAATTGTTAAGTATTTACAATATAAATATGGTAAATTTAATTATCCAATCCAAATATTTACTTAATCTGACAATTTTAACAATAACATCTTGTTTATCCGACAACATTCAGGCAAAATCTATTTGTCTATGATTTATGTTTGGAATAAAATTATAGTGCTGATATATACATTAGAATGAAATAAATTTGTTTATACATTAGGTATGACCGGAAGTTATTTTAATTAAATATGTCATTTGTAACGTATTTCTTTTTATATAATATAATACGTCATGAATAACATACGTAATGAGTTTATAGTATAAAAATATTATGCTAAATGCAAAAGGTGATAGTTATAAAGTAAAAAAAAGACAAAAGGACCATAATTAAAAAAAAAAACTCTTCTGCGACGTTATCTGACTTTTAATCAATAACAGGGCGTTTGCGACGCTTATTAAATTTAAAAAAACATTGTGATTTCTTTACGTTTTTTTATATAACATAAACTTATTCATCCGAAAATTAAAAGCAATGCGCTTATTTATGGTATAATCTAATAGGATGACTCCGAATTGTGGTATATTTTCGATGTTTTCAAATAGCCTATTGTTATGATATTTTTATTATGATTTTGTACCACAAAAGGAAAAAAAACGTTTTAAGATCATCCACGTAATATCTGTCAGCCATTTTTCTCCGAAATATTGATAAAATATTTAAATCCAGGATTGAAGGATCTGACACCTCAAAAAATTTTGTAGACAAATTTTAGATACGGGAAATGGAGTAACAGAAATATCTTTTGTGAGGTGAAATATCTTTTCATATTTTGGGAGGTGTCAAATTTATGAGAATGAGTTATAATGATTTCAAAACCATTTGTTCATAATTTTATTCAAGAAAATTTTAGAGATATTATTGAAAATATACGCAAAAATATATTTTCTCAATATTCGAAACTGTTACTTTACCAAACCCTTATCAATATTTCTAAATTTTATTTTTTGAAAAAATAACAATTGTTTTACGCTTATCAAAAATTTATTAGGCAATACTTATATTTATACTGTGAATTAATAATAATATTTGAAAACAGTTTAATAGAAATACTATGTACGTACATATGTACACGGAGTATGTGTGTACGGAGTACTTTTAAGAATGCTGCACGTATTTAATCATCTTATTAATATGTCGAGTGAAAAAAGAAAAACACACCTTGCAAGTTTTAAATATTTGTTCTATACATAGAATTTGATCTAAAAACATTACAATTTGCCACCATAATTTTCCACAATTCATTAAGCGCGATCAAAACAACAGCATGTGATGACCCCACGCTCGAGTTTGCAATCTGTGTATAGTTTACGTTACTTCCAGTCCCATCGTTGCTCTGATGCAAAGTACATTCGTCTGACGACTGCGTGGTCATTTGACTGTGCTATAAAAGTTAGTAGCAGACGTAACTGCCAGTGAGATAAAGTCGCCAAATATTAAAAATCGGATTGCTCTGTTCAAATAAATATTTATTCAGTTATTGACATATATGAAAACGTCATCGAGCAAAATTTGCTGCAAATTTTACGTAAATAATGAAATGCAAAATTATTCTATTATTATTAACTCCATCCACTGCCTATGGAGTTCTTTTTTTATTTCAGTAAACCGTCCATATGTATCGGACATACCGTATTGGCTAAATGGACACGAACAAGGTAAAGGCACAATGGGAGCACGCTTCGACGCCGACGTTTCACTGTTACATTGTATTGCTCCTTCATCTCTCTGAATACTTCACAAGCAACGATGGAATAAATAAATGGTCTAATATTAAATTGTCGTTACGAAGGACGTACAAATTAATGAATTCAACATATACAGATGTACATAATATTGGTAAATTATAGTTGTATGTAAAGCACGCTGTAAACATGACATTTACCACTTGCTATACAGAAATTTAACAACGATTTGCTCGCAAGAAACCGTCACGGTACATTTCGTTAATTAATCTTGAGTCTGGCTCGGGGTGCTTTCATTTGGACCGATAGCGAATCGGCGATGTCTTTTTCCATAAACATCGGTGGATTGTCTCGCCTGAAGTCTTTTCGAAAATGTTATTTACTGTGACACTTTATATCGTACAGCTAGATGAATACGGTGTCACTTTATCAATTTTTAAAATCACAGTCTTTCACATTATTAAATACTCGTTTTTTCATAAATGGAAAATTTACTATCTCGATTAAACTGTAATTATGATAGGTAAATGTTCAATAAATTTCGGACGGATTAAAATTAACTAATATTATGTTAAGTTAAACTGTCACATGCTACATATGTTTAAGTTTCATGTTTAAATAAAAAATATTTTCTTTTCGTAATTTTCATTACTGTGCAAGACGTTACCAATATTTATAAAAAAATTAACGTAATTTACATTAAATTAAATTAAAACAATAATTAAAATTAAAGTAAATGAATTAGAACCACTTTAAAATGCCCTCGGTGTCCACACGTGTTTCCGAAGAAATGGTAATCGATGAATTCCTCCGCTCGTTCAAGGAGAAGAACCTTAACGTATTCTCCATCAAAGAAGTGCCCAGAATAAGAACCAATATAATCAGTTTAATGGACACGTCTCCAAGTAAAACATAATAAAGTGGCTTATGAATTTTTTCCATTTATTCTTTTTCCACTGTCATGGCACAGGCATCTGAATAAAGAAAGACATTGAATAAAGATAAATTGTTTTTCATATTGAATTTACATCATAAATCATTTTTGTAAACGAATTAAAGTGTAGAAGTGAGAACAAGAACTGTTAAAAACTATTTTTACTCACGCTTATGTGAAACAATATAAATACCACAGCAGCATTTTGACGTATAAAATACTTTTATTTATATGAATTTCAATTATTTTAAATTCAATATTATTAATAAAAAAATGGGACATACATTTAATACTTGCAGTCGATGACCTTACTTTTAAATTAGATAAAAACAACATGCTACCTGTAATTTTCCAATTAAAAAAAAATCAGTGTAAATTGTTTTTTTTTAATCAAAAAAAAATGTGTTACAACGTAAGTTTTCTTTTTCTCTGTTACATCATGAGGTCCAATCTATTTATTTATATTCCACAATGCAATCTATATTAAAACATAAACGATAATTTAAGATATAGGGAATAATAAAAAATATATAGTCTATTTTTATAAAAGAACATTAGGCAAATCGTCATTATTTGACTAAATATTACATTATTAGAACATTTTGATTACCTCGGTAATCTAAATAGTTTGATTGCCATAAAAAAATCTCAATTTTTCTATTAAATTAACAGTTTTCACTATTAATGGCTTTGTTTTACATTTAGTCGCTGCTTCTTTTTGAGGTTATATTAACTTTCTCACTATTTGTAACGATTACAGCATCCCTTCAAAATGTAACTTATTACCGGTTCATTTGAATTTACCTTCAAAAGAGTGTAGCAAGATAAGTTTGGTCCAGATGAGTTTAGAGTTAATATTTTTCAATTTGAAAAGTCGTTCGATAATTATAACATGGCAGGGAGCGCTTGTTATTTAAAAAAAACATAAATATAATTTTTTTGTAATTATTATTTTTCTTTTTAAATGTTAATGTATAATATATCACATTAAATAATAATATTTATATTAATGTATTATATTTTATACATTACACAAATTAATATGAAATAAATTTTTTACACAACTTTGCCAAAAAATAAATTAAATATGTTCTTTTAGAGTTTTGTAAGTTTATCCAACACACCTTATACCACAGAATCTTCACTTACCCCCTACCAAGTATTTTTTTAGATCTATATAACAATAAAAGGGTTCAAATAAAAGTGAAGAGGAGTCGGCTAATATAAAATAATATAATAAATATTTATATTAAAACAAAAAGAGCGCTAGTGTTTAAATAACAATCATATAAAATTAATGATAAGTTGTAAAAACTAATGACCTGTCACAAGTTTTTACGATACACTAGTCAGTAATGGTTAGTCTTCAATTTAATTTTATATTTTTCTGCACCAAAAATTCTATAATATTTTAATAATATTGTTTATCTTATTAGATAGTATTTAAAAGAATATTAAAATAGTATCTATTCTGAATGAATTAAAAAATGAGCATGCATTTAAATTATTATCGCGAGTCTCAAGCATGGGCTATTTCATTTAACTTCGGATTCCAATTCCATAGCCTGAAGTTGCATTAATACAATTTGCCTAACTCACGAGACTTAGTGATCTGCTGGTTACAAATTGGTAGAGTTGGTTACAAATAATCATTCCAGTAATTGAATAAATATAATAAACTCAGCTAAGTAAAGAAAGTCAACTAAAAATTTCAAAATAAAGGTAAAAAACTTTTATAAATTAAACTCTTCTATTTTACAATCTATAATGTATTAAAAACTCAAAATAAGTGTGGATCATCGATCGGAAACTTTGATCAGACTAAAATAAAATTATGAATCAAGGGAAATTTTACATCATTTGGCTACGACTATACGACTTATTTTATATAGGCTATAAGACTTCTTTTAAAATAAAATAAACAATTTGAATGTAATATTAAGGAAACAGATATAATTTTTAAGCCACAATAAAATAATGATTTCTACTAAATGCGCTTTCTGATTTCATTTTAGGCTGACCAAGCACCGGATTGGTGACCAATAAATGTTTGCGAGGTTACAGTACAATAAATGTTTGCGAGGTTACAGTAATAGATTGTACAATAAAACCATTTTGCGTTAATTCATACCTCAGATTTAATTAAATAATTTGGATAATCATTTTTTTTATTTGAAAGAGCCTATCTTCCAGTGTAGTGTCGTAACAAGTGGTTAGAAATTGGCAATTAAAGTTGGAATTGAAGATACACCGCTGCAGTGATTGAGATTGAATGATGTAAATATGGTTTTAGTCTAACAATAAATTCCCTATAATTTTACATGACAGAGGGCAACACAAATCTGTTTTTTAGCAAAATTATAGTACAATAATATAATCGGAAAGTGGTGACAGGAACTCTTCACTGATAAGGAGTGAACTTATCGAGTTTGGACTCGTTTCTATTTTCTTGATGTAAGAAAGAATGAATTAAATAGTTAGGTAAATGTATATAATTGCATATGTGGGCAAGAAACTATTAAAGTATTAATAGGTAGGTATATAAGTAAATACAGGTATGAATAAATGTATGAAATGACTTGACATTTGTATGTAGGCAGGTAGGTAAATAAATATATAAAAGTATACAAAAAGATACACAGTTATAAAAACATTAGTAAGTAACTATAGAGTTTGTACAAGTATATTGGCTTTAAACAATGACTACGGTAACGGAAAAAGAACGGTATGAGATTTATATGTCTGTGTGTATGTGTGTGCTTGTGTGTTCATCTATAAATACATGTATGTGAGTAGATATATATGATTATATCCAGGTTCATTAAATGTAGAAAACGTCTGTTCTGATTTTAATAAATGAGATAATATCTATATTACATTCATCGAATATTAATGACGTTTTAAGCAACACAGACATTAAAAAAGGAAAAATAAAATTTTAGAAAAAATATTAAAACATCTACAAATACTATCTTCTACTGCGGTAAAATATCGTTTCCTAAAATAAATAATATTTATAACTGACATATCTTAAATTTTGTTATTTTGTATACGAACATATTGAAAAAAAAGTTAGTCCCACATTTTCTTTCTATACAAAGGTAATATTGTGCATCAAATTGAGGGGAAAATGTTGAGAATTTGTATGAAAATTCTGAACAGTAACTGAAATAATCCTAGTCAGCAGAAATAGTCGCGGTAACAGAAACATACTTCAAATATAGTCAGCTTGATGCAAAATTTACGGATTGACGTACGGACAATAGAGACTTACTTTGTTATACTTGTATATAAAATTAAAAGAAGGGGCATGACCTTTTCTATGTTAATATGAAGTTTGATATAAAGAGATGCCTTTTTAAAAAACAAAAATATTTGAAAAATTATTTATTAAAAACAATCTAAAAATGTACATATTAAAAAGATGCATATGAAATTATTAAGAATTTTCATTTCAGTACGCAAAAAATAAAAACGACAACATCGGTTAACACTGTACGAAGTTATTTGGCGCTGACTCTTTTTTATAACATTATTTAACGCCAAATTTGAAAGTAAATATAAATTTTAAAGACCGTTTTAGCAATAAAATATCTATTTAAAATGACTTAAATCAAAGTCTTTTCATCATACACCATGTCAGTTCAGTCGACATCCTTTCACAAAAGCAGCGCGACAGAATAAATAATGCTAATGAGAGACACAAAATAAATGGATTTTCACGGAATTGTTCTACTTGGCAAATAAATTTATTTTCAACGAAATGTTTATATTACTTTAGTTTTATTACTTCAAAAATAATTGTTAAATATATTATAAAATTACTAATTTACTTTTACGTAGTTAAGTAATCTGAATTTCAAACTAATAATTTAAGGTTTCAAGGTACATTAAAGAATTTATAGTAATGTAACTATTTAAAAAGTATTAATAGCTTTTAAATTTTCATACGTATAAATTTTCACATATTTGATATACATAATGTTTATATACATAAAGTACGAAATTAAAATAATTTCACATATAATTCATGTAATATCACCTTTTGGGGATGATTAAGAAATTAAAAAAATTTAAATACATTCGACCATATGGTGCTGCAGGAAAATGACGCAAAAATTTAAATAAGAATTAAAAAACAAAATAATTCTTTAATTTTTCATTACGTACATTTTTCCGTTATTCAGATCATAATTTTTAAAACAAGAAACTTATTTTAAGTAATTTGGCTTAATCTCTGAAATCCTGTTGTTCTTAAGTTCCAAATGAAATACATCAATGGACGCTGTTAAAATAGTGTGAAATGTATAAATGGTAACAGATGTCTCAAAATTCGTAAGAATTAGTTGCAATAATAATTTTAAATTATTTTCTATCACAAAACACACTCAAAAGTTATGTCAATAAATATATGATTTTAATTTAATAGAGAATGTAGCCGAAATTATACATATCAAAATGTTCAAAATATTCAGTGATAATAAGGGGACATTGACGTTTTTAAATAAAAGATAAAAATTTGTATGAAATGATATTCTACTAGAAAAGTTGATATTCTACTAGGAAACGTTTTAAGTAGAAAAATGATAAAAATTCCTAATGAGTTTATATTTTTAATAAAGCGAGAGAAATTAATAATAAAATCGGCCGTATTACGTCGTGCTTATATCCTGTCGGGTAAGTAGTCAATTGTTGTGATTCGGTATTTGTTTGTTTATTTACTGATTTAATATAAAATACGTACGGTGGACTTATTGCTATATATAAGACTACAGTTTACGAGAGGTATGACTTTTTCATTCGATCCTTGAAAACAATTATTGGAGTTACTTTCCTGGTGCCACGATCCAGTTGATTCAACTATTAGAGACTTGACTTGTGTTCGAAAATACGATTATATTTTTTGGGATCAAACATACTCTTGATGCCTAATTTTGAAGACGTTTTACTTTCTTTAAATATTATTCACTAAGATTAGGAAGGCACCCATCTTTATATTCATTTAGTAATAATATAAATATTTAGCAAAGCTATATTTTCGTTTAGAGATATTTTCGTTAATTGACCAAGGAATATTTCAAAGACGCTTGAGAATATGTATCCTGCTGAACATACAACAACTAACATCATAACTTGAGGCTGTCGACTGAAATTTTTATCGGTCAGTTGACCCACGTTTTATTAGAAAAATTTAATAGGGATCCTTAATAATTACTTCTTAATCTAATTACCAGTTCTTCGAAGAAGTAAAATTTATTTTAGGTGTATCTGCACATTTGCGAACGTTTATTTCTAAACATTCTGAAATATTCCCAGCATTAGTATGGTCACGTTTGACCATATTTTTTTAATCCAAAGATTAAGAGAAAATTTTTAATATTTTCAGAAAGTATATTTATCAAGTTTTTAACTGATAAAATTTTATCGATTAATATAATTACTAAATTTAAAAATCTTGCTATCCACAGATTCACGGATCGTAATTATATCCCAGTCCATAAATTTGATATCGTCAAGAAAATGTGGTTGGACGATACGGTTGAAATCATGGAGGAAGAGGCATTTTGAGGAGGCTTTAAAACAACTTAACTTATAGGAAATATGACTAAGATCATCATGAACAAGGTGAGTGTTGGAAGTTGATCGGAGAAGGATATATTTTTAGGGCGGTTTGATAAAAATCGGTCGAGATGGGAATGACAATTACCAACGTGATAATTTGCAGTGTGTAAGAAAGGTAAGCTTGCCAGTATTAACAATACCTGAAACTTTTGTCTCTTAGTACCACGCTTGTACGGGCGAGTATTAACATCATCTACATGTATAAAAATCAACAGTATCCATATCTGACACCAAGTAATAGTTTGGTTCGAAAAAAAATACTTCTATAAATAAGTATTCGAAAATTTTGATAATTTGCTATAATTTTGCAAGATAGATCAGTCCATCACCACTGCGTCTGAATATGCCATTGTTATGTATTACAGCATAAGCCGAGATTACATGCACACTCGACGGAAATGAAGGTTTGAGCTAGGTTTCATTAACGTGATGTGCGTGAAAATTCATTTTTTTGGAATAATAAATGAAATCTGAGTATTGAGATAAAATGTTTCGAGTAATGATATGGCAGAAGTTAGATCTAATTTTGAGAAGGGAAAATAATTAGTATAATTGAAAATGCTAAATCGAAAATAATTTAAAACTAGGCATTCCTTATAAATATAACACAGTAATTTATGCGATAAATATTGGTGGCTAATCGGAAGTTGTATTTGAAATGAAATGTTTTGCTGCCCTTGCTTATTATTCGGGATAGAATATAGTAAATAAAATAAAGGTGGTTTTAATGATTTAGGTAATTTGACAAATTCTGGTAAAAAATATACTAATTCGAAAAAAAACATATACTGCACAATAAAACTAAAAAATTTTGGCTCTTCGCCATAGGCATTTGTATCGACGGACAACTAGCTATTGCGAAGCGGGATTATAATAAAAGTGTGGATAGAAATAGGTATATTTTGAAAAGTTTAATAGATATTTTTTGGTAAGCAAGAATTATCTTTCCGTAGTCACGATGAAAGTATTTCTTCAGTAAGTCGTGGTAATTAAGTCGAGAATATATTATTTTTGAGTGCCCATGATTTAATTATTGAGACATATTTTTAATCTATAACACCTTCAATGCCGTTTTCAGGGTTATCAGGGTGAATTCGAAATGATTTAATTTCTTCCGTGGCTGACGTTATACTTGATGAAATTAGTTTAGAAACTGCTCACACTAATATTATTTCAATTATAATCTATTATAACAACGGATGTTGACTCACAACTATACTAATTAATGTACTTTCTAAATATTGGTAACGGCACAAATATAAAATGAACACATTTGTTGTCAAACAGATAATTATAATCTTAGCAGTAAATTAGTAGCACAGTGTTATCACGGCGCGTCGGTTACATAATCGGAATTTAGCGATGTTCAGAGAAAAGTACGAGACTGATACCCTTTCGCAACGTTTGTACCCCGTTATGGCTCTATTTTTAACTTAGTTTTATTAAAATCGTTATTTAATATTTTGTGGCGTTATACGTTTTTTTACTTATTTCAACTCATTTTTTATTAAATCAACAAAGCGAAGTTCACTTTTAGACGAGATTGCGAATCGATGAATTCCTTCCGTTTCCATTACAAGGTAGCAATATAATTCTCGCGTAGTAAATATAGAATAGTTTTAATAAATGCATTGCAGGCCATACAATCTAACCCTAACAGCTGGGACAAAGAATCTTTTTCATTTGCCGATTTGTATATTACAAAAATTAGAAGATTTTGAATTTAACTTATATGTAAACATTTTTTTCAAATATTTGTTCATGCTAATATCACATTTAACGTTATTCAAAGTAAAACAATAATTATAGCATTTTCTCTGAAAATGATAAAAAATTTTAAAATTTGATTAAATGAATATATAAAATTATTTGCGCACGTATCGGAAATCGCTAACATTTCAAGAAAGAGGCGAACTAATTTGAGTCCCAAAGAGAATTATAGCAGGATATTTAGAGAAATAATAGATAACGTATTAATGCAAATTAATGATAGATTTAAATAATTTCAATCCTTATCCCTTCTGGAACAATAAATTCAAATAAATATTCGGAATATAATAAATCATTTCCCGAAAGTCATTTCCATTTGTCACAAGTCATTTATCCGAAACCTTTGATGTTTAGAAAATAAATTAGCGATCTACAGAATTTCGCATTTTGAATATTTCAAATTTACATGAATATGTAAAAAAACATACTTATATATTAGATGCATTATTTTCAACTTTAACGCAAAGCCAAGAAAAAGTTAATCACGGATTTAAAGATAACATTTTCGTTTTATGATGACGTTTTGAAACGTTTTTGAAAAAAATTTCAAAAGGTTTGTTTATATATATATATATATATATATATATATATATATATATATATATATATATATATATATAAATAGTGTAAATGATAAATTATAAATAAATAATTATCTTAAATCACTGAATTAAAATATAATACGTATTTTTTTAAGTATGGAATTCTTTATAAACGTAAGGATGTAGGCCGACAGACGTGATTTTTTGTCTGGAAATTAGAACCCATTGTTGTTATATTTAATTAGATCTTTTTTTTACTTAAACTTTACTTTTCCATCTGCTATTATTTGTTCAAATTTTCGAAATTGTAACCATGCGTACGTATTAAAATTTTCCTGCATAAAATACAAATTCTTGTACCCATAAATACTGCAGTTTTACAGAATTTAATTTTCTTGTCAAAGTTAAATTTAAAAATATCTGGTAATTTATTAGTAGTGTAGTATAGTGATGAATGATTAATACATTTGAGGACTACTAAACACATCGGTAAAGATTTTGAGTGGAGGTGAATTGTGCACAAAATTAATAGAACTTCAAAAACCAGTGTATGAAATTAGTACCATGGGCTCGCATACAGCTCCAAGCCATGTCGTTTTATAGTGACAATAAGTTTTTTGCATTATTTACATAGCACTGAATCGTAAAATATTGTTTTTTTTCGAAAGTTTGCTTGATATACTATTCATATTCCGCAAAAATTATTTAAATCTAGTAGGTATTCACTGATGTATAGAAGAGTTTTGAATGTTTAAAAAAGGCGTTTATTTATTAAAATAATAAATTAATATTTTTATATATGTCTGTAATGAATAAGCAATGTTTAAAATCAATATAATTTTTTAGTTTATTGTTAAATGTAATTTAGGGAACGATTCACTAATAATTATAATATCTCAATGTTTCCTGGTATCTCGAAAAAAGGGGTACGTATAAAACTTCTTTTCTAATGTCGTTCGGAACAGATAATTGACAGGCAATATAACTACAAACTATCGTAATAAAATTGTTTTTGAGTCTAGACTTTAGAAATAAAATTTATTATGATATTTTTTTTAAATAGGACATTTGGTAATTATATTAAATTATGTTATTAAATCGTTAATTTGTTCCTTTTTTAACTTTATTTCTTTATTCACGCATCAGATCATATGGGATATATCACTCTTTTTTCATTTAACTGAATAGCTTCGTTGTTTAAAAGAAAATCGCGCATTTTTTCTTTTAATTTCCGTTGAAAAAATGATGTAGGATGTTATTTGTACATCATGGAAATGTAGGCATACAAAAATTATTAGAGAGAGCAAACATTTTCTTAAATAAAATAGCAAACATTTTATTTATAACACACTAAACTCTACGTATTAGCAAATTCACTTGTTTCCATTAGTTAGTTGTATCGCATGTAGGTAATAAATTAATAAATATTTTAGTCCAAACGTCAATATTACAATTTTTATAGAATATATATATCCTGAAGAAAAACAAAATTTAAATATATCAGTAAATTCGTACTGCTACTTTAGCTTGATATCGCATGAGCAGTCGGTAAATGTGCGATAAACACTTAAATTTTATATATTTGTTGCGAAGGGGATAAGAATATATAACTGAATCATGTGAAAATTAAAACGAATTTAATACTTCCATGACAATTAGGGCCAGAGATCAAGGCGTGCGCCCCTTTGTAATCAGTGCTTTTATAATTCATTTGCTTTATACTGGTGACACGTGATTTCACACAATTCGACAAATAAACCACTTCTATCTCGTTCTATATTCTGGGGTAGACTTGATGCCTATGCACACAATAGGAAGCAACATAACATATACTCAGAATGTAATTAAATTTAAATTCATATTTTAAATAAATAACAGGAGCGAGGCATGTAACTGAATACAAATTTTAAAATTAAATAGAGTTATGAACCTTACTTTTTCTTCTCTTGTCCGAAACATTAAAAAAATCATCCAATAACGCATCCAATAGTAAAAAGTTTTGAAGATGACTCGTAATAGAATTAACGATCCCACTTTAATCACATGAGCGATTACCTAATAAATATGGGGGTTCGTTTTAATAATTTCTTAAGTGTCAACAATTTTATAACCATCATTTGGGCTAATAACTTTGACGAAACCGGCGTACGGGTCTTATGCTTTGCATTAATTGTGTTCAAGCAATAATATGTATCCGAGGTTGCTTCATTTATTGCAGAGCATTATTCCTTCTTGACGAAAAAATCAAGATTGGTGTTATGAGATCTCTTCACTTCATTTTAGAACCAATAATAATTTTACTGAGGGTGTGCATTACCTTTAAGCATTTTTGCTTAGCTTCCACTTTGATATTTCAATTTTAAAAAATTAAATTATCTCATATATTAGATCGTGCAATTCAAATTTCTGTTTTCTTACTTAAACTTTTATTTATAAAGTTAAACATAACTTTAAAATTATCTTTATAAAGATAGCATTTTAAAAATATTAGTAGCGTGTTTAGAAAACAAAAGGATGAAATTCGAAGCTACTTTTATACAATCTACGCGCAATCCATATCGAATTATTGAAAATCGTCAGGAATAAAAAATTTATTCTAGTAAACATTTATTATTAAACAGCTGATATATTCGTGAGGAAACAGGTTTTAAAAATAATTATATAATATATGATATATTTATGACTTTATAATAGTCATTTATTTACAGACGGTGTGATAAAATAAATTCAAACTCAGTTTGCCAAGGAAAATAAAAAAAAATTGACATCGAAAGGCAAAAACATTTAGATTTTTATAACATAACTTATATTAATGTTTATAGTAGTCTAAATTATTTTAATACCATAGCTAAATGAACGAAGAAGTGATTCAAAACCGAACAATTTCAAAAGCTGGATATTTTTTTTTATATTCAATGTTGTTTAAATTTTTTTTTAATCGTATTTTAAATGCAGTAAAAGTATTTCACCTCATATATAGATTCCACATCAAATATATTTTCATAGAAATAAATTTAAAAAAAAAAGGTAAAACCAAAGGACACAGAGTAAGTGCAAAAAACATCACCCAGCGTCAGTAGTTGGTATATATTTTACAATTAGTTTCATGCTTATAGATTTCTTTAGTGTTAATAAAACTAATGCGCTGTTTGATCTAATTACTTGTTGTGAGTATAAGCAAACTAATATTTAAGAAGTTGGGAATCAACGTTTCGATTTAAAGTTTGTTATACAAGTATGCAGGTGTTGACGTAGAAATATCAGATAAGGGCTTATTCAACTAAGGAAAGTAATTTAAAATACTTTTGGGAATTATAATTGGAAAATGATCTAAAATACTCGATGACAAAGGCTTCGTAAATTATGGTTATTATTTCATTACAATTTTTTGTAATTTATAAGATATTTTGCGTACTCGTCTGTTGAATAAATTCTTTAGGGCCGTCCATATATAATAATTCGTTACCGAATCATACAACATTCGGTAATAATACTCATAAATATCATACGCATACATTTTTTGAAAAGGAAACCTATTAAACTTTCTTAATATTTTCTCTAACATGAGGATATAAGTAGCTTCGTATAAATACCAGATGATTGCGTTCGTTTCAAGAGTGCCGCAGATTAAAAGGTTAAATAAAATAAAGATACCCTCGATAAAATTAAAATCAAAAGAATGTCGTTTGACAAGGGCCAGTAGCTTGTAGATTTTTTAAGACTTCGATGATATGACCGTGAAATGATTATCCATAATTCCACCGAAGTAGCGCTCTGTTAAAATCTTTACGTGGGTAGTTTCGCCTAGCTCATAACAATGCACAAGGGGGACACGCAAGCTAAAGTATGTGATCAATGCTCATTAAAATGTAGCTTTATTCTCAGAATCCATTAGAATACTGAATTGATATCACGATGCATCAGCTTACAATCAAGTCGGCTATTGATACCTAAGTAGAGTTTTAAATAATCGGCAAACTAAAAGCAAGGAATCGCATTGACGACCGAAGGAAATTCGTTTATCATAATGAGAAACGGAAGTACATCTAAATCACGGCATTGACTGACTTCAGATGGAGTAACATAAGACGGAAATTTTAAATTTCCCAACCATACGTACTGCACACTGATCCGAATTTAATTGAATTTTACTAGGGTGGAAGACATTCCAACTTGCAAAAACTTGTCTTAGTAGAATATCATTGTCGACTCGGTCCAATGGCTTTTTATAATTAAAATAAACTAAATCTACTTGATGACTTCAATTCAATTTTTAACCTTAAAATAATTTGGACCACCTATGATTTTATTTCAAATGGATGTTTCTAGATAGAATAGTTTCAAATACTTTGGGAAATGAAGTTAAGACTGCTACATATCTATATTTTTTACATCGGAAATAGAATGAGACTTTAAAACAGTAGTCAATTAGTTACCTGGGAAATACTCATAACAGATGGAAGATTACCCGGGTGACTGAATAATAATACAATTACCTAATATAACTATTAAAGCTTATTTAGAGTTATATTAAACAAAGAAATATTTTTAAACCGTTAAACTCTCTTAAGAAAATGAATTATTGATAACATTAATTTAAATAATAAGCAAACCATTAGGTCTGTTATTGGGGAGGTCCTATTATCTACACAAACGGTCTCTCTTCCTGTCGCAAACAATAGGCTCGCCACGAGGATGATGAGGGTTTCGAATATTTTTCTTCAATGGCCTTATATTTCCTTTGTAAACAAGTATGGAATTACGTAGAAGAATGAGCAGATATTTATCATTTGTATGCCCTTATTTATTCCTTAGAACCTCGTAATGAAGGTACAATTACTGAGGAGTAATGATTGCACTTTTACAGGGACAATGAGTTTCGTATTCCAGGTATGATATACAATGATTTCTTGTGATAATCTGTATAATGGGTTGGTCGTAGATTTTTCATAAGAATACTTAAATGGAAATTTGTCTGTTTTTTATTATTATCTTTACGCCGTTACCCACTAAGGCAGAACAGGTGGTGAAAAACGGAACACCTATTCCTTTAACGTGACACTTCTTTCGTCTCATCTTTTCTCTTCAATATACGTTCAAAAACGTCCTTCTATTTTTATAGCTCCTTGCATGCACATCTGTTAAGATGTTTTGAATTTGTGTGTAACCGTGCGTGCGTACGTGGATGTGTGCTTGGGTGCATGTGTGCCACGCACGCACACACGCACCCAAGCATACACCCACGCACACAAGCACGGTCACAAACAAATTCAAAATATCTTAACATGCGTGTGTGCATAGGTGCGTGCATGGGTGCATGCATGCCTGCAGGCATACGTCCTTGCGTGCATGCATGCGTGCATGAATGCCTATGTGCGTGTGTGCGCGTTTTTGCGCGTGTGTGTGCGTTTGTGCTTGTGCGGCGCTTGTGTGTGGGCGTCTTGTACACGTGTATGCGTATATACGTGAGTGAGCGTGTGCGTGCGTGTAGGTACCTGCGTGTGTGCATACGTGCGTGTATCTACATGCGATCTGAAAAAAATTATAAACTCAGTAATTCGTAATAGTAAAATGTATTACAAATATTCAATAAAAACGACCGAAAACTGACCACTTATTGTATAACACTTATTGCACAAATTAACTATCATTTTGCAGTAATAACAAACTCTTCAGAAAGATTCAAATGTTCTGATTAGTTGTGGATATTGAGATTGTTGCCATATAAAAAAATAAATAAACAATACAGATTTATTCCGAAATAGTAACTAAAATTAGGCAAATATTATTATTAAGAAGCAAGTAATAATTCATCTAAATGACAAATGAGAGAATGTCATATTAATACTTATTCCGATAACTTTATTTTTAAAAAATAGATAATAGTTTTTTTTTTGATAATCCTAGATTTTTGAGCGAATTATAAAAATTAAAGATTTTCAAATGTTTATTTACGAATCATAAACTACACCTCGACCTTACAAAAAACTTGCCTTGAAATTTAATTATAATACAATATTTATCATTTTCTCTTTCTAACTTTTTTTTGTGAAACTATGCAAATGAATGGTTAGAAAAGTTAAGATCGATCCCTAAGAAGAGTATTTATGCAATATTGTCAAATTTCCTACATCTATCGAAGTAAAAGATATCGGTTGAGGCATTTCCATATTAAGGACATATGACAATTTTTAAACTTCAGAAAAGAAGTGGTTGGATTTGTTTTAAGAAATACGTATATTGCAATCTACCCATGAAGCACTATTACGGATTTAAATGGCGCTATTTAGGGGTGATAAATGCTGTATATTCCTTAGTGTGCCAAATTTATTTAATATACAATAATAGTACCAGGCTTACTAACATGTTTTTAAATATTTACTTGTTATTATGATTTACAGAGATATTCTTAATTCTTCATTTGTAATAAAAACAATATATCACAATGATTCACTTGTATGCATGCATTTATATATGTAGGTATGAATATACTGGGATATGTCAATTAAATTTTCAACTTTTTCAAGAGACAGAATCGTATAAAATTTAGCACACGAATCCTAAGCCGATGACAGTGTAATAATTGCATAGCTAAAATTTTGAAAATGAAATTATAGTTTAAAAAAAATTTAAAAGACGCTTTTGTGCAAAAAAGCCTGTGGTGCTCGCAACTTATATTTTCATAACAAGCATCCCACGCTTTTTTTTTAAATCAAGTTTATTTTTGTTATTCTCTTTATTCTTTTTTTTATGATTATTGAGAAAATGAATTTATGTATCTTACAACTCGGTTGTAAGACGTCATTTCGCTTTAAGCAATTTTTTTACGTTTAAAGATTTTCTAATTCGTATTGCTACAAAAGCGTATTATTAAACTGTAATTTTATTTCAAACAAAAAAAAAATATTCAAAGGTACATTGAGTCGATCGCATAAATTCTTGTTAATTTTGTTATTTGTATATAAAATTGCAAGTACATAAATCCACGACGTGCGTAGCACCTGATCCTGTGTTCCAAAACGTGCGCGGTTACTTATAGGAATAATAATAAACATTTACAGATTTGGAATATTGGTTTTAGGAATTGTGGTGAAAAAATTGGTATAGTACTTTTTCAATCCATGAAACAAAAGAGGTATCTGTGACAATGCTATTCATTGCTACCGATAGGGTCATCAGAAAGCTAAGTTATTCACTCACAGGAGTAGCCATACTGATGGCTTGTTACCGTGTAGGATGCACCGATGCACAACTTTCTTTAGTTATTAAATTTACTCATTACACAAACCGTCGGGCAGTTTCGATCGAAAAAGAAATTTGAAGGGTAAAAATCACAAATCAAGTCCATTGTTAGGATAAGGCAACTGATATCCATAAGTACACACTGTTTTTAAAGTGGCTTCGGCGTTGTCTTAAAACTGCTATGCCTAATGTTGAATGGTTGTTGTTACGTTCTTAGACAGGTTTGAAAAGAAAATTGCTCTACCTGAATAACTGTACCGTATCAAACTTCACCTTTTATCCTTTGTGATATAAAATAAAGGCAATCGAAAGAACGTTCCACGCAAAAGATAAAAATAATACATTTAATTTCAATATTGAAATGGGCGTTGAAAATAATATTAGCATTAAGGTCAGCAGGAAAATTGGTCTCACCTATATGCAATAACCGATTTTTTCTATATTTAACCTAGAAACCTCAAATGTAACATAATAATAGATCATATTAATCCACATATTATGCAGAGGCTAATACTTTGATATCTCTTTATGATAATTTTAGATGTGGAAAATTAGGAACTCTTTTTTTGATTACGTAAATCATATAGGGATATCATTTTAAAATGCTTTCTATGACGGAAAAAATATTTATTCTTCAGATTACAGATTTAACTATCATGTAGTTAGAGATATGTATCAAAACGTGCAAAAAATTAATTTCCTTCCCGGTATTTTTAAAACTAGTGAACCAAATATCATAAATCAAATAGAAGGTTATGCTCTCCTAATTTTTGAGAAATTCAAGATATTGTGCACATGGAAAAGAAGCAATAAATTAATTCAGTAAAAAGTAATATTAACATTTACAAATAGTTTAATGGAAACACTTCTTACCCTTAAATATTTTAACTTTTATATGGGCATAAACATATACGGATATCTCGTAGTTCAAATTATCTACGTAATTACTAGATTTTTCATTATTTTCATTTTTATCATCATTATCAACATCATTTAAAGTTGTAAAATGTTATTCTTTATTAACTATATTCAATTATCACTCTTACCATCTCCTACTGCAATGAAAAACAAAATCTTGTCTATGTCTATTACCATTCGGTTCAAACGTAAAGATTTTGATTAACATTTGTAAAGAATTCATAAGAAGAGAGTTTAAAAAATAAATTACCGGTGCTGGATTTTTTTTACTGAAATTTTATCCTTTTGTCATGTCAATTACCATATACTTCAAAAAATATCTCTTTTTCATTAATATCTTTTTTGCTTCAGATGCTTACTCTATGTTAGGTACACCATCGAATATCTGAAAACTCTGGAAGACACATGGTTTGTGAGTTTAATTTTGAATTTATTCCTCTCTGTGATACATATTATTTCTTCGGACAAAATTAAATCTAAACCAGATCCATGATTCTTTGACTACAAACATTCAGAAATATATGGGTAAATAAAAGAAGACAAAATTCAATCTTGTTCCAGGGCGCTCGAAAGCTTTAAAAGAGGAATTATACGTAAAATTTTATAAATTTTAAAAATACTTTAAATCATCTTACATTATAAGTTATTGTTATTTAATATTTGACAATCTTTAAGCAATATATGGGTAGGCAATATGAGCAAGGGGAAAATGCCAATTTGAGATAAACCTGTTAAATTCTTTAATTGCCATGTTACCAACGGTCTTTAGCTGCGCCATTATGTTACCTTAAATATTAAGGTAACATAATGGCGTAAGGTAATAAGTGATATGCGATATATATTTTTTAATCTCAGAGACTCACGATATCGTAGTCTAGGTCAATAGTCCTTCAAAGTTTGAAACTATTGGTACTGATGAAATGAATACAAATGAATATGAAAACCATGTTTCAGCTTCCACCATTTCAAAAACATTTAAAACCTAAAATTACCACTGGATTTCATCGTCAGAAATTGTCTTTAAAAGTTTCCAAAAGTCATAAAAAATCATATTTCTCCTCACTTAATTGGCGTTGTTATACCTCCGATTGTGTTTGCTTTTTTTCATGTTTTTTCTCCTTTTTTCCCTAAACATGAAATTTCAGCAATATTTAAACTTGTTATAATAATTTTTTTAATTGACACTAGTGTGAATATATTGCCTGGTATATCTTTTACAAGTATATAATGGTTGTAATTATCCAAAAAAATATTTAGAATGTTTGCTTTAGTTTTTCGGTAAAATTTAAGAAAATTTCCAATAACATGGTTGTTTTCATGATTCAACTTTAACAGTTTCGAAAATTGGGGAGAGTAGGTAACATATGTTAGGTGAAAATTTTCAACAATATCCTGATACATAAAATATTGGGAAAATAATTTCCCATGTGACCGAAAACCAAAGAAAATTATTTTATACGAAACTTATGCAAACTTTCTTTTGTTACAAAATATGCAATGTAATAAACTCCATAACTACGCCAAATTTCAAGTTTCTAAGTAAAACGGTTACGGACAAAAACGGTGATGAAATGGACAAGTGGGTAATTATGTAAGGGTTTTTTTTTTCTTTAAGTTATGGATCCTATAAAACAGGAATATCATGAAAATATGTTACAAATAATTAAAAACCATGAGCAAAAATTATAAAAATTGAATAAAATGTGAGTTATTTCCTCATAACAGCGAGGGGTAGAGAATTATTAAAAATGATATTACAATTCAGCATAGCATGCTTATCAAAACGTAAAGCTTAAACCTACATATATTACTCATTCAATTTTCCAAATTTTTCAAAAGTTGTTTCAATCCTCGCCGGCTTGTGCCTTGAAGTTCTAATTTATGAAATATAACAAATTGATCAAATAACCTATTAAAGTCAGCAAGACGGTGATAGATTTAAGAAAACAAAAATTAACATTCCAGAGTTAAAATTCAAAACTTTCCGTTTCCCAAAACCTCATCAGAAAACGAAAGGTCCCTAAAATTTTATTAGATTAGAATGGAGCAATGTGTGAATTACACTAATTAAATTATGGTACAGTCACCATTTGATATAAAATCAATCAACCATCAAGACACTGACATGAGTTGTAGGTTGTAGCACAAAATGGGTTACCACTATTGAACTAAGATGCATATCAAATGATGATAATCAAACAACGTAACAATAGGAGTGGTCCTAACACGGTAGTTACAGAACTAAAAATAATAACGGCGGTCATCTTGTACAAATGCAAATAGCCCGCAGGTTCCAAACTAGTAACTTTTCATTTTATTAGACACCCGGATACTCGACACAGTTTATTAAATTTATATCGTAAATAATCCGATGTTCCTTTTATATTTTATAATCCTTTGAAAGCACACACACACACACACACACATATATATATATATATATATATATATATGCACACTTACGTACATACGTGCATAAGCACACTTCAGTGTCATGCGTACCTTCCTCTAACATTTTTTTTAAATATTCTTATTTACTTACTTTTGTTGACCACCTCCTGGATACATAGTGCTTCAGATATTATTTGAACGAGCTCAGAAATGATCAAGTTTAACCCATGACATTTAACATAGGGGGAAATAAACACAGAACCATAACAAATGTTTATTTAAACCTAAAATGTTTACTCAATTGATCTGTTAGTTACGTTCCTCCGTTTTTATCCCACAATTCGAACTTTTACAGAAAAAAACAGAGCGAGCCACACGTTGATAAAACTAATATCTCATGGCTTTTTATGAATGTGGATAATAAACATAATTATGGACCCTGGTGGTGACTGACCCACTTACCTTATTTGACGAGAAATGTGAAATTTCATCATTCACATACCCACTAAATTTAAAAAAAAAATTGTTTTTAAAAAACATAACTTTTCCTTTTAACTTTGCAAACTTCGTAGTGAGCAATAATTTATTTAGAATGTCAGGTAACCGCTGATTAATTTGAACATACATAACAGTAATCAAATATTGATCAGTTTTCTCATAAATAAAACTTTTTACAATTGTGATAACAGGATTTTGTATTAAATGTTATTTTAATTTGAGTATATATATATATATATATATATATATATATATATATATATATATATATATAATTGTAGTTGTCTCAGTTTTAAATATGACCAAAACATTAATACCTAACTCCCTTATTTATCAAATATTCGCTCTAAGTTATACATTATTTATAAGAGTACATGTTTGAAATTAGGTAATAGTAGATCATAATCAATATAATGATTATCAAAATTTTATTATTATTAACCCGGCGTCATTGTTGCTGGGTATCTAATAGCCGACGCATTTTAAAACTGTCATAACTTTAAAACAAAATGCGCGCCTAAATTGTCCGTTACAGTAGCTGCGGTTGTTGACCTCTTTTCGCGCATTCACTTGTATATTTAGTGTTGCTGCGGCGGCGACGGAATTTACACGTGTATAAAGAGCGCGCGGGTAAGTTATACCCGGCCACAATGGCTACGTAACATTTATATAGACAATTTGTTTCTTGTTTTTTATTGTTTATTGATAAATTGCATATCGTTTTTCATAGTTTTATGAACCATGTCTTATGAAAAGGAACAAAGTCGACTCCTAGCCTTGTTTGAACAAGCTAACGTTAGTGACAATGAACAGTGCAGCTCAGACGATGAGGGTGAAATCGACCATCTTTCAGAGCAAAGTCAAGGCAGTGATACGGAACAAGAATGCAGTGATGATGAGCAAGAAGCAATTGTTTCAACAAGTAACCAGTAAAGACAATTCCACCAAATGGTCTTCGCAACCACCTCGGACCAACGTTCGCACAAAGTTAGAAAACATAATATTACAAAAACCTGGGGTAAAGCTTATTGCGCAAAATGATAAGAATGAAATAGAGTGTTGGAGACGCTTTATAACTAATAATATGCTGGAACAAATACTTCGTCATACTAATGCTAAGATTAAACAGAGACAATTGTCTAACAATAAACAATCGCTTCAGTATTTATTGAAAGAGACAACTATAGACGAACTATTAGCTTTGTTTGGCTTGTTATACTTAGCCGGACTAAATCGTTCTAATCGCCAAAATTTGAGTGACTTGTGGAGGACCGATGGTACTGGTGTGGAAATTTTTAATACTTCTATATCTTTGCAGCGTTTTCACTTTTTACACAGCTGGTTGCGTTTTGATGATGCAACAACACGCCAAGAGCGGAAGCGACTGGATAATCTAGCTCCAATTAGATATATTTTTGACAATTTTGTCTCGAACTGTAAAAATACTTATACTCCCAATGAGTATTTTACAATCGACGAAAAGCTGGAAGCATTTCGCGGCAGGTGTTCAATATATCCCGAATAAACCTGCGAAATATGGCATTAAAATTTATGCTTTGGTTGATGCAAAAAACTTTTATACTGTCAACCTTGAAATTTATCCCAGTAAGCAGCCTGATGGGCCATTTTTGCAAAGCAATAAAGCTTTCAATGTTGTAGACAGATTAGTGCAGCCTATCTCTAAAAGTAATAGAAATATTACATTTGACAACTGGTTCACGAGCGTTCCACTGAAAACACATTTGCAACAAAATCATAAACTAACATCTACAGGTACATTACGTAAAAACAAAAAAGAAATCCCACCAAACTTTATAACCACGCAAAGAAAAGAAGTATACAGCACTCAGTTTGCATTCCAAAAAGATATGATGTTTATTTCCTACATGCCTAAACGGTCTAAAGTGGTGCTGGTATTGTCTTCCCTTCATCATGACCAAACCATTGATCCTGTTAGTGGTGAAAAAAGGAAACCAGAGATAATCACATTCTATAATTCTACGAAAGCTGGCGTCGATGTGGTTGATGAGCTCTGTGCTACCTATGATGTATCTCGAAACTCTAAACGCTGGCCAATGACAGTATTTTATGCGGTCATGAATATAGCTGCAATAAATAGCGTGATTATTTTTCGTGAAAATAATAACTCGAAAACAAACTGACGTAATTTCCTTAGAAAACTCGGTCTATCAATGCTTGAAGGTCATCTTCGCGTGAGAAAAAATATGGAGAACTTACCGAGAGGCTTACGTAAACGTATTCACGAACAAGTTGGTGAAGTTATGACCTACCCTCCGAATAAAACTTCAAAAACATACAGGAGATGCAAACACTGTCCTTCTGCCAAAGACAAAAAAACTACGCATAACTGCAATAAGTGTAGCCTATTTGTATGCAGCTCATTATTCCATTATGCCAAAGTTGCGTTGATCTCGATATCGAATAAGTCAGTATGTTAGTAATAAATAAGCTTTGTTATATATAGTTCCAGATTTCATGTTTATGTACTAAAGAAAATTTTATGTTCTGTTTCTAAATGTTAATTTTTTTTTATTTTTGAATATATTTTTAAGTTACTGAAATGAATATATTTATAAGATTCTAAAAAAATGATCTCAGAATAAGAAGATCTAATTTGATGATAATTTGCTCGTTTTATGATAAATAAATGTTTAATTTTTATAAATAATGTTTATAATTACCTATTTCCCTAATATAGAAAACTAATATTGACATAAGCTTGATTCAGTGTACAATAATACACATGGGTACAACTTACCCGGCCACAACGGCTAAGTTCTGTTTAGTAGCCACAATGACGCCGGGTTAAAAGCACGTACCTAGACCGAGTTATCATCAACACTGAAAAAAATAGCAAAATTTCTTATCCCAACAAAGAGACGCGTGTTTTAAACCACACAATGGGTTTTTCAATGTTTCTAACTTATTTTTATTAGCAGACATATGGTCATGAATATCATCTATATTAGTGTCCGATTAAAATTAAGTTTCAGTTTCGGTTTCGGCAAATTTTAGCTCAAAATTTTAATTTCGGCCGTTATTTCATTTTCAGCCACATACAGGCTAAAAACGACACCGAAATTCCATTAGTAAATTTCGTGTTGTACTAAGAACGCATTGACATAAAGTGGCTTGTTACCACCGGTAAATTTTCAAATATTTCTGAAATACTTGTATAGTATTAATTTTAATTAGTTATTCTATAAGTTGTTTATTGAATAAAACTTAAAATAACTAAGTAAATGAAAAAAATAATTTAAATTAAAGAAGCTATACTGATGAAACTAAAATAATAGCCACTCGTATACTATTGGCTCATATCTGTTTTGAAATGGAGAACAGTACAATAACAAATACTGAAAAATGTTTCTATTCTCTTCTCTGTTTCTTTCTTCGATAATATGAAATATGAAACTTTTAGATTTATTCACAAGCTATGTTCCTTAGATGATGTTATGCTTCGTGAAAACATACTATTCACAAATATTGGCTAATTAAAAATTATTTAATTTCCCTTTATGTTAAAAGAGTTTCCGATTGCAATTTAATTTATAAAAGTATTTCCACAATTTGTACGTGTACATATATTTTGTTCAATTAGAAGTTTTTTTCATTTTTGAGTAGACGCATGTAGCGTATTACTAATTTATTATGTTAACATTTTATAGTAGAAGTAAAGTAATTTATTATTTATTATGTTCTTGTAAAATAAACAAAAATTAAATCATTACTACATAATATTGTGTTGCGTATCAAGGGCAAACTAATTGATTTCAATTTATTTGTTGTAGGCCAAGAAGAGAAAAAATGTCACAAAAGAATCCTATTTGGCGATATTTCAATAAGTGTTCCGCTAATCTTTTTAAAGCCTTTTGTAAAATATGCAATGTCCTTTTGTAAAATATTCACTGAGAAGCATACAACCAAAAAAAAATAAACAGTACACAGTCTGAAATAGCATTTATCAAAATTTTATGATGTAAAAGACAGACAATATTTAAAACGACAGTCAGACAAAGGAGAATAACAATCAGGAGCCAAATTAGAACGTTTCAAATCTTGCTTGACGCCAGCAGCAAATGTAAAAATTTAGATAGTCTTGTTCAAATTTCAGTTCCAAATTTGAAACAAGCAAAAATTATAAAAACATTGCAATTGTCGGATGACCACGAAATTGAGCGCAGGATTGACAAAACAATCACGGAGTTAATAATTGTTGACATGTTACCGTAATCTCTAGTACAGGGAAAGAAACATATATTTCAAAAGTATAATTTAAAGTCCAAAAAATATTTTAGAATAATAAAAATGCCAACATGTGAATAGTAAATAGGCAAATCCAATCAAAATATACTCGCTCCTTTGTTTCACAAGCCATTTTATTGTGGGATCAAAACGTCTTGAAGTCATACTAGATGCAATAGATGCAATAGTAGTTAAAAATTACCACATCGTTGCATACACTGAAGAAAAACTACGAGAAATTATAAATAGAAAGAGGAATAAGAAAAAAAAAATGTCCTTTTACATGATAATGAAGCAAATATGGTTTGCGCAATACGTAATCGATTCCTATTACTCTGTTGCATGGTGTGCACATTACAATTGGTGTTGAAAGACACGTTGTTAACACTGGAATTAAATGAAATATACATGTACATGACATATACATTTTTCTGCAAGTTTTGATCAGGAATAAATGACTGGTCAAAACTTGCAGAAAAATAGTGGCGCATTATAAATATAGCGAACAAGCCTCTAGAAAATTGACTAAATGTCAAAAACAATTTAGAGTGATAAGTCACTCGTTGATTCAAGATATTTAAACAAAGTGCAACAGCATATATTATGATATAGAGACTTTTGAAAGAACAAAGGACTGTGAATTTGTATAGTGTGCAGCATGGTGGAATAATCACCGTATCCCTCTCTGATTGAGAGCTTATAAAAATACAATAGATGTTTTAAGACATTTCTATGAAACCACGTTGGATTTTTTGTTTGATATTGCCTCTTATATCACTATTAAATTGCAAATTGCTAATCTGGAACTCAAATGAAAACAATATTTTAAAAAAACATCAAAATCCAACTACAGGAATCCATGAATAGGCGATTAGCGTGTATCAAAGGCAATCCTGCGGTAATTACATCTACGATACTAAACCCACGGATTAAATGTCAATATTTTAATTTTGATGGGGTGGACATTGATACAAATGAAATAATAACCTTTTTAAAATCATCAGAAAATTATTAAAGTGTTCAGTACAGTTCAGTGAAAGAAGGCTCTTTGAGATATTCATAACAATACTATATGTCGGAGAGATACTAGTGGCTCAAGTGAATATGGGCAATTATCAACAATTAAACAGTCAATTCAATGCTATCTCTCAGGTGCAAGATTAAAAAGAACCGCAGATATGTATACCTACTGGAACTCAAAATCATGTACCCATCTAAGAAAAGCAGTTATGTAATATTTTTTGTAATATTCCACTCATAAGTGTTCCTAGTGAACAATTATTTAGTTCAGCTGGACAAATTTACTTTGATCGGAAATGCAATTTACTGGGTGAAAAATTAGACAGGCTATTGTTTCTAGCATACGATATTAGACTGTTCAATTACGACCATTGATTAATTTTATTTAATACGATGGTAGTATTTGACTAATAGTTTGAAGTTTTCGCGTCATTTATTGAACATTTAACTGAACATCATCGTAATTACACAGTTCTTCCTTACTAATTAACCAAACTCAATTTTAACTAGTCGTTTTGGTGGTAAGATTATATAAATGTTAAATTTTATTTATGTTAAATATGTAGATAAAATTTTATTACATATAATTCAACTATAAATATAGCACATACAAAAGAGTATATATTATTTATTTTTATATATATTCATAACTTTAACATAATATAATATAATCTCTGTACACAAAGATGTAAGATCTCAATCATTTATTATTAATCAAACACATACCACAAAATCTTGGCTTTCAAGTTCAACGAATTACTTTGTATTGCATAAGTGGCTTAAATCTTCAAGGCATTACCTTTTTGAGTTGGGTAAACCATTGTTTTAACAAAACAATTTTTTTATTTAAATTTGATAGTTAAAACTTTCATTTGTCCATTCAGGGATGCTATAAGCTTTATGACTTTATGTGACTCTATATTTAATCGTTTAATTCTTTGAAAATATAGATACTATACTATTTTACTCTTACAAATAATAATCAAAAATAATAATATAATTACTATCAATTAATTCATCGTGAATTATTATAATATTAATTATATGAATGTTTCATGTGATACAAAAAAAACTCAATTTTGTTCAATTATAATTATTTACAGGTTAAGATACAGTTTGTAAGATAAAATAAAGTTGTTACTACCAGGTAGTACATGAAGTTCACACTTTTTATTTCATTATTGAGAAAACTTTAAGATTGAAATGAAAATGCCTAAGATGGTAAATTGTAGTAGTAATTACTTAATAAAACTTTTTTTATGAAAGGTTTTACATTAACGTTGCTAAAATGGGCAAAAAGTGGTACAGATCTGCGATTTTTAGTAAAAAAAATTCTTTTAAAAAAGTTTGGGTTTTGGTTTCGGTCGAAAATAAGACTGAGACGGAAATTCGGTTTTGGTTTCGTTTTGATTTTAAAACTTGGTTTCGGTCGTACAATGATCTATATACATTTCTTTTTCTATCTCACTAACAAAAAAAAATATTTTTACATCAAATTGTTTAATCTTAAAATTATTCTCCACAAAGTGCATAATTAGATGCGAATTGAATCATAGCTAATAGTAGGTGAAAATATCTCGTAATAATACATAATAATAACTCGCATGAATCAGAGAAAACTTTCTTGCACATAAACGAGCTTTGTACCTTTCAACTATAACACATTTATTTGTTTTACTAACTTTATCTCACGAACTAATTAATTTGATAAAAATAAACCTTGGGAGAATTTTTTTTTTTTGTAAAATTCATATCCTATTTTCACATGTGATTAATAGTTAATGAGAAATTTTGAAAACGAAGAATTTTTTATAACTTTTCTGACTCAGAAGTTATTGTACCTACTGAGAAACAATTTTGAATGAAAAGCAGTATACAGATTAGCAATAAACAAAATTTAAATTACATATTTTGACGTCCTATAAATAATTAATGATACATTTGACAAAAGTCATTCTTTTAGTAATTTTTTACTTGCTTTATCTCGTACACTATAACCTGTTTTTGGTTATCTCTTTGACATCACAAAAGCACTTCATATTTATTTGTAATATTTGATTTCATTTCATCTGAAACTTCTTCACCTACTCTTCATCTCATTGACTCATTTTATTATCGTGGTAAAATAAAATGCTGACATCCAACAGATTTTCATTAAACATTTTAACATATAATAAATTATTTCCAAAATAATTCGAAAGAAATAGATTTTATCCATTTAACCTAGAGGAAAAAGAATTAAGCTATCTCGTAACTGTTGATATTACGTATTCAAAGCGTTTTTTTTGAAATTTTGTTTTGAAATTTACGCGTTCAAAGAGTATTAATGTTTCTGAGAAATTTAATAATAAGAACTAGAATATAAATTAAATCAAATACCGATAACTTCTTTCAAATGGCCCTCATCCGTAAGTTAATCAAAACGATAATAAATAACGTAAACGAATTGAGTGAATTCCGCCCCGGGCTCAAGATTTTGATGTAAGATTACTCCTTCAAATATTTCCCTCTCAAGGAATAAACTCCGGTAATTAATGCAGATAGGAGCGAGACTTAACGATGGACGTCAATGACCAAAACTACGTTCTACGGCTTACGATGATTTCTCGATATAATTATATTTCGATATAATGATATTCTTTCCATTCCGGCTGAATACGATTTGTTGTCGACGGAATACATTTACCTCTTGACGATTTTGAACAATTATTTTAATATTTTCTAATGATATCAGTGTCATTAGATATTTCTTTCTGATTCTTAGAAATTTCTATATAATTCTATGCATTTAGTGTAAACTTCACTCCTTATTTCTTTAAAACTTACTGCGTTTAAACTGATATTCTCTTTTATTTTTATGTATATAAACATTTATTTGCACAAGCTATTGAGGAATTAACTGTTGTCTGTTAATACCTAAGGACAAAGCGGTACGTACTATTTGCCCAGGTCAGACTTTTTGTTATTAGAGCAGCAATAAGTTGAATACTGGTTATATATCATTATTTACTACTGGCTCTTGTAATTTAGAGGCAGAAAGTTTAAGTAAAAGTGAAAGTTCAGCAAATTGACATTAAAATAACCACTCGCTACGTCAATATATTTACATTGCACGAATATGATGAAGTGTAATTATGACTGATGTCAATGGGAGAGTATGAACATACAAGGTGAGTCTTGTTGTCTTGTTGACAAAATTATTTTGTGATTTAATGGAGACAGTGACAAGTGACAAGACAAAGTATATATATATATATATATATATATATATATATATATATATATATATATATATAATGGGACGGATAAGCTGACAGTATCTTTATGCCAGGTTAATTTAATTTGGATAACATAGGGCGCAAACGAACAGTGCATACAGGAAAGGTAAATGGCTTACCAGACTTGGTGAGCTATTAAGAATGACATGATTAGCAATCCAGAAATAAGAAAACAACAATTTTTTTTTTATTTTAAGGCGAGTAAACAAACAGAAAGCAAATAAAATATTACCTATCTAATGAAACTTCGTTGGTATTTTCCAAATACTTTTTTTTTACACATTTTGTCTTTTTCAAAATACTAAAGAATTATGACCCTGTTTTTTACTAAAAACTTTTTATTACAAATTAATTAACCTACCTTCAATCAACAAAATCATGGTATAATTACAGCGAATTATTTTAAAAAGCACCCCACACCGCCATTCTCTTAGAGAGTGTTAGGTGATTTCGACTAAGCAAAAAATTAAAAGGTAATTCAAAATTATTGCCGATCTATTTTATTCGAGATGCTAATTTACTTTCTTTACGTCAAAATATCAAATCAAATGCGAAACTTAAAATAACTGAAATATTATATGAAATAATATATTTTCAAAACGGCTGAGAAAACAATTCCAAAGCCACAATGAAGTACACCTTATTTAGAAGGAAGAATATATATAAATAGAATTCCAAGGGAACAAAACAAGAAAAATGCAGCGCGACGAAATTTCAGTACCCTTAAAATATTAAAGCAAAACACCCCAGGACTGTTATGGTTGGAATGATACACCAAGAGTCTGAATTATATTCGGTGTATCAATCATTAATGCAATGTGCTCTTATATTTTTACGTGGTGATAATGGTTATTATATTAACTCTACCGCCATAAATCCAAAAAGCAATGAAGCGTTTGTAGCTTGATAAAAGAGCAACAAATATGAATTTCCACGCATGCGAAATCATGAGGAAGCAGAGTACTACAGACTATCTTTTAGTTTTGTCGTCAATTATTCAATCAACATGTTACCAAAATTATGGCTAAAGTACAAACAGAAAGTGTAGATTACAACGATTAACAACAAAATTAAAAGCGGAAAATATGAACAAATTTGAAATACTCTCAACACAGATAGAAAAAAAGTTATTTTACCATCATTGTTCATTTTATTGTTGCATTGCGAGCACGTAAAACGCAGGACACAATTTAGAGATAAAAATACAATTTGAGCACATAGACTATGTAACAAGCACTGATATTCCCAACCGATAAAAAAACCTATTGTTACGTAATATTATATGCCAGAACATGATACATATGTACATAACATTTTAATAGCTATTGGCTCCTTAGTAACTCCATCTACTTAATAAGTATCTAAAAACTGCCTATTCATTGTTTAAGCTACGATTATTTTTCAAGTAGATGTCGTCTACTCAATTCATTGAAGTGGAACTTTATCAAAAGTCTTTCGGAATAGATGATGGTATTTTTAGGGCAAATATACTTTGACAGACACACAGTGAAATATCTACGATTTCCAAATAAGGCAAGTATTTTGAGAGAAGGGGGGGATGAGAGCTTCAATGTTTTTTTTCATAACCTGGTCGAAGAGCAACAGCGAAGAAACGTGTATAAGTGCAGTTTGGCTATAGTCAATTAAACTCGACTTTTTTTAAATGGAATAAAACTCATAATAATATTTTGAATTATTATTAAAGGCACTAGCAGTTTTATTTAGAGAGTATATCATTTAAAAAATTGTTTGTTACATGTTAATACATCCAAGAAATATGCCTCTAATTTCACGGAAAATTTTTAAAAACACACAGTACAAAGTATAAAAACAATCATTTGTATAGTAAATGGTATGGTATATATTTATAACTAGCTGACCCGGCGAACTTCGTATCGCCTCAGAATTAATAAATGTTGTTTTAACTTATTAGTTAAATTAAATTCAGTTTTTTACGAAGATAAAATGAATATTCAAAATGAATTAAGTTCAATAAATGTACAAATCAAAATGAAAACTAGTTAAATTAAATTAAAATAACATTAAAATCACGACTTTGTAGTCATCACTTGGCATGCGATCCAACGCGGTGATGAACAACCGAGCCAATGTATAATATTCATGAAGTAGTTGCTGCAAATCTTGAAGAACTTCTCTTTTTATTGCCGATTCGATCTTTTGACACCTATCAAGTTTTTCCTCCATGCTGCCCAGGAAGTAAATTTAGATGAATTTATGCTGTGTATCTTCAAGCGGTTGCAATAATCCAATTCGATTGTGAATTTGGCCTTGGATCTATAAAGTCGAAGGCAAAGTTAGATTGATTAAATTATGATCACCAAAGGAAAATAAACGTTTATTGTCTCTAGTAGAAATTACCTTAAATGTCAGATTGAATCCGCGTTCTTCGATAATTTCTCCTCCAAATGAAGTCATTTGGAGACATCCCTTGTATCTTTGAACGTTCGATAGAAAATGTCGTGAATCTGGTGTTTCGGTACGAAGTAATGAATGTAATTTCTCAGGTGGCAGAAGCAATAATGGCAATTTCATCTTGCTACTGAGAGAGCACAATCCAGGCGTTTCTCCAGCGAATTAATTCAATTCACCGCAATGGTCGCACACAATATCCATTGGGCCAATTAGAACGAAAGGATGCGGAGCTGTAGTCAATTATGCAATCGTATTGAAATGCTACTCGATTCAAATTAACACTAGAAGCATTTCTTCTCGCGTGTCAAAGATTATTACGTTGTTGATCTGTGCGATAAGCTCGACGATTTTTCGTTGCCAACTGAGCTTGTTTTCTTGTTCTTGTGTTTGTGAAGAACGAAGTCAGGCCATACTTGCGCGATGCTCTTCCCGTGCAATTTCTTGTTCATCTGCAGTGGATTTATTCACAATATTCCTAAGTCGAATTGCATAACGGCTTCGTTGTGAAAGATTAGACTCTCAGCATTATAAATAACACTTTAAAATTAATCACATAAATTACATAATGAAGCAATTATCGATGTCCGCACAATCACAAATATCATAACCTCACAAAGTGAACATTTTCATAAAACTTAACACAACTATTTGAAAACACTCTTCGCTAATGAATTTCAGAAAAAAACGTTTAAAGAGAATTAATTTAATCGGATTCAAATGAAATAACGGTCGAAAAATGAATAAGAATGAATAAAAACCAATTATTATTTTCATGACATGACATACTTTTTTCTTTTTTTTTCTGTCATTTATCACATATAACGTTTTATACACAATTAAATTATTTGTGATTTTTTTACTTTTCCAAAGCGTGAGGAAACTTTTCGAAGCCGAGATAAAAAAATATTCAATAAATATATAATAATCATATAAATTTTCAATGAAATAAAAATATCAGTCAATCCGTTCTCGATATATCATCAAAAAAGCCGTTCCATAAAAATGTATGGGAAAATGAATTTTCTTCATAATTTTTTTTTTCGTGAATTTTTACAATGTTTTAATACTTATTATTTTATTCCCGACGAATACAAATCCAAAAACACAAAAATCAACAAAATTTGTCCAGCCGTTCTTGAGTTATAAACGGTGTAACTAACACGACTTTCTTTTATATATATAGATTTCGACGTCTAAGTTGAATTAAATTACACGAATATACTTTTATTTATGCATTGTTCTTTTATGTATAGTTCTCACTATTCAATTCGACACATTAAATTTGCGCCCATAATTTTTACCGATTTAAGTAATTTTACAACATATTATTGTTACTAATTTTCTAATTTTAACATTTTTAGTATTTAGGCTAATCCTTAGCTAGACCTTAAAGACGCCAGAACTAAAATTCAAAAGTTTAAAAATCAATAGCCCAAAAGCTATCGATATCGACAAGTATGCGTATTGCTCTAATAATAAAACAAATAGATGATCAATATAACAACTAATATTACTCAATAGCTCAAAAACTTACACCCCAAATATCAAAAAGTATGACGTCAAGCTTTTAATTGTTTGCATGAAATGACTTTCGTAATGTTAAACCATTTAATTTTGGAAATTTTTAAGCTAAGAAGAGAATATTGCATTTACTGATAACGTCGGCAATAAAGATAGCTCCGTTAATTTTCTCGGGAACCTAATTTTTTGGTATCCTATTACACGAACTAACTATTGAAATAGATTTCATTAAAATATTCCTGCGAAAATGCGATCTACCCAAAATTTATAATATGTCTCGGGTTATAAAAGTAAAAATATTAACTGAAACTACTGCCAGTAAAAACGCTATCATTCCCATAATTGTAATCATCATGCCATATCTTCGATTTCGTTAAAAGGATCCAGTTCTCGGCCAAAAATAATTTCGTCATGTTTATCAACAGCACCTGTTAATGAATAAATCTATTGCTATTGACTTAAGATCGGATTGTTTGTCACATAGACAGCTTTGTATTTCTATTTCTCGAATATGAAGGAAGAATATTTAATAGACTAATTTAGTAGACGGAAATTGAACGAGCAATGTTATTTATTTAGAAGTGGCGAATTAACATGGCGTAGCGTACATTTAACCAACAAATTAAGATCCTTCCTCGTAATGAATAACGTTTTTATTTTCTTAATAGACAGTCATGTATTGTAATTAATTTAAACATATAATTAATATGTTGGTTTTATTTCTAGCGAGAGCCATAAAACTTATATCCACTTAATAATTCCTTTCTCTTTAAACTACTTTCAATTGCTAACACTGATCTTGACCAATATTAGTTCCACCCGCTAGCCTAAATATACGTAATATGCTTTGTCATGTACATATGCTTAGCAATTTTCTTTAAAATTTCTTAAATATTTCAAAAGGAGTCCTTAACACCATTTAAATGCATGAGCTGTATGTATCTAAAAAACATTCCATTATTTAGTAATATATTATGGACAAAAAGCGGGTGGCCAGTCAAGCGTCTACACATGGATTTTGAGCCCAATAGAAATGTCAAGAGGATAATATGGACTTAATCTCATCCGTGTCTCATGTGTGAAACACTATTTTTAGACGAAAAATTGAGGAATAGTCTCTAGATAAGTTAAACACATTTAACATAAATTATTTTTATATTTCTTTATTATGTACCTTTTTGACCCATCTCAAGATTTATTTATTTTTTTAAAAAGTCGAAATTGTTCTTATGGTTGTAACGTAATTTCATAGACTTTTCCTGTATATATTTTTGTTTCTTACAGAAACAGGGAAATTTTCTAAAAACAGAAAAAATTTGGATTTTCCTCTTAGTTTATAAACACGGGTATTTTGTTTTCTCTTTTTTCATTATTTTGTATATTCATAACTTATATTACAATAAAATCGATATTCTCGGAGTTACACATCATTTCATCAACAGAGTACGAGCACCAATGTTACGTGAAAGTAATCTACACACTCGGGGGTTAAACAAGATTATAAGAGACCGTATGATATTTAAATATGTTTCTTTTTCAATATTGCAACATTTATTTATTTTTATTTTAATTTTTATTTTCATCATATGTATCTAATTGATAAATATTTTAATTGTATTTCAGATAGCCTTGCACATCTCAATTAATGTATTTAGGATTAAATAACTACGAACTTTGTTTATAGGTTTAATTAGCAACTTGATCTTAATTAACACATTATACTACATTAGATGTATATCCGGATTTGAAACAAAGCCAACTGTCGACGTAGCTCTGATCAAATACGTTCCCTGTCCTCAATTGAATCATGTCCGTGCGGCGGTCGTATTATTTTCAGTTTCCCGGCGGTACATCAAAGCTCTATGTCGTGAGCTAATTAGATAGGCGAGCTACTCTTCAGTCTCAGGTAAATAATTTCGGTCATTGAGGTATAATGTCTTCGTTTTATCGATCACTTATGATTTCATCTCAAAAGTAAGTGTACATTTCAGAAATAACTCATAATATAGCTTAAATTTTAAACTGACGTTTGGTTGAATAATCGATCGTTATCATAGTACTGACAATTTCTGTTCATTGGTCCTTCAGATAATGCCTTTTTGGGAAGAAAAAATCTATCCAAGTGCGTGTAAAAATACGCAGAAAGTTTTATTGTTGGCTATATGACTCGAAAGCGTCAGTGTAAGTAGAGCAAATTAATTTTATTTGAAAATTCTAATCAAATATCCGTACGTAGATTTGTTCAAATTTTTCAATATTGAACTTTAAAACGCATGTCATTTTGAAGACTAATATTTTGCAAATAAAATTTAAAAAGTTTAAAAAAAAATTTAAAATTTAAAATATTAGGACAGGAACTTGCTTTAGTTTTAAAAGACCTTTCTAACGATACCTTACTACTATTGACGGGTAACCTAAAAAAATTGTTTTTATTTCAAACGCATTTTAAATATTTTTTCCTTATATTTTACATGTATGTTAGCATAGTTACTACTATTAAATTTGTAAAAAATTAATTATTTATTTGTATAAAATATTTAATATCCACAAAATAATAATGAATGCACCTTAAAATCCATTTTTTAATTTGGGTTGACCTTTTGACATCCTTAAGTGAACAAAGATCAAACTTTGAATGTATTCTTAAAGAAATAGCATGTTTTCGGCAATTAATTTTGTAAACAAAAATATAGTATGGATAAACCAGATAAAAAATCACAGCCAGTGGAAGCTTATACATAAGGTGGTTTACATTACTTCAATGGTGCTGACTTAGAAACTTTTTTTACACAGATGAATAATTGTATTTCTCTACGTTTTTCCACAAGCAAAGTATAAATTATTAGGTACACATAAAATATTATGTATATTTATCTCTTACCTGCGGCTTTGTTTATAGCTAGTATTCTTTTAAATAAAATTTTATGATTATCTTGATAAAATGGATGATTTTTAAGCCAAATTTTATAAAGATCAGCTGAATAGTCGAGCCATGAAAATGGAACTAGTAAACAAAATTATTTTTATACATTAGTTGGAATCGATTAGAAAGGATTGACATAAAAAATATTTGTACATGCTTTAATATTAATGTGACCTAAATTATAATGCCACTACATAGCAATCATTAGACGGAAAATTTTTAGACTCCACCAACGATGATCCGTCGGAGAAAAATCGGTTAACAATACTAGGTAATTATATATATAATTTATATTATCGTAGTTATTAATAATAATTCAAATATATCCTATTTGAATTTATCAATATGACATATAAATCTGTCTTTATATAATACTTCTTTGTATACAATGTTCTTTCACATTAGTGAATGATACCAAAATAAGGCGCGGGATGGAATTACATTTCAGCAGGCAACGTAAAACCAACTGCGGTAAATCGATTTTGCAAGTAAAGTTTGCCTCAGTTAATTATTTCATCATTACCAAACACCTTGATGCAAAATTGTTATCTCTTGAATTCAAAAGAGTACTCGACAAAATCGACGGAAAATACACCACAAACATTGTTTCTCTAAGAACAGTTCCATTTTGATTTGTAGACGGGTGTAATTAGAAAATTTTGACGATGGAAAATTTTGTGCAAAATTACGATGATAGGCTCTCATAATATAACCCTATGGTATGTGCTTACAATATTTCTGTTTGCTAATTTTAATATATCTTCCAATTCCACACTTTAGTTGAATGGACAGAAAAGACATTGGTAATTAATTTAAATTTAATTTCCCCTGTCCTTAACTACTTACACATACACATATATATATATATATATATATATATATATATATATATATATATATATATATACTCCAAATGTACTCTCGCATCATAAACGACAATTGAAAAAACGTGGTCTTTTTCAGCATTGGAAATGGTATCACTCTCGACTGTTTGGTGGTTACTTTAATGCTCTACCCAGACCATGTTCTTTATATCTAGCTATAAATTGGCATCCATTGACTCCTTTCTTTCTATTTTCTGATCTGCAATTGTTTCAAAGATAGTACAGCGGTACCTCGAGAATGTGGACAGGTTTGCACTTAATAAAGTTCGTTTAAAGATGGGAATATAGTTCTCGGTGGATCACTGGCCAACTTTTCTTCATTAAAATATCATCATTGGCCGTTTTTTAGATAAATCTCGAAGTATAACATGGTATGGAAGCGCGTTTGAATCGAAAACCAGAAAATGAAAATTTTACTCTTTCGGCTCGCCCTAACAATGAACCTCCATTTCATTAGTTTCCAAAAATCTGGCGAAATGAACCGTATAACAATTTTACTCTATTATAAATTTTGAACCAACATTTCATCCTCTTCGGACTTAATTTCCTAAATATTGTAAAATATGATTTCAATTATTTACTTTTTAGAATATTTTAGCAAAGTTTCATATAAACAGGATAATCGGATTTTATTTTCCGTATCAATTTTAAATTCTCAATTCAAATAAAAAATGTTCCCCCAATTCAATTGAACGTTTATAATTTTACTTCATTACGAAATTTATAATTCGGTATAATGCCCTTAGAGACTGACTAAAAAAGTATAAAACAATTATTTTATTATTTCTTTATACAAGGTTTTGGTAAATTTGAGTAAATAGGATAGTTACTTTGTGTAGATATAAAATTATTCGAATAAAATTTATGTTCACTTTTATTTGTCAAATTATTTACGGTGTAATGGATAATTGAATCTCATGGTTAAGTCATCTTCAAACTCATGTCGCTCAATCAGTTAACATAATTAATCAGTTATCAATTAACATTATTATTACACTAAGTTATATTACAATCGGTTTTCGGTGTAATCGGACAATTGTACTTTATCTGTGTTCATATTTTCTCTTATAATTAAGTTAAAATAGCTTTCGAACCCGAAAAAATTCCGACCAAACAGAATTTTTATGGAACCCTTTACTTTAGTGGTCTAATCATATCCTAAAAAATCCTTTCAATTTATATCGTCGATTTTTTTCTTAAAATGAAAATGAGTAAATTTTACTTTTTATCCATTATAGAAAACCTTAAAAATTTTTGGATGAAATAATTGTTATAAAAATTACAGCTAATAAAAATGTCCACCAAACAATCATTTTCATACTTTTTCATGAAATCAATTGTTTCAAAGATATGAAGTGAATTAAGTCTGGAAAGAAAATGTGCATATCGCTTTATTATTACTCGTACTCTAAGGTATTATAGGAATTTTTACTTTTAGTGGTTCTTTGTACTCTTAAATTTATTTTTAAAGAGAAGATTAACCGGTCTATTGGAATTTGTTATACATTTTCTCAACCACATCAAACGTGTCATAAATATTTCTACTACAAGTTCAAAACCATTGCGTACTAGTGAACTGTAAGTTTAATATTTTAAAGAGTTTTTTTTTGTCTTTTGTCGTGACAAGAAATAGAAAAAATAATTAGGTAAAGAAGTGCCGCATAATTTCATTATTATTGGCACATAATTTCATAAATGCTGTAATCGCTACCACGTAAAAAGTCGCTGGTGATAGGGCAAAAACAGTCGGAACCGAATTATTCTAAAATAAGTAGTTTCTATTAAAGTCAGTAATCATGGTTAAGATCATCTATATTTTCTCTATTCACGAGAGCCAGGTAAAGCTAATCAGCTCATCGGTCATCGTATTAAAAAAGCAATGGAACAGATATTTTCATATATCTATGAAAACTATGACTTTAAAAGAATTCGCAAATAAAGGCATGGTATATTTATAAATGAATTAGTAACTAAACAAACCTTAGGGAAAAATATATAAAACCAATGTTCACAACCATCAACTAAATGAATCAATTTGACCATTTATGACAATTTATGAGATGCCAATTTCATAATAAATACTTTCTCCAAAAATTTAATATTCCATGTCAAAAATTAAAATTTACTCATTTTCACTATGTAGAAAAAAACCCATGGTATAAATCAAATTTATTTTTGTTGATCTCATTAGTACATCAAAATTAAAGCATCCATAAAAATCCAACTGATCGTACTTTTTTTTTAATTTGAATTAATTTTACTTGACTATTATTTCATATCTAAATATAATACCGAAGTAAATACTTTTAGAAATAATAAAATATTTATTGTAAAAATAATATTAGGATAAGCTTTAAATAAAATATATAGAGCCTCTGTCGTGTACACGTACAAACTCTAAATATATTAAATTTTAAAATATATCCATTTTCGAAATTGGAATAAAAATCAGGTTCGAAATGTATAAAATCACGGATTCTCTTAACATATTGTAATTGGTTTTTAATTCTACCATCAATAAAAAAACACATAAGTCTTTAAAAGACTTTAAATAAACTTGTTTCTTCGATTTTTATATATTCCAATTTGCATAATATATGTATTCTTAAAGAATAAATAAACAAGGATAATAGATACGACTGAAACAATGATTGACATCACTCTGAAAAGCATTATTCGTAACCATCCATGTCATTTGTACATAGATCGTTCCCTTAAACCATATACATTTAATGTTGTCGTCCTTTCGACGGTGTACAAAAAACGACGGTGTACAAAGGAATTGTTTGAAGTAATATAATTGTGATTCCATTGTGTTTTCATTGAGTAATGATGCAGAGGGTGCGCCGCCCGCCCTTGATGCGACACATTCCTTTGTGAGCACTCGCCCATTAGTTGACAAGACATTAAATAATAGCACGGATACACCAAGCAAGTAATGTTTATATGACTATGCAGTCGTTAGAATATGCATCTTTGTTCGTATATATTACATAAGCTAAATGAGGTGTCGTTTTAAATTTTCTGTTTTTAAATTTACTTTAGCCTAAATGTACCGTAAATCGAAGAAAGAATATATAGCCAAAAGACTAAAAATTTTGGAAACATTATATACGTAACTTGATTTCTATATTATAAAAATTTAATTCATAATTAATTGATTAATAATACGATTTAAAAAAATCCGTAAGAAATGAGATTTCTCTCAAAATATACCAGAAATTTGGAAATTATGGATTTAAAAAATATTGCTATTTTATTATATCATGTCATAGACCACCTAGAATTTTCCATATTCGAATCATTTAAGAAAGAAAAAATATCTATCAATAATTAAATAATGATTTTACATAATCAATTTATTGACCCAGAACTCGATAAGAAACAAAATAATAACACCATATTTCTATCTAAACAAACAGATAGTTTTCTAAAAAAAATATTTTAAAGATTGAAAATACTAACTTATAACTTCAAATATTAAATTGCCTTTTTAAGTCTTGTACAAAAAGTATAATACTATGAATATAAACAGAATGGTACCTCGAGATGTCATACAGTTTAACACGCTTTTGCAACCAATATTTTGTGTAAAGAGATTAATTATTTTGCTATATCGTACAACATTATGAGCTAGAAACCCTGGGGCAAGAGTTTATTATGATTAATTGACAAAAGACTTATTTATAATTAATTAACAAAAGACTCAAGCCTAACAGACTAAGTTAAGTCTAATATTACACATTTCGAGATTCAGCTTGTGTAAAATAAAAAAAGTTGCCTAGCTCTATATTAATAATAATTTCAATATTATTTCGAAAAAATTAATTTCAAAATTTAAGCCCTCGAATAATATATTCCTTATTTATCATTTCATTTATAATCATCGTCGTTTTTTGGACCTTGCACTAGTCGAGAATTTGTAAATTATGCTTATTTACTCAATTAATGTAAAATTATATTATTAACATTAATGGTAATAAATCAAAAGTTTTCTTTACACTGCATTAAATCGAACTATAATTTCACGACCTTATATCCTTCCGTTATTATTTGAAGCCATTTTGGTTGAAAAATTAATCCTTTATTATGGACAATGCATCTAATGCAGCAACAGGACACTAATTGCAATATTTATTTTAAATTTGAGAAACCTATATTAATGTTATTAAAATTAAATTTGGGATATATAAATGTAAAGTCAATAACATTATAAATAAATACTTCGGATGACCATAAAACCAATCATTTAAATATAAAGGTAGATTAAAAATAGATTATAAAAATATTCAAAGACAACTAAGTTATGTACTAGAAATAAAGTCAAAGCGATTACTACAAAAATTTCCTAGTAAATAATGTAGCTAAATTTCACACGAGTCGCGATATCATAATCGATAAAGTCGTAAATTAGATCTAAACTAACCTAATGATAAAGGCTATATATATATATATATATATATATATATATATATATATATATATATATATATATATATATATAAAACATAATTCAGTATGACAAGTCTTAAACAAAGAAGGAATACGTGTTTAATATACAAGCCTATTACAAGAAATATGTATGAAAAAGTTCTTTTGTAGTTTGGTAGTCAACTTAAACTTGGACAGTTATCGTTTATACGAAAGGAAGTCCTGGCAAAATACTTCTAATCAAAGAATTATCAATAAGAGTATATTGAGAAATAATTATATCATTAAGTACCATCAACTTCAAAGACCGTACAAAATAGAGTAGAGAAAGAAATAAAGCACATAAAAATACTGGTCACACTTGTATAGTAGCTAAACTTGGGCTCTTATAAAAAATACAGCATTCATATAAAAGTTTCTTAATGAACTACTGAATACAAGCATGCTTAATATCAAGCCAAAAGGCTATAACCGAAATATTGCTTTCAAGGAAAGGTAATTCATGCAAAAATGCGGTGCAATTATTTTCTCAACTACCGCATGTGCCTAATACTTTTCTAGTAACGATATAATATGTTTTCACTTGAAACTAGTCTTAAAAGACTGAAGTTTTTCTTTGAAGAAAAAATTGTAGCAGAACAACAATAAGAATTAAACGTTATACAGCAGAGACACACTAAATGTTTTCGAGAACCGTACAAAGCACTGGGAGTGCCAAATTCGAGCAAACTAGACGAATTACGTAGACAGCCTACATGATTAATTACATTGATTTATTAAACGTATGAAATCATTCCAGATATTTTTTGTTCACCTTTTCTACACTTTCAAAATCAATTAAAATGCCCCCATACAAAAGCAAATTATTTTGGATATGATTATAACAAAGGAAACAAAATTCTTGTAATCTTGACTGTTTAATTACTCGTTATTCTAAGTGAATATTCATTCTCTTCATAGTATTATTAAAAGCGGTGGGCGTCTTAACACCTAACTATGATCGTAATTACTCTACTTTGTTCTGATTGAATAAGATTTTCCGGCAAAAAGTTTAATTTTTCCTCATTTGGGCGAAACAAAGTAATGTACTCTTATAATTTAAATGATTGGCAGTGTCAACAGAGGGTAAATACTTAAGTATCAATCAATAAGGAAGCGCGGTTATGAATCTTAAAAATGTAAAGGTAATGATTACACCAAGTAATATAACAAATATTTAAATTAACCATGTTTCTATTTCATTTGTTTTATTAATATTAATTCATAAATGTTGAAGAAATACTTATAACGGTTTAATTTGCTAATCACTGAACCAAAAGATTAGTAATACAGAATTAACATTTTTACTGTAAAAAGAAACAAATTTCCATTTAAACTACAGCCACTAATGTTCATCTTAGTAGCAGAAGTCAAGTTTTTTGAAGCTGAAAAATTCGATTTGATTACTCTTTATTATTTTAAGTCTTTTTTTTTAACGTATAGTTAAAGAAAAATGTTTTAAGGATGATGCTTTTGTATTATATATAAATACTATTGTGGTTCGATAGTATGGTACACGTGTGGTACACGTACACTGCCATCACCGGATGACATACATGTGTGTATGCGTGTGTGCATGCGTGCTTTCGTGCGTGCGTGCGAGCGTGCGTGCATATTTATGTACACGCATATATATGTACGCAACACAAATACCAATAGTTTGTACATTATTCATATTACACATTCAGAAATCTCAGAAACGCTTACTATACTGACTAGATAGAAAATTCAAACTCATATGCCGTAAGGGAGGATACTTCATACTCTCAACTTATTGTATATATAGACAAGACTTCTAAAAATAAATCTGTAGTATTGTTTATAATCACGTTTTATGTTTATAATCACGTAATGTTATTTTAATATTCGCAAAAATGTTATACCCATTCATATCCCATGTTTCAAAAATTATCATTACATGAGTTTCAAATCAATCACCACACCCAACATTCGCTATCGGCGCAATAAGATTATGACTCGATGAAATATGGCAAAATTAATGTGGAATGTTATTTATATTATTTTTAATTAACTAATTACCTAGAGCACAAGTGCCGGAGATGACAACTTAAAAGTGATCTCTACCTGATCACTATCATTCTGTAACAATACGACTTTTATTTCTGTATTTGAATATCTGTGTTAGTGGACATCCATTTATTTTTTCCATTAGATATCCCGATGAAGTTAGAAAGTCATATGATAATAACCCTTAGAATATAATTTTAGTTTTTTATCATTTTTTTAATATGAATATTCCTTTGTTTTCAAACATTATTAGGGACTATAAGAAATAACCAAGAGCTGAAACGGACTATTCGCCTTTATCAGTACGTTATTTATTTCAAATCAAACATCTATTTCTATGAAACATTATTCATAACTTTTTTCGTTAATATAAATATATGATATATTTCAAAATATGTATTTCTTTACACCCTTGTAATTTATAACTGCATTTTTATTTCTCTAATATCTATTAATTTCTTGGCGTTCGTATTAAATATTCAGACTAAAATTTATTTTTCACCCCTCTCAAATTGTTCACCGGAGAGGGTAAGTGTAGTTAATAAAGTATTTTTGTACTGAATTTATATTAAATATTATATTACATTCCATTTGATATAGAATGGAGTACTATACCCGTATATATGGTTTAATTTTATAGGAGGCCAGCAGTTTTAATAAGACAATGTTTAAAATAATATATAGGAAGCGTTTCATGTACTAGTTAACCACATACACTAGTAGTTAGTGAACTATTTATTGGCGTACTATTCTCTATATGTAATAATTAATTCTTCTTAAATGAAGAGTTCATACACTTTTATTTGAACTATCAACATGTAATATAGTTTTTGTGATGAAATAAAATGCATGAAATTTTATATTGGAATAAATTATTTAATGGACAGTAATAAACGATGGAAGACTGACTAATTCGTCATTGTTTGTACATATACTGCCCTAATGCTATTATCCCTTTCTACAATAGCTATTTGAGATCTCTCATTTTATTCAGCTCAGTAAATGAATTGTATTTTTATAAAAACATATCTTAATTGAAGTTTATGACGGCCTTTCGATTATTGAAATGCACAAATTTTATTATTCAACGCTATTAAGGTAAACGTAGATCTATGTGCATATCCACGGATAATTTTTAAAAATTCTATTACGATGCCATATATCCTATCTAATAATATGTAAATGCGAAAATGTATTTTTTTTGTCCGCCTTTACTGTACTTTTTGTCCGCAACGAAGCAACGGAACTATATTGTTTTTTGCAGGGAGATAGTTGGCAGGAAATGACACATGCCACTTTTATTGCAGGAATATTATAAATGCAATAGTATGTTTGTTCATACTCTACTTCACAACAGAGTAAATAATTGACGTGAATTGTTGCATATAGGTGGGTCGAGTAATTAAGTAGGTTACTTTTTTTTGGAAAATCTTTTCTTTTTTTATCCTAGAAATATTATAACACTTAGAAAACCATGCGGCTCACATAGTCGGCACTTAGAAAATCTATGTTATTCACACGATTAGTACAATGTTGCATATTCGTGTGTATGCAATATCTAAACCTCCATGTATTAAAACAAATTATGAAACACTAAAACAGTATCCCAAAATACAATAATAGTGTCCTAAAATATTATTGTATCTGTAAGTTATTCTTGTAAGTTTGTAGTTATAACTTTACCTATAAAGCTGCGGTTCATATCAATTTATTTTTTATAATAATTCAGAAATTTTTTGTTGTCTATTGGATAAAATAAAAGTTAAATCATCCGATAATAATAAAAGAGAAATATCCTTTGATGCCAGTGAAATTTTAATAGGAATATTGTTATTTCTACAAACATTTATTTCTCAAAGAATGTATTTCAATAAATAGACAAAGCTAAATCGAGATTGTTGCTGATGATACTTTTGTTTCGGTAAGCTCAATTGAAACGTATTTACTCTTGTTTTAGCGAAAAACAATTTCTGCTTCCATCTGTCTTATTAATTTGTAAACAATCCGGGGTTATTTAAAGGCCTTATTATTATACTAAGAAAAATTAAATTGTGTAACGAATTTCTTATTAAATTTTAGGCGAATTCTAGGTCAATAGAAGCTTTGAGATATCTTACTGAATTGCTATATAAAATAAATTATTCAGGATTTTTAGACCGATTTCGTGAAATTACGATGAAACTATAAATAAGCACAAGGGTTTTTTTCGTATCTTAGCCAATATTATTAAAATAAATGTATATTAGATTATGTAATTTGATTGAAAATTATTAACATAAAAGTATTCTGGCATATTCCGTAAGCAGTAAATACTAAAATCAACAGAATATTTAAACAAACAAAAATTCATATCAACGAAAAGTATTAAATGTATTTATATTCGTATAAAGTTAACAATAATACTTATAATATTAAAGAAATAATGAAGATTATACTTATAATACTATTGAAAACGTATCAATAATGATCCTATATATTGCACTTCTATGGATTAAAATAAAAGCAATATTTTTCCTTACCCTAATCAACGAAAATAATTAATTTTAGCAAAAAAAACTCAGGGTGTTACTTTTTAAATTAACTTAGTAGAATTTTGATAATATTTATTTTCAATACGTTCGTATTTCCATAAATTAATTTATTTGTTCAAACTCAAAATATGACTACTGAACGGATATGGTAATAAAAATACTCCCTTTCTTTTACCAGAGATCCAGACAAAATATTGGTGTTTGAATGATCCTACTTCAGCATTATCAAGTATCTGACTTTCAATATCAAATTAAGGAATGAAGGTTCCGTGCAAGAAAATAATAAATATGTCCCTTCTATCTATGAGCTTTATATCAGATTTATCCTAATAAATATTTTAAATAACGATAGTAAAGTAGAAGTTATGGCAAAAAACAAAGAAAAGGAGATTTATTTCATAGGTTTTGGTTGAATTGGTACGTCATGCAAATCTAAAAAAAGATTGATTCACACTGAATGTGGTTAAAAATACTTACAATTTTTTATTAAATTATGATTAGAAAACGAGAAAACTCCTTGAAAATGAACATCATACCTTTTAGCTCTTCCTTTATATTAAAACGTTTCAAAATATTCAATTATTACCTAAGTTAAATTAGACGCCGTGTTAAAGAAGTTACGCAAAGCTACGTTTTTTAACTTCCTCGTATCAATGTTAAATACAATTTTTTGCAGTTCACAACAAAGTTAAATATTTACTGTCAAAACTTGATATTAAATGTCAGTGCATTGCTGAGATATATACGTGAACCGTATGGACGCTGAATTTCAGAAAACATATTTCTAAATTACCTAAACATTTACAAACATTAAAATTATATCTTCGGAAAATACTAGCTATCTGCGTCTCAATTCAAAGTAGAATGGAAATGATTAACGAAAGCTATTTCAAAAATCTCAACGCCCTTTAAAGCTTGTTTGCCTCTCAGATCACGAGTGGCGTACGTCACGCGAAGCAATTATTATCCGGAACGCACGTGGCTCAGAAAGTAATTATTCTCCCTTATTTGGTCCGAATACGATTTGTCATCGAGCAATTGAAATATATTTTTGGTAAGATTCTTTTCAATTGGATCTCTTTTGAATATACCTTTAAAAATATTATTAAATTATACGGGTAATTTGATTTGACAAAATTTTGGTAAATTTCGTCAGTGGATATTTTATGAAATGCAAAGGATATATTTTAACTATGACTATAAGAATATTTCAATAAGAAAATCTGTGTTATTAAATTTATTTCTATTTGTAGAACTTTTGCAGCCATTATCTATAATTATATGTAATATAATGTATTTTCACTTCATATATTATTATGACCGCCCTTAATTAAATTAGGAGTGAAAGAATATTTAATATTATATAAATGGGTATTAAAAATAAAAATCGAATGATGCCCATTCACTGAGATGGACGAAAAAAAATCGTTTTAACTTTTTTTGTATGAGCAATAAAACATTTTTTCTCCATTTCAATTGAGATCTCTTTAAAAACTACATATTTAACAAATTTAATCCACATTGTTGTAAAATTATAGAAACAATGATGTTTTCGCAGATGGACGGACGGACATGAGGAAATTATAAAGTTTCACTACGGAATCCTGCAAACTATTACTGACCACTGGATATATATGAATTTCAATAAATACGAAGGGCACACCACTAACTGGAGTTTCGTTACCATTTATTCTTGAGTTCGTATATATTATAATCTTGGACATTACAAAATTTTAGAATTTAGAGTGACGGAAAAAAACAATTTTATTAAATAATAAATTTGCTTTTAAGTTTCTAAATAAATGAAATTAACACGTCGCAAATAATTCCTTTTCATCTGACTATTTATTAATAGGTTGTTAATTAAATAAGAAAAAATAATTCGCAAATAAATTTACGTCCAACAAAGTGTAAGATAGTAAATTAAATAAATTTAATATCAAACGGTAAATAAACTGTACGTATATTCAAAATAAACGGTTTAATTTTAACAAAGCAATCACTTGTTAAAATTAAACCGTTGTTGAATGCAGTAAACAATTTCGTTTTATTAGACGGCCTGCTCTAAGTAAACTACCTAGCTGTATTCATCAGTCAATGCACTGCGTAGTAACGACGAGGAATGACGAAAAATTCTCAAGTCGAGAAAGATTTGTTACGTTAACTTTTAATTCACTCGCCGATTATTGGTACTGGTTAAGAAAGTGAAATAGGTTCGTTTAGTCCTTTAGTTTCTTGTGTAAAAATATTTTTGAGAGATCTTTATCTCTTAATTTGGACGGATCGTTTTTAAGGGATATTTAGATCGTTTGATTCTTTCATTTTATTTGTAAAATATTTTGGAATAATCATTTTCTTTTGATTTGGAAGGATCATTATCTGTGGATAACTGAAAGTGATTGATATTTTAAAATAAATTTCAGGGAACTATTTAGTCAAAAAATATATCTTAAAATGGTTTTTGATTCGTAAAAATCTTTATTTTCTTCATGTTTATTTTCGTTCAAAGTAGTTGACAAAAAAATTTAAAGCGTTTATCTTTTAATATTAATTACCAAGAAATTTAACAATAAATGTGACTGGTGTATAATACATTTTAATGTATATTTTTTCTAATCTTCTGTTGTTATTCAGCATTCCCCTGTCTCTAAAAACTTTTATATTTATTTTCCCAATTCCTATTTTGCAGTAATTATATAACCTTAAATTAAAAAAATTTAAGTATCAATATGAGTACGATATGATACATATATTACAATAGAATATTAATATATATTTAAAATGGTACTACACGTGCTTTATGGATATATGTAATTCATTTATTAAAAATAATGTTCTACAGGGAAGTGAATAATGTAATATTATCAACTTTTAAAAATAAGTTATGCAATTCCTTTGATAATAGTCACTCACTGAAAAATTGTATTTTTGTCATTCCCAACAATTATAGATTTAATCAGATTCGTGCTGACTATAATCGATAACTTTCATAAAAATATCGGTAATATTAGCTTTAAATAGCATTAGCGAAATGAAATCTCAGAGATTCAATACGCGCACTTAAGATTTTTCAAAAGCTTCAACATAACTTAAATGTTTCCCATATATTCGCGATATAGTTGAACAATTTCAACTATATCGCGAATATGTCTACAATGAAATACCAAGACCCTACAATACACAATAAATCACAAGCCATGAAACCAAGCTAAGATTTGACAGAATATCTGTTATGGCATAAATTTCATTTTCGGATATTCCGGACGGAAGCCCTTAAATTTTGGGCATTGTCGTTTTAGTAAAGAAAGAGGATTTCTTACCTTATTATGTATACATTTACGCTATTATGTAATTTTTGTCTAATTAATTCCTTAATTTTATTTACACTCTGATCCCTCCGTTCTGCAATTGAATAAAAAATTGACGTTCTTATATTTTATCAACACATACTACGACATACCTAATTAAAACATATAGTGGTTTGCCTTCTTGTGCAACATTATATTTTTTAATTTCCGCTTCATTACTGCGTGGATCATTCCGCCTCATTATAATGGATCAATCAATATTTTCGATGACCTTCAGTTACTTGCCTATTTAAGTGAATCTTGATTTGGAAATTTTCTCATTTACAGTTTCGTACCTCAAGAGGAAAAAAAATTTCATTCTTTTTCAAAAACGGCATGACGTAGAAATTTGACGATTGGCATAATAAAGAAAAAGTTAACACTCAAAAATATTTATGTTGAAATTCTAGAGGGACAATTGAAGTAATATTTTTTTAAATATTATGTACCGTGTAGGACATCATTCGAAAGAACAGGTTATAATGGTTCCATAATTCCCTTAGACAAAATTTTAAATAAGGAAGTTTTAGATCTGTGGATGGGGAAAAGTAACCCTTTCCGAAGTAATCAACTTTCAAGATCGATAATTTAATGTTTTTAACATAAACATACTGCAATAAATCTCTTAAATGAAACGGTAAAACTCTCAGCAAAATAAAACTTTTAAAACTATCGAAAACCCACCTTCAAAATTTAGCTTCATTAATAAGGTCAGCTACCGATATTTAAAATTTTGACCACGAGTTTTTCCCATAAATTTAATTTGACTTAAGATTTTTCAGTTTATTTTTAATAGAAAACCCTAAATAATGAAGACAGTTACATCATCTTGTTCAAAATATAAATTTTAGATTCTTTCTTCCGTTAAATTTACACAGATATTGATAGTACCACAACCCTTAATGTTCTACAGTGTTACAAAATATATTCAAAACGACAATTGCCTACATCCACACACTTCTGGATACAATTAATCGCAGATCACTATATGGATGGCAAATTATTCTGCGTTCGTTTAATTTAACGAATGATTTATTATATTATATATATATTAAGATTTTAAACCGAAATATTATTCAGGCATAAAAAATAAATATTTTGAAACGTAGTAACAAAATATAAATAAACCACCTTAAATATTCTTCGTAAAACGCGCAAAATTGTTACTCAAAATAGTGTCTTGGTACTTAAAATTATATGGACTTCATATAAAATTCCAGCCATTTTCTGTATGACGTTTATGGAATATATTCATTTTATTCTGTTAAATGAAGTTTATTCCGATGGTGCATCAACGTAGTTGAGGCCTACTTTTTATTTTGTATTTCCTTAATCACGCGATTTGTGAATTAAAAAATATGATAAATTATTAAAAACTGGATATATTCTCTAATGCACTGACTGTTTTATAGTAAATGGTGTTAAATTTAGGTTCATTCATAAATAAATATGAACAGTTAAATAATTTCTTCACGTGTAGTTTGGTTCTTTAAATTTATTGAATATCAAGATCAAGATCAACTCCACCGAGTTATGAATATTCCTTTTGCTAACGAAATTGTAAAGACACATTTTTTTATTAAATATTTTATTCTTTATAATTTTTATATGTATAATAATTGTATGGACCACATTAAAACCTTGTCAAGTTTGGTGGCGACGAGGGGTCACGAAATTGTAAAAAAAACACTTTTTTATTAAATAATTTCACCTTTTTAAAAAAATATTTAATGTTAGTCGTCATTATTAGATTACTAAACAATACTCAATCTAATGCTATCAAATATTTAAAAAAATAATAATGATCAAGAAGTAAGCCATCTTATTTTTTCACAACCGAGCACCCAGATAGATGGGAAAGAGGGAAATTATATATTAATTCGAAAACGAGTTTATTTCAATAATTTTATTTTATTAAATGTAGTAAACTTATATAAAGAACCTATGAAGTTGTTCTTCAAACTAACAATTTATTTTACGTAATTATACAAAGAAATTTACGCAAGAACATAATGGGTGTTTTTATAATTTTGCATAGCAGCAGCACGGTAACTGAAATAAAATAATTATAAACACAAAGTATGTTATTTTATCTAAAATCAGCCTTTTCCAAATTAATCGATATCTGTACAAATTATGTAACATAAACGTGTCAATTGTACACAAATAAAGAATTGCATAACATATCGTAAATATAATTGATTTTCTATTCTCTACGGTGACATTTAATAAGCAGGCTGGAAAATAAAAATTCATACATTTCATGTCTTTGAAAGCGATGAAATCATTTAAAAATGAGAGAACGTACGTCTAAAAATAGTGAAAATAAACTTAAACAGCTAATATACTTTCTATTTGTAAAACATGAATGAAATTAATAATTAAATGGAATTAGCATATCGCATGAAGAATATTGGGCGCACATTTGAGTGTTTTGTTATTCTTTTTTGGTATCTGTTTACCAATTTTCTATTATATGTCGTTTCTTTTTATACCTAGCGTGTTATAAATTTACCAACCTTTTTTAATATATCACACACAAAAAATATGATTTCCTTTTTATAATAGAAAGTATTTGTAATTTTTCTCCTTTGTACTATTTAAATTTCGACCAAACATTCTGCTGCCATTTTGGGTCGCTACTTTAAATTTCTATATAACATTTAAAAGTCCATAATAACGATAGAACATAAAACTCTTAGGAGTAGAACACACTACGAGCATTCCGTACACATTTAGATACTTATTTAAGAGCACATTTTATTTCCATTCAACTATCTGCAAATACGTATTTTTCACAGCGTAAATATATTGCCAACCACACCTTTCTCAGAAAAGCAATAAAAACTTGATGAATATTCCAAAAATTGTAAGATACGCTATAATTTCTATAGCTTTCTTTCAACATTCTAGTAAAATTTTGCCAACTCTGTTTTTTCATGATTTGCTGTACTTTCGCATTTATTCCATAACATATTTTGAAATATGCGATTTTAAAATAATGAAAATATGCAAGCCCTTTCAATTTATATCACGTAAAATATGAAATTAAAAATAAAATTTTTGAGTACTTTATATGCCCTCTTTAATTTTTAAATGAATATTTTAAAAAGTTAGTGCAAAATATGTGGGCCATGTGAAATTTAAATTTCCTACTTTGAACGGTTTCCGAGAAAGTCTGCAATGACGTATCAATGAAAATATCACGAGGATTACTTCATTGTTCAGAAAAAAATAGATGACCATTGTATGCTTAGCGAACCCTTACGTCTTTTTGTATTTTTCATAGAGTAAGGTCTAATAAAAAATTATAATGACATTTGTCATCACGATTTTGACAAGAGGTCGTATGTTTCCAAACTGTTCGCGGCAAATATTAGATTACTACATTAAAACCATAACCAAAAAGCGGAGTCTACCAATACACGCCTCTAAATATATACAAGGGCGTGTCTTAATGCAGTGGAGACACATACGTCATCATACATATTTTCATACTGATGTGTACATATTTCATATTACGTCTAAATATTTTCATATTAACCTAAACTTCCATTGCATTTATATGTATTAGTAACAGAACTGACATTTTTTTGTGTTTTCTAGAACTGAAAACTTGTTATGGCTACATACAATCATAGAAAGGAATCTGTGGAAATGGTTGCCGACGACGATTGGAGGAAAAATGGACTTTTTTATTTTCTTTTAACATATCCTAGTTTGAATATATATATATATATATATATATATATATATATATATATATATATATATATATATATATATATATAATGATTAATTTTCCTACCCTCTGAATGATGTATCACATTCAAGTAATTCTACACTATTGCTTTTGCTAAAACTAAAACAGACACAATATTCGCTGTTAATATCCTTTAAAAATAATTTCTTTTTAAATGAGTGTCAAAACATAATTCTATTAAAAATAATTAGGAAATGTCCAAAAATATAGTAAATATTTATCGAGTCGTCAGAAATTCTAGGATCTAAACTAAAGAATATACAAACAAATGGAAGTTTCAGCATACGATTGAAAAACATATAATCATTAATATGTGCGATTCAATATATCCGATTGTGGAAAGAAATTTGAAATAATATAGTCTATATTACTGCCGTCATTAGGTTTGTTTATTTAAAAATTTACAGTTTTGGTCACTATAATATGTCATAAATGTTACTTGTTACTTTCATCAAAATATTTTGATCAAGTAGACTATGTTGCTTTGGTTCCCAATTTTTTAGTTCTATCTGATTTAACCAATTTTGTGTAAGGTTTCATTCTTTGGAAATCTATAAATAAAGAATAGATAGTCGATTTATTCAGAAAATGAGTGTCATACATAAAAATCATGTCATGTCTGTAATGTAGTCTTGCGTATGGTATGGATACATATATACAATTAACTTACTTGAATGATTCTACCGTCAAAACAATTTTAAATTATATAACATAAGAGGAAATTGAAAGCGGTCTTAAATTAAAAATGATTTATCTGGTGTGAATCTGTATGAATAAAAAACCTGGAAATTGTTAATCGGGACTATTTAAAAAATCCAAATCAACCCTACATTTTTCTTTTAAACAAACGTAAAATTAAAATAAATCGTCATGGAGCTCTAATAGCGAGATATTTTTGAAATATATATTGTTCACAACCTGTAGTCAATACATACTTGTTTATTTTTAAAAACGTTTCCTGAGTTATACACATTTCGTTTTAACAATTTCAACAAAACTAAAGACTTAGTTTCTCATATCATGTCAAATAGCAACCAAAGGCGTAAAATTAATAACTTTGTATTTACGGTAAAAATTTAGTCAACGCCTTTTTATATCTACAAAGAGATTAACGACTTACAAAGATTTATAAATTTATTAGGATGAAACAGTAAATCTGAAATATATAAAAATTCAATGTTTTAAACCTGAAATGCTTACAGAATTATGACTTATAGTTCACAATAAATAATGAGAAAATTTCAAACTGAAGCAAACAATTTCATATTTTACTTACCCGTGAAATGCAATAACTGACTAATTCCTCTTCGAAACGGTATCCCATATATAACCACGATATTCATCCATTCTTTGGAAAAATTTTTGAATTATTAATTTACGTAAATTTATAAATTACCCACAAATTATAAAGTTCTATGAGGTTCACCATTCATCTTCCCAATATGGCGCCCGGCGACATAGCAAACTATGGAGTGGTAACAGTTTTAAGTAAACATATGAAACAAATGCGATTTCGCTCGAACTATTACAAGCAACGATGAAAAGGAGGAAATAAAAATATGTCAGTCGTTATGATTTTCGCCAGGTGTTGTGCGATTATTTATGTGTCACCTGCTTCTTAATATCATAAACCGGTGATACGTACCAAGGGTTGAAAAAATATTTTCAAGGACAGAAAACAAGGTATAATTAGAGATAAAAAAATTATACTGAAACCTAATAAGAGACTTCATCTAACGAAGATCTCGCATTAAATTGTGTCAATCAATCATTAGAAGCACGAACGTGAACTGGTAGATCGCTACTAAACCCGGCCGAAAACGCAAAAAATTCTTAGCATTTTTCGTATGGTTGGATTATTAAGCGTAATATTTCTTTAAATGTTATACTTATTCCATTAAATTTCTACTGTTTCCTTTTGTTCTAAACCAAACCACTTTTAAACTTTAGATGTTTCAGCCGTTGTAAAACTCCTTATTTTTACCCAACAAATTTAAACGATAGAACTATTGATTCATTTGCATTACAAGTACAAGTGAACGAAGTAAATGAATAACTTAAGTCAAAATCATGAATTTGTTGCTAATTGCGCAACACGCTTCGAGTAAACTTGTTTTGTATGTTATTTTTTAATTTATTGTACCTATACAGACCAATCAAAAACCAAATTGATAGTATTTGGCCCAAACCTAGTACTGCCCTTAAAATAAAACTGCAATTGTAATCATCAACCGCTAACTAAACACAAAATTTTACACAAGATCATAAATTTCGGAAGGAAATAAATAGTTGAATACAAATAACGATATAAATAAGGTATATTAGCCAAAAAAGAAATAAAAACAATCATATTATAAAAAAATAATATGATAAACGAGAAACGACAAAATTCGATCCCTACATGACGAGAAACAATATTGAACTAAAATGTGCAACAAAGTCAAAAAGTAATGCACAGTAAGTCAAAAATAATAATTCCAAAAAAACTAGTGAAAATGCTAGCCAGATGCTATCAACTGATAAATCATTCGCAAATTTAAGCTGCGATTACACATAGGTAACATTAAATAAAATGTCAATCAATTTAATACTCATTTCTAAACTAACCTGTATAAAGATTCAATAGTTTAATTATGGACATCTGATTTATTGTCTATTAATTCTCAGAAAAGTTTGCTTCCTTGTTCGAAATTCTTTACAGTCCCTACCATTTCTAGAAGCGCGTATTGCAAGCTTATAATGAAATCATCTATTCGATTAGTCTTGTGAAACCTGTTTTACAGAATCATTCTATTTTTTTGCAATTTACGTTCCACTCATCAGCTATATCTTAGAAAAAAATGCGACTATATTAAATTTTATTAGGTATATATCTGAAAACGTTAAGCATATTATTATTTTAATTTTAGGCAATGCCAGTTCAATCTTATCTGATTTTGTATATGTCATGAGCTATTTCCTAGAATTAGCGGGAAAAGATTAGATTTGGTCTCAGTTTCATTATTCTATATAACAAGATTGCAAAAAACCTGTTTTAGGATTCAGCCTGCATATCTAGCAGGGCACTTGATGTAAGGTGGAGTTGTCAACATACATGTAGGTAATTAAGTTATTTTAAATATGGTCATATCTTGTCAAAAATATTTCTACATTATGGTTGAAATTTACTTTTCTAAAATATTAATTTTTGTAAATATTTTATACTTATTTAAATTTCCGTGCTTATATTGACATTTCGCTACTTATCTAGTACTTCGCAACACGGATCTTGCTAGCTAGTTATACTAGCTGCCAAGATCCGTGGTGCGAACATTCTGGGCAAAAACTGTGTGCACAGTGCACCGCCAACTTTTGATCCACAGTATCGAGCAATGCACGCTTTATCCAGAGTAGTACATAGGTATTGTGAGTTTTTAAAGCTTAATGATGGTCGGAGTTCATTCATTACAAAATTTTTACGAAAAAAATTAGGAAAGCTGAATTTTGTAAGAAGCCTTTATTTACATGTTCTATGTTATTCTTATATCTTAAAAAGTCCCTAAAGTTCACGCCAGAGCTGTTTCTCTGAGTGAATTAAGTTCGAAGAAAAATCATGCATTACTCTCCATACCTGTATTTCACAAGTTGCATTAATGTACATGCAAAATATTTTTTGTTTGAAAATAATTTTAATAATAAGATTTAAAATAATTGACAGGGGAAGGAAACGATGAATTTTTAATATGTTATTCAAATAATAGAAGTTTCTTAAAATGGACTGAAAGTGTATTATTTATTGTAATAAAAATAGAATATACGCGAAATATTATAGATGAGAAATGCTATTTGCATTTCGGGTTCATATCGAGTGTTGCGAAAACTATGTCCAGAATGGTAGCAAATCCGCTTTCATTTCGAAGGTGAAATAGATCAATTTCGCAGATTGGTCTTCCCTTTAGCGAGCAGGTTAATGAAAAAAAGGGAAACAAAATCCTGTACATAGAAACTGTAAATTTTCTTTATATTCACCATACGCTTTTAAAAATTCTGGGATTATAATCTATGTATCAATACGTGAAGAGAATATTTTGCACCATTTTTAAGCATATTGCGCGCACGTAGAAATGTCAGATTTGGCGTAGTTAAAGTTTATCCGGGGAAGGAGTGCAGAAAGCTAAATTTTATGCTTAAAAAAATTTTATGAGACTTATGTACGCATCTTAAAAGTTATACTTTTTTGGCATAATACAAAAATAACGCAAATAGTCAATGGGAATAAAATAATAAAAGGACCGGAACGTGATTATTAATGCGGTTAATAAAATCTAAATTCGATGAAATAATAAAATTTTAAAAATAAAATCCATATTTATTTGACAGATCTGGAGTCTACAATTTTATTTTCTGCTGGCTTTCAGTTGTAAGCCAATCATCTCCCAGATCGTTTCCAAATGATCGCACTTCTTTACTTTACTATATTATTTTACCATACAGAGTAATAAAACAATTGTTTTTTTATTTGGAATTAAAATTATTATCATTTGATTTATTGTTATTAATGTTATTATTATTATTGTTGTCCTTTATTAAAATAATTAAATTACATTTGATTATTTAAAAAATAAATATTCAGCTATTAATTTAATATAAACACACCTAATAAAAACGATCTGGCAGGTGATTGGCTTACGACGGAAAGCCAGCAGAAAAATAAAATGGTGGATCACTCATCATTATTTACATATATGTTTAGTGACTAACTTCATCCTATTGATTTTCTATAAATTTTGTTGCGTAGTGACCGTCATTCTGTCTATTTTCGTAGCATTTGTAAAATTTCACTTCCAATATTTTTTTAATAAATCGCCTAAAGAAGTATAATTTCAATGCAAGTGCATTAAATTCTATATTAAAAATACAAAAAAAAAATTCATTGTTTACGCTCAATAATAAAACATTCATTGTTTACGATCATACTCTTAATGTCAAATTCAGAAGTGTCTGATCAAACAGTCACTCAGAATTTAAATTGTCGACAAAGAATTTTAAAATGTCAGATTGACTGGATGAGTTTTGAGTTTTGAATTTTGTGTGAATTCAAATGTTCTTTTTTTAATAGTCTATATACTGTATTTCAAAGCAAAGAAGCGTTCATTTTTCATTATGTGTAGTGGATATCTGTGTTTTATACAGCTTACTTAATATACACCAGTTGCAAAAGGAAAATTTTCTAGCAGCAGTCTGAATTGAATTATTTCTGATAAAGAGGAATTTTTTGCCAAATCGTGGTCAAATTTCAGCCACTAGGCGACTACTAATTACAAAATAAAATGATAGTGATTTGGCAATGACTTCGAAATATTTAAAAAGATTTGGCTGCCAACAAAGAATTCAATATCAGATTTTCTATGTTTCTGACGCAGGTAGTTGATTGGGTCGTTAGAATGACTTTCATGTTGGAGTTGCCATGAAAAATACATATTCACATATCTAAAACAACGATAGCTCCTAATTTTTTTTGAGAGGAATACCATATATTTGCATGGTATAAACTATACTGAGTTAAAATTAAATTGATGGAAAAATGTTGAAAACGAATTTATGTATCAACCATAAATCTTTAACTATGTTTTTTTTATTAATACCACGTACGAAGTTAAATTAAAATACATAGTTTGAAAAAAAAATCATAAAAGGGAAGAGCGGCACAAAATAATAGAGTCAGCAGCAATAATCATTCTTGAGAATCGATCTCTGGACATAAAGGGAGTAGTGAATATTCTCCAATGAAAGTTTACCACATGGTATACAAAGAAATAACATAGATGAAGAAGCTTTTTAGAGAGAATTTTATAATCTGTCATTTTTATTACAAATATTTTATTCGAAAAATCAGTAAATGCCAAGATAATCGCGGTTAAAAAAAAATCAACACTGAAATCACTCTTTACCAATACCAACAGAAGTAATTGTTTTAGAATATGGTACCTAATGTTGATTCTTCTTCTTATATGGACATTTAAATACATTACAATGCAAAATACACCACCGTCAAATCTCCCAGATCTAAACAATGCAACCATACTGGATAATAAAACTGTACTGCAAAATTGTAGTTGTAACATATCGTCGGCCTAAAATGTTAACCTGCTAAGTCCATTTTATCAAACTTTACAGGACGATAAAAAAACTTAATAATTTTGAGAAATTATCATTTTTGTTTGTTTTTTTTTTATAAGGTAGATGAAAATAAATTTATTTGATTTTTTGAATGTATACAAAGTGAAAAATATGCTTTAGTTTTAGAGTAATATGTACTTTCATGGATTTGTCTGTTTTTCTTTTTATAGCTCAGTATGAGTTTAGGACTAAGCAGTTTAGGTATTTGCCACTTTGAATGTTTTAAATTAGTTTAGTTTAAATAAAACAAAGTAGAAAGTGCTTATAACTCTTTTTATTTTATGTATTCTAAATTATAATTTCTTACTTTAACATTTCTAGTAGGTATTCATCAGACAAAAATATAAAATCATAGTATTATTTTACTATGAATTAACATACAATCAACCAAGACACTTTATTTCTTTTTTTTTGAATTTTTTAATTTACCATTCCCTAAAATAATAAACTGAACAAAATCAATCAAGTTATCACAATGCTAAGAGATCTTTTATTATCTATTTATCACAAAATGACAAAGGCACTAGATAAATTCTATAAAATTATGGATACCTAACTGCACAATTGCATTCTTATGTTAGCTTTAGAAAACAGAATAATCAACAAGAACATAAAATAGGTAATTGAAAGTAATTTTAACATCTTGTATCTTAAATGATTTTAAGCCATTTGCTTAAAATCATTTAAGATGACGCTACTCGCGAGGTAAATCATCAAAAAATTTGTGGTAGTCTGAAGGTAATGTCCTTTTAATCTGCTGCAAGTCCTCATATTTGCGTGCAGTTATTTTTTGCCTTGTTTCATGCAGTTGAGTTAACTCATCAGTTGTACAAGATTTAACCTGTGAAGATTTTCTTTGAGGTAAAGAGGTCCATTCGTCCTTAAAGGAAATTTTATATGATACTTGTCCACTTGGTTCATAGCGTAATGCCCTAATATCTGTAACCTTAGGATCCTCTTTAGATCTTCCGGGACGAATGCTCTTATAGAACTGAACCTTATCAAATTTTTTAAAGTAGCAATGATTTAGATACTTTACTTCGTATGGCGCCGGACATCTGCGCGCATGTCTTGCGATGGATATGTATTCGGCAGGTACATTCACTACCCTATCTTTTACATAACGCTCTATTGTGGAATGCATGGAGTCTGCTTCCATTTGAGTATGCCCAACCTCCAAAAATTTTTGTTCTATAGTAATATCTTTATGCCTCAAAACAACATTTAACAATGCATTGGATAGTACACAATTTCTATTTTGATACGTACAGCCATCACTGTATATAATTATAGTTTTACTGTCATTGTTTTCGTCGGTATTAATCACTGGTATTACTGTATTTTCCAAAAAATCTACCCAAATGGAAGCAAATTCCTCAGCATTCAAACCACCTTCTGCCTCATTCCATATGAAGATTCCAGAATCCGTCCTTATTTTTAATATTCAAGAAACACAGGTTGTGAACTTGAAGTTTCGTCTTATAGTATAAAGTGCTCACGTTTGATTTTGGTGCCATAAGCACTGCCTGTAAATCCACTGTAAATATATATTTTTTACTATTTTTGTCCCGTTCTTTTTCTTCTCTAGCGTGTTCTTTTCTTTCTATATGTTGCCGATGTTCTGCGTCTGAAACTGTTCCTACTTTATGGCAAGCACATTTTTCGCACTCATCTTTCTTGGGCCTAAACAATGCGTATCTCTTTTCTTCAAACAAGTTTGAAAATGTGCAAATTGATAAAGACTTCGAATTTCGCTGTTTGCACCAATCATTAACATAAAAATTGTAAATAGCTTCTTTAGATTTCCATTCTGGTAAGAGATACAATTTTTGAGATTTTGACCTACAATAATGGGATTCCATTACAGGGAGGGACTCCAAAAATTCCAACAATGCTTTCTTTTCTTCGGTGTTCGGTTTCTGCTTTGTCTTGTCTCTGTAAGTATTGGGAGTTCTAGAAGGATTATTTGCTAAAGTTTTCCAATGAAGTATTGTCCATCTCCCTATCCCCAAAGTATTTAAAAACATTTTACGGCATACTTTTACACTTTCTTCATTTAATTTGAGGTGATACACAAACGAATTTGCTCTTTTTGTCGAGTCAGTATTTTTCCCATTACGAGGTCTTGCTGCTAGCTTTGTAGTTATCCAATCATTGACTAGCGTTTTTTTTTCTCCCCAAGTAAGATTCCAAAATCTAGCGAAAAGTTGCTTTCTGGTACTTTCATCAATAGTTTCACATTTCAATGTACTATATTTTGATATCTTGCAGGAACACCTTGATTTCATTGCTCGTTCTTCTTTTGGCTTCGTATAATTCCAAGAACCATCTTTTTTCTCCCGACCTAAGTATTTTTCACCTCTCTCTCTTCTTTTTCTATTTTGCTCAGCAAACCATTCAGTCTTATCTACTTGGAATCGCTTCTTACGCTTTTTCGATTTTGTTATTTGAACACTAGATGCTGAATCAGTATCAGAATAATCTACCAAATTTCTGCCAATATCACTTTCATCTGAGATATGAGGACCAGGATTGATTGCCAATATTGATCTGGTTATCGCGCAAGTTTCATCGGTAGAATTGTTTATCATTATACTCTCTGTAGGTACTTGGCTAGGGAGAATATTGGTTACATCAGAATGGGTTGCCATATCTGACCTGTTCTTTAGACAAGGTTCATCGGCTGAAACTTCGACAGGAAGAATACTGCTATCAAAATGGCTTTCCAATTGAGATATACTTGCTGCAGCACTAGACTCGTTAACAGAAACTTGGCTGTGGAGAATACCGGTACCATCAATCTCGAGTTTCTGTGTCGATCTATTTTCTGTACTAAAAACATCTTCCGAAATTTTACTAGGAAAAACGTTGAGACTGTCGAGGTAATCTGAACTCACAGTATTTTCTAAAATCAAACCAGTTGTATCACTTGTCTGTAAAGTAAAATTGCAATCTGTTTCATAGTTTTCATTGTTTAAGTTTTCGACTCCAGAATTATTTAATTCATGAATAAATTCAAACTGAACATTTTCTAAAATCTGATAATTATTATTCTGTTCAGTCTCAAAGGATTTACTTATTTTCGGCTCGTCTTCTTGTATTCTTGTAAGTCGGTAACAAGACCAACCAATTTCTTACCCCGATACATTCTGTAATAAAAATATTAATAAATAAACCATAATGTTTAACGGCGTTGCATTAAGCCTAAGTACCCAACAAATAAAAAAAGGCTTTAAAAAATTAAATTTTATTAATTAGTTAATTTATTAATTAAGCAGTCGGATTAATTTGTTGTTAATTATATTCTAGAAATGACAACTGATAATTAGCTAACTCCTTAACAAGCAAAAATCTTTTAATACGTAAACCTGTCAAGTCCATACATTATAGGTTAGGGATCAAATTACGTATTAAAACATGAATGCATTATTAAATACTTACTCTAGCAGTAAAATAAAACTTACCTTTCATGAATAATGCTATGACACTACAAAACTTTACGAATTCTCACCGTAAAATTAAAATAAACTAGCGCGAAATTGTAACACGTTAATCTAATGCCGTTCTCCAAACAAAATGGCCGCTGAATGGGGACTTGGAAGGAATTATCCTTAGAAATTTGACAGTTGGTATTAAGCAGGTTTACGTGACTTCATTTTTAGCACCTTAAAAATGATTATCGTTCTTTACGTCTTAACTATAAGGTGTAAAATTGTATGAATTTACGAATAGCACAAAAAAGTAATTTTTGACCAAAAATGGACTTAGCAGGTTAACATTTTAGGCCGACGATATGAGAATATGTTTTTTTACTATTTCCCTATGTGTTTTTAATTAATTTTCCACTAAGTATATAGTTTAAAAAAGCAGTTATATTTCACGTTTCCGTAAAATAAATATTGTTACAGAACTTTTTCCTTATTTACTATCCACTGCCACTCTAAACCAATATCAACAGAGAAAAAATGACAAAAATTACGTTTGAGACCTTCAACAGATCTCCGCTGTATGTAGTAATCCAGCCGTACTCTTGCTTATACATCCGGCCGTACCACCAGAAGTGTGCTGGAATCCGGTGATGGTGTCTCCCACTCGGTTCCCAAATAGGAGAAATACGCCCTATCCCATGCTGTCCTTTGTTTGAACTTGGCCGGCTGCGACCTCACAGATTACTACATGAAGATTCTGACTGAGAGAGGATAATCATTCACTACCACAGAAGAGAGAGAAATCGTTCGCAACATAAAAAAAAGCTACGTCGCCCTCGACTTCGAGCAAAAAATGCCTACCTCCGCCTCTAGCATCTTTTTGGAGCGCTCTTAACTTCGAACTTCCCAAAAGTTAGGTCATCACTATTACAAATGAGTGATTCCGTTCTCACGAAACTCTCTTCCAACCCTCGTTCTTAAATATGGAAGTTTACGGTATCCATGAGATCACCTACAATTCCATCAAGAAATGCAAGGTGGACATCCGATTATTTAATTTAAACATCAGCCACAAATACATATTTATTAGTAAATGTGTAAAATAATTGGTATATTGGCATGAAATCTTAAAATGCATGTCAAAAATATTACTGGCTAAAGCGAAAGTTACAATTAAGGATTTACAAATTATTATTCAATGATTCATAACACTTTAAACACTTATTTTTCCTCTTTAAATATTAGAATACATATTACATTTGGATCTAAACACTTCGTAAACTTTGAGTAAGGATCAGTCCTTAAAATATACAAGAAAACATAGACAGTTAAAAGTGGGCGGAAAAGATATTTTTCTACCTACTCAGATTAATTTTTCAACTAAATTTCCGCCATTTTCCAAATGCTTCTTTACGGGGCTGGCTTAAGTTATAGAAAAGATCATTTCAACTTGCGCCGGCAGAGGTAATTTTATAGGGGCCGTAACCCTCAAAACGCTATCCGATGAAAGTTTCGATTCCACTCTATCCGCAAGGCAACCTTCCGGTAAAGGGTATCTTTTGAAAACATACCCGTATTCAACTTCTCTTTCTCATGATTTCCCTCGACGACGACTCGTCCATCGATGGTCTTTACGATGATCTTGTCAGGAGTGAAATAATGAACGTCTAGGTTGATCTGGAATTTATCCCTGACAGCTATAATATTAATGTTTAGAACATTGGTGAACCTACATGTTCGCAATAACATATTTCGTCACTAATATAATTGTTAATTTTTATCATATTTTATTGTAATTATGTTTCAAGTAATAAAATGGATATACATATTCTTAATAAATGCCACGACTCGCAACTTAACTGGTTCCATCAGTATTACCTGGCGTGCTTACTAAAGTTTAACTTAAAATCATTACAGTTTGAGAGGTTAAACTTTTAGGTTCTTCGAACCAGGAACGCAGGTGCTGTTTTGTTGGTATGTATCTTCGAAACCGTATTCCTTACTACTTTTATAGATACTTCAAGCATTAAAATTTACTTTTATTTTTTTAATTAAACGATTTGTAATATTTATATTTTTGTATAAAAATGGGATTTACTTTTAAAATTTTGAAATGCCTTGTTCCCAATTTTGACGGAAATAAGCGAACACACTTTTAACATCTTTACCACACAAGTTGATGACCCATATATAAAAGCATTATACACGATAAATGCATCTAAACTCAACTCAAATTAACACTTTATGCGAGATTTGGAGAAATTAAATCATAAATATATTTGGTGAGAGAAATGAGATAATTTTAATGAATGAAAGAAAAAAATAAGGAAATAATATGTCCTAGATTACCAGTGTTATTAGAAACGTTACTAAAATATAAACGAAAAAACTCACTAAACGGATATGCTATAGCCTCGACCTCACTGCCGCATGATCATTACAAAAACATACATAACTCTCGTTAACTGAATAGTTGTAACGCGAACAAATTAAATTACACACGGAACATCAAAAAATTACAGCAAAAGGGTCCTTCACTGAGTCAATTACATTCGAATACAACAAATGTACTGAAAAATATTGGTATAATTCAAAAAAAGTCAGTGGGATTTAGACAGTAGGATCAGCGATAGTTAAAATAATATACCTTTAATTAAGAACTATGTATAGCTTATAGTAATGAGTAGGGAACACACACTTATGGACACAGATTCCAGGAAATATACGTTAAAACTTACATTTACTCATGATAATTCCAACAAAAAATTTAATTTAATCTATAAATAATTTGATCTGACAAGAGAAAAGAGCTCTTTGACATGGCACAAACTATGTCCAAAACTCGAAATACCACTAGGAGTTTCTCAGTATGCCAATGATTCAATATTAAATAAAGTAATTTTGAGATATTCATCCTTTAATGCACTAAATGACATATTAATATATTAAGTGAGGAAAATTAAAAACATATAGCGAAATACCAAAACGCCTTTGAAAGGTTAATACAATTAATTGCAAAAATATTAAAAATAACAGTTTTCGAAAACACAAACCAAGTTTTTATAGCGTGGTTTAACTACTGAAGTGTTAAAATCTAATTGATGATAAGGCGATTCCATTATCAATATCCCGATTTTTAAACCCATAATTGTCGAAATTATTGTCAAACTCAAAGGTGCAATCTATCTAAAATCGCAGAACAACTAAGATAGTGAATTATATCACAAACAAATATTTCACAGACAAAATAAAATTAATAAACATTAATTTATAACCAATATATACTTGCCTATTAATATGAAACTGTGAGTTCACATACCCACTAGCCATAAGGAACCATATAAAAAGTCCAACACTAACTGGAATAACCTAAACTAATTGTATATGGAGGATAGAGATAATTGCATTAACAACAGGTTATAAGTAAGAATTTCTTCGAAGTCTGAGACTATACAATTTTGAAGTTCTTGTATGTGTAATAACCAAATGGGCGATGTTATTAGGTTGACTTTTTCATCGACTATAGTAACTGCAACAATACAAAATGTCAACAATTGAGTGGAGGCTATGTAATAATATCAGCCCATAATTTTCATACGAGAATCGAAACTTATCTTATTACCACTTTTACAAATATATTGAAACTATTGCGGAAAAACCATGGCAAATTGAAAGAAACGGAACAAAAGAAATTTAACTACTAAACATCGAGTATATGAATGAAGTACAGATACAATGCAATCAAGCTAAAGTTTAGTTCATAATTGATATTCGATATAAAACTAAGTATTTGGACATGATTAAATGCAGTGAAGACACTAAATGAGGAAAATCACATATATTACATATACATATAACCTGTAATTTAATAGAGTTAATTAGAAGATTCTATTTACTAGTCCGCTTACTAATGAAATAGTAGGTTAGTATTCAGCCAATGTATTAAAATATTGAAATCCTCAGGACTAAAAACATTACTAAAGTCAACTAATATCAGAACATACACTTGGTTGATTTTCATGGCTACGCGTACATCATCAGCTATTTTGAGCAGTATAGTTGAAGTAATATGCTTACTTTATGGTCAGATTGTAGGAGATATCAATAAATTTTGAGCATTTAAATAGCTAATAACTGAGAATATACAATCCATTCAAAGACTTTTAATAGTAGTGTAATACAGATTGAAAATCTTTCGGCTGGATTTAAATAAGAGAACAGTATGCACCTTCTGTAATTCACGAGGGAACGTTGAGGTTATTCTAGAAATATTAAGTATGGTAGTAACGGTGGGTGCTAAATGTCAATAATAGGAGTAACATTGTCGATCCTTAGAGCAACACTGTCAACGGATGTCGATTTAATTTAGAGAAGACTCTTTTTTACTGTGAATTCCAAAATTTTCGAAACAACAAATGCGTTGTCACTAAGCGTGGCCGGTATTATGTTTTTCAGAGATCCTACCTTCAATACAGTGTTTAGAATAACAAGTGGGTTCGTAAATAAAACGTTGAGATAATTATTGTCGATTGGATACTGCATTATTTTATATCGTTTATCGATACTATAATAGCTATTGTTATACTACAATGATAATACAGTATCTTAATGTTAAGTATAGTTTCGTGAGGACTAATTTACTATATCGTTTGACGAAATACATATTACTGGAATTGAGTGTTCCATTCGGGTATTTTTTAAAAATATAGTTTTATTTTTATTTATATTGTGATTGCTTCTAATTACTGCTTTCCTTATACCGCTCATATTTGCTTAAATATGTTTCTTCCAACATATTCCTAACCTATCATATATGTATCTTCTAACAATTCAATATTTAAATTATTAGTTTAAATTTTTAAATTTATCAATATTGCATATCTTATGACAATCTATAAATGAAAACACTAATATTGTCATGTTGTCAAGTTAATAAAATAAATCGTTAACAGTAATTGCGAAACTTGCCTCTTTGTAACCTTAATATTTAATTAGAATCACTATTTATAATTTGAGCTAAACCTAAAAAATAATAAACCTTTTAAAGTAGTTCTTTTTTTTCGGATATCCAAGAAATAAATAACATAAAAATGAACATTACTAATGTAAACTTAACAAAAACAATTAATAATCCAAACATCTTCAAAGATGATCGTCGCAAAATCGTTTATATTTTCTTCGACTTTTGCGCAACTCGATAATTAATTATGATTCGGAGACACACAGAATTAAAATTAATTAATCGCCCTTCATTCAAATTAAATATTATTTAATAATTAGAAAGCGATTTAAAGTTTTTGACTGAACGTCACATGAAGAATATTTTATCATTTTTTTAAAATTTATATCAATATAAAAAAAACAATTCTAAACATTCTCAATAATTTCAGAAACAAACTATTGCAAACTAATATCCAAAATTATGTAAGTGTAGACAAAACTTTTAAAACGTAATAAAAATATTTTTCTTTAAATGTATATCTCACTTACATAATGTATAAACGGGACATGAATGACATATAACAGCAGGATATAATAAAGTTATATTTAATAAACTAAAACTAAAAACTAGGCAACGAGATTATGATTTTCAAAACTCTGCACGAAAAAAAAAACATTAAAAGATAAAATCACAAAAAGTTAATATTGACGATTTATTTGAAATGGAACATTGACTATTTATTATCAGAGTAGTTTATTATTTTTCATATATATTGGGATTAAAAATAAATACTGATTTCCAAGATATTTGCAAATATTTGTGTCGGTAATAATTAATTTGATTGAAATATTAACAATGGAAAATCGCGATATGCGTATTAGCTTGGGTCGAAACATTTATATTGTTTTACAATGAAGGTGTCTTCATTTTTTCCAAGACTTTTTATAAAGCATTGGATAAAATGAAATAATCTGAAATCAACTTATTCAATAGCCGAAAACATAATGTGACTTATTAATTTTCCCACCCATCGATATATTCATTTCCCATTCATTTCTCTGCTTTTCTACGTTTCACAATCTTCAAAATTAGATCTTTGTTCAATATTATAGCTAAAAAGATAATTATATAATTTATAATGACTGCTCGATATTTATTCTATGAATATTTATGGAGGGACTGAGGTTACTTTATGTAGGGGAACTTGTATTACAGAATACACAAAAAATTCTAACTTAACTTCAAAACGTTTTTTTCGAAAGTTACCTATAGTTTTAACGACATTAAACATTTATCAAAATTATTCCTTAAATATTATAGTTATTAGAGCAAGGTACAACATAAATATAATGTAAGGTATCATAAATACAGTCAAGATACTAGATAGAATATAATTTAAACCATATTATTTATATGTATATACTTTTTGAATATTTTTTTTAAATAACCGCACCAAATTTTAAATCTAAATTGCTGTCCTCTTATCTGTATCCTTATGCAGTAAAAAGCCATGTAGAAGAACCTGCCATAAACGAGTTTCAACAAACTATAAGTTTTTTTCAAAATCTGAGCAAAGATAATTCTCAAATAATTAATACTTTATTGATTTGACGTGACGTATAATGGCATTGTTTAATTATAAATAACTCAGTCAATAGCTTCGCTTATTTCATTCATTGACTGTATGCGAACTAGATATAAACTTATGCAGAAGAACACAAATAAGTTGAATATTTACGTGAACCGATGTTACACTTAACAATTGTACGTTTATCAAATTAAAGGATGGTGGTAGGTATACCCATATGACATTTGAGAACTTACAATTAAGCAAAATAGAAGGTTAAATTCAAGACATCCAATCTTTAGTTAGATGCATATAAATGTAATTTGTTTTAAAAATGTCATTTTAGTCCAGATATATCTTATTTTTCTCTCCGTTTTCCGCAGTTGGCGATATTTTACATATTGAAAGAAAAGGAAAATCGCAATACCATCTTAATAAAATACAGTTTATTATGGATTCAAATGTGTATTATTTTACGCCAAATACTATTATATAACTTTCAAGACATATTGTAAAGCATTGCGAGAAAGAAAGTTATCTAAAATAAACCCATTTAATAGGTGTCGGAAATATAAAATCCCCATATTACTTTTCCAATAGATTATTCTGCCTTTCGGAAATAATCGTATGCCTCATATAACAAAAAGGCTACTTAGGATCACAATTGAAGGATCACAACATCAGGTATGTTCCCGGAGTAATGAAAAAATAATAAATGGTCATTCACTGTAGTATAACATTTTAATAAAGAGGGAAACCCCACACAATGTCAAATTATTTAAAAGGGAGTTAAGGGTCTATTTAAATTTTCAAAGTGGAATTATTAACCGATTCAGTGAGTTCCTATTTGTATATAATTGCTACCCTAATCTGCGAAAGAAACAAGTTTTTCCTCATTTCATAATTTGATTGTATTTTTTCATAATAATATAACTGTTGAAATGGCTCCTCCTTAGAAACTTTTTTTGTTTCTTTAATTACCTCGATTTACACCTACAAATAAATAATTTTGGTTAAGTTTTTTATAAAACAACTTTCATAAAATTATTCATAATATTATGGAAGCTTTAATATCTAATTTATGAATTAATTAAAAGTAAATATATGCATTTACATATCTATATGTATATATATTTGTGTGTGTGTGTGTGTGTGTGTATGTATGTATGTATGTATGACACATATATACACCTATATAACTCAGATTTTCTACAATAATATTTTTCTCATAAAAATGTCCGTAAGTATAATGACTCTATCGACTAGATGATATATAAGAAAATCTCTTAAAACGACCTATCAGACTAAATAATTCAAGGATTCGTGCATAGAATGCTCTGATTAGTCAATCAGCAATCGCCCTTTGCATTCATTAGTATTATATATTTACAAAACAACTATATATCTTGAGAAATTTCGTGGAAATAACAATGTGATATTAATTGTGGTTTCAGGATTCAGTATTTTCAGAAATAATGAGAACGCACAATTTCATGGTCTACTTTTCACTTAGTGGATGCCTGACGATATATTAGGGCGGTGTGCAAATTTTTTTAAAATACCTTCGCAATTTTATGTAACACTACAATACGCACCGTGATATACGACTATATCGCACTAAACCAACTGTAGACAGATCATTAGTTAATGCACTGCGCAACCCTGCACCGGCTAAACAAAAGCACAAAGAAAACCTCTCACGTCGAAAGGTTTGTTATGTAAACTTTTCATTTATATAGGTTATCCATAAAAAAAGAGTGCATTGAAAGAAGGTAAACAAAAATTTAACAATTTAAAATCATTAAATTCTTGGTTCCATTATATTTTCTATGGAAACAAGAGTGGGTACTTGTTTAAATTTTTTTTATTTATAAATAAGTTAATTCTATCTCATTATTCCTATCATTACTCTGTTACACATATAAGCATCGCAGTTTGTTCTTGGAATCACATTTCGAATAATTGATGAAAAGTTCAGGTTCCCGCATTTAGACTAAGAAAAAACAATATTCTCAATTACCTGTTTTCAATTTAATTACTAATTGTTATATTATATTTAAGTTGGAATAAGAAATTCATACCAACAAATCTCTAGACTATTATTTGAATCGCCATTGGAGATAAAATTGAAAAATCTAATTTATTTCCACAGTATGAAACATATTTTTGCTTAATCAAAGCCGAGATAGGAATGTCAAGGAAGACATTAAATTAATATTAGTATTTTATAGCCTATTCTTTAGTTCGGTTAATATTTACATAAAGATTAATAGAATCTTAGGTGATAGGGGCGAAATATAAAAAAGCGTATCGCCTTACATAATACACAGTCTGACAATCGCCAATACTTGTATTACATTCTTTTTAGTTAAATATGATATGTGAATCTGTCAACATACTTCAAATAGGTTTATTTTATATGTTATTAACCGTTTCCAACTTAGTTCTATTTTAATTTGCATATTCGTCTTGCTATAGTTTCATCTCTTATCTACTCATTGGTGTTGGGATTTTTGAGTGCACTTTTCGTTCTATCGATCTTCGAACGCTTTTAAGGTATCGAGTATTTTTTTAGTCAGAACCCGTGTGTTGTTGTTGAGGGATCGAATTTCATAAAAGCTTATTACTTTATTTTTCAGTTTAATACACACTACATTACAACGATTATTAGTTATTGCTTGTTAATTTTAGCGGAACGTTGAAGTTAATATTCATCATATTTTACGGTGGGTGATTTGCCCTTAATAAATTCCCGATCAATTTCAAATTCTTTATTTTTCTTTGTAATATTTTAATTAGTATATATATATATATATATATATATATATATATATATATATATATATATGTATACATATACTGATTCACATTTTATACACAATGTTCATCTTTGTTTATGGTATTTATTGTATATTTGTCTATTGGTTTTTTTCACAGAATCATATTATGTCACATATCTTTGGCAGTAAAACTTCTTAACTTTAATTCATATTAAATAAAAAATGACTTAGTTACTTATAGCTCTGATTAAAGATATTTTAATTTCCTTCTTGCCTATTACTCACTTTCGAAACAAAGTAATTTAACAAGCTTGTTAACATGTGACATAGGCGGAAAAGCAATATCCAATTTCTTAAACCAATTATTATTTCATTAACTTATAATGACGTAAAAGGAAATACTAATTCATTTATTAAATATAACGTAACTCATTTAACGCAGTGTAACGCTCGTTTAATGTAATCAACTCGTTTTATATAATTTTGCGCATAATTTGCCCAATATATTTATTAGGTGAGAAAAATTATCCTATAGATGAAAAATCTATTTATCTCGCATTTATTTTTTTCTGTATTCTAATATGATAACCATGTTGGAGTTAAGGGATTGTTTTGAGACTAAAAAAATCCATAGTCATAATCATAGTTCAATACTATGGCTCGATGAAAAATTTGTCAGTTGAGTAAAGGAATATAATTTTTTAAACTTATCTTGAAGCTAAGATTTTAATTACAAACCAAACCACACGCATTATCGACTACTTTTTAAACTCACGTTCTTCCTCTAGAGTACTTTATAGTAGATATCTCATTTACTATAAAGTACATTTCAAAAAGAGAAACATAAATTGTTCAAGTTAAAATGTATAAAAGCGAAAGAGTTAATCGTTTGAATGGTGGAGTAACACTATTCGCCTTTAGTATACCTACGCTGGCGTGAAGGCTAATTTTAGAGTTTAATTTACATGTAACTCAAATTACAAAAAATGCGTTTTCGAGTTATATATTACTTGAAATTTTTTTAGTTTATTTTTCCAAAAAGTTATACATTACGAATTTAATTCAATATAACGGTATAGATACATAATTTTATTTACTGTGAAACTTTTACGATATATTGAATATTTAAATAAAAAACCAGTTTTATACAAACTTATTTTAGATACTATTCACAAAAATATTGATTTGGATGAAGCCTTGCATTTAAATAAAATGAAATAAAGGTAAAAAACTTTTCAAGTTTAATGATTTTATTGTACAATCGACGATGAATTAGAAGTTGGAAAATAAGGGGTCATCAAACTGGGGCTTCGATTAAACTAAAAGAAAATCGTGGGCCCTTAAGGGGAAAACTTTCTTCTGGTCGAGCTTAAAAATCGTAGTGTTGTATTTTATACAGTTGCGTTACGTGACTAATTTGTTATATGTAATGATAAACGATTTAACCACACAGTTTAACTAGGTGGTCAAATGGTTTCTCACAGTACAATTAGTCAGTACATATGCAATATCACGATTTCAGGATTGGAATAATGGTGTTTTATCGTAGGAACTGAATACATATACAAAATGTTGCAAAAATCGCTTAAGTAGAAATAATTAATAAATCGATGGCAAGATTTAATACAATAACATGGAAAAAGTAAATTTCAAAATAAAACAATTTAAAAATATTCATATTTTAAATATTTTTAAAAGAATACTAAAAATACATTTATGAAACCACACCAGATTCCACAACTGACCTACAGAGGAAACTTAATTTTTAATATAATTTGACATTGAGAACAGTTTAATGAATATAACAAAATCCTACGACTCCGCCCATGTACTTTGTTTGTTGATTTGTTTACTTTTATCTCAGCTCACTACAGCACGAATACATGTTTTTGAATGTATAAAAATATGTTACAGATGTTTTTCGACTGTTGGAGCATATGCCGTCGTCGGCATATACACTATGAGAGTGGTTGCTGGTATGAGGTGCTACAAGGCTTTTTCGCTTTTGATGTCGAAATGAAGTACCTCGTAGTTCTACCAACAGTTTAAGCTTGAAAGCTTACAAGATAGATTTTCTTGAAACCCATATAAGATAGATAAAGCGCGATTTAACTTAAAAAAGTATAGAATATACATAAAGCGTTCTCTTAATTCAAACATTCTTGAAGAAAAGATAAAATCATCATGGCCCTTGTGATTTAATTTTAAAACTGGTGTTGGCCAAAAAATATGAACGAGTCTTGTAATCTTACTAAATGCTCCAAATTATTTAAAGTTTCCAAAAGTTACCTCCTTTTGAACTAGTCATATACCATTGAAATAAAGTTAATGAACCGGAATGTCGTGCTCATCACACTTCTCCGTAAAGTTTGAAATAGTAACAATATGATCAATAGGCATAACAATACTATACCAATTCTGATTCAGAGGTCTGCAAGAAGGGCTTTATAATATTATATACTTGTGGAGAAGGAATGAAGAAATAAATACTTTAGATGAATTATTGACGTTTTTGGTCAAAGACTATTTCGAAATGGAAATAATTTCGATATGTTCTAAAGCATTGGTGGATAAGAAGAAAACGACCGGGACGAAAACGCAATTAAACTTGAAGTAGGATTCTAGAAATAGGGAAATCAGCCAGTGTAAGCGGGAGTAGTAAAAAGTACCTATGTGCGTTTGTGTATATTTATACATACACACAGACTTATACTTATGCGTATATAATAATTTTATTAAATATACATATAATAGACATAGCGTATTAGAATTATGGAAAACGCAATTTATGTTCACAGTCTAAAGCTACACATGATTTCTAAGCTCCAACGAATGAAAGTTTTCCATAAAACGATTATCATATAGCAAAAACACAACAAAACGCATATCATATAAGAAACGTGTGCAATAATTCAAGAGAATCGGTTATGTAGAATTAGATAAAAAATCGATGGTAATATTTGAATAAACAACTATTTAAAAATAAACACATTCAAGATTTTCCTCTAAAAATCAAGAAAGTAACCATCATGAGGTAACCGCTCATTTACTTTCTTCCTCAAATGTTTAGTCTAAATTTCATAATATAAGAATGCATGCATATGCACTGTTATTTGCCACCGTGCGGAAAGTATTAAAAAAAAATTGTCAGTAATAGTACACCTAACCACCTAAATTGATTCTAGTCGATAGTAAGATAAAGTCGGTGGACATATTTCTTTAACACAACACGACAAGTCCAGACAAAGTCAGCTAAAGGAGTAGCTAAATTATGCCGAACAGGTTACTGTTATGCTTATTATACACGATGAAAAGTATTGGGTCTCATCTTAGGTAAACAATTTGATCGAATACATAAAATGTTTTTCTTTTGGATTAAAGTTTCTTCTATGCATACTAATGTTTTAAGTGATACGAATAATAGCGTATAATGTTTTTTGTTCTTGTTAAAATTAAATTCAAGCTCGAAATGTGAAATAATAGACGTTAAGTAGCAACTATTTTTTTCTTATTTCGGTAACTTAAGGTATTGCTATTTTTCTCAAGAAACAACATAAATTTAGTCTACATATTATAAATGCTTGCAACTATAAATATAAATTTATTTAATACATTTCGATATAACTGCATTGTACGTAAAAAACCTGTGAAATATTGGTTATATCACATAACTAACATGTTTTTAACTAAGTATAAATTGTTTGCAATTTTGTACATTTTATCACTACAGTACATTATAAATATAAATTTATTCTTAATAAATTCAAGTTAATTTCTTCTAACCCGCACTTCTGTTTTATAAGATAAATATTTCCTTTTTAATGACGAAATTTCTTTGTATGGGAGCTGTTTAACCCCCGAGCGTGCACGATCACAATAACTGTGGAATTATGTCAAAATATTATATATGTGCGCTTTAGGGGTTAATATTAAGTTCACAGTAAATATTCTCTTAAAATATTACTTATTTAGAATGAAAATGTATATCTAAATAAACCTATTCCCCCATTCAATGAAATGTTCATCTGTATATTCAAAAATTCACTCATGTTCGAAAACTCGAAATACTTCTTCACGAAATTTGATGTTATTTAGATATTTTAAAATCAGGTTTAATTGTCAACAGTTTTGATATAAATCCTTAAGAATTATGAAATAAGTATTACGCATCCCGAATCAAAGTTTCTATTCGCAATTTGCGTCTAGATGCTCTAATTGCAGATATTTGTTACTTGGGAGGCAAACAAAATTGTTATCCAGTAACATATTGAATGACCTATCTTACTGTGAGAAATCGTTTACTTTGATGGGAATTAAATTTCTTTACATAAAATTTTCCGGTCCCGCCGGTTGAAATTTTATGTATACACGAGCAGCAAATACATGCATAACTGGCTTTTTTTGGTCGTACATTCGTATCGCATACATTTTTTTGGATAAAAAACACGTGTATAAAATTTCTCTTTTTTATTAATTTTTTATATTTTGTACATAAATATCTTGCAAACTCCGTATACAATAATATATATATATATATATATATATATGTATATATATATATATATATATATATATATATGTGTGTATGTATATATATATATATATATATATATAATGTAAAGAAACTGTATTTCTTTAATTGGTACAGCGCTCTTCGGTCGGTAAACAGTGACCATGTACTTATGTACCCCATGGATGGCACTGTGAGTATTGGCGGCTAAATGTTTGCAAAGCAGATTATTTTTATATTCAGATTATTTAGTTTTGTTAAAACCATTATATTAAAAGGAATTGACAATTTAAATAATAAACTTTAAATGTCGTTTCTTTGTTTTCAGGTAATATAATACTATTTAAGTTAAACTGTATACCCATTCTACCTAACCTAGGTCATGGTAAAGAAATCAAAGAAATTAAAAATAATACTACATCACGTAGTTTCATTTGATTGTGAATAATGAATTTCTACAAAATTAACGCCAAATATATTCAATATATGTGACGATTATTGTGTGGAGCAACGTCATTGTTTAATTGAATTTTGAAATTCCTAATAAATTCGAAGAAATTGTTTTTTAAAACGACATTTTTAGTTAAAATCGAGAAAAATGGTAAGATTATGCTTTAAATTTGTAGTACTGGGACCAACGTACGGGAAAAGAAATGTGATTTACGTAACCTCTATTGAGACACCCGACAGACATGTTTTTGATGTCCCAGATGATCTAAAGCTGGCAAGTAAGCACACTACCATATTGTCATCAGACGTATTTAAGAAAATCAGAAATTCGCTCAAAAAGACACTAAACACGTTCAGTATGGATTCTTCTAAATACGGACGTGAGGAAAGTATATCTAGATGATGGTAAACATTTACAGTTTGGTGACCAGTATTTACATGAGATTACATGCACGACAGTGCCCTTACACGAAAACATTAATAGTTATATGCCAGAAAATACAAATCTAGGAAAACGACTGAAAAGTATTTGTTAGAAAAGTTTTCAAATAAGACGTCGAATGCTGACTAATGAATGGATTAGCGAATTTGAGAGAGAATGTCGAAGATTCAAGATTCTACAGGATGAAGAGAAAATTGAGATTTTAAAACATCTTCTAGAAAAACAGTCCTTAGATTGGTAAAGCAGCATGTTAATAAAATTGACGATAAATTCGGAATGGTCAGTATGAAAGGATAGCTTTTGTGAAACTATCCTTTCATACTGACCAGCTTTTGTGAAATGGAAATAAACGTTGGTCCCAAGTCAAATATGCTTTTACATCTAGATTTCAAGCTGGCTCGTTATTAGAATATGCCACAAAAAAGAAAGACTTTTATTAAGTAAACGTGCACATCGACAGCCAAACAATGATAAATCTTATTGAAATGGGATTATAAGATTACATAATGGAGAAAATAGATAAAGAAACCGTAAAACAACTGCAAGCCTCTACACTGAAATTGGAAAGCATGAACATATGGTGAACAAAAAGAACTTCAGTAAGAATAAAAAAAAGGCAAATTATTATCAAAGAAAGACTGATAAAATAACACCATGTAAGACTTGCAAAAAATTAAATAAAGGTATTTACTTTCATCCTAAAGAAAAATGCTGGTTAAAACAGAAAGAAGAATATAACCAGAAGAGGAACAGTAACAGCTGTGAACAATTCAGTGATTGATGTTGACCTAAAAAACAATGATGAAAAAAATGGATAATAACACCATTAATTAAAGTCAAACTATTATTGAATAGACAGGTAAAGTCCATTTGCGGCACCGGTAACTTTGGCTTTCAAGAAAGAAGACAACAATTGGTCAAGATTATGAGAAGATTTCAGAGACCCAATTAAAATAGTGGTACCTCAAACTCAACCATTCCTATTGATCGATAATCTAGTGATCAAGACAAGAAACTCAACATATTTTACAACACTGGATATCAATACAGCGTTCTGGTTAATCCCGCTACGAATTGAAGATAGGAAGAAAACTGCCTTTGTAACACAGGAAAGACATTATCAATGGACATGTTTAACTTTTGGTTTGAAGACATCACTAACTATTTCTCAAAAGATACTATGTAATATTTTAAGAAAATACAAGTATACAGATTTTTCTTTAAACTACATAGATGTATACTTATATTTTCTAAGACTTTTTGTGAGCACATTAAACATTTAACACAATTATTAGAAGCTATAAAAAGGGAGGGTTTTAAACTAAAGTTTACAAAATGTACATTTGCTTCAGATTCATTTAAATATCTCGGTCATATAATACAGAATAATAGAGTATGGCCATTATGAGATAAATTAGTTTCAATAAAAGATTTTCCAATACCAAAAACTCAGAAAAATGTAAGACTTTTTGGGGAAAATTAACTTCTATCATGAGTATTTACTAAAAAGTGTAGTAATTTTAGAACCTCTCCATAATTTACTTACGAAAAACCAAAATTTTATTTGGTCTGCAGATTGTCAAAAATCTTTTGAAGACATAAACAAATTATTATGCTCACGGTCAATCTTATAAAATATTTAATCAGAATTTGCCAATAAATATTCATACAGATGCATATTTGAAAGTATTGGGGCAGTATTAAAGCAAATAAAGCCAAATGGAAAAAAACAAACCAGTGGCATACTTTTAAAAAAAGTTACATCAAATACAAAAAAAGGCAATTTATTTAGAATGTTTATCTATTAAAGAAGCAATAAGATACTGGAAATACTGGCTAATAGGTAAATCGTTTACAGTATATTCAAATCATAAACCCTTAGAAAATTTAAATGTTAAACCTAGGATAAATAATGAGTTAGGAGATTTAACATATTAGTTATTACAGTATGATTTTAAAATAAAATGTGCTCCGGGAAGAGAAAATATGAAGGCAAATTGTTTAAGCATTTTTATACATACAGATGATGGTAAAAATTATTATTATAAATTATAATTATTATATTGAATTATAAATTAGTATTAGAAGCAAAGAGAACGCAGATGAGCCATTAAAAATTGTTAACATGGTAAGATTGGACGACATTATTACAAATCAAGAAAACAATACAGATGTACAAAACAATAAATCTACATTAATATCAAGACACATTGTTTACTATAAAAAGGTTAAAAAACATGAAAGAATTATTTTATCGGAAGACTTCAGTAAGAAACTTATTATAGATATACACGGAATTATGTGTCATATAGGTGTAAAATAAATGCAAAACAAAATTAGTCCATTACATAAAGCAAGAAATTTAGCGATAAACACTAAAAGGCATTGTAAATGTTGTGAGATATGTATCAAAAATAAAACGAGAGGACAAGAGAAGTATGGTCAAATGTCACATTTAAATCTTGCCGTAAAATCTTTTGAAATAGTCTTAATAGACACAATTGGAGGTTTTGGAGGCTCACAATCAACAAAGAGATATTTACCCCTTTTAGTAGATCACTTTACACGATATGCTTATATTCTTAGCTCAAAAACACAAAGTGGTAGTGATTTTGTTAAACTAATCAATAATATAACAGATTCTAATGCAATTGGGATACTTCTCACTGAATACCTGGGAATAAACTCAAAATATTTTTATATAAAAAAGTCAATACCAGTAGTATTTACTCCAATAAATGCCCGGTTTTCTACCGGCTTAAATGAAACACTGAATAAGTTAGATGAACTGAGTTCATTTAAAATTAATAAAAAAATATAAAATTCAATTTATAGAATTGATACAGGTCATAAGAAGTCAGAGTCAAATTTCTTTCACTTCACAAAACTCACACCAATACAAAAGTCAAAGAATAAAAAAGGTAATGAAAAACTCAACATAACATTTTGTAGATGTCATTATGAAAATATTACACTCTTGAGTGCTTATATTTATTTTAGTAAAATTTTCTGCGTGGATATCACCTCTATCTGGGCTAGATTTATTAATTGTAGGTCGTAATGATATGATGTATACTTTTCAATGATCGAGTAAAAAATTTAAACTCATTGTGGAAAGAAAATTGTATTAAAAGTAATTATAAAAAAAATGTTCAATGAAAGTGCCTTGCGGATTTAAAGAACTTGCGAAAATTAAATGGTTATGCCTTCTTTACTACTAGTACTAATGTAAAATTTTCTGCACTACTCTACAGTAGAAAATTTTAATCTACCCATTACTGACCTTTTCTATCACAGAACCAAGAAAATGAACTGCCTATACAGGACTGGGCTGGTCAATGACCTAACTTACCCCAACGGGTAAATAAATATATTTGTCGTGTGACCCAAGAGTGAAAGATTATAAACATTTAGTCATATCCTTCCAATCAAATACTTATTAAATTAAATCATTTCATTATTGTTTATAAAAAGACTGTAATTAATATTCTTAAAGAGAATGTAAGCAATGATTATGTATAGTTTTTGTATTCGTACGATATTACGTACTTGTTATTTCACAGTATTGTATTTTTGATTTGATATAAAAAGAGATAAAACAATTTTCTTACAAAAAAAAACACAAATAAGGATTAGCAAAAATTTAGTTTACTTTAATATGATATTGTAAAATTTAATTTTAATTTTAATTACTTTAGTGTAAAAGTGAAAATTTTGGTGACAATTTTCTCCCCTGGGAACGGACATGCAAAGCAACTATATTTCTTTAATTGGTACAGCGTTCTTCTGTCATTAAACAGTGACCGTTTACTTGTGTAACCCATAGATGACGCTGTTAGTATTGGTGGCTAACTCAGTTAGCAAAGCAGATTATTTTTGGTTGACAGAACTCACATCGTTATTCAGATTGTTTGGTTATATTAGAAGAATTGTATTAAAAAGAATTGACACTTTAAATAATAAGCTTTTAATGTCGTTTCTTTGTTTTCAGGTAGTATAATACTATTTAAGATAAACCGTTTAATTATTCTTATGTGTACTACTAGTACTACAATAAACAAAGTTTGTTTTCAGAATAAGGTAATTGTTTAATTGAATTTTGCAATTCCTAATAAATTCGAAGAAATTATCTTATATATATATATATATATATATATATATATATATATATATATATATATATATATATATATATATATATATAACTGGTAAATAATTTTATTTAAATACATTCTCATAACTGTAATGTATTATTAATGTTCAAAGAAATGATAATGGGTGGGTTGCGGGAGTGAAGAAAAAGGGTGAGGACAATAAATATGTGTGAAAATGCGACAACGTTCCAAACCTATCTAAAAAAACTAGAATTTTCATATTTCATATTGGATTTTTCGAGGTCGACTACTTTCAACCCCATATCTTCCACACCCTTATAGTTATCGACGCGCAACCGCCATAGCGCATGATGGGACGATTGAGGCTACTATTTCATCTGATATTCCTTCTGATACTACTACAACTTCATCGATACATAGTTTTGTAGCTGCAGAGTTAAATGTAGCTGCAGATTGAAACATAAGCACAGATATGATCAACTTTATATAATATATATAGACAAACAATATTGTGTCTTTGGCTAGCTAGCTTTTGAAACAAAACAAATTTTAATCGTATTGAAAATATTCTCCAAATATAATTAACATTAATAAAAGTATAGTTTAGATAGATGGTGCTAACAATTGTGTCAGTAACTAGCTAAAAATAATTTAACATATTTTTAATATTTAAATCTTTTAGTTGAATTGTGCCAAAGTCCTAATGTTTTAAATGTTGATTATGTGGTTGTTTGTGGTATACTTCTATTTTTTCGTAAGTTGTTTTGTTCGTATTTATTTATTATTAAATTAATTTATTATTGCTGAGGAATTCTGTATAATTCAACACATTTAATAATGTATTTAAGGGAAAAATAGCCATTGGTTTATATAGAGTACAAAAAGGATTAGTTCAGAAACATGATTATACATCAGTAGAAATCATTTTAAAAAGTTCAGTAAATAAATAAACTGTATTATAATAAAAAATGTGATATAATCCCCTCTTTACGAAATAATAGTGTATTTATTAAGAATGACTAACGAAAAAAGAACAAGTTATACAATATTGACAAGGAATTATAAAGAAAAATGTATATCCCCTAATTCGTATGGGTTAACAATCTTGCCGAATCTGCAGTAAGCAAGAACACTGGCGCATTAATCGCTTATGCTCACATACATTCTCACAATTTACTATCTCTTTATTTCTTTCTGCTCGTTCATATTCTCTTAGAACAAGAAATATAAATATAAAGCTTGAAAAACTGCTCCGTCTTTTGGGTACTAAAAGTTGACCTACATTTAATATATTTTTAAAATTTTTTTAATCGATCACAAATCTTTACTCGCATTATTTGGTACCAAAAAAATGTTTATTTGGGTGTTTACTTTCATTTTATTTTGCTTCGTAACTAATATTTAATTTATATCGTATCTTTTCTTTTAGTAGCCTATCATTATGACAGTTTTTAAATAATTATGAATTACTTTGAATCTATTTAGATCTGTAACAAAGACCGTAACAAAACAATAATTTGCCTATTTTACCCACTTCAAATAATCAGGTTCACTGTCTGAATATTTTAACTGTCCTCTTTCTTTCTAATATTACTCATAATTTAATTACGACGAACTTTATTTATTGCTTCTAAAGTATGTGGAAGTGTATATAGTTCATGTCAATTTTCCGTACCATTCATGTGCAAAACACAACCCTTTGTAAATGATGTTTTACCAACTAAGTAATATCAATTTGAAATAATATTTAAATTTAATTTAATAAGTGTACAGAATAAATATTACAGAAATATTTCCCAATTTCCTTTACTTTACTCTATTTAACTTAGTGCGAGTAAAATAAAAAGAAACTTTTATGTACTTTGTCTCAAAAAGAAGCTTCTTAAAAATGAGATTTACCAATTTCATTTCTTCGAATTGACTTGATTTTTACATGATCTCCGTAGTAAAAGATTTTCAAAAGGGTACACAATATATATAAGATGTAATTTCGAATGGAAACTAATATCTGAACACAATTGATCCACAAATTTAATTTGTATTATATCATATGTTTTTTCAGAAATAAAACCTCAGTACGTCCATCTAAAAGCAAACTGGTTGAAGAAGGAAATCAAATAAATATTTGAAAAGAAAATACATTCAGTTGCAGCCTGCGCGTTGCATGGCACGACCCGGCCCAGGCGAATAACATGCACGCTCCTTCTAGTACAATAGCCAGCGTTCTTTCATTAGCTAATGCACTGCACCGCACTGAGCCGCGGCAATACAAACAATTACTCACATGTCGACAAGTTTCCGGTGTGAATTTTTTATTTACTTTCATAATTTGTACTCGTGTATGCATTGATATGATATAAAAAGTGCATTTCCAACCAAAGGTTTTGTTTTTCTGACAAATTCCTATGTTTGTATCATTATTCTTGGAACAATTTAATATATTCGGATATTGTTAAGATTTAAAAAATTGTAAGCTATTATAGTCTTTATATGTGATTATTACATATCAGTTTTGGAGACAGGGAGTCAAATCAAAATCCACGCTCGTTGCCATTTATCAAAAAAATATGTTTCTTTTCTAGAAACATGTATTCTTGGTAAAAAATTTTATAAAATATATCTACTGAAATCATCTTTTATAATATTAACAAAAATGCAAGGTAACTTACAAAGTATTAAACGCACTATTAAAACTACCTAACTAAAACTTTTTAATAAACAACTCATATTAGATTCACGACTTGTTATAATGGCATGACATGGAGCAGCATTTGTGTAGGATTAAATAATGTGTAAAATACGCTTGTATAAATAATTTGCATAATTAAATACTATATTACTTAATTAAATACTTATTTCTTATTTATCCATTTATTTCGTTTGTTATAACAAAGGATTTATACAAAAGATTTATATCAAAGGTTGCACGCGTATCCCGATTCGATTATACTAAAGGTTGCATACGTGCAACTGATACGAACTTCAAGCATACTTTGACGTCTGCACGTGATGCTAGGTTGGCAGTTGTTTTTAATATAATTACAATAAAATCAAACATCTGGACATTATTTAAATAAGGATGGTATGTTATATGCATCGTTGGTTAATTGGTAATTATCAATTTCATATGAAAAAAGACTTTCACCGTCTTGGACTAAATATCTTTTACCGCCTCTATTACTCTTTATAAAGTAGCTAATTTTTCGATACAATATATCACTTTTTTCGCCCTTCTCTAACTTTGCATATGGGTAAGTAAGAATAAATAGAGTTCGCTGGCATTTCAAAATATACAACGAAACATTTTATAGAAACCTAAAATATGGAATTTGAAAATGCCTGTAGCATATTTCGCAAATATATGATCAGAATAGTGTAAAATTAAAATATTCAATATTAGTTTTTAGAATAATTATTAACATATAACAAAGTTTTCTATTAATTTATCTATATTGAATAATTTTCAACTTTGCATGTACCAAAATTATAAAGATACGATGATGAACGTTCTTCCTGTTTTAAAATTTACAATATACCAGTTCAGAGCTAATTCTAGACAAAATTGAAATATAAAATTAATTTGGTGTTTATTCATAAGAAAAGCCCACCTGTGGTTCATACAGTTATATTTAATTTTTTTCATTTAAAATGAAATTTAATTACCATAGATAATAACAAATATTGACTGCCGTAGTATTATAAAAGTCAAATTATTACTTAGAAGCTAAGATGGCATAAAATGAAGGTTTCCTTCACTACCACGGATTCCTGTAAAAGTGTTGGTTTAGTAAAACATTTCACTAACGGATCATAGGAATTATGATTATTAAGTCTAAACACGGAAAATATAATATGCGTATTTTTGTTTCCTTTTTATTTCTATCTGTAAAAATAAATTTTATTTCACTTCAACTAAATTTATGTATTTTAAAGAAAAAATCCTTGACAAATTTTCTACTACTCTATTCCAATTGCATCGTGGGTAGCGATATTTTTGTCCTGGTGATATGAAATCCGACTCCGAAAATTGTGAGCAATAAACATTTAAATAATATGTTTTACTACAATCTTATGTAACGATATAATGACCGCTTTTCGACCAATATATTAATAATCGCTAATAATATTTTATTATTTAAACAACTCCAAAACCCGACCAAAAAGTTAGTTTAGTTTTGAGTTTTGATAAGACTGTAAAAGAGCAATTAAATAAAACGTGGTGCAATAAGACACAATCGATTCGTCTTAACTATTACCATTACGTTGCTTTCAGTAAAATACAATTAGTCTACGTTGCATTTATTAGAAATAAGATAATTTCCCATGTGCGTATGATGTACTTTTGTATTCATCCCATTTTCATCACATAATGTAACAAACTGGATGTAGTGTAATCTGATGAAGTCGATTACATGCATTGCAGTCAGGAAATTGAGTAGTGATAAAAAGCAGATCTTTTTTATAATACAATTTATCGAAGCAGGAGCTTCTCATCATAGTGGTTAACTCACAGATAGCTCAATTAAGCTGAAACTGCAATTTTGCCGACGTGATTTTTCATTTTTTTCCATTTTTTCAATAGAACACTTAGAAATATATAACAAACAAACGGGTACTTTAATCGCTGTAAGATATTATTTTACACAATCCGCAATGTTGAATTGTATCAATTTAAATCAATAATTAAGTTGGCATTTCCGAAAAGTGTCCTTTTATTTTATTTTTGTACTATTGCAAAAGAACCTTATCCAAAAGAACCAAAGAACGATCACCTTTAAACATTCCAACATTTCCAAGGTAATTTTTCTTCAATATAAACAAATTTCAACAAATTAAAATTAGATGCAATAAATGTATTAATAAATGTCACCAAGGAATTAAAATTATACAAATAATTTGTTAATAATATTGTTAGTAAATGTGTAATGGATGATACACAAGTGTTTATAAAGTAAATTAAATTGATAGAAGTGCCTCAACGAAAATATATACAATTAAATTCCGACCATGGAAGTAATTAGGAAAAATGTTTTCAACCTGTTCAAAAATAAGGGGATTAAGAATTTCATAACAGGTTATTTTAATGTCTAAAATTATGAATTAGGTCCTAATTTGTGATTTAAAATGTATTTTTAAATAAAAATATTGAAGGTATTCAATAAGGTGACTAAAATTTTGATATGTTTAAAAAGCGGCAAGGGTATTATAACTTGCATCACACGCGTAGAGAATCTAAAAATATGACGAAATTATAATTCATTTCAAAAAGATGCAGGTTAAAATAAATTTCACAAATTAAATTAACACTGAATAGAGTTAATACAATCTGCTCATTACTAAAGTGCAGTTTAAACATTCATGCATAATCTATAAAAAAATTAAAGCAGTCAAAATTTTGTTTACAGAATCGGGTACGAAAATTCAGAAACTTATAGCACGATGATATTCAAATGGCTACCCTTGTCCGTTCTGTTTGGAGCTTTTACATTTTACCTCTTGTTATTTATAGATAAATGTTTTATTGACACTGAAAGTAAAATCTAATCTTTAATAGAATAAATATTCTGTGTCTAATCTAAATACATATTTATGTGGAAAATGTGAAATAATTATGACCACAAATACTATATAATATAAGTGCACTATGTGTTAGTACCATAATTTCTTTGGCAAATTATACGTGTTATTGAATTGAGGTTGTTACGCCAAATCAAAATAAATTAAGTGGAATAATAGAAAATTTTCCGAACTTAATTTTAGATATAACATTTCTTTGTTTGATCTAATTCGAATTTTATGATAATTCTAAAAAAAATGATATACCTAAAAATGGTTATATTTATCTACTTGTTTTGCTTTCACGCTCCAATAACTCAATTGTTCGTAAAATTTAGCAAACCCAGAATTTTTTGTGTCACAGAAATTATTATAGAATAATAATAATATAGAATATAGTTTTTGGTATTTGAAATAAATTATCCCATTAAGTATATATGGTCATAAGTATGTAAATGTATTAAATTGGCAAATCGATAATATTGCCTAAACCTTATAAATAATTTTTAAATAATGATGCCATTTAAACATAGTCTGCCATTTAAATATAAGTATATTCAGAATAATCGATCGTTACGCAAAAAGTTTTTCACTGTATTTTCTAGATGCTAAGTGTAAGGTGCAACAATTTATCTAATTTTTTCCATAAGAATAAGTTAGTTATTATTACACTCAGAATAAACGAGACAGCCTTATAATGTATTGATACCCGCCCATTTTTTACAAACCTCCCATTTCAATATATATTCAAAAGCGTTCAGTGCCCATCCTAATAGCTTTTGTGATTTCCAATATCATATCAATGGTTTGTCAATATCTTTAATATGGAGAGTATGTTTACATCTTATTTTTATCCCCTTCCGTGATTAAGGCCTTTACGTGTCGTTTAAATCACAGTGGTATGAGGCGTATTAAATACTTGAATGCTTAATTTAATTTTGCATTACTGTTCGCTTCAATTAGAAAATACGTAAAAAAGTGGTAAAACTGAAAATTCCAAATATAATTTCTATATTCTATATATTGACAGAGATTTTTTAAATCAAATCCACGTTGTCGCATAATTTTGATCAAAGTTTTAAAACGTCATTAGAAAACCAGTTGACTAATTTTCACACTAATAGTCAACTTTCATTATAGATCTTTCTCAAGTTAACAAAATCGACTTACATTCTACTCTTCGCTTACAAGTACTGCTTGAAAAATTTCCATATGATGAAATATGATAAAATGACATTCCCTCAAACATTACTCACATTTTTGTAATGCTCAAAAAGTCGTGTGCGAACAAAAAAACGATATGCCGGTCTTAATTTTAAACACTAAGTTATCTATAAACGAATTGGTTGTCTTAAACAAATCCTTAAATTCAAACTTTATTAACGAACAATAACTTGGCAAAAACGATTTATTTGTTTGTATTTGAGTTTGAAGTATGCGATTTCAAAGAACTTACCCAACATAAAAACAGGACTTTGAAATAATTTAAGACTAAGTAAATTAGAATTCAGCTATGTAAACATTTAAATTTTAATTTTATTGTTATTTTTAATTTTTCTGTTACATTTTACATGAATTCTTCCATAAAGGAGTATATAAGTATTTTTTTCGCTAACTTATAATATACTCAGTATATTTACGTAAGCATACGTGTTTTAATTTAAATATAAATACGTCGATATAACAGTAAATTCACACCCATATTTTTTACATCTTGCTTAACCAAATGTCTATTTAATCAACATACAAACGAAAATTGCCGATAATAACTACAATTTTATTTTGCAATGACCTATTACGGAACTCTATTTATATTCATTATAAATAAAGGACACTCTGGGATGATTGCATTGCGACCATTATCAAGAATTATGCTGGTATAGCTTAGTGAGAACGCGAAACTAGGTACCTGGAAACTATATTTTAAAATAAACGAAAAGAAATCTCATAGAAGAAAGTTTTCTTTACGTTGCGAAGGAAAGGAAACCTAACAAGTCCGGGATAAATTGGTACTACGTAAAAAAAACGGCATGGCTAAAAGTAGCCATGCCGTCTCCTTTACAAATATAAAAGAATGGCGTAGAAAATATATTTTACACGGTTCAGTACTATTTTCTAAATTTGCTTTCTATCCATGAATGAAAAAAATCATAAGGAGGAAAATGATATTATAGGTCACTAATCTAAATACCTTATTTTGAAATTCATCACTACATTAAGTTACAACAAAGGCATCCATCATACATTATATCAGTACACGGTGCGGTACCTATTCGAATGTAGTTCTCCACAAAATATTTGCTTGCTTTGAGTCGTAAGTTGCTTCCTACGCTCCATTTAATTACAACACAAAACAAACAGAGAATAAAAACCTAATTAGGGTAAAAATATGTCAGGACGAATGGCTGTTGCGACCAGCCGGAGGGTATGCGGACACGCGGGGGGAAGTGTATGAGGCAACATGATGATCGATAATACGCGGCCACTTTGTTATAAATAACTTTAAGTTAACTGATTTTGTACCTACTGTTACCTAATGTTAGCTATATATTTATACTTGAAAGTAAAATAACGTATAGAACAATCATATAAGGAGTGAAAGAGAAGACAGGTTATAAGGGTTTAACGAAACGTAAAATTTAATCAAATCAAATGAGAAAGCTAGTTTCTAAAAAAGACTGAGGCCTAATTATAGATAAATTGTACATTTTTACCCAAGGTAAAAGGCACATATTACTACTAAACGTGTAATATAGAAGCAGTAGTTTGGATTTATAATAAGTCGTTTGTTGTAAATGTTTTGGCGGTTTTTTTTACAAAAATATTTATAATGTTTTATAATATTATTTAAGAATAAATTTAGATATGCATATAGGCGCAAAACGATGCCGAGAAATGTAGTTTAATATGCGACTATTCTGCCGGAACTCCCGCCAAATCGAATACTGGGCCATGCTCGATTTAAGCCCGAATGTAATGTTACGACTCTAAAAATAACCTTAGGCAATTTTGAAAGACTTGAGAGTACAAAATACAGTAAACGGTAATTCACACATATTTTAGTTTCCAATGAATAAATTTTTATATAAATGACATAAATTAATCAAATATTCATTTGAAGAAAAAGATTTTGTATTTTATACGTCAAATTGGAATCTTCTCTTTTGAATATGTTAAACCGTCATGTATTCTAAAAATGGAAACTAAAGATTACTTCCAGTTAATCTTTTTATTTTTTTAAAAAGATGATCCGAATTGGTTTATTATTTTTTATATGAAGCATGCAGAAACAAACACAAATAAACGGACAAAATTTTCAGTAAACTATATTTTTGTGATCTGTTTCTTCTACTTTGTGCTCTTTAATAATTTTATTTAGTAAACATCATCAGTCAATAAATACTCTTTATATTTAAACTTATGTCAGTGTAATATTGTACATAAATGATCTCGTAGTAATGAGCTATAGCAATATTGACACGGACAATATAAGAAATTTCGTTAATTATTATCAGATAGAAAAGGCATTACCTAATGAACTGGAAATGCACTTTTGCATGGATGTTTTTATATTTTAATTTTAGTACGGTTTTTAAAAACTTTTACATGAAACAAAGCTGTTTTTATGCTTTAGACTCGAAACAGTTTTTAAAATATTTATAGCCACATAATGTATGAACATCAATCAGCAACGTGCTAGCAAATATTGGCTAGCTTTTAAAGGACATAAATCTAGTTTGACTTATAAGCAGCAAATTCAACATGTGCTTGAACTGAGACTATTTTTAATTGTACGCATGATACATTGGCGTAACAATATCAAATTTATGTTGTAATCATTTTAAATTTACCATGTCTATAATTAATCAAATTAAGAAAAAATTTTAGATTGGTCGCTATTGACGGAAAATTCACCATTTGAAATGTAATTATACAATAGATAATTAGGTTTTAAAGTCCTAAAATCCTGACAATTAAGTTGTGGCTTACTCCAGATATAGTCATAAATGAATAAAATAAAAAATAAAATTATGTATGTATTTATAATTTTAATTGAATATATATTATTGTCGCAATTTTAAACGAAATTGGATGATTTTCCTATAGCGAAAAGTCAAAACCAACTAATGGTACGAGAAGCCATTTTTGGAAATCAAATGGTACGAGAATTTTGGATTTGGTTGCGAGATTTAAACGCCAGTAGATATGGAAATAATGAACATGCATTTCTAGAAACTAATAAATATATTATTATTTTTATATCAAGTTGCGTATATTTACAGCCACCGCATCAATTATACAGAGGTATCAAACATGAGATCGTTATCGGTAATCTACCTTAACGGTGCTAATATTTTCCTAGAAAGGAGTAAATCAGTCGTTCAGTGACAAGAAGCCAGATGGTACGTGAAGCCATTTTGGGATTTGTTTGCGAGATTTAAACGCCTGTTGGTATGGAAATACTGAACATGCATTTCAAGAAACTAATAAATGTATTATTAATTGTATGTCAATTTGCGTATATTTACAGCCACCGCGTCAATTATACAGAGGTATCAAACATGAGATCGTTATCGGTAATCTACCTTAACGGTACTAATCATTTCCTACAAAGGAGTGAATCAGTCGTTCAGTGACGAATTGATAAATATTCGAACTGTACTTTTACTTTAAATAGTTGAAACACACATCTATCTGATTACAAATTGTCACAATCAGCATCAGACAGGAAAGTTATAAAAGGGTGTAAAAACCCTTTTGAAATAATTCCAGTTTTTCAGGAAAAGTTGCTCAACTAGAATCAACTAATAAGTACTGCTCAAGCTTATCGTAACGAAAGTCAAAAAACCGATTGTGGATTGAACTGGTCCTTAAGTTATCGCCGATCAGCAACGATATTATTTTGCTGTCTATCAAATTCGTTATGTTACTACTATTGTTCCACTACTTGTTGTGAACCTGTATATGTTTAATTGACTGCAGTAAATCAGAATATGGGACATAGTTTAGTCTACCAGAACATATTTCCTACTCTCATAATCCATCATATAAATCAATTTTGTTTATTAAAATAAGTAAATAAATAAATAACTGCTTCTTCCCATGATTCAATTTAAAGACATTCATTTATAAATTTGATTGCTTAAACATTTTATTTCTAAGGACATTACCGGAAACTGTATCATAAAACGGGTCAAGGGAATACATGTTTGATATTAGATAAGTTGCGGTGGGGTGTTTAGCGATTTGAACAATTGCACATGCGTGTCTATATTTAAATTAAATTGCTGTATTGACCTTATTTCTTTAATTTGGTTGCTATAGTTTTCTTCATGCTTCTATTTATCTGAAAACCCCTAGGAATATACAGAAAGAAAGCAAAAAAGTAATAGTAAAATTAGAAAATTAACTTTATACTAGTAGTCGCCCAGTGGTCGAAATTCGACCATAATAAATTTAAATTATAAATTATTTAATATAAATTATTAAAATATAATGCTCAAACATTATTAAGGTTCTGTTGTCAAAGACTATATACTACTATAACCACAGATTTCGCCAACGCTGTTATTTTCCTATTTAAAAAAAATTAATTATATGGAATTCAAAAAGGAGAAAAATAAAGAATACCTATTTTAAAAAAAAATTATTGAAACAAAACATGCTGTAAGATGATGCGAAATAAAAAAATTATGCGGTAAAAAATGCTCTCCATTGAATAGCATTTTTTATCGCATATTGCGATAATATAATTAACGATATAAAACTTCTCTGAAAACAATGTTATTTGTAAAAACTCTTTCATCGTTTGCTAAACATCTTTGACCGTTATATTCGGAAATATAAAACCTTAGACCATCGAATGAACGGACTCTACTTGCTGCGACATACAATTGCCCATGTGTGAAAACTGGCCGATTCAATAAAATTCCAACCTTTTGGAATGTTTGTCCTTGAGACTTATTTATTGTCATCGCAAATGCAGGTATTATAGGAAATTGTGTTCTTTGAAAGTTAAACGGTAAAATAGTTCCAGAGTACGTTAAATTTATATGTGGAATCAAAAGTCTCTCATTGCGTGCGGTCCCAGTTAAAACTTCGCAATCTATTGAATTTCGATACATCTTGTTCCATTGACTAATACGCCCTTAGTATTTAAGTTTCTGATCAATAAAACTATGCAATTAACTTTCAATACTAACTTTGTGAACTAAGCGGTGGTAAACCACTAATAGACAAAGAGTATAAAAACTCTACCGGATAGTTATTGATGTCATTGTCATTATCACAAATTATTTTATCATAGCTATGATATTTTCGCTGTTCACCAGGAATTTGATTAAGTATATCAGTATTAATCAAAGTACAATCGTCATTTGTAGGTGCTAAAATAACAAAGTTCAATATATTTTCTGAGAGTATGTTATGAGAAATATTTCCATACACCTCAATAATAATATTGTTTTTATCTCCTATTAATTGATGAGGTATTTCAATAACATTTTTACCAAACTGAGGGAATTGTGGGGCTTCATCATTTCCAATTTTTTTCAAGAATTCTATAAATTCTATTTCATTTAGTAAAGCTCTCATATTTCGAGTAAATGTAACTTTATGAAAATTAGAAAATTCATGCCAACTTGCAACACAATTTTAAATTAAAGTTCCACGTGATCCATGTGGGATTACTGGTAATATTTGCCGAAAATCACCGCACAGAAGTATAGTTTTTCCTCCAAACACTCTATGTTTATCGTTTTCATCACATAGATCACGCAATAATCTATCTATGATTTTCAACACTTGCAAAGGACACATAGAAACTTCATCAATAATTATCAATGATGATGAATTTATGAAACTACCGTAGCTACTATTTGCAATAATATTTGATACAGAATTGTCTAAAATGGGTATAGGCAATTTAAACACATTGTGTAAAGTCCTACCTCCAAGTAATAAAGTTGAAGCTATGCCACTGAACGCAGTTGGAATGCAACGAAGATTAAGCGAATTTAATTTGTGAATTTCTGTTTGCTGTTTGAGTGAATGTTTTGCCACAACCAGCGTGAGCGGTTAATCAAAAAACATTGGATCCAGTATCATGATACAAAATGTCACGAATAACTTGAACAATGAGATTACGCTGTTCAATATTTGCACTTTGATAATACTCACAAAACAGCATCTCTTGTTCTATTATACCAATAGTATTTTCTTCTTCTATTCTCTGTGAGTATGTAAACCAAGAATTTGGCAGGACAAATTATGAACAATTAAAATATCTCTGTTAAAGGAGACTTCTTTATTGTAAAGTCTTCGAAAATCTTCACTAAGATATACTTTAAATTCATTCCATAACGCTAATGCATTGGCTGGCACATTTATTGCACAAATGTAACCAAATAAATTCCGCATTTGTTTTGGTAAACGTAATTCTTTTGATTCATTTAAACATTCCCGCCATTCATTATCATTTGAAGCTATTCCGCGAGGATGGCACGCTTCAACAAAAGAAGGGTATAAAAATTCATTGTATGTTCTAACATCCTCGAATGATTTCGGACCACAGACATGTAATAAAAGCAATCGTAAGTGAAAAAGTTCGATATCTTTTGGTGACACTACATATATCCTTATAATGATTTTATCACCTCCACTGCTTCTCTTCTTCCATTTATTTCGGGAATCTTCCCACACATAATGCATAGGAATTTCAGTATATTTATACTCTCGTGCTGATGGATCAGATCGATTCAACTCAAAAAATGCTAATAATTTTGTTTGTATTTCATTATCAATTATTTGACGTTCTTGCCCTTCTCGAAAGTATACATTCTGTCGACGCGGTAAACAAATATCAAGTCTGCTTATAGTATGTGATTGAAAATGCATTGGTAATTCATAGATGCGCCATATGGCTTCTGTTGATCCGACATAACGACCAATGAAAAATTGGTAACTTCATTAATTTCTATATTTTGACCTTGTTCATTTCCACCACTCTAGTTCAACAGATGCACTGTCATAGCCTTTATACGCATATTTATAAATGTATTTGACACTTTTGACCGTAATACATACTTCAACATTTATATGGCAATTAAATTTAGCAAGTAAATATGGATTGTATGGTACAACATACCGATTGTCAAGGCAACTACCACGAACTTCTGCATTAATACCATTATCACGTCTTCTGTATAATGGATACCCATTTAACGATTCACTTATAGTTTTATTAAATCGTTTTGGGTACTCTTTTATACATTTTCCAACGATCATACATACATAATTAGGATTAAGTACTCCGCATGGACCATGCATCATATGTTTTACAACATATTTATGTAATGTGGGATGTGTTTCAATGTGAGGAATCTCCGCAGATACAACTTTATCAATATCTATAGCATTAACAATTTTATCTTGCTCATTTAAAGTGAGTAAAAAGGGAGCATGAGGCAATCCTCTTTTTTGAAATTCAATTGTATAAATGAGTGCTTCAACTTTACCAAAGATGTTATTTTGTATAAGGCCCTCTATGAATGCTTTCAACTTTGACTTGAATACATGCACAATAATATCAGGTGTAAAATTAGCAGCTTCATCTACACCAATGTGTTAACTATTTCTGGCCAACTTGGATTGCAAGTCATTGTAATAAATAAAGATGGTTTTCCGAAATGTTGTACAATTGATATTGCATCTAAATAATTCTGATACATATTTCTTGGAGATCCATTGAATGAAGATGGTAAAATTACTCTACGATCAACATTCCTGGCATTCATGTTCAATTCTAAGTAGTCTGTTAAATTGTTGTAAACTTCAGACCTAAGAATTGTTTGATTTTGTCGAATGAAAGGTAATCGTGAGCCCTCTATTCTCACATTCATATCAACTATCCACTGCAGAAACAATTTTTGCGAATGGTGTAACATGCTGAAATCATCTCTAATTGCAAGTCGATAGACTGCATACTGAAGCATGGCTAGTTTATTTCTGGGTGCTCTTGAATTAGATGTAGTTGGTGCATTATGTGCAATATTGACATGTCACCCAGTATCACCGTTGGGAAAAAGTAGTGGGAACGCTAAAGGATCTAATGATGAATCCAGAACTGAGATATTTTTAATTACACCATTAACTTTTGAAAAAGAAATCATATTTCGTTCAAAAGGTGGCTCACCATCAACTGTACTAAATATTACGGCTACATCAGTTTAAACTGCATCATTGAAGCGGCGTAGATCCAAATCATGATTTACTCTAATGAGCATACATCTTTATTTTGATTTTCGACTCTCCGACAATGATCTTTTATTGCAATGAATGACCACACAAAAGGATTACTGCGTTCCAATTGCAGAGAAATTTCTCGCATTATGGTGTTGTTACATGTTTGATTAAAACGTTCTTATAATCTATAATTAATAGTATCATAAAAATATAATTGCGCATAACATGGTGAGCGACCATATGCAGCAGTCATTGGGCCTGATCTGTGATAAAAAACATCATGTATTTTAAAATGATACACTCCACTTGTAACTGCCTCGGAAACTTTGGCTTCTGAGCTAACCATAGCAAAACATGAATTATATTTCCGAATATTTTCAAAATAATTTTTCGATTTATTTTTTGGTAAAGGTTCATTAGAAGTAAGTCCATCATACAATGATTTGAAATATTTATTTTGACTTAATGGTGGTAATAGTGCTTTACCTTTATGACAACACGAAGTGAATGCAGTTCTGTCGCCTAAAGTCACTTCAGATTCAAAATGTTTTGCATTGCAAAACCTGCACTCTAAATCCTTTAATCCACAATCATGACTTAAAAACACTTTTGGAGTGACATTTTGTGCACATTTAAATGTATCTCTTGTAACTGCTCCGCAAATTTTATTAATCAAATAATATTAATCTCAGTTTAACAATAGACTTCAACCATATACAAAATAGTACATATGTGTGTGTACATATGTGTGTGTGTCAAACGCATGTATTTCTAATAAAAATCTATATATATCTTTCTATGTAAAAATATTAGCTTTCAGCTCTCTTCTCCATATAAACTTTAAGTGTGCCAAATTTCATACTCCTCCGGATGTGTAATTTTCGTAAAAAGGAATATAAAGGTTTTGCTTCGCATATTAATATTTTGGTTATTATTAACCTTTAAATTATGGTTATTATTAACCTTTAGAAAATTTAATAATATTTTATTAAATCGTAATAACTCTAATTTCAGATAAAAGGTCAAGTTTTTTACTACTATATATGGGAAAATAACAAAGTTAAACACAATAACTTAGAAATTGTCTGGCAGATAAATTACAATGGAAATCCAGCGAAAAAATAAAATTATGGACAACTCATATGTCAATATGTGTGTATATACATGTGTGTGTGTGTCAAACGCATGGTAGTATGTGTAATGTTTTGTTTATTAATTTAATGTGTTTCTAATGCATTATTATATAAAAATTTTAGCTTTCCGTACTCCTCCATACAAACTTTAACTGTGCCAAATTTCATACTCCTCCATCCGCGTAATTTTCATAAAAGAGCTACAACGTTTTTGCTTCACGTATTAATATTATGATTATTATTAATAATGTTACATTAAATAATAACAACTGTAATTCTAGATAAAAGATCAAATTGTTTACTATTATATATGAGAAAATAACAAAGTTGAAGCACAATAACTTGCGAACTGTATGGCAGATAAACTACAATGGAAAGCCAGCGGAAAAATAAAACTATAGACTACTCATATGTCAATTGTATGTATATACATGTGTGTGTCAAATGCATGGTAGTGTGTGTAATGTTTTATTTATTGATTTAATGTACTTTATAAGCATTATTATTGAAAAATATTAGCGTTCTGCACTTCTCCTACATATAAACTATAAGTATGCCAAATTTCATACTCCTCCGTTCGCGCAATTTTCGTAAAAAGGGGTCCAAAGTTTTTGCTTCACGTATTAATATATAGATTACATTTTAGTATTTTTATTGTAATGCTTATTCACAGAAGTAGAATTATATTTCATACATAGAAGCATTTTATTAGAGTGGAAAAATGTGAATCCAACTACGCTGTTCTAATTTATTTCGAGTGTCTAAAATCATTTTCACAAAAATATATTCATCAAGACAAACATAATAAAAAATTACTAAAGAAAATGACATTCATCAAATACTATACTTGGATATTGGAAGTTACTCAAAAAAAATCCAAATATTCTAAAAATATTTACGAAATAAAAATGTATGAGAAAGATCCAAAAACGGGTATAATAATGCTGAGTATTTATTTAAGTAAATAGTACGAAATAAATTAACATGTAATTAAAGTAGTAAATTCAAAGCGTATAATTTTTTGTACATTTGCTGACTTCAATAAAGAAATAACAAGAATTACCCATACTACTAAAACTGACATACATATATGTATAAATGGAATTATATCAGTACATATAGTATATTTTAAAAAGTATAAAATGGTATTGATAATAAAAATATAATAAAGTTAACATGTAACCTAACGTCATTAAGTTTGGGTCCCAAAAACTTAATATTTTGAACAAAAATACCCTCCCAAAGTTCCTATATTTATTAGGCTAGCATTTGTATACTCTATTAATTTGTACCAAATTACTTATTAATAAATTATCATACTTAATATAATACAGTCATGTAAAATATTAGCTTGGTACAATCAATCTATTACAGTATAAATCATGGTATAATGATGCTATATATTTAAATTTTTACAATTGAAATCATAAGGTAAACTACGAGTAATAGTGAAGAAGCTTCTTGGCCATCTTCGACTCAAAGACTTTAAATTGAACGATAGTAATCCCGAGAGAAGAGCCCGTAAGACATTACAATAGTAATAAAATGGTCAGTAACTTCAGAAACTATTTTAAAAATTATTAAGTATATATGGACCCTATTGCCGTCAGATGTCTCATTAACTCAACTCTTAGTTCATCTGCAAATTTTAGTTTGTCACACTATTCTTTCTGAAAATAATTTCACTGATTACTTTTCACCTTCAACCTAATTTTTCATTAAGAGATCCATAACAACTTTTGTTTTGAACCCATCTTTCGGTGTGTTTCTTGTGAAACACATCGAAAGACGTGTTGCGTAAAATATTAAGAAATGGCAAAAATTAGTAATTTCTTAATCTTTTCGACCAAAGTTTGCATGTTTTTAATTAACCTATAAATGGACACGGAGTGAAATTGGGAGAAAAAAATATTTCTGAAAAATTTCTCATATATTTCCGTTTTGGACAAATATTTTCTTTTTTTGCACACCAAACGAGTAAAAGAACTATAAGTGCAATCAATTATGTAATAAAAAAAATCAGTTTTAGTCGCATTATTCGTCAGATATAAGCTATAATTGGTTTCAATATGGCTCAGGTTACGTTTACTAATTCATGACATATAAAAGTTTCAAATTTAATTCTGATGATGCTTGCAGATACAAAAAAATAATGGCATCCTGTGTAAATAATATTTTGAGAAAAATCATATAAAATATAGACATTGTGGAATAATATAAAAAGTATAATATGTGGAACGAAATTATATGTATTAATGGCAGAATTTTAACCTATATATCATACCTCTATATCAATATATCGTCTAAGGAAAGGGTGTAAAACGAAACATGAGAAGCATTTTATCTATAAATCTTAAATAAGATATAATTTCGGAATTCGAACTAAAATTGCACAATTCATAATGAATCATTAATAAAAAATGCTTTATTTTTTAGTAACTGTTTCATATTTTATCGTGAATGTCTAAATTCGTAATTATACCGATAAATTTTTAATTGAATTTATTAATATTTTATGTCGCGTTGTTACTAGGATTATTAATAAAATTAACATTCTAATATTTCATAAACATAACATTCTTTTATTCCATTAAAATAAAATTATGAATGTTATCACCTTGATTTCTTTTAGTGCTGCGAGAATAGCGAAATTTTTCCCCGACAATTTCTTAAAATTTCAAGTTAAAAATACTTTTATGTGGCGAAATAAATTATAATGTTAGTAGACAGTATTACAAATCAGTAAAGCAGATACAAATACTAAATGATTTTAAGCTAAATAGTTCTAAGGAAATGAAGATCTTAAGTTGGTGCATAGTATAAGTCTGATTTGAATTAAAGTATAAATAAAATAAATTGGTCCCAGTCATTCGTTAGACGTGGTATTACGTGCGATACCAACTCTTTCAGCATTATCTGGAGAAGTTCGGTAATACAAATAACGCTCGACAAGCTAAACAATTTGCGGCCGACGTGCGCTGGAACCGTAGTAAACCAATAAATTGTACAAACTACAATATATTTGAAAACTATCTTGAAATAAGTGGGCATTATTATTCACTGCTGCAATTTTAACACGCAAAGAATACCAATTTAATACCATGCACAAACTTTATTAGTATGTTCACAGTAATTAATCACTGGGTAAAACTACTTTTACAGTTAGGTGAATTTTGTCGAAATACCCATGTTGTGGAGTACTCGACTTTTGGACTTCACTATATCTTCATCGATCGTGGCCCCTAGATAATAAATTCAAGGTCATTTAAAAGTATTGATATTATGAATTAAATTGTATTATATCATAATACTATCAGTAAATTAGACGCTGTTGTATTTTAATTTATATATTGTATTTTTAACGTTTTTTTCACTGATTACTAATTCGAAAGACTATTTCTAAAAGACTTAAATGAAAAAAAAATATTCCTTCGAATACTATTTTTCATCGTTATTTTTTTCCTTGATAATACAAGTGATAAAAAACTTGACAAAATTCACTTTTCCAACTGGCATTGGTCATTGTCTTGTTATTTTTTTGTAATACGTCTATATACCCTTATGAAAATAATTTTAACAATATACTGTTTGAATATTGAATATATTTGGCGTTAATTTTGTAGAAATTCAATATTGACAATTAAATGAAACTACGTGATGTAGTATCATTTCTACTTTCTTTAAATTCTTTATCACGACCTATGTTTCATTGTATTACAACATCTTCAGGTACTATTAGCAAGAATCTTTGCTAATAGCCCACCTGAAGATGTTGTAATACAACGAAACCTAGGTCATGGTAAAGAACTTAAAGAAAGTAGAAATAATACTACATCACGTAGTTTCATTTAATTGTCAATACTGTTTGAAAGTGAGATGAGACAAAATATTTTATTATTTTTCTGGTGAGGAAATAATTTCTCTTAAAAATGGGAGAATATTCACAAACAAAGCAAAATAGGATTGAAAATTAAACGAGAGTCGAGGTATTTATGACCACCGACATTTTATATCTAAACTATGAGCACCAAATAAAAAGTGGTATTCTGCGTTAATAAAGCAAAATGAACGCAGCCCGTGGCCGTAAAACAGTCTCGTTTCAAAGTATCTATTTTTGTTGATATGCCATCGAGTTTCTCAAATATTAAATGTTCATTTGCCCCGTTTTCAAGTTTAAGCTGTTGCAGTACAGTTCGGTAAAATTGTATTTATCAACTTTATCCATATTAATAACCGTTCGCCTTTGAAATGGTCAAATAATAAATTATTAAGACATGAAATTTTAATTCTTTAAACTAAGATTGTAAATAAATATTTCGTCTAGATCTTAATAAATATCTTAAAGTTGTAAATTGGTTGTATCGTCGTTTCTTTTCCAAAGGTGTAAACCAATGACGTACAAACCTTATTTAAATGCCGAATCCAATAAAACTTTCTTATTTCCATATGAAAACTTGTACCCCATATTTAATACCATTTCAATTTTAACAGTTACTTAAATTTCTGAGTTGAAAAAAATTAACCCATGTAAGATAACTTAGTTATCCGTTCATTTATCCGTCTTTCTCAGAAGCTTTTTTCAGCCGTATTTCCTAGAAATTGTTTGAGGAAGAAACTTACAATTTAGCACAGTCATATTGTATTTTAACTAGCATATATTTCAATAGTTAGCATTTAAATAATTTAGATAAAATCTTTAAACTAAACAAATAAAATCATTGTTTTTTTTAAATTTCATGTGTCATGTGTTTACACAAATCGTTTCACATAGCTTAATACCTTGACAAAAGTTAATACTCAAAAATATTTATATTAAGCTTTAGAGGTTGCAAATGAATTACTGGAGTTCCTAAATTTTTTTATATCACATAGGGTATCAAACAAAACAGAAAAGTTTAAGAATTTCAAAACTATTATTTAAGAATTTTATTTAAAACAGATCGACATATTAATGAAAATTTTCACAAAAGTAGATCGTGTACCCGAAACTGCTAAAGTCATAATTATATTAAGGTGCACAATTTACGAGAGCAACATTATGAATGACATCCTTGTAACTTGTTTCCATGTCTTAAAAGTCATTTCTAATATATCCAAGATTTTTTTTTTATTATTCATCATAATCTATACGCAACAAGATGTTGGTCGTAGGAACATTTCATAATAATGTACTTCTACAAACACTTTGAGTTGCGAGTATACTGTACTTCATTCTTATGAAACCCGTTCGATAATATTATTTTAGATAGATAAGGCGACGAAAATAAACGAAGAGGGTCTTCGTTTATTTTCGTATTATTGAAATTATAATTGAGAATATTTATAACAGCAAAGTAACAAAATTGCCCCTTTTTATGTATGCACTTATCTTTAAAGTGGAAGATTACTCAATAGAGTGGAGAGGTATAATCTGACTTCTTATCGTCTGGTAAAACTGGTGGCAAATAGTTTTTTTCACTTTCTAATCTTAGTTCAAACCTTTTTCCGTTTCGTGAATAAAGGATATAGCTGCAAAGACATAGCGTATTAATTTTAATTTAAACAATTTTAAATCGTCCAATTAACCCCATATATAGATTAAAGAATATGGAAAGCACGATGGGCAATATATACTCTTTAATACTTATCACAGGGGTTGTAACATAGACAAGAACGTCCCTCGACACGAAACTGAACCTCATTTAGCATTGTCACGGCTGTTTAACAAAGCAAAAATTATAAAATAAGAAATCACGCTAAAATCGTATTAAGTATTCACATTAATAAATCACATGAATTTGAAAAAATAATAATTATTATTTAACAGAATATTAGTTCTACAAATTATAGTTCGCTTAAATCTAAAATAAAACCAAGTAATTTTTTTTTATTTCTTCTCTTATTTTAATTTGATAAAATGAGTTAACAAAAGCTCTGCTTTATTTAGATAGCGTGCAGTAGCGTAAAGTGAATAGAAAATGTAGAAAATATAATATTTCAGAAAAAAATTCACAATTAACATTTTAATGGCGTTTTTAAATAAACTTGGTTCATCGTTAGGAAAATATTTATTAACGAGTGTTGCGTAGAATTTCAAAATACCTAGACAGGCTGTTAGCTGATTGATATAGCAAAATTTTTTTTCAGGTTCCTCTCAAAAATATAACACGACAGTCGTATATACATTTTTTTTATTCGGATCTTTGTTCCAAAACTCACACAGTATTTGACACTTAATTTTTAGCTATTTGATTTAATTTTTGAAATACTAAACATATGTTGGTGCTAATGCCTTTAAAACTTTATGAAATCTAGCTTTATAATATCGAAGAGTGTAATTTAAGGATTAATATTTACGAAGTACGGGTAAACAGCATTGCGTAGTGTGAAAGAAGCTCATTTTATGGCAGTGAGTTGCTATCGCTTCGCTTTATTATCGAATGAAAATTCCATTTTTATTTGGTGCTTGATGTCTTCATATAAAAAGTGTATATAAGCACTTACAGCAGCCTCGACTTGAGGCGTTCAAGTGTAAATAAATTTGTCAGGAATATAATTTTATTCAGTTTTCTGCGTTATATTTTAAAAAGCATTGAAAATTCCAGTGATACGCATGTTATTTAAAATAACATTTTTAACATATTTTTTTATGGTTATTTAAACTTACCTAGCAAATTTTATTGTACAAATTTTCTTGTGGTATGTCATTATTCATAATCATAATAAACTCTTTTACTCCGGAATTTATTTTTCATTTCTATAGCGTGCTGTTATATTAAAGGGTATATAAAATAGCAAAGAGGTGAGTCATAAATCTTGGTCCATGTATAGCAGTATTGTCATTTATCACATTTAGCACATATGTCATTTAATACATAATAAATAACAAAAATAGGTACTTAGCTAACCTTCGGGGAGATAGATAAAAAAAAGTGTACGTATGCGCGAAAATCAACGGCCCTCAATATCAGCTGTTTTTGTACGAAATGCGCATCAAAAGTTAATTTTCAAAATTTTGTCAATTTATTTTGTCTATTTACGATTGACTTCTTACTAATTTTGTACGTACTTCATGACTAACAGCATATGTACTTGATTTATTTTTAAATACGTAATAAACCTGCTATATAGTTGTCTTAAATGTAACATAAAACTGGAGCAATAAATCCCACACCTCCTTTAGCCCCGTTCTAAATAAACCGTGATAATTTTCGATGGATAATATTGCAGCTTTATCGTAATGAGCTTTTATAATGAAGCATACGATAAATTACTATCTATAGACGCACATCGCTTGAATGCTTTCTTCCTTGAATGAAATTACCCAAAATCAGCCCAGATAATCATAAGCAAAATAGTATCCTCGTGTAAATAGCATTGATAGTATAATCTTCAGGCGGCAAGAGAATATTTAGTCAAGCTCCAAAATACTATAACTAGCTCCCGTTTAGCTGAAAGTCGTTCATCGGACTTCACTCGACAATAGTATCGATGTTACATTAGAGTCGTGTGAATTCTTCTATGTCTCCGACAAAGAAAAACAGCTTCATATAATCTGGAAATATTAAGCAAAGTGCAGTTCTCATTGCCCTCGATGTCGTTTACAAGAATCGTTAATAGGCTCGAAATTCAAACTCCGCCTTATTCCCAACTGTATTCGTAATAGATTATCTAAAAAGAGTCGTGCATATACGCATCGCACTACATACAATCGGTAGATAATAAAATATACATATATTATAATCCTATAAATATATATATCTTAGTTTTATAGGTAGCTACTTACACTTCCTTCGGTTTTTTGCTTTCCATCGTAATTCCCTACAATTACTTTTTGAAATTACTCTTCAATTTTATCTTCCCATTCTTTTCTAGGTCGTATTTATTTTCTTTTGTATTTGAATATTCATAATGTTTTTAATATAATTAAATAATCCCTTTATTTCTTTCTTCGTCTTAAAAATCATACGTTTTAATAATCAATCTGTCACTGGTACCATAACGGCTACCATCCCATTTTACTAAGAATGACTTTTATTACAAGCACTATCATTATGAAATCTAAACAAACATTTCAACATATGAAATGATACTTAGGTGTGTTAAGATGCGTAACTGTCATCTTTTTAGCTCAAAGCAATATTCAATTACGTCACTTTTGATAATTGTGGATATATTGTGAGAAAATAATTTGGGATTTGCTTGTAATGAATAAGCAAACAGCACCTAACAAACGGATACCTGCGATGTCAGTAGTAAACGGGACTGTGACAAAGGTATTGTTTGTAACGTGTAGCCGCTTAAAAAAATAGCGGGGATATTCAATTCGCTTAACCTGGAAAGCCTATAAATATTACTTTATAATAAAATTTGTTTTGGTTATTTATTTGCTTACGACATTCATGCATATGCATACAGTTGATAAGTATGCTACTCAATAGAAATTAATGATACCTATAAAACTGCGAAAGATTATTGTCAAACTTGAAGGAAAAGAAACGATTCAAAAATCGGAAATTGAGTTAAACTCATATATAAAATTTAAATAAAGGAATTCATTCGTAGGTAAGCGATAATCTGTTTATGTTATCCAGTTCAACCTAAAGAATTATGGCTTAAAATAAAATTAGTTTTCATTTCAAGTATTTATATATGTTAATTTCTTATTTCAACTGCGTAAAATATTATACAAAGCAATTTCCGTGACTTCGTTCATATGAATATCTGGATCCACAAAAAAGGGATTCACAAAAAAAAACACGTAACGCTAAATACAATTCAAAACTTTTTTAGTATTTAGTGGGCTTAGCATTAAAATTTAAAATTAACATATATATCTTCTTTCTAATGCCATATTTACTCGACTTTTATAAAATATATATTAATATTATACTGCTCTTGGACTAAGTGTACGTCATTTATCGACACGCATACAAGTACAAAGTTAATTATTTTAAGGGATTACTAAATTTCAATTTCGCTTCACATCAAGTTCTGTCGCGACAAAATTGCTTGCGAACGTAAAAGGAGTGTCTTTGTTCGCAGGTTTATTTTATTTATAGATATGTATATTTTACGTATAAATTGGTTTTTAAGGTGAATTGGGTAAGTATTCATTGAACCAGAAAAGTGTTTGTTCCGAAAATGCTAGTCGAAAATATCCATGATCAACCATAATTTCTTATTACGTGTCTTTTGAAATATCCTTTTCCGACATGCATATACATGTAATTAAAATATTCTTAGATCTAGCATCTATGATTAATGTTTCCTTTAGTAAAACTTCAATCGGATGTCTTTCACGTATCTGCTTTATGATATTGGGTAGCGGTTCGTCATACCGTGCCAGGAAATATGTTTGAATAAATGCTTTTTCAAATTTTTAACCTATATTCAGTTAAGTACAGACCAATTTGGCTATTGTGAATTATTTGCATTATATTACTTTTGAAAAACCCACTGACAGTATTGTTTCTGTTGGTTTTAGAGTTTAATTCAATACATTCGAATAATTAAAGGACTTCCTTTCTTCAAAAATGAAACTCGTATATTTTTAGAATATATATATGTATACATATATATATATATATATATATATATATATATATATATATATATATATACATATATATATATATATATATATATATATATTAATAAAATTATATTATATTAAGAAATAATAGCCGTAATCGTTATAAGCTTTTTGTATCAGAGTATCCGATAAAAGCTGATATCCATGTTAGTATTATCGTCAAAGTAGCATTTAGAGTATAATCTGCAGGAGGCAGGAGAGCAAATAATGCAGCCCCATGAAAAATCGAGACTATCACTAACATTTGAGCCTCGTATCCCGTTCTCAAAGTCGTTCATTGGACTTCACTGGATAATAATATCTATGTTGCATTGTAGTCTTGTAAATTCTTTTATGTCTCCGACAATGGAAAATAGTTCATTTTGAAAGTGGCATTTTTGCTATAGGCCCTCTCTTGTACTCGTATAACTGAGGTCCACATCTAGTCAGAATATAAAAGTATTCACTTAAACACACGGGAAAAATTGAGAAGGTATTTTATATGCTGCGTTTTATTTATATTCCTATATTATATTTCATCCTGTATTGTACGTTAAAACATTTAATTTAAACGTTTGAAATGATTTTACCACTTTTTAATTTGTAGTTTTTAAATACAATAAAAAATGGAAACCTACATTTGTCTTCTTCCATCTAAAAATGGTCGTAACTTTTTAAGAGTTTTTTAACATTATAGATTCCGTCAAATAATTCGTATACCGGTATTTCTAAATCTAATAAAAGATCCAATCCGAGCTCTGATTTCAAATCAATAGTATATCAAGCAACTCACTGTCATCAACCATATATCAAATCATTCCTCTAGTTAAACCATCATTTTAATTTGTTCTTCCTGAGAAATAACTAAAACTTCATTACTTTTATTAAATTTTATTACTCAGACTGATTTATCTGTCTTTATCAAAACTTCTGGTGGTGGCGATTTAAAATTATTAATTATCACTAAAAGATATATCTTTACATATATGAGAGTATAAACGTTTAAATGACTTCACTTTGAAAGTTTTGTTGCAAAGCTCTTCCTTTATATACCGGTTTTTCAATTTCTTAACTCTGTATTAAGTATAAAGTCTCTTAAGTATATCATAAGTAATATTAAAACATTCTCCTCCGTTGAAGCAGAATTTTAAAGACTTGACAAAAATAATAAGTCTATGCTCTATGTGCTGGAAAAGGATGTTATAAAATAAATTTTAGTCCCACTTTTGTGTGAAATTCCATTAAATATCACATTCAAAATCTCGAATCTTGTTTTGAAATATTTCCTCCACTTCATTCCTCCGTTCACCCTCCGTCTGAAGCGGCGCAATTGCAACCCGCAACAATTTATTCTTTGAGTATTAATAGATAAATTGACAAAAAAGAACTTAGTTAAAAAGTTATATATATATATATATATAAATATATATATATATATATATATATATATATATATATATATATTCGCCATTTAAAGAAAATAATTTTTTTTTTATAAATGAACACAATGGTTTTATTTAAACATCACAAATCAAATTAAAACTCTTATAATTTAAGAAGTTATTCTTCAAAGCAAAAAAAATTATTAATTTACTCATTTATATGCAAATAAAAGTTAAAATTAAATAAAAAAGTAAAGAAACGAATAGCTCAAACGGATAGATCACATAAAAACAAATCTTCAAAAATAGTAAAAGAAATTTCGACTGTGTTGTGAAAATTTTACATTATGTCTACTTATTTGAATTCTAATACTATTGAAATAGCTAGACTAGAACTATAATTAACGGTAAAAATTGTTAAAATAATCATATAAAATACTAATAGTAACTAAAGGAATGAACTAACCAAGTAATACCAATTTTGAAGTTAAAAATAAATGAATTTATTCAAATTATATTTTCCATGTAAGCGCCATCTATTATAGATCATCGTATTTTCCTTTTTACAGTATAGATATTTTTAATAATAATTAATGAAATGAGTGGGCAAATGAGCCCTAGATCGTCTCATTTACAGCAAAATGAAAGTTTTACTCATATAAATAAAAACGCTGTTCTTTATTGTACATTTTAAAGAGAAATTGTGAGATCAAAATGTTTAAAGAAAAAAAAAATGTCATAATGACTTCAATTTTTACTGTGTTTGGTTCACCATATGGATTTATAAGAATATAACATAAAAGAACAGTATGAGTGAATGTTATGGACGGCAAAACTTAACATTCACAAAACAGGATAAGAATCCATAATCATAACCTCATATCAGTCTGTAACCGACATTTCCGATACTCCCGTGAGATCTGCGTTCTCAACATATTTATTTTTACCAGGGTACTATATACAAGGATATTTTCTACGTAAATCCTTGAAAAATTGATGTCAACATCCCAGAATAAAAAATCTGTCAATTTGGAAAAGTACGAAAATCATGTGAAAGAACTAAAAAATCCGACTAGAAGAGTGATTAGCCTTATTGATGTCTACCCAACCTGTCTACATATTTAAATATCTGAGGGTGGTGATAAAGACAGAACAGAAAAAAACAGGCTTTCCGTTTTTTGCCGTGAGGTGACTCCGTGCATTAACTATAGGTAAAAAGTCGGGGAGGCAGGTACAATGGGATGGGGTGGTGACACAACTAAACCGTGTCGGCTGTCTAGATTATTCTGCTAGGCGATGATAACGTCGTGGGTTTGTATGTATCACTGTCGTTCTAATCTGACTTATGTAATCTTTATTAGTGGATTTACTCTAGTTCATATTTTTATATATCGAATCGAATAACTTTAGTTTGCTACCTGAGAAAATATGGTGTGTAACATGAGATTTAGAAGTTTTCAATTTCTTAGGTCACCTACTCATTTGTTTGGTTTGAAACAGTTATTATGCAACGGTTATCGACACGTTCAATAAAAAGTAACGGTGATATAATTATTTATTATTATTATTTACATGAAAAACAATATTAGAAAATGTAGGTAATGTAAAAGTATCTAAATACTTTTATACTTGAAGAATTTTGCTGTATACTCAAATATTGTTCTGAATGATTTTATAAATCTTGTTTTGCTTTAAATATCAAGAAACATAATTTATTAGGTATATACGCTCATAACTCGTGAATAAATACGGAGAATATCAGCTTCTAATTGGTAAAACAAATAATTTAAAAATGTCAAATGATTGTGTATTTGTCAAAAGCAAACAGAAAAATTTTATAAAATTCTTACGTATTTTGATATGATGTTTCGTTCAGAGTTAACCTGAATGTCAAACTCACGGTTACTAAGCTCTGATATGTTTATTAATATTATTGTTTTTAAATTTATGTTTTTGAAATCATAATTAAATATATTGGAAGATTTCATTACAGCACATACAAATTAATTACGATGAAATGTATAACGTAACAACACAATTATTAAAAGTAGCTAAGTAGATATACACATTACAGCTTAGATAAAAATTTAATAAAATATAAATGTATCAGCCGGAAATATTTTGTAGATATCGATATAAGTTTTAAACAATTATACGTGTATCAATAAACCAGGAAATGTCGTTAAAAATAATAACCTTGCACGAATAAATGCTTGTGCTCTTTGTACCCGATTGTGCATTTTACATTTACATCGCACTGACTTTTGAAGACAATATATTTTATGAAGTTCAGAGAAAATAGTCTATTTATATCCAATCTGTAGACCTGACATGCCACGGACGTGGCGTACATTGAACCATTATCATTCAATAATACTTTGATAACTTTACATACGAGTACGTTAGTCAAAGAATGCGCAGGTGCTCCGTAATTGTGATACCAAATCCTTTTTATAGCCGATTTTTCATTAAGGGAATAAAGTGCCAAATAATTAACTAAGGAATCAATTTATTTCATTGATAATCAGTCTAATAAATAATTGTATATTTTCAATATGCTAATAACAACTATATAGTTATTTGAAGTTTAATGCTACGTTACGATAATTATTTGAACGAAGTTCATGCGAGAAGCGTGAAAAAGAGGAACAAAGATCTAACATACTTGTGTGTTGAAGGAGCATATCTAGAAAAATGAACCATTGATCATAAATAAACTGACATTTGCCAATATGTATAAACATTTCATCTAAATCTTTGTACCAGTACCTTGCCAACAGTCGTGTTTTGTGCTACTATGCGATTTTTTTCTTTGATTAAAAAAATGGTTGACGCTACAATAAAAAAGTCAGTGGTCTTCTAAGTTTACAAAGACCGGAGTCCGTTTATTAATGGAAATTTTTGTCATGACATATGTAATAATAGATAAAAAACCATATTTTAATAAACTATCAAAAAGAATCGACCTGGAATAAAATTGTTCAATTCATTCAAAGCTATGAACGAAGCTACAGTCAATTCCGCATAAATTTCAAAATTAAAATATAAAGGAATCAAAAGTAAATCGAGGGAGGAAGTGATAAAGATTCGATAGAAGTTGTACAGAAAAGACGATGGATAGTTTATGGCCAGTTTATTCACAGATCTAGAAGAAAATGTTTAATCAATGTTCTCAAATGTTTACGGTCTATACGCAAGATATTGCATGAATTCAAATGTAATCGACAGTCTTGTTTTTCTTGGTCTGTACACTTGCTTAGCTATAGGATTGGTTTTAAAACTCAAAATATACTTTCAGTGCCATATTTATCTATACCGAACGAAAACGGAGATGAAACTAAAACAATGTGTATACAAGATGTCACGTTGGTAGAAACAATAGTGGATGACAATTTTGTGATTGATAAGTTTCAAAGTAAATATTGTATATCAATAATTTATAACGATATATATGTTAACAATGCACAGCATTTTTTAAATATTTTATTGAAAAAATATATTTAGGGGTGCAAAATATTGTTTTCCAGAATGCAGACACATTACATAATACAGATGATCATAGCAATCCTAATAAAATAGTTTAAAATATGTGTTTCTTTTATGAAATAGTAGTAACTGATGTACAGTTGCTTTGCAATTCTTTTAGACATTCAGTACTAGTCTTACTTAATATCGCTGATAAAAATTGTAATAATAAACATACAGCACCTAATAATGTTGAGCAAACTTGAAAAATATATTACCAAAAGGAACTCCGAATAAAACAAGATGAACAAAAAATTCGTCTGGAACTGATGCAAAAAAAGCATCAATTAAGAATGGTTCACATGACCACTGACAAAATCAGGAAGAAAAAGATATTATTTTATTTCAGTTATTCATTAATTTGCATATAATTTTTGTCCTATTAATTATATTTTCAATCATATATTATATCCCCGTTATTCAGTTTTTTTCCTCTTAGCTTCAGATTATTTTCTTCTTTTTCTTATCATTATACACTTTTTCTCTTCGGTTAAATTAAAAACGTATGGTTCCCAATAATATTATTTATATTCAGCTAAATGAAATTAAAAAAATTATATTATATTTTCTTCGAGTAATACGTGCAATTATCTCAGAGAAAGGGATCCACCTATAATTTAGCTGTACCGTATGTAATTTTCTTGATAACGTCACTCCTTGTAAGCGTGTGGCGATAAATGGCTTTTAAAAGGCTCAAGCATGCGTCTTTGAACTCTCTCGCGAGCTAAATCGCTTGAGGCCGGGAGACAATACTCGTGACACCCGTAGCATCTTTTCGTTAAATAATAATATTACTGTGTCGTTTTATAAGGTAATATTATTAAATCTTCTTGCGAATGTTATTGCGATTCTTATGGGGGAGATGTTATAAATATGTTTTACTTATTTATTATATAATATTTAACACCATATAATATTTCTTATTATTTAACACTCTTGAAACTTGTAATTTTTGCTTGTAATTTTTCAAAAAGGTATGTTAAAATGTTACAAAATAACAATATTAAGATGTGATTTTGGATCAATATTGTAAGATGTCTGATTTTAAATAAATAACTACATCGCCCTCGCTTTGAATTTTGCTTTTATTAGATACTATTTCATCACATAATAAAGTATGTCACTGAAAATACTAAATGTGTCATCATATTTTTTATATAATTATGTAGCTTTTCCCCTAATTTTTTTTTATAATTATATTTCGACGTTGATTAAAAATGACTTTGAATTTGCTTAGAATTTGATCAGTATTATTAATTTACAATAAAACAAGCGTTCAATTTTATTGCACTCATTGTACCTTCAAAAATGAGATGAATTAAGGTAAAGCGACTTTTTTTCGGTACATGAACTGTGAAAAATTGGATATAAAATTGGCTTTTCATCACAGCTTGCAAGAAAACCCAATATAGAAGGCACTTAATTTTCCTGCGAACAATTTTTTTTTTAGATGTTACTTAGATGTTTTTTTCAACATCTAAGTAACATTTAAAATACATAACATATGTATTTCTGAAAATGTTGGCAAAAAGTTAATACAAAATATTTTATTTTGTTAGGTAATATTATTCTCCAAGAGTCTTTAAATTTTAATATAACGTACATTTTTAAATCTTATTTTTATTTCTATGTTTGATATAGTCAATATTTGATAAATTTAAATAGCTCAGTATATTTTATTTCATGTATCGTTTGATATACCATTTCGATTGATATATAAATTAAAATGTGAAAAACAATATTTGTCAAGTGTCGTCCGTACTCTCAGTACAACTTGACTCGCTTAAGGACTAGTGAGTGTAGAACTGCAAGGATCGTGTGTAGAACTGCAAGGAATAGTGAGTGTAGAACTGTAACGACTCTGTGTGCTCGCACAATGTCGATTGTGCTGTTTGCCATATAAAATGAAATGTTGAACGACTAAAATTGTAGATGATTGTCACATTTTGGTTGGTGATCACCCCGTTGGGACCATCGGTCAATTCGCGTCAATGACCGCTTCCAACTATTTATAAATAGATCACGCCATACCACTTTACCATTTAGAGGTGAATTTGACACTCATGAGGCGATTTAGGATTGCGGTTGCCATCTAGAGCATTTTCATCACTGGTCACCTGAGATACATATTTGTATTTAAAAAATAAAATTTCTTCAATAATTTGTATGCCAAAGTGTAGTGGAAACAAAACTCCGATATTACATCCGCATTCTAAATCAAGTCATAAATGGTGAAATAAAATAGGTGAGACAGGGGCGAAACGAGGTTTGGGGCAGGACGGGAAAGGCAGTAGTGTGCGCGACTTGTACACGCAACTGAGCCGGCAATCGTGCCATTCAAACGAACTTCAGTCGCCTCACGTCAGTCATATGGAAACAAACTTGTCACTTCGGGTTATGGTTACATTGTGCAAAAAACTTCATTTGTTCATAAGTTTAGTGACGAATAACAACGTGATATGAGGTAAGAAAGTAAGGTTTAACAGTATTTTTATCTAAAACCGTAGCTTTTCAATATTTTATTGAATTTTAATATCATAATCCAATTTTTACAATACGTGTTAAAAATGTCGTGCTTATTTGTTTCTAAGCTTTTTCCTATTTTTTTCAGTCAAGATGGTCCGCAACGGATCACTGAATATGAAAAGAGAATGATATAAGAAGGCAGAAGGGTCAACGCTGTAATTTCTGAAAAAGTGGGATTTTCCAGAGCCTCAAGCATTTATGATGTGCCTAAATCAACTTTAGGACTTTGTATTAAGAAAACGGAAAATTATGCAACTGAAGAGACAAGTTCTGATAATGATTATTGAAAAAAATGTTTGCGGCGCTGCAAAATAGTTTTTAGCTAAGAACAGGAGAATGAATTGTTTCAATATATAGTTTATGGAAGCACGATTATTCGGTTTAACAGGTAAAAAGCTTCGTGTTATAGCTTATCAACTGACCAAAAAAAATTATATTGAAAATCCGTTCAACGCTGAAGACGGAATGGCTGGAGAAGACTGGTCCAGCGAATTTTTGAAGCGACATTCGGATTTAGCATACAGGTGCCCCGAGTTGACTTCTGCTACGAGAGCTACGGGTTTCAACAAAGTGACAGTTAGTGAGCTCTTTACAATCTTAGTAGAGGTTGTCGACAAGCATTCGCTGACAAAAATGTTGCCGTTGAAAGGCCAGAAACGAGTAGTTTCTATGTCTATCGTCAACAGAAAGATGTCAATTAGTAGCAGCCGAGATCTGTTTTAACGCGGCAGGTACTTATATTCCATCTATGTTTATATATGCTCGGAAATGCATGAAAAATGAATTTTTGGATAGCGCATCATCAGGATTTTGGGAAACATGCAGTAATAATGGTTGGATAATATCAAAAATATTTTTGATTTGTTTAAATCATTGGTAAAGTTCACAAAGCCCACGAAAGAGAAGCCAGTTTTACCTCATCACACTTTACCCACAAACAGATGGCTTTAGACGTTGCCTTCATGCGACCGCTGAGTACTTACTATGATGCAGAGGTAAAAAAGTGGTTACGAGACCATCCTAGTCGTGTTGTTATTCCTTTTCAAATAGCAAAGATTTTGGGAACGTTTACCGTCAAGCAGTATCCATGGTAACTCCCATAAATGGTTTTCAGACATGTGGAATATGGCCAGTAGACCGGAATAGATTTACAGATTTCATAGCTGCAGAGACAACTAATACAGAAAGAATTTTACCAAACTAGGATCTAAATGCAACTATAACCACTGAAATACCGACCAGATCTATAAGCTCCAGCATCAGACACTTTAGAAGTCTCGACTATAAAATCCGATAACCACTGAAATAACTCCTCAGCCTTATATTTCAACTTCAGCTACTTCAGAGGACTCCACCTCAAACAACGATTGTAATGATATAGGGGCAAAAGCCACCTTTAAAACACCTTTCTGATCTATAGCTTCCACTTTAAATGTTTTATAGAGCTTCTCAGCCCATTTTTCAACTTCAGCCATATCTGAAACTGAACATCTTATTGTGGATAAACAGAAGACTCCGAAAAACCAGATGGTAAATTATTAATTTCTAGTCAATCCGGCAAATATCGTGACAATACCAAAAGATGTTAGGACTTAAAAGTGAAGAGTAGAAAACGAGGTAAAACTGCAATACTCAGAGCTTCTTCTTTTAAAGATTAACTTAAGACAGACTTAGAAAATAATAAATTAAGGAAAAGGAGATTAACGAACAAAAGACTGAAAAAAACAATTTTTTTTAAATACTGAAATTAAAATAAAGATACTTAAAAAGAAGAAAAAACGCGACAAATCTGGCAAAAATAAAACCACGAATCCGAAGAAAGAAACTGAGACGGACACTGATTAATCAAAAGAGGAAGATGATGACGATTATGCTTGCATCTACTGTTGGCACTTATACTCGGAGTCAACTGAAGAATAGTAATCTGTAATTTGTATCACAGTTGGGCACATAATTCTTGTGCTGCAGTTGATGAAGAAGACGATGAAGCCCATATTTTTAAAATATGTGCTTGTTTTATCCCGTACCGTTTTCCGTTATGCCCTAGATACGGAGCAAAATGGCAATGTTGAGTTATTCATTGTTGTTCCTTATTACCAAATAATTATTTACGAGTATCGTTATCTGAGTCAAATTTCATTTAATCAACAGTTTAATTTTCTTTACATGACTTTTTTTCTTAAGTATCCATTCTACCTCGGTCTCCCCTGTCTAAAGATATGGATAATTCTTTTTTGGAAAATCTTTTTTCAAAAAAGCACAAATATTTGACAGTGATAAGTGCTCTTTTTTCAGTAAATGTCCTTTTCAATGTCTATCTCACAATAAAAAAGCAAAATTAAAAATTTTGAAAAATCTCACGACGAATGTAGGCGTTGTAATTGAAAAAGTATTAAATATTTTTTTGGAAACCCATCGACTTAAAGAAAGTAGGAACCTATTAATTACCAACCCAAGAAAATCCGCCCGGGCTGCCATGCCCTGTGTATGCCTAAAATTTTGCAGTCTCTCTCAAATCTTATCTATTCAATGTGAAACCTATCCAGGTATATATTGACAAAAACATTAATATAAATAATTTGGTTTTTAATTTAATGAATTGTCATATTTATTTACATATAAATTGACAGTCATTTTAATTATAGTAATATTGTTATACATTAACAAGGTAAGTGAAGTCTTTAATATTGCTTGATGATATTCCTCTTCGCATACAGTGAGAAGACATATCGAGAAATTTCTCGGCATATTTAATAAACTTCATATGTCACATTTCATTTTCGATAAATTCGAAGAAACATAGATAATTTAATTTGATCGTGATTTCTAATATATTCCCAGGTAATAAGTACAGTCCAAATTATCTACATGACAGTTATTTACACAAAAGTGTATTTATACAAGTGTGTGCGTGCGTGCGTGTATCTATATATATATATATATACATATATACATATATAAAAATTAAGTTAAATACAGCTTATCCAGTATTAGCTATTATAGAAATATATATACATAATATGTTTTCAAGTGGTGTATTAAAAGTAATATCCACGACATCTTAATCATTTTAAATTTTCTGTTTTATTTATATTATTAAATTACATCAATTTGTTTTTATCGTTTCTCGATTTATTATTTTTGACATGCAATTCGTGTAAAATTCTTCAAAATATCATTCGTAACTGACCATATGGTTTTTCTTTTTATTTACTTTAGCTTCATATCGTATTTGCTACATTTAGTTAGACAGACAACTTCAATATTTATATACCCACAACTCCTTAAAAAACCTGTTTCCTTGAACATCAAATGCTGCCAAACTCTTGAAAATAGTTATATTTTTTTGTATTTAAACTTCCACGACTTATAAAATTACATATATATATATATATCCGTTTCAAAATTATATTCGTTTTCAAATTTATATGTTTTATGGTCCTTTATTTATAGTTAGGTATACCCCAGAGAAGGAAAAGTAAAAAGGTTAATAAGGACATCTGCAACTAAACGAATCGAGTGACAAAGGACAAAGGAAGCGGGCATGTGGAGACAACGCGGGCAAAGCCAACTCTAATTGAGGAAATAGGCGAAGATTGCACGGATGCGAGACAAGCGAATAGTGATAACTCAATAATGCCTTCCCGATTAAGGCGGCCGTGTACGGATATAATTGAAACCGACATTCAAGATTAAATATTTCATGACAGTTAAATTTATTTTCATTTTCGGTGCAACTTTATTAAAATGTATGTTATTTTTATTTTATAGATGATTTTCGCCGTAACTATGTGTGAACTATAATACTTTTTACTACATAGTCCCATATCCAAGCACACCAAAGTGTGTCAGCCAAGTTCTCACAGGTACATTTTGTTTGTGAATTAACACAAATCATATTTTCCATACTCCTATTTCCTTCATAAAGCAAAAAACGCTAAATTTGTACAGTGTATTAATGTTTTCATTTAAATTTTAACATTAAAATTACTTAGCACAACTTTTTTTTGTGGGATCTTAACAAAGTATTAGTATAAAATATTTTTCAATTAAATTTGTTTACTAGATATAGCAACCGGAATCGAAAATTCGTGCATAAAATTTATGTATTGTAAAAAATTCACAGTTTGAATATTTGTTACACGTAAATTATGATAAAAGAAAACAGAACAAGCATTTTATAACTTATGAAAATTAGAAATATAGTCTACTTAGCAGCAAGCCAGAGTGAGTAGGAAGTGTACGTGCACACGCGAGTTGCTAGGTGTTACGATGTAGCGTCCCGAATTGTAAAAAATATACACCTCGAAAATCTTTTTTTCTACCAATATTTTACTATATTTTGCTACAAAATTTGATCTATTTATGTTTAATACTAATAAATATTAAATTTTTTGAACTCCAGAAAATTAGAATATTCCAAAAAAGTATCAAAAATTAACTCTACGCTTCAATATAGTATAAATAATCGAAGTATAATAGTAGGAAAAATAAAAAAGTTTTTACTAAACATACAGTTAAAATTTTAAAAAAAATATAGAGTAAATTTCCAAAAAAATTAAAGAGCAAAATGAGAGAAATTTTATTTTACATTCAAACAAGTTCAATAGGACTTCAATCAAAAAGAGAACAAAATGACCTGATGGCTTATCTGATTACATATTCAAAGCAAACACTGATGTTTTTATTAAAACTTTGAAAATGTATTTCAAATGGCTTTATCAACTATAGTCCATTCCCGTGTCACAATGGAAAAATATGTGGTGGCGTTCGTAGTTAAAAGTTAGCAACTCTTCTGAAATAACATTTGGTCGATTGTCATCCTGTCCGCATTAATTAAATTATTTAATTTAGCGTTACATCGCGAGATCAAATAATTTAGCTGACTCAATTAACATTGATATTAGTAATAAAAGTCAGATTTTTAGCGAGCAACACGGATTTCGTATTGGACCTTCGACAGTTTCAAATCTCGCATGTTTCAAGTCAATTTTTCGTGTTTCAACTAATAGAAGCTTTTGCATACGCAGAAAATGACATCCTATTAACCCGCTTTTGCAAATCTGGTTTCTCTTTTCAACTCTTACTATTCTTATCTTTGTATCTTGCGGACAGAAAGCAATACTCATACTAGTAGGAGTAGATAATACTCATACGAGTAAGTAAAACTCGTAAGGAGTAGGTAATATTCGTACGAGTAGATAATTTTATAACTGGTTCTTATTTTATATTATCAGGATTCCGCTAGGGTTCAAATTTCGTACCTGTGCCCTTCACTACCCTAGTAAATATTATCGATTTAATAATGTGATTAAAACTGCACATCACTTTCTATTTGCTGATGATATTAAGATTTTCTCAGGTATTAGAAGTAGAGCAAATTGCAAGTTTCTTCTACATGATATCAATACTGTTCTCGAGTGAAGAACTGCAAGCGGTCAATTCAAGCAAATGCTCTGTGAATGAATACACTATAGGCAAAATGCCCTTATGCCAATGTATTGAAGTAGTTGATCTAGGATTTAAGTCCTGTTCGCTCCTGAGTTTTCATAGTTTCAAAAAGTTCTGAGTTTCAAAAAGTACATCATAAAGTTTGGTTTTATGTTACGCAATGCCAGAGACTGCCGATGTTTGATTTTTTTTAAATTAACTCATGCCATTGCTTTGTACTAAAGTGCAAAGAAAGTTAGAAACCAGCTTTGTTAATTGTATCACACATGAAACTAAATACAACCTGATGATTGAATGTGCCCAAAAAACGTTCCTTCTATATTTGTACATGAGACAATATGGTTACATGTCTTTTTATTTCCTACCTGTTTTGTCTTGAGTTTACTAGGTTACAATAAGTTGCAGCAAAAAGAGAGGTTTCTTTTATGAAATTTAATTTCCCATTGTTAAATGGAAAAATTTCGTACCCTAATTTACTGAGACGACTCTCTCCCTCTTCGTACCTGGTAACTGCCTGTGCTTGTATTTCATTATCTTTTGGCTATGCCGTCATTAAGAATTAAGGTATATCACAATTCTCCACTTTTTTACTGTATAAAATTGCTCATATACCAAATCGCGGTTGTAATAGAGCATGACATGTTTGGGATGAGTGAGAGTAAACTTGTTGAAGTGTGTCATCGTCATGAGTTGTTATGTTGATGAATTAATGAAATACCCCGTTATTGTTATGAAAATGTGTTAAAATTGTAATGTTTCCGTATTGTAATAAATTAAAAATTAGTAGGTTTTGCCGATAAAAGATTTAGTATCGATAAGGCTACCAATTTATCTTCTAAAGTCAGTGTAAATTTTCGTAACAAGACAGATTTTTCCTTTTTATTCTAAGTTAGCAACAGCCTCGGAACATTTTGTTTGAAGGGGATATACTTTTTAAATTATATATCGGATAGAGTAAGCTCCATTATTATTAGTTTGAAATTTAATTTGAATGTCTTTTATATGATAAGATTAATTTCCGTTCATTTTCCCGATACTTTCTGTTTCTAGTATCATATAGGCGTATTTAATAAGACATTGTACGACGGGCAAACGTTTGTTTCTTACAGGTAATATTGTTTAAACCTTTCTCTAACTGATAAATTTTAAACCATTTTTAAACATTATTAAACCATTCTTTATATATATTAGATATTTATATGATATAATATATACTCCGTCATTTCACCAAATCACAGATTTTCAATACTAGGAAGTTGTTAGTCTGTGGTCTAAACCAAAGAGCAGACGAAATGGCGATTATTTGCAAAAGTCATGGCGAAATCCAATTATATTGACAATTAACAAGAAATAAAAGCTATAACAAATTGGTTAGAGAAGTTTAGTGCAAATATAATAAATAGCTAATTTTAGACTCAAAGAAAGTTAAAGTTAGTTACATTTTAAATCATAAAGAGTAACGTCGAAGTTTGTCACTTGCAAAATTTGCAATTGACTTGACCGTAAGTATGTGATTGGGAGAATAAGAGGCACTTTCTTATTTCCATATGTAAACTAACTGAATTAAGTATTATTTTATTTTTAAATAGTATTATAAACATCAATATAATGAAAACCATAAAAACATATGTCAGAAAACGTTCAGCACGCATGACAAAATTGCTGATATTTAGCTATTTATTGTCATTGATTATAAATGTCGTTTGGTTTAATTAACACTTTTTATTTTGGCAAGTCATTTAATGCGGTCCTTTAAAATACATGACAATGGTTTTAATGAAACTGTCATCAGTTTACTGCTCCTAAGCTTGTAAACAAGTAAGAAAGTAGGCTGAGTTTTTGAGAAGAACTAAAGAACTGAAGGTTTATGTATGTGTGTGTGTATATATATATATATATATACATATATATATATTTATATGCATACATGTGTATGTGTGTGTGTGTGTGTGCGTAAATACATACATATATTTACATCAAATGTGACTCCGGTATTGCTACGTGATTCGTTGATTCAAATTAAAATTTTTACGACTATAGTTACTAAAACTTGGCGTAATAATTCATTCTGACTAAGAAAATATTTCGTTATCGGTACAAAACTGCATATGATATTTCATAGATTCAACAAGATGTATCAATCGAATTGTAAATCATTGCGAACTTCAATTGGTTAAAGAATATAGACTTTTTATCATCCTAGATGTGTAAAAAAATTGTAGCGGTATTTTGGGTTAATAAAAAGGCTTACGCTTATCACGGTGCGACGCACCGCGGCCGCGCTGAGCCCAGTTTGATTTCTAAACCCTGGTCGCCTGGTTGGTTGTAAAAAATTGCTCTCGTAGCAATAAATCCTCCAAATGTAATAACACATTTACAAGTTACATGCACATTTGTAAATAAATAAATAATTTTAGTGGGCTGGCGGTGCGAATAACAGTAAATTTATTTTTAATTTTACACGGTCACAATAATTAATTACTCATATTTAGAGCATGTTATTTAAAAACAATTACTGAAGTAATATTCAAGCCTAAGGTGAGTTTATTACTTCAGTAATTGTTTTTAAATAACATCATAAAACAGAGCCATAATAATGAGAAAAATAATTGAAACATATTTATCAATACACTAAAAAATTTATGTCCTAAATTGCCTTCCGAATAATTTGTCAGCATCATAAATTAAAAAATAATAATTTATTGAAAATATAGTTCTCTTTTTCTGCACCAATATGTCAGTAAGTCAACACATACATTTCTAGCTAAATTAGTGAATATTAATTATTTCATTAACTATTGTATCCCAAGACTAGCAAATAAGTAGATAACAAAAGAGTAATTACGCACGATTTTACGTACATTTTATGAACTACACGGATTTGGAATTAACTTTATATTTATTACATTTGCTAGCAAAATTCATTAACTATGTTTCTTATGATTAATCCACATTGCATATCTTATGCGCGGTTATAGCTTATCATGATTATATATATAACGTATCATATATGAAAACCTTAATATTCATTCTGATCTATTTTTAAATGATGATGGTCCTCGTTATCTAGAATAAATATAAAGAATTATATATATAAATTGTAAAAATATTGTTTAAAACATTTGTTTCGTTCAGATTATAAGGCCTTTGTATCGTCCATAAAAAATTATTGGAGTGAATTCCAGTTACCTAAAACATTTAACTTGTGAGTTTTTCTAATGCAAGATAATTTGCCATTTAATTTTAATATTGCCCCGTAATTTTCAAATTTTAATTCAGATAGAGGGCTAGACATTGCGGTTTGAAAAGGACCGTTCATTTAAGATTTTTTCCTCGAAGGTAGATAATAAGTGTGAACATTTTTCTGTAAATCCATTAAACATTGTGGGAGCCTGTAGATAGCATAAATACCTTGAGCTTTATATATGAATTTAGAAACTTTGAATCCCAGGGACACAAGAATATGGGATTCAGAGTATCTATTGTAATAATTATATGGAATACAAATAACTCAAATCGGCAGCTGCGTCTTCTGTCTGACCATCTAATTAGGGACACTAAATTGTTTATTTCTTCATTTAAACGTTTTAAAATGTAAATACTTGTATATGACATTACTTCATTTTGGCGTCATTCTTGAATAGCACATGTGCATATTTTTTTATAATTTTCAAAATAAATATGGATCAAAACGAGATTTGTTGTGCAACAATTATTTTTTATCAACTATCTTTGTTCTATGTACTATTTTGCGCTGTGGTCACCTAACTACAACAAAATATTATATAGTCTAAATTGTTCCAAAAATATGGTCAAAGCTGAAAGTCAGACAGAAAGAAAAGATAAGGGAAATCAGTCCACAAGGAGATCTAAGGACGGTCGCAAGTGCTAAAAAGATCCCTTTAAAAGGTTTGTGTTAGATAAGGGAAATATTTGAGGATTATTAACAAATACTGGCTTATCAGCAACGACCGCGTAAATTATCTAGATGACCTAAACCCTGTAGAAAACCTGCAGTACGAAGTCAAAAAAATCACAGCTCAACGCACTTGGACTAAATCAGCTTAATGGCACGTTTCAAGAAGCTCGAAACGTCGATGTTGACTTTAATATTTTAACTAAAATGAGCAAAAAAATTATTGCGAACTTTATGGAGAACAACTGTAGCTACATGTGCTTGAAAAAAATAAAAAGTAGTAAAATAAATTAATTAATTTAGATAATATTACAGTCTTGGTGATATTAAAAAAGCGTTTTAAAGGGAGGAAAATTTATTTCTGGTTCTTAATCTTTGTATATGTTAGGAAATTAAAGTAGAGTATATGCAATCTAATATTCTATAAATGTATATTCTGCAATTATATTGCGTATTCAAATATTACAGTTGTTTTATCTTGATTATTAATCTCAAATTATATCGTTGTTTGAATCTCAATTATATTATACTGTATATTTATAACGTAAATTGTAAGATTTTAATAACATTTTTCAGCAAATATATAACAATGAAGTTTAAAATTCCATGAAGAATTAACACTTCTATAATCATAAATTTCAATGCAATTTTTTATTATGTTTTTATTGAGTAGTCGAATGATTCAAATTATTGTTTACATTATGTTGGAACAATCGAAAAGGTATTAACCGAGTACCAGTCCAAGGACAGTAGATGTAGGGGATAACCAATAATATACGGAACAAGCAAACACAGGTTTAGACGCACGGGTAGCGGTGTATCCCTTGCAAAATATCAACCGTATTTGTATAAAAGAACGTGTAAGTTTGTAAGAAAATTACATTATTCTAATATAGTCTTTTAATGGAATATTACAAGGAATATACAGTAAAACCTTTATACCTATTATCAGTCCTTATGTACTTAGTTTGTTATTTTTAGTTGTACATGGCATGCATAAATATATTAATTCAATAAAATAAAAAATGCACGCCCTTTAAGTTGCCAGATAACAGTTCCAGACAATAATAAATCAAATAAATACGTTTGCTTTACATATAAGTTGTTAAGAATAAAACTGTCCATGAAAAACTTAGGAAAGGTTGTTAAACCTTATGAGATTCTTATCAATCTCACCAGACCTCAGCCTATCTTTTAAAGCCTCTAAAACAGATAATATGTGAGATGGCTGTCGAATTACTTACAAAAAAATATCACGGGCGAAAACAATTCTACTTACTCAAATCCCGTCTTAATCCAAAATGACAAAAACGGAGAGAAGATCGTAATTCGATTAAAGCTTTAATAAGAGAGCAATGACAGAAGAATATCCCTTGCCTATTATTGAATGATTTTAAGGATACATATATATAGATATATATATATATATATATATATGTATATATATATATATATATATATATATATATATATATATATATAAATATACATATATATATATATATATATATATATATATATATATATATATATATTACTAGAACTTAATAAACGGAAAGATTTCATAAAGAGAAGAAAGTAAACATTATAAGCAAAATTCTTATATCGAAATTTATTTAAATATTGCGGAAATAAAATTATATTTAGTTATTTAAAACTAAATTATATTTAGTACCACAAATACAATCTATATTTTTTCGATAGTTATTTGTTACATTTTCTTTTATTTAATTGCAAATTTTTGTATTATGTATATTAATTTATAAATAGCAAGCATAACACCTTTAAACTGTAAAAATTGCTTAAAAAGACGTTTAGAATTTAATATTTGGCAACCATGTGCTTGTAATCGAAGCACTTTTTAACTTAAATTTGTTTATGTAAATGATTGTTAACATAAAATATGTTGTTTTCATTTTATTTCTTCATAAAAAAATTAAATTCATATTATTACTAAATGGTATTTACAGCGTGGCCTATTTACAGTAGTAGTGTACAGTTTATTTAGGTAGTGGTTTATGCCCCCGGTCACCAGACCGGGGGTGTAGGAATCGTCCCAACCTAGTCTATGCGTGTTGTAAGAAGCGACTAAAATAGATGTGCAGTGCCCCTGGCGATTTTAATAGGGCCCTGGTCCTCCAGGTTGGGGGTTGGGAGTGCGGCTAACAATCTTACCCTGAAAAAACCTCTCTTTACGAAATCTCAAGTAAGAAATTACTCGGACCTTTATTTCTGTCGATGGCCTGAAAAACGGCTTAAGGACTTGAATTTAAGAACTTGGAACATTCGAAGTCTAAATAAAAGCAAAGGACTTCAAACCCTAGTAGACAAGATAGATGGCATATCGACGAGGACGAGGACGATATATGACGAGATGATATTGACATATTAGCTACGCAAGAGATGAGATGTACTGGAGATGGCATTATGAAAAAAAGAAGCACATAATCTTTTACAGCTGTGATCCGAAAAAAACACATGTTTGGAACCAGTTTTGTTGTCGGGGAACATGTCAAACCCTTAATAATTTATTTTGTGGCCAAATCTCCAAGGCTTGGTAAAATTAAACTAAGTGACGTTTTCTTCATTTATAGTCTAATAAACATCCATACACCCACATTGAGAAAATATGACAATTAAAAGGAAGCCTTCTACGAGAATTTAAATGACCTTTACCTGTCCTGTTCTGAAAGTGATATCAAAATAGTCCTTGAGGCTATGAACGCAAAAATCGGCAAAGAAACTGAATTCAGACCTATCGTAGGAAGGTTCAGTCTACATGATACATCAAACGACAAGGGATATAGACTTATCGGCTTTGCCGCTGATCACAATATGGTAACATCCAGCTCATTATTTCCACCCAAAAAAATTCACAAAATGACATGAAGTTGCTATGATGACGAAACTGTTCGACTCAAGATACATGTCAGACATTCTAGATGTTAGAACATATCGAGGAGACTTTTTTGACTCAGAACACTATTTTGGTTAAAGCCCAACTAAGGGCTAGACTCTCTAATGCATGTAAATTTGATGGAGAACGCGCTGAAAAGTTAAACTGTGAAATTTTCAAGAATTAAGCAACTAAACGAAAGTTTCGGACGCATCTGTTAGATACATTAAAAATCGAAATGATTGAAGGTATCAATGATAAGTGCAGCGTGTTCTCAAAAGCTGTTGTTGAAACAGGAAAAAATATTGTAGGCAGTGTCAATATACAAGATAGAACGGATTGGTTTAACGCTGAGTGCTATACAGCCACCCAAAAGAAAAATGCTACAAATAAAAAATGCTTAGCAGTAAGCACTCAAGAAACTCAGTAGAGGATTATAAAGCAGTCAGAAAGGAAGAAAAAAAGAATACACAGGGAGAAGAAATGGAAATTCCACGACGATCTATTCAGAGATATTGAATATCTTAAAGGATCAAATGAAAGCAGCGCTTTTTTTTTGTGAGATAAATTTTGGCCTCAAGGACCTCAAGCCAAGGACAGTCTTTTGCAGATGTAAGAATGGAGAGTACCTCAGTGACACGGTAAAAATTCTTGGTAGATGGAACGATCATTGTCAGAATCTTCGCAACATGAATCGTTCATAAAATGTTGAACACTCTATTCAAAGCAACAATCAATACCTCATTTCACCACCATCGCTGGATGAGGTTGTGGAAGGAATAACAAATTTAAAAACCACAAGGCCCTTGGTCCAGACACTATTCAGTCAGAATTTAAATAAAAATTCAGAATTAAAAAAAAAAGACGCTGAGAAAATGATCCACCGCTTAATTCTATCAGTGTGGAACTCCGAGACACTTCCCTAAGATTGGAACCTCAGTATAGTCTGTCCCATACACAAAAAAGGAGATGTACTCGACAACTCCAACTACCGAGGAATCAATATTCTATATACTAGGTACAAAATACTATCAAACATAGTCTTTAATAGACTTTCTTCTTACGCCGAAATAATCATTGGTGATTACCAGAGCAGATTTAGAAGAGACAGATCTACAACTGAGCAAATTTTTAACCTCTGGCAAATGTTAGAGAAAACAAGAGAATTCCAAATTAATACTTATCACCTCTTTATTGATTTCGAAACGGCATATGACTGTATCAATAGAGAATGCCTAATCGAGGCTTAGAATGAATTCAACGTTCATGTTGAACTAGTTAAGTTGATTTCCCTAACTCTGACACAAAAATGAGAGTTAAAATTCAATTAAGCCTGTTTGAACCAGTTGAAATAGCAAACGGCGTTAGACTGGGTGATGCATTAGCCTATTTTCTTTTCAACTTTGATCTTGAGAAGATTAATATAGATTCAAAAATCAACACAAGAGGCACGACCTTCTCTAAATCTGTACAAATTATTGCATACGCGAATGACATTGACATTTATTGCTAGAACTCAAAAAGATCTCAAACATGCATTTTGACTAGAAAGCGAGGTTAGGTTAAAAAATGTACCCCTCGATAAACCAGACCAATAACAAATACAATAAATTGGTGATTAAAAATTTGAATGGGTGAATTCCTTCATCTACTTTGGATCTAAAATCAACACCGGCAACGATTTGGCTCCATAACTGAGGAGACGAATAACTGCACCCGACAGATGCGTTCATGGATTAAGAAGATTTCTGAAATCCAATAATATCAGAAGAGACGTTAAAGTACTGTTATATAAGAGCTTAATCAGATCAGTAGTTGCATATGCATCTGAAATGTGGACATTGTCCCAAACTGGTGAAAAATTTTCAAACGAACGGTTCAAACGAAACATCCACAGATCCATCTCTGGTGGGTTTTTCGTCAATGGGTTTTGTTGAAAGAGAACTAATGCCGAACTTTATCGCTTATTGAAAGATCTATATATAATAAAATGTTTAAAAATTCAACATGAAGTGGGCCGGACATGTAATTAGAATGAAGGAAGATAAAACGACAAAACGAGTTTTTGAAAAATGCCCATAAATACTAAAAAATTGCCTTAAAATATCAAGTTATTTTTTTTATGTCAACACTAAATGAAAATAATATGACAAAACATCGACGTGAAATTATTGCTGATTTGTAAATATTATTTTGTTGCAAGTTTTATATTCTTTAGTATTTTTCCGTAGTCATTTAATTTTCTTTGTATTCTTTTATTGTGTTAATATATATTTCTATTCTTTCATATTTTTAATATGTTCTTGTGTTTTATACTTTTATATCAGATAATTCTACACAAGTATCGAAACCAATATTACACCTCTGGTCTGGTTAATTTTAAAAAATGAGTTAGTTTAAGTATAGCGTAGTGAATTTTATTCTAAACAACGTACATGATTAAAAAATAAGTATTTAAATTTCTAATCTCACGTAAATTTGTGACACTTTTTCAGAAGATATTATATGCTTCATTTTGACATTAGTCGCTTCAGAAACTGAACCCAAAACTTCGTGTTTGTCATCTCGGTAAAAAAGAAGTGAACCAAATATAAGTTATTTGCGACTGACACTTTTTTAAAGGAAAACACATCATTCTAAGCACACGTTTCCAATAGACTATCAGACTATCTTGATATTTCTCGAGTTAGAATTGGCCCATATTAAAATTGGCGCCTGTAACATTGACTTAATATAGGAGTCGTGTCGAGTAATGTGAAATTAGTAAACATCAACATTTATCCCAGATTTATGTAATTGTGTGTCCTATATTTGCTTCACCTATTTATTTCAGTTACGCTTGAGTAATAAGTTATTGGTGACAGTTTTTTGACAGTTAGTCTGTTAAGTTAATTGCAATTTTAAAAATATTTCTAAATCCTGAGTTTATGGCATCATCTTTAACTATTGCAAACCTTTTTTTGTCCACATTGCGCCAAACCTTCTATATAAATCGATCATTCCACGTTTTAATGAGTGAATAGATTCATTTACATATTTTTGAATTGTATATATTTTAAAGGCTCGTATAAAATTCATGTAACATACGATCATCAACTAAAATGACTCCGTACAGTATAAAAGGAATTCGATTGTGTACTGTGTATCAAACATTTATTTTCCAATAGTAAAGAAGAATTTAAATATATAGTAAATTAACATATTCGTATTATTGATTATACTATAATATAATTATTAGCAAAAAGATAATAATTGCGCGTTATTGCAAAATTATGGGATACGGAGGATGATAATAATTGCAATAACTTAATAGTAATGGTAAAGAATTGTAAAATAGATACCAATAAACAAAACTGAAAATATAAGAGCAAAGTGTACTGAGGAGACTTTGTTTCTATATCTATTATTCTAGAACATTCAGGAATTAACGAGTATAAAAATGCAATCAAATTTACCGTATCATTTTCATACTGTCTAAGAACATATTATTATGTAATCAATAATGTAATTATAATTAATCTCGAATTAAGTTTACCATATAAAACTTTACCGAATTAACATATTTCCTGTTAGAAATTTTGTTCTTCTTCATCGTCACGGCTACATAAAATATATATGTCTACGTTATTCAATTCTGTTAGAGTATTAAAGTTAATATAAGCAATGCAAAAATCCGCACAAACCAGGCTTCCCCTATTGTGATTGAAACATATAAATGCTGTTTGGTTGTTCCTAAGAGTTAATCTTTGCTAATATCACACCTGAAGATGTTGTAATACAACGAAACCTAGGTCGTGGTAAAGAAATTAAAGAAAGTATAAATAATACTACATCACGTAGTTTCATTTAATTGTGAACATTATTATTTAAATATTTATGACATAATCGAAAAATTTAATTTTGATCCATAAATAGGGGTTACTTTAACTGTAAAAAAGTATGTATTGTTATAGAGTAATTTTAATAAAATAAGCAAGTTCAACTATAACTTATTTATCATTATTTCAAAGGACATGTTCATGGAAATGTGTGGTGCTCTTGAATGATAATGTACTGATATATCAATATGATGAATTAATCCAGTCTCTATTATGTTTTTTATGTATTGCATAATTAAAAGTACTTCTATTTTCATATCGAATCGATTTTCTGAGATTATTAATAGTATATATTCCATAAAGTAGTTTTCCCCTTTTAGATCAGCCACTATTAAATAAGATGTTCTGCTGTTAAATTCGTAGTATACAACATTTATTAAAACTTACGCTGACGATTAAACAAAAAAATTGTAAAGGTAACATATTTTTTTAGAATACAGAAAATATTTTTTACACTATTAGGCCTTATTTATAATAAAATATGATCAATTTTTGCTTTGACAATTGATCGGTAGAAATTTTCTCCATATAAAATGAACAAGACCGGATAAATAACATAGGTTAAATAAAAACGTGTGTTAAAAATAATATTAAGCAAGTTTGGTTTCGATTTAAGAGAAATATGAGAAAACACTTGGTGGATACTTTTTCACGTATTTTATTTTTGGTTTCTAAATTGAGTTTAAAAGAGATTAAAATTGAAGTGAAAAGTTAATAATATCGAGCAGAATTTCACATGTTAAATTTATTTTATTTATATACTGCAATATAAATGATATTGTTCTAAATTAAAGATAAAAAATAACAACTTTCACGTAATATAAACAAATCAGGATAGATAATTTCAATATCACAACCATTGGCCTTTTTAAGGGAAACATCAATCAGACAATGTTGTCGTAATGGGAAGTTTGTGGGTTAGTAAGAAACAAATTTAATGAAAATAGGAAATTGGAAATATTTCATACATTTTTCACAATGGTGAATAATTTTTAGTATCATTTTGAAGATTTGTAAGACATATATAGCTAATACTAGTTTGAACTTATAATTCCAAAACTGTTTCAAGCAATAAATGAATGCTTTATTGTTAAGTTCAAAATGGTAATGGGTACATTGAGATCATAAGACCAGTCTGTATTTATTGTCCTAACGTGTTATATGTAATAAACCATAAAGTAAAAAAGAATAATCTTGATGTAGTTTTGTGGAATCCGTAGATGAATATAAACTAATACTAGAACAATTTAGAATATAAGTTCTATCTCACCGTCAACCTTCATTGTTTGATTCCTGGCTTGATTCGTGCGTTACAACGTACACATGACTGGTACTAGCCCCAAATTATCAATACTGCCATATCCTTATTTTTCGTGCTCCTGATTTAGAAAGCATCTTTTTAGGTTCCATAGCTGTACTTCTTTACATTATAAATATTTAAAATAAGCATGCGCATTCTTGATTTTAATATACATCCATATTTTTGAGTTTCAGGAAACATTTATTCAGTTTGCACTGAATGTATTTTGAAATTTTCGGATTTTTTTTCTGCTAGTATTTATTGAGATATAGTAAATAACTCTTCACACGGACTCATTTGTTTATGCGTTCCCGTGTTATACTGCTCTCGTGTTTCTCTGCGTGGTGAATCAATTATTTTCACACCAAATTGATAACTATCTTATCACGGTATATGATATCACGTGCCCAATGCTAATGTACTTTATTTTATCGTTCCTTTTTTTAATAAATTTAATTATTTAACTGTACAACATACCTTTAAACTTATTATGAATTGTGTGGTATACATAGAAGCTTTAGCATCGTGTCCAGTCAAATCGGATCCGCTTTCCTCAAAAATATAAATTTAATTTAAATCTTCAAAACAAAAACCGTTCTCTTACGCATTTTTAATTAAATTATCTTAATCGATTGAGAAATTCTAGTTTAATTATCTTCCAGATGGTAGCATTATTAGCTGGTTGAGCACAATGAGTTAGTAAGTACGAGAAAGTCATTCTTCATTTCAACAATTGAATTGTAAAGTTCACAAGACCAATATTTTTGTAAGTGGCAAAGAGTTAAATTTTAATAAAGGTTGCCAAAAAAAATCGATACTAGAAATGAAAATTAATATAACGTCTTAGGTGTATCTTTCATCCCCTGGTTGCCCTTGATTTTGCGTCACACCTAATTAAAATTACGTGAGGGAATGATTCTGCGTGACATATCTAATCAACTGATTACACTCAATTTCTTTGCTGACAATTCGTCATGATAATAAAGTAAATTCACGTAACTTTTTTAAGAAATATTATGTTTCCACTGAATGTGACGTTGTTGGAAATATACTAATCTCTAAAACTTTTAGAGCGTGCGCAAAATGAGTTCTCAAAATAATGCAGAATCTAAATGGCTTGTTGCACAGGAACAGTCTCTAACCTTATTGGGTAGAAGCGCTTTATAAATATAGGGTACACTTTTATTAATCTTCAAGATTTCGGCACATTTCTGTGGTATGAGAGAGCTATTACAGGTTTCGGAAGAATTGCTGAGACAATCGGGTAGTGGCTTGCGAATGAATGGTTTGGAAATGGTATTGATTCTAAAATAAATAACCCCAATCGTAACTCGTGAAATTTGTTTAATAAGGGACATGTTTACTGCGTACAAGCTCCGTAATATCGGATTTATGATTGATTATGAATGGCTGACATCATTATTTAATAGCTCTGGGGTTACAATTTTTGATGACCTAATTTAAAAAATTCAACCATGCAAAACAAGCAACCATTCAAAAATCAAGTGGCAAAGTGCCACGATAGAATCGAGGTATAGGAAAGAACTATAAAGCAAACAATAATAAAGAAAATTTTGAAAAAATTGGTAACTTATTTGTAGACGTATCTCCAGCTACAACAGCAACGATTCAGGACGGTACAGGAGCATCGATGCACCCATGTATGTTGGATGGAATTTATGATTGAACGTTGCCACCAATTAACACTATTTTTATCGTTAATAAATGAAGCTATAAGTCGGGGGCTGTGATAAGATGAATCTAAATTAAAGAAAAAAAACGAATATGTAAATACTATTAAAGTAAATCGTATCGTTTATATGATCCGAGTCCTCTATTAATATTTTATCAGTGAGATAATAACAAATAACAATAACAAGGAAATTCGCAAAACTTATTAATAATGTGTACAGGTTAAATATTAACTCTTTATTAGCACACATATACAAAAATACTAATTAATAATTTTTATCCATGATGCAAATTGGTCATTTAGCTTCGGCGATATGGAGAAATAGCCAAATCTGAGAGAAGCGTGAAAATATATCGAAGAAACAACAATATTATTTACGTTGCTGCATAGATGATGAACGGGCAATAATACTATTTATAGGTAAAGGTTTCAAGGCAAGCCGAGTATTAGAACTTGTTCACTCTGATGTGTGCGGTTCCATAGAAAGAAATATTTAGGCGAAGCATGGTTTTTTCTCATATTTATTTATAATTTGTTCAGAAAAATATTCGTCTTCCTGAAAAAATCTAAGGCGTAATGTAAGAAAAATTAGAATAATATAAGAGCTTAGTAGAATATCGATAAGATTTAAAAAAATTAAACGTTTGCGCACCTATAATGAGACCGTGTAAGCAAAACAAGGGTTTTGTAGGAATTTTAAAATATTCAGAAATCAAATATCAAACGTCGAATAATGTATACCACAGTAGATCGGTCTAGTATTCGGCGTAATTTATAAAAAGCTTTTGTTCAGATGAAATAATGATTATAGCAACATTAATCGAAGAAATCGAATCGAACCAACTCATCAAAGCAGGATGAATAGCCCATGAAAGTCTTCCTCATTCCTTGAGGAAACTCTATTAGGAAGTTTTAATTTAAATTCTTAATTGTTTCCACATCATAACATTGATAGGGAAATTATAAGAGTTCACCTCTTTCAAGAACGAAAAGCTTCTTGGAGTTCATTTCCTACGGCATATCAAATACGATCTCTAAAGAGATCTTAAATTTGTTTTAATTCTTCTTATAATGAATTTCTACAAAATTAAAGCCAAATATATTCAATATCTAATTTTAATGATTGTTTTACATATTTTTTCAAAAGTATTAGAGGATTTTGAGGGAAATGAGTATAAAATATGAAATCGTTAATATATCTTGCAATCGATAGACAACCCGTAATGTGGTGACAACATTCAGATGGTGTAACTGACTAAATAATGCAATGAGTTTCAATAACTTCCTTGTCCGTTAAACACATATTGAATTCTGTATCAGCATAAAAATCGTCGTTTTAACTTGATTGTTAGTGATTTATTTTGACGTGAGGGTGGAAGAAAATCAATTGTTAAAAAATTCTTTCTCACGAAGCAATATTATAGGAAAAATATATTATTATCCAATTTTTTTTATAAAAATTACCAAGTGAACATACATCAGTGAGAATTACAAAAGGATTTCTGTTATATACTTGAAACCTAAACAGGTTAATTAAATCTAATAGCTTCTCTAATAAATCAAACTGAGATTTATTAAACTTAATACTAAAATGAATGCAATATTTAGTTATAAGTTTCTTATTTGTTAAATAATATAGCGCGCGAGTATTTATGATCTGGGAAAAATGCTACATCAAAATTAATAAAACACCACATCTACTTAGCTGAGTTATGTGTCATAGTGAACAAAACATGGGAGCAAACCATTGTGTACTTTCATGATAAATGTCTTGCTATAAATGTAATTAAATATTAATTTACGAATGTTAATAAAATGCATGTTTATTGTGTTAATTAATTTGTGTATCCTTCATGCCGACAATTTAATATTAGACATTCTATCGTGCCTCGCGAAGCATTCCACGGATAAAGGAGAGGATGCAATGTTTAGAGGATGCAATCTTAGCGTATATCGCTGTGCCTTGTGCCATATTGGAACAAATATAATGGTAGATATGAACAGTCTACCAAAAGTCATATTGAGCACACGAAACTGATGATATTAGATTCGCATTTTATCTCTCCATGTAAAATTGACAGCACTTTTTTTCGGTAACTTTATATATATATATATATATATATATATATATATATATATATATATATATATGTATAAAATTATAGAGAAATTAGCCACAATTAATTTTATGCTCTACATTTCTATGAGAAAATTTCCTTACTTCATTATTTAAAAGTGGATTAAAAATAACAGACATAAAATTTTAGCTCTTTCATTTTCAATTAATGAAGGAGCTAAAATTATATGACTGAAATGATCTAATTGTGTTTTATAATCTTTATATGTATATATTAAATGCTTATAAAATGTTTAACTTTTATCATTTTATATTAAAATAAAGACAGTTTCGTTTTTAGATAATTTTATCTTAATATAGGAAAATACCTATATTTAACATTTATTAATACCCAGGCTATATTTCTTAAGCATTAGTTTTCAAATTAGTAAATGCATTTTTTTAAATATTGCATAACACCTAAATATTCTTTCTTGTAATGTAATAAAAAAAGTTAAAAGGTGTTTTTATGAATCATAGACACAGTTTGTATTATAGACACAGTTTGAAAATATCTACGTATTGAGCCTCACTGAAAAGTTACAAGGTCATAACATATTTAAATACAAAACTAATACCTATTTTCTAAACATCCTTTATTAAATTTCTCAATAGTCTCAAGAATAAAAATAAATTATGTAGTTACGGAAGCAGATTTTTCTCGTACCCATATTTAAGTGAATGATTAAAATTGTTAAATTTTGACTATCGTAAGACAATCAAGATAAACCTACCACTATAAGTATATATGCACTTTGAAATAAACTATAAATATAAATTAAATAAGGTTTCATTTTGGTTAGCATTTTATAACGGAACGCTTATGAGATCATTCACATAATTTCAGTTACAGCCATTTTTCTCAGAAACAGTGACAAAGCTTATAACAATAGACCCAACAATAGAGATTGAAGGAACTGACGCTCAAAAACCCTTATAAAGAAATTTGAGATATAGTGAATTAAATAATGGGGATATCTATTCGATTCATATATCGTATGAAGTACCAAGTCAAAGAAAGAGTTTTAAGGATTGCAAAACCATTTGTTTAAAACTTTATGCAAAATAGTCCTTGAGAGATTATTGAAAATATTCACAAAAATATATTTTCTCAATATCCAAAACTGTTACTTTACCTAAAACTATATCAATGATTCTAAATCTTAAAGTTTTTTTTAAATTATCAATTATTACTCGTCTACGAAAAATAAATTAGGTGATAAATATATTTATATGGTAAACTAATATGAATACACATTACACACTTACAATTTCATAAAACGCTATGTACCCTTAAATGTTTATAGGTGTATAAATGTGTACAGGACCCCCGTACGAGTTCCCCTCGCACTTAACAATTTTATTGAAATGACGGAAACAAATCACCTTGAAATTTTTAAATATTCGTTCTGCGCATAAATTTGAATTAAAAATAATGCAATTTGCATGCTTCAATATGATTTCACCACAATTTCTTGCAATTTATTAAGCGCGATCAAAATAATAACACATGATGACCGTGCGCTCGAGCCAGCCACCTATGTACAGTTTGCAGGACTCAGATGATACTCCCGGTCACTTCGTTGCTCTGTCATTAAGTAGGTACATTCGTCGGTTGACTGCATGGTCATTTGATTGTGCTTTAAATGTTGGTCGACGCAACGTGCATTGAGATTCTGTCGCAAATTTTAAAATTCGGATTTTTCTATTCAAATTTTATACCGTTATTGTGGCAAAAATACTATGAGCAAAATTGACTGTAAATTTTAAATAAATATATAAAACCCATAACCCTTCTGTTATTAGCAGCTCCATACGCTGCCTATAATTGTTTTTAAATTTCAGTAGACCATTTAACTATATCGGTGCCTACCGTATCGGCTTAATGGACACAAGGAAAATACACAATTGTGGCACGCTTCAGCGCCGATGTATCATTACTTACGTTGCATTGCTCCACCCTTCATACCGCTGAATGCTCCACAAGCAACAATGAAATGTCTAATATTAAATTGTCGCCACCGGCATACACAGATGTACGTAATACCGATAAATTATAGTTATGTTTAAAAGCACGCTGTAAACAAGACATTTATCATTTCCTATACAGAATTTAACAACGATTTGCTCGCAAGAAACCGTCACGGTACATTTCATTAATTAATCTTGAGTTTCGCTCGGGGCGCTTTCATAAGCGTCGTCCATTTGGCCCGATGGCAGATCGGCAATGCTCTTTTCCATTTTCCAGGTATCGGTGGATTGTCATCGCCTGAAGTATTTCCAATAGTGTTATATACCATGATACATTATATCATATAGCTAGATGGATATGGTGTTACTTTAACAATTTTTAGAAAAAGTTTTAAACAAATGGTTTTGCAATCCTTAAAACTCTTTGTTCCTATCATTAAAATACTCGTGCACTGTAATTTTTGATGAATGGCAAACTTACTATCTGCATTAAACTCCAGTTATGACAGTTAAATACTTAATAAAGGTTGAGCGGATTTATTGTATAAGTAACTTGAATTAAATAATTGTATGTTAAGTTAAACCATCATATGTTATATATATTTAAGTTTTAAATTTAAATAAAAACTGTTTTCTTTTCTTAGATCTCATTATGCAAAAGATATTACAAAAAAATATAAAAGAAATAAGTAAATCTCTTTACATATATACGTAATTTGGTTTTGATGTGTATATCATATTTTTTTCATATCCATTTTATATATTATTCACATGATTATCCTCTATTTTGAAATCAAACTTAACAAATGTGCTTTAACGGACAATTGGGCAATGTGACAAATGTGCAAAACGGACAATTGAAACTCAATACATTAATTAGCTAATCACTAGCGAAAATTCGTCATAGCAATACAACCTGTTTACAACCGTTTGTCGATTGCCTGATATACTGACGGCTTTATAATTTACATTAATTTCCTTTCACATGTCCTTAAATAATTTGAGACAAACTTTTAGAACAATAATTAAAATGAAATAAATTAAAGAAACTTGAAGATCCTCTCAGTACGTAACTTGCCAAAGAAAATGATAACCGAGGAATTTTTCCACTTCTTTAATGAATAGAATCTCTACAGCTTCTCTGTCAAAGAAATGCTCATAATAAGAACCAATATAATCCGTTTGTTGAACACGTCTTAAAACTTAATAAAGCAGCTTATTAATTTTTTTCATATATTCTTTTTCCAATATTATATATTCAATTCATAGGCATCTATCAATATAATAAATTGTTTTTCATATCGAATTTAGACTGTACATCATTTTTGCAAGTGAATTCAAGTGTATAAGGTAGAACAAGCCTAGTTAATGACTATTTTTACTTATACTTATATGAATCAATATAAATACTATAGCAGCATTTTAACTTACAAAATAATTTTATTCATATAAATACCAATTATTGTATAATTCAGTATTATTTGTCAAACGATGGGGCATAAATATAATATTCGAAGTTGAAGACTTTATTTTTAAATTAGGCGAAAACAACATGTTGCATGTTACTTATCAATTAAAAAAATATTTATTTTGATCAAAATAAAATGTATAACTACGTAAGTTTTCAGTTTCCCTGTTCCCCATCATCGTCAACCTCCGTCTTTATTCATATTCCATTATGAAAATTACATTAAAACATAAATAATAATATAAAAGGTAAACAATGTTTCAAAAATTTCGAGTCCATTTTTATAAAATTACATTAGGCAAAACGTCGTTGTTTGACTAAGAATTGCATTACAAAATATTTTGTTGGCATCCGGAATCTAAAAAGCTGGATTGTCCTAAAAAAACTAACAACAACTTTGCTGCTAAATCTAAAAATTTGCTTTGGTTTTCAATGTCACTGACTCTCTTTTAAATTTAGTCGTTGCTTCTTTTTGAGGTTATATAGACATCCCCACTATTGGTAACGATTACAGCATCCCTTTGAAATGTTGCCTATTACCATTTAATATGAATTTACCTTCGAAAGAGCATGGTGAGATAGGGGTAGTCCAGAAGTATTCAAAGCTAATATTTTTTCTATCAGAAAAGTAATTCGATAATTATAACATCGCTGGAAGACTTTGTTATATAAGAAGAAACAGAAGTGCCATTTTTTTAATAAATGTTTTTCTAGTGAACAAAGTACCATTACATAAAGTATACAAATTACTATTACATAACATTTTTATGTGATGACCGCCAAAGAAATAAAAATAATATGATTTTTTGAATATTTTAAGTTTTTTTTTACCTTTGTTGTCCATTATACTTCTGGAATTAACACTTATGCTTTAATAAATATTGTTTTTATACGTGCACGACGATAAAAGTTTCACATAAAAACAAATGGTAATTGACTAATATAAAATAATGTAATAATTATTTATATTAAAATAAAAAGAACATTAGTGTTTAAATGACAATAATACAATGATAAATTGTAACGACTAATGATCTGTAGGAACTGTCGTTTTCAATGATGGTTCGATTTCAATTTGATTTTATACTTTTCTTCACCAAAAATTACATAATACTGTTTATCATGTTAGCTAGCATTTAGAAAAAAATTATGTTCTAAACGTATCCAAAATCTTTGGAGGCTCAATACAACTGCTTTTTTTGTTGTTATATCTCATTACCAACTATTTATTAACCAATTTCGACGATCCTTTTTCTATTTGTAAGGGAATACTTCCAATTTAATCCCACGAAAATTTTATTTGAATCCGAGTATGAAAATTAAAAGATTGAATAATAGAATTTCTCAATACTGAACAGCATAGATACGTGATCGACTTTGAATGACATAAGTCTTAGGATAATTCAACCTTAAAAAAACTTTCTAAATTTAACCATTTTATTGAATAATCGATGATGTATGAAAAGTAATCATTTAAAGTATTTTAAAATGTTAAATAACAAAATAATTATAGTACATCAATTTTGGACTTTGTTCAGACTAAAATAAAATTATGGAGTGCAAAAAAATGAATACCGTTAAGTTATAGGACTCCTCTTTACGTTATAATAAACAATTGGAATGTTATATTACAGAGCCAGATATGATTTTCAAGCTGTAAAGAAAGTAAAATAAAGTTTTCTGATAAATGCGCCTCATGATTTTATTTTAGGCTGATGCAAACCTCGTTGTGGTGGTCAAAAATTATTTTCAAGCACTTAGTACATCATTGATACACTACTTTTCTTTTATTAATTCAGTGATTGTATCATAAAACCATATTTTTTAAGTTTTCTTTAAGTATTTTTTATTTTTGTGTTAACTCGTATCTCAGAATCAATAAATCAACTTGGATAAACTTTCTTTATTCAAAGGGTATACTTCAATTGTAATATCGTAAAAAAAATTATTAGAATTTTATAATAGAACTTAAATATACACCAAAAAATTCCTCAATCATGACCAGGACAGCTGCCATGATCTAGATTACATGATATAAATCTAGCGATATTCTCATAGTAAAATCTCCAAAATTTTGACGCGACTAAAGCCGACATAAATATGTCCTTTATTAAAATCAGAGTACAACAATGGCACGGGAAGTGGTGACAGGAACTCTTAACTTACAAGGCGCAAACTCATAGTGTTTCGACTTGTTTCACTTGTATTGATGTAATAAAGAACAAGTTAAATAACTAGGTAAGTTTTTGCAGGTGCATACGTAGGCAAAAATCCACTAACATATTAGACAAATGCACGAAGTAACTACATATAAACAAATTCAAGAAGTAATATTGAAAAATCATATATGTATAGAGAGGAATATATCTAGACTCGCTAAACGCCGTAAACGTCTAATCCGATGTCAATAAATGAGACAATATCGATACTAGATTCATCGAAGTTCGTAACATTCTAGGCGATGTAGACACTAAAAATAAAAAAAAATAAAACTTAAAATAAACCAACTACAAATAACAAGAAGCGTACTAGTGACAAGAAGCGCGCTTAAAATGATAAAATAACAAAAGTAGGATTACTTGGTTGGAAATTTTGCAGCAAAATATCAATTCCAAATATAGTTCAACTCTTAAAATATTGGTAGTGTTAAACATTTTTGAAGTCGGTGCCAAGTTAAACGTAGTATCATTCGCGTGTGTAGGTGTGAAAGCACATGACATAAGAGAACAGCTTCGACTTGGTATCCATTCCAAAAATCTCTGACCGTATCCGTATTTTGTGAATTTAATTATGTTCCGAAACGTTATTCCACCGCAAAAATTCCTACTAATTAATTGTATTTTCATTACTTTATTCTTTTCAGTGAGCTTCTGGGTCAGTGGTTGTTTAAATTTAGTTTAACTTTTATTAAAATTAGGTTACTTCATACCAAATGTCATAGAAAGACATTCAAAAAAGGTTAGTCCTCACATTTTTGTTCCACAAAAAGGTGATATTTCTCCATCAAACTGAATGGAAACTGTTAAGGACCTATATGAAAATTCTGAACAGTATCTGAAAAAAACGCTGTTAAAATTGCTTAAAAAAAACGGTTACTATAGTCAGATTGATGTACGGATCAATTATGTGGATAATAGATACGCACTTTGTAATACTTGTATACATAACGAAAAAGTTGGGAGTAATATTTTTTCATATCTTAGTACGAAGTTTGACACAAAGAGAAGTACCTTTAAAAAAGAAAAATTTATTAATTAAAAACAATGTTAAAATGTATATATTGTTATAAAATTATTGAGAAGTTTTCTTCAATACGCAAAAAAATAATACATCAGTTAATATTGTATAAAGCTATTACGCGGTTAACTATTACTCACATCTTAAAAATTGAAAATTAAATATGAAGAATCAGAAATAATGAGAGGCATTATAACTGACGGAAGTGTTTTATTTTAAGCTATTAAGAAAAGGCAACCGGCCGAAGTTTCTCCACGTCACTTAATTTAACGTCAATAGTTTAATGGACTACATTTTAGTACAATAGATAACGGTGCTTTGTGTACCATTATTGAATGCCAAATCTGAAAGTAAATATATAAGTATATTACCTATAGTTACCAACAATTAAGTAATTATTTCATACCACTTAAATTAATTTTTTTGTCATATATCATGTCAGTTCAATCGAGTCACTTCCTTTCGCAGGGCAGCGCGACAGAATAAACAATGTTCATGAGACAGCATGAATTGATTTTGAATGGAATTGTCTGCTTGGCTTATTTCCAGGTTGGAGTTGCTCAGTGACTTCGTCCTCTGTGTTGCTCATCCTTCTCTCACCTTTATTACCTAATCCATTCAATTAAACATCTGTCAGCATTTGCTTCCGCAAAGTAGCCTAACAGAGTACTGATATGTACAGTTCATCTTACTTTTTGCTTTAGTCCTAATACTTCAAAAATAATTGTAATATTATAGTATTACTAATTCATTTTTACGTAGTTAAGTACCCTGAATATCGAAGCAATAATGTAAGATTTTTGTACATTCCAAAATTTATAGAAATGGAACTATTTAAATAAAATTGATGATACCTTTCCAATTTTGACATATAAATAATTGAAATTAATTTTTTAAACTTAGTTAATGATATAAAATTCAGAATTGAAACAATTTTACATCACCCCAGATGTTATTTCATGTAATATCAGAGATGGTAAAAAAATGAAAATTATAAATACATTTGTCCGCGCTGCAGGCTACTGACTCAAAAAGTGAAATAAGACCTAAAAACAAACAACTTTTTTAATTTTTCATTACACATATTTTTCTATTTTTCAAGTAATAAGTAAAACATTAAAACAAGAAATTTATTTCAAGTAATTCGGCTTAATTTCTTAAACGGGCTTAAAATTTTCTTAAGTTCGAAATTAAATATCTCAATGGACGCTGTTTCAAAAAACGGTTAGTTTAGAAAGTGAAATATGTGAAAGGTAACAAGTGTTTAAAAATTCAGGAGAATTAGTTGCAATAAAATTGTTAAATTATTTTCTATTACAAAACCCACGAGACAAAAGATATATTAATAAACGTATGGTTTTAATTAAATAGAGGTAGTAACCAAAATTTTACATTTAAAAATATCCAAAATTTTCAGAAATGATAAGAGATATTAATGTTTTGAAGTAAAAGACAAAAATTTGTAGAAAATGATACTTCACTAGAAAAAATTGCGTATTTGAAACGCTATGAGTAGGAAATCGATTGAAAATACCTAATGAGTTTATACTTTTAATAAAGGGAGAGAAATTAATAATTAAATGAACAATATTACGTCGCTGTTATATCCTATCTTATAAGTAGTCAGTTGTTGTGATTCGTTATTTACTTATTTGTTTATATATATATATATATATATATATATATATATATATATATATATATAAATACGGCAGACTTATTGCTGCAAGAGTAAACTCTTCTAGTTATTCACAACAATATGTTCATAAAAAAGGTTACAAGAGTTTTAATTTAAAATCCTGACGCTACACTTAAAAAGTACAAAGAAAAATGTAATACAAATAATGATATGAGTTAGAATAGAAAGAGTAAAAGAGATGGGCAAAATAGGGCGAGAGTTTAGAGAGGTAGGGCTTTTCGATATTTGAAAACATTTATCGAGATTAATTCCTTGGTGCCACAATTCAATTAATTCTATTATCGCAGACTTGATTTTGGTTCAGAAATATGGTCATATTTTCTGAGGTCAAAGATAAACTATATGCTTAATTTTGAAGACGTTTTAACTTGTTTAAATATTATTAATTAGGATTAGGACGAAACACATTATTATAGTAATTTAGTAATAATTTAAATATTTAATAAACACTTAAGAGAGTGCATCCTGCTAACACCGACCTCAATATAACTTCATAGCTTGAGGCTGTCGGCTGAAATATTCATTGGTCAGTAGATCCAGGTTTTAAAGAGAAATTTAACAATTATTATCTGATCCTTAATAATTACTGCTCCATCCAGATATCAGTTCTTCGAATAAATATAATTACACGTTTGCAAACATTTACTTCTAAGCATTCTAAAATCTTCCCACCGATTTTAAATTACACCTAGCCTTAATATGATTACTTTTGATCATAATTTTTAATGGCTTTAATTAACCAAGGCGCAGCTCACTGTTTAATTTTTTCTAAATTCATGGGAGTATATTTATCGAGTAATTTATTAATATAATTGTTAAATATAATAACCCTGTCATCGACAGTTTCACAAATTTCAATTGTATTCCAGTCAATGGATTTAGTATCTTCAAAGAAATATGGTAGGCTCATACGGCAGAAGTCATAGAAGAAGAGACTTTTTCAAAAGGTTTTAAAGCAACATAAAAATATGACTGGGATCATGATGGCAAGATCAGATGCTGGAAGTTAACCGTGGAAGGATAAATATTTAGGGTAGTATAATAATTTAACGGTCTATGAGGGAATGGAAATTCTCAGCATGAAAATTTGCGGAGTATTTGAGAGTGATAAGCTTGCCAGGTTTAAAGATACTTTGAACATTTTAGCTTCCAATACCACTCTTGTGTGGACAACTATATATGAGATATGAAGGTAATGATCCAAAATCTACTTTCAAAGTCATTGAATAACCACCAGGAGAACATCTGACACCAAGTAATAGCTTGGTTTGAAAAATAATTATATCGACAAAGAGGTACATATAGATAATAGACATGACAAATGTGTAGCCAGTGGAATCTTCCACTTGCGACACTTTTGAAAGATGGGTCAGCCCGAAAATATGTGATAACATCACCACTGTCTCTGGAAGTACGATTATTATATTTTAAAATATAACCCGAGACTGTATGTACGATCGACGGAAATAAAGGTTGAAGTTAGGTCTAACTAATTTGATGTTTATTTTTTTAAAATAATTAATAAAAACTGAATAATGAGACGGAATGTATTGATTATTGACATGGCAGAATTGCAAATCTCATTTTTAGAAGAGAAAAATAAATTGAAGTATATAGATAGATTATGGTAATTGTCGAAAAATTTGTTTTCAAGAGATTAATTGAGCGAATCTTTAGAAGGAAAAGAATTGGAACAGGGCCTGGATAAATTTTTAATAAATTTATAATAATTTATTAAAAATAATTTATTAAAAAATTAAAATTATTGACAAATCTGGCATAGATAACATTAGGATTTGACATCCATAGATTATAAACGAAACCTAGTGCATCGTTTGGGTGATTTAGATGTGCAAAAGTCACTTTTAGAAATGCTTACTTGCCTTGAAGCTATTTAAATAACACCTACCTCAATCATAATACATAATGAGCCAAGAAAAGATATTGTATAAAAGAAGTGTTAATATTAAACATTTTATAATTTCCATTTTGTGCGTCCATGGGAAATAATTATTTGGTTAACAATCAATTGTTGGTGTTTCCAAAAAAAATTATTTTAAAAACTAAAGTTATTACTATATAAGTTTTAAAAATTACTGGTCTATATATATACAAATAATTTATAATTATGGGTAGCCGAAAACATAAGTCTTATAGTACAAAATTTGGTTTAACAAACTCTTCGATAATCGAAATCTTTCGCTTCTCACATCTGGGGTGCAAATAGGTTTAATTTAATTCCTTTAAGAAGTTGAAGGTAATTAACTCGAAAAAGTATTCTTACAGTTTATTTAATAAATTCTATTACGTGATTTGGCTTGATGTGTATTGATTAGATGTTAAAACGTAAACAATCATGGGTGCCAATAAGAAAAACACGACACGTCGACACGTCGAAATTTCAGATAAATAGAGATAATATAATGAATTTAGTTTTAAAATATATTTAAAAAAAATTGCCGGTATTACCGGTTTTCATGAAAGTTTTCCGAAATATTTTTCGAATGTCTTCGGAATTTGTCATCTTCAGCTGTATTTCTTTTTTTTCTTTTACTTTTCTGTCTATCCTTCGTATCTTATGCCTCTCAGTGAATAATATAAATTTAATTGAAGAAAAGATAAAAGAAAGCAAAGATCATTGACTATTTCATCTGTTTTATACGAGAAAATCATCTAATGTCAACGCAAACGAGGATCAACAGTTAATACATCCTCATAATTTCATCTGATCTATTACTTATTTTTACCGAGAAGCTCGCTTGAAAAACATAAGACATATTACATCCGAAGTAACAAAATTTCTAATTTAATCTTATTTTTTTGGCGAAATGAACAAGAATTGACTGACTTATTTAGCTGGTTTACTAGACCAAGGCTAGATAACTATTTAAAACAGATAAAATTATTATTCTGACTATGAATCGTAACCCGATTAAAAGGCCTTAGTGTGGTTTTAAATAATTTTATATTTTTCTATAAATAGGTTAGTTTTAATTTTTTTGTATCCATTAACATTAGTTACTATCAAAATACTTTATCTCAACGTATCATTTACAGATAAAATATACATAATTACATTCTTAAATACATTTTATTATTTGTCCTTAGTATCCCTAATCACCTTTCCATTACCTAGTTATTTAATTTTACTTGATTATGTTTATGCTAATATTTCGTAAAAGTACTTAAGATACTCGATCATGCTAAAAAACAAGTCAGTAGATTCAAATTTTAACACAAAATAATTTCGCGCTTCTAAACCACCGAAATAATCTACCGTACGTTACAGAAGTAGACACCACAGAACATATATTATGACTAGAGATGGCAAGTACTAAGATCGACTATTAATGAGATAAAAGTTTCACATTTTTAAGCAATTTAAATTAACTAATGATTCTGCAGTATAATAATGAAATGATAGTAAATGATAGAAATTTTTTTGTTAATTAAATAAGATTTTTTTATTAATAAAAAAATCGTTAATAATATAGTCTAGAGTATACTTTGTTTGAATAAAAACTCATTACCTAAAAAGAAAATATATGATTACATTGCCTTTTATCAGTATAAAGACTTTCGATCAAGTGACCTCCTAACTGATATAATGAAAAACGTAATTGAGAATACAATAAGTTAAATATTTTATCAAACAAACCGACGCATCCTAATTTCCTTAATCCATTAATGAGTAAAGGGAAATTAAGACATTTTAGAAGTTTTAAATGGGAACATCTGTTTTGGAACAAAAAAATATTTTGTTTCCCTTCTTATCGGTTAATTTTAAAGCACTAGACTAGTATTTATTAGACTTATAGTCTTCAGTAGCTTCACTTCTTAGAATTCCTGAGATTTAAATCCATACAATAAAATTATGACAACTAAAACTAAAGTTATTTTGATCAATATGAACATTAACTGGTTTTTAGAACCAGGTTCTCCTCAGAAACTTTGAACCCTTTATTGTTATATGAAATTAGATCTTGTTTTTTATTTAAACTTTACTGCTTGATTTTCTGTAATTTATCACATATGGTTATAATTTTAGAAATTATAACCGAGTGTACGCATTACTATTTTCTTGAATAAAATATTATTGTACCCGTAAATATTGCAGTTTCATAAGATTTTATTTTCTTAATAATAATTAAATTTAAAAATATCCGCTAATCTATTATGCTGCTTTAGCTCAATATCCTGATGAGCGGTTAATAAGTTTGCGGACCACAGAACACCTCTGTAAATATGAGTGGCAATTTGAGTGGAGGTGAATTGTGTACCGTAATGTTAGGAGGAATTAAAAAAATCAGAGTTCGAAATTGGTATCATGTGTTCGCTTACAGTTCCAAGTCACGGTACTTTATAGTGACAAAATATAGGTTATTGCATTATTTCCACAATACCAAGTCCTAAAAATTGTCTTTTTTTGTTTTTTTTTCAAAAAGTTTTTATATTCCGCATAGGTAAATTATATATAGTAGATATTAACAAATTTAAAAATAAAATTATTTTAAATATGAAAAGGCGTTTATTTATTAAAATAATATATAAATAATTTATACAAGTTTTGATGAATAGAAAAGTTTAAAAACTATTTAAAATTTTAATTGCATTATCAAGTGTAATTTAGGAAAAGGTTCAAGAATAATTAAGATGTCTCAATAACCTGGATATTTTGAAAAAAAATACTTGTATAACATTTATTTGTTAATGTCGTTTGGAATAGATCATTGATGCATGAGTGATTCCATTTTAAGCATTCAAGTTGCTTTTAACAATTTCTTAAGGGACAAAAATTTATAGCCTAGACGATTGCGTTTAAGCTATCAAATTTCGTGAGAGCTATAATACATTGACAAAGAATAATTTTGAAAACACATATATGAGGTTATGTGGTTCGATTGGTTATATGCCGAACTACGTCTTCCGGTGTAAATTGGGTGTTGAACATAATTACACATTTAATTGACTTTAAGAATAATAGTCATTTGTTTACAAATATTGTGTACTTAAAGAGAAAGTCAAATCAAATAGCAAGTTGTTAAGGAAAATATAAAAAAATTTAAGAAAATTACATTTAAAGAAATGGAAATGCAAAAAGAACTTTAGATTTGTATACTATAACTTATATTAATCTTCAAAGTAGTATTTTTATAACATAACTTATATTAGTTTTTCTCAGGAGATATCTAAATGAAGGAAGAAATAAACCGAAACAGAAAAAAATCAAAAGCTAAATATTTTTGTTTTGCAGAATATTGTTTAAAATATTTTTAAAATAATATTTTAAATGCGGTAAGAATATTTCGCCTCATATGTTTATTCCATATCAAAGATGTTTTCAGAGAAATAAACAGAAAAAAAAGTTAAAATGAAAAACCGAGTGTAAGTGCAAGAACGTTTTCCAGCATCAGTAATCAGTATACCTATTAGAATCATTTTTATGGTTATTGATGTATTGATTCCTTTAATCAATAAAACTAATGTACTATTTGATCTTATTATTTGTTGTGAATATAAACCAACAAAATTTAAGAAGCTGAGAATCGAAGTTTCTATTTAAAATTTGTTATATTAGAATGCCGCTATTATATAGAGATATCAAATAAGGGCATATTCAACCAAGGGAAGCAATATAAAATACTATTGGTAATTATAATTGGGAAGCAATCTAAAATATTCAATCACAAGATTGACGAATAGCGAGTAATCTCATAAGAACGGCGGGACTTACTATCGAACCAAGAGATTCAGCAAATTGAGAAATATTTTAGAAGAAAGTCAGTTTTTGTGAAAAAGCTGAATCGTTGAATGTTTTTTAAGTCAAACAATAGTCGGTTACCTTAGAAAATATGATTTTTATATATCGAAATGTACACCGTTTATTTCTGCAAACGTCATTTTAGGAATTGTCGTAATTGATGACTGAAAAATTATTTATGGATCTCGCTAAAATTTATAGGCCATTTTTATATTACTAATACTTTACGCCTGCTAGAAATTAAAGATTTGCTTAAAATGTCTTCAAAAAATACATTTTTTTATTGTAACTAGCTTAAAAATTACAAATTCAAACATTTTTTAAAGTATCCCATTTTTTAATTGTTGTTTTTGCTTTTTATAATTTATGTATGCTACATTTGTAAATGTCAATAGAATTAAAAAAAATTTTGTCTCTGAGATCAGTATAGCAGAAATAACATCAATCTGAATAACGATAATTAGCAAATTTCCTGATCATAGTGCATAGTTCCGTTATATTTATTTATAATTTACATAAAAAAGTTTATGATGATAAATAAATTTAGTAAATAGCAGTAATAAATAGTTTAAAAATAGACACAAGATAATTCCCAAATATTTTGTAAATATTTTGTAACACGAAAATATATTAAACTTTTTTAATACTTTCTCCAACATAAAGATATAAATAGCTTCCCGTAAATACCAAATTACTGGGTTCCTTTTAATAATACCGCGGACTATTAAATAAAATGAAAATACCCTCGATACCATTAAAATCAAGGGCATACAGTATGACAAGTGCTAGTAGCTTGTAGGTTGCAAAATATAACATATTCATTAACCACAAAATTGTTGAGATTATTAAAAGTGCAATAATTTGGACGGAAACTTTGCTGGCAGTCTGTCAGTTAATATAGGATTTGTTAATGCAGACGCAGAACAGTTTTAAATACTTTAACGTATGATGATAAGATTAGGTATAGTGTATTTCACATCGAACCTAGAACGAGATTAAAAAACGGTAGTCACTCGGAAAATTCTCAAAACAGGTGGAAGATTTCTCGGGTAACTTAATAATTATACAATTTCCTAATCTAACCAGTAAAATGCGTTGTACATTATGTTAAACAAAAGTATTTTTAAGCTTTTAAACGCTCTTTAAGGAATGAATTATTGATAACATTAAAATAAATAATAAGCAAACCGTTAGGTCTATTATTGTGTGAAGTCCTATTGTTTACACGAACGGGCTCTCTTTCTGTCGCAAACAATAGGCCCGCCACGAGGACGACGAGGGTTTCAAATATTTTTCTTCCATGCCTTTTATTTCCTTTGTGACTAAGTATGGAATTACGTAGAAGAATCAAGAGATATTTATCATTTGTATCTCCTTGTTTGTTCCTTGGAAGCTCGTATTAAAGGTACAATTATTAAGAAAGTGACGCCTGCACTTTTATACAGAGATCGTGAGGTTTGTATTTTCAGTAATGTACAATGCTTTCAGCTGATAATTTGTATAATGGATTGGTCAGGGACTTTTTAATCAATATGTTTAAATGAAAATATAATATTTCTTTTTTATTATTATCTTTACGCTGTCTCCCACTCGTATGCCGTGAAAAACGGAACGCCACTTTACTCTACCGTGATATTTCTTTCTTCCCATTTTTTCTTGCATTCACACTTTGTTCCTTGCATTCACATCTATAAGATATTCGGTATATGTGGGCGTGCATCGTACGTGCCTGCTTGCGTGCGTGCAGGCATGTTTGCATACGAGCGTGCTTGCATGTATGTACGCGTGTGCGTGTGTGCACGTCTGTGTGTAGGTGTGAGAATACCAGTAAGTAAATCTACAGATTTAAAAGATTGAGTTTGGGAATTGTACACTTCACTAATGTTTCTAGCTATAGTATATATAGGCGCAATTTTATATAACACTTTTATAAATAATCATTTTATTTAGTTCAACTTTTTGTTCATATATTGATTCCTACTTTTGAATTTTTTCGTTCACTGTGTCACATATTTTAATTAATGTAGATGACATTATGAATTACATTGACAAAATAATAATAAGCATAGCTGTGCCATCGTTTTGAGCCATTAACTTGTGTTTATTTCTAGTTATGGCGGGAAAATACCAATACATTTAGTTTAAAAACATAATAGTTTTGGAATTTCCATTGATAAAAATTATTGCCACAAAATTTTTCCACACTCATTCTCGTGTCGTTCATTTTAAGTTAAGGCGACCAGTAAATTATAACACTTTAAAAATATTTCTTTTTTGCTATTTTTGACGGTAATCTTATTACCACAGAACTTAATCCAGTCACATTGAATATCACTATAATTCCGAAGTAAATGATATTTCAAATAACGGTATATTAGGATTCATTTTTATGATATGCACAGCAACGATGATAGGAAGCAGAGAGCAAAAAATAATGCGATCTGGTTGTAACTGACTTATCCATCTTATTTGACGGGAAATGCAAAATTTCGACATTAACTTCGATCAATTATGTTTCACAAATAACTAGCTTTTGTTTCCATTTGTACTAACTGAAATGATATTTGTTTATTTATTAATCAATTACATATAATGATAAAATTTTTTAAATAATAAATTTTAATATAAATTTTTGAGCTTTTCCAAATAATATTTTTTCATAAAAGTTTTCGTTTTCTAAATAAAAATCGATTTACTAATTTGAACTCACCTTGAAAAGACTAATATCGTACTGATTCCATTAAAGTGTTTCATTTTATCTAATCTAGTAAAGAAAATGTATATGTCAACTCTCTGAGATAATATAGGTGAAAGTAACGACCATAAACTTGCTAATAATATTTTGCTTTCACTCAATATTCACTTGGAAATTCCTATTGTGCGACCTGTTTTTCTTCATAATGTACTTAGTATAACGTTGATAACGAACTCGAATAAATTAACATAACTCAGAAGCGCTGAACGTTATAGCACAGATGTTTGCTATTATCAATTCGATGTTGTTATTATTCAATTTGGTTTCTCGCTACTTAATAATAAATATTCTCTAGTTACCGCGAGTTACTTAAATGCTGCAATGTGATTGCTAATTTCTAACAGGTATACAACATCATATTAAACGCATAGAGCGGGCGCGGCTAGGATATTTGGAGAGCAATAATGGATGACTCGATGGATTGTTTATTTTGTTTTTATGAAACTCGGTCCTGTAGATGAATTTTGAATTTATGAAATGGAAGGACAATTCTTAATATTTATAGCCAGTGGTATAATTAAGGGAGCAATAGATTTTAAAATTGTATTTGATGTAAAATTTAAAAAAATAATCTTTTTTCTGTTTGGTAGTAAATATAAGTTTATAGTAAAATTACTCCTTTCTTCCAAAAAACAAATTGACAAGATTTAAAGTTACTAATCTAACAATATTTGAACATTTCAAATGACATTTATAATTTCTAAAAAATATTTTAAACAGTCTTTATAATAATGTGTATGATGATTATTGATCTTTCTAATATTTACCAAAACAATTATTCAGGCTCTAGGATTTAAAGATATAAACACGGTAAAGGAAAACTGATACGATATCCATAGCTGTATAAATTATAATAATCCTGCCAAAATATTCAAAAATACAAGTAATTTAAATTAATTCGTTTTTGAAAATATTTTTGAAGGCAAGTCCTAAATAATTTTCCAAGTTGGCAAACTCTCAGATTTAGTAAAAAGTATCATCTTTCCAAAAAAAAATTAATTTAAATACCTCGTAAATTGTCTGTAACTTCTTTGGTGTAACCGTGTTCGTCAAACGGTTAATTGTTCAGAAATAGTTAAATATTACAAACATAATTTTTTTCAATTATTTTACGAACGAATGATCCATAATATGAAATATTATTAATATTTTATCCCTAGTTGTTTATATTTGTTTTTGAAATTTTATTAACCTTTCGTCGCACTTCGAAATACGTTACACCAGTCTTTTATTCATTTGTTACTCTGCAATTTTCACGAATGTTTTTTTCGTGTGATGATAATATCATTTTTAAATTGTAGCATTTCCAAGCTTAATAATTTGACATAAAGAAAATTAAATTTCTTAGAAAGATTTGAAAATATATCAGTAACTATTTATCAAATATCAAAGTAAATGATTACTATTCTCTACACTTAAAACTAATGTGACATGCTGTGATCATTAAATAACCCACTAAAAATATTTTTAGGTCTATAGAGACTGCTATTTTAGAAAATTATGTATTTTGAAAAAAAAATTAATCCCTTGACTGACTTGTATCTCTTGAACTATTAATTTAAGAAAAACAGAACCTGTGGAGAATAATTTTTTGTGAAAATTCATAAAAACTTATTTTTGTATATGACCAACAGTGAACGAGATTTTGAAAAAAGAAATATTTTTTGTCACTTTTCTGACTCAAATTTTATTGTACTAAGAAACAATTTAAACAACAGTTTAAATTGAAAAATTATACTGAAATTAGTACTCAACAAAATTAAAATTACCTATCTGTAATTCCTATAAATGATGAGATATTTCGCAAAACTTATCCTGTTTACAATTTTTCACTTGCTTTATACTATAACCTGTTTTTGGTAATTTCTTTCAAATGACAAAAACCCTCAGATTTATTTGTCGACTTTGTCATCTCCTAAACTCATTTTATCATCGTGCTAAATTCTACACAAAAAAGGATTGTAAGATATTTGCAGCTTTGTTGTAAGATTAAAGAACTCTTGTAAATTATTTGATATTGCGCAATGACCATGGTATTGCGACATATTTAAAAAAATAAACTGCACCAGAACGACACTGTTTTTATTTAAAATTCAGAGTATAATTAGTCGTTTCCGAAATAATTTTGCAAATTTTAACTCCATCGCAATCATATGAAAACCTAAAGAACAAAGAATTCGTCTACAAAATATAAATTGGTAATTTTCGTCATAATATCAATGGTTCAAAGATATTTAGCTTCAGTATTAATATTTAGAACAATTTTAATATTAAAAACAATTTTACTCGAATATAAAATAAATCGAATAACGTTAACCTCCTTTAAATGGCCCTCATCCGCGAGTTAATCAAAACGATAATAAATAACGTAAACGAATTGAATGAATTCCGCCCCGTGTTCAAGCTTTTGATGAAAGATTACTCCTTCAAATATTTTCCTCTCAAGGAATAAACTCCGGTAATTAATGCAGATGGGAGGGAGTCTTAAGCGATGGACGTCACGAACGATAATTACGTTCTACGACTCACGATGATCCTTCGATATAATTATTTCTTTCCATTCCGACTGAATACGATTTGTCGTCGACGGAATATATTTATCTCTTGATGATTTCGAATAATTTTTCAACTGTTTTCAAATTACATCAGTGTCATTAGATATTTCTTTAAAAACATTTTTATACAACTTTGTGTTAAATTTAAGGAAAGTTAAATTTTACTTTTTATTTATTTAAAAATATTTATTAAATTCGATTAATGTTAATCATTTAGAGGTTTTTTTTTCCGCACGTCATTAAAATTGACAAACACTGGGTTTCCTTTTACATTTATGCATATAAACATTTATTTGCACTAGCTATATGAGAACTATCTGTTATGTGTTAAAATGTAAGCATACAGCGGTACTATTTGCTCACATTAGACTTTTCGTTGTTAGAGCAACAATCAATTGAATACTGGTCTCATATTCAAAACGCTCGCTACTGGTTCTTGTATTATAAGTCATTTCAGAGGTAGAAAGTTTAAAGTTTAGCAAAATTACATTAAAATAACCATTTGCTACGCTAAAACATTTACATTGACCACATATGACGAAGTGTCATTATGACTGATATCCATGGGAGAATATGAACACACAACGGTGGTGAGTCTTGCTTGCAGTCACTTGACCGTAGCCAGGAATTCCAATACATAAACTCTTAAGAAAACTCGAGGAAATATAATATCAAAATTGGTGTCATGCAGCATGTCTTAAAATTTATAAGCATATATTTAAATCGTAAAAATATACCACGCAAAAACTGGTGCACAAACACTGATCCCAAATCAATTCCCTTCCCTTCCTATTGTACCTTCGATTAATAAACCTCGAACTGTAAAATTCAATGTTCTCTTTTATGACCTTTTATGATATGCTGTGATTATTAAACAAAAATTAAGAGAATAATCAATATATTTTAAGTTTTAAGCGAGTACACAAAGAGAATGCAAATGAAATATTACCTATTTAGGAAAAATTTGTTAGTATTGTCCAAATAATTGACAAGTAAATTGACTTTATTCCTACAAACGTAGGGTGCAATCACATAAAATGTACTAAATGCATGGACATGTACCTAAAAACATTGTATTATCCAGTAATACACAAAAAGTGAGTTGCCAGTCAAGCGTGCACTTGGGTTTTGATCCCAATGGAAACGTAAAGTAATTACAATAATATTGCTTTAGCAGTGGCGTATTAAAGTCAACACAGATAAGTCAGCCCAAGTAACTTTCACACTTAGAAGAAAAACCTGCCCACCTGTAAAACTTTTTGATACAGCGATCCCACAATCAGATGACGCCAAATACTTGGGTATGCACCTCGACCGTCGACTCACTTGGCGTAAACATATATGGACTAAAAGGAAGCAACTAGACAGCAAACTCCGCAGCATGTACTGGCTAATCGGCCGTAAATCACAATTGACAGATTCCAGTAAAATGGCTATCTATAAAACGATACTGAAGCCCATATGGACTTACGGCATTCAGCTTTGGGGCACAGCCAGCCATAGTAACATCGAAATACTTGAAAGGTTCCAAAGTAAAACAATGAGAGCCATGTTTAATATACCATCCCACATAAGCAACAAATATGTGAACCTAGATTTAAATCTGAGAACTGTGAAGGACGAAATTGAAATAAACAGCAAGAAATATCAACTCAGACTGGACCAACATATGAACGAACTAGCTGCTGAACTTCAAGGAGAGGGCAGTCTAAGATTCTCCCGCCTTAAGAGGAATAGCGTATCTGAACTTGCGACAAGATTCGCGGACAAAATATGAGGATTGCACCGTTGGGTGCATGTCTTTGCTAAGAATAATTTAGCTGATGAAAATCTGACAACACATTAGATTATTGTTTGAAACAAACAGATCGCTAAGTAGCAGGATATAAAAAAAAAAAAAAAAAAAAAAAAAAAAATATTGCTTTAACGCCATTCGTGTCTCATGTATCAAATACTATCTTTTAGACAAATAATTGAGACATAGTCTCTAGGTGAGTAAAACAAATTTAGTTAAACACAATTAACATAAATTATTTTTATTTTCCGTTATTGTATACCTTTTACACCGGCCTCATATTGTAGAAAATTAAAATGAAAAACGATTTAATTTAAATATGAAAAATAAAGAAATATTATCATTTAGATTTTAAAACCAATTCTTTTAGTAATCTCTTTCAACTTGAATGATTTTTTTTTAAATTTATGTTTAAAATTGTTTATACTTTCTTATGGTAGTTACAAAAATTTATTTTTTTGGAGACTTACCCTGTAAACGTTTGTTTCTTACACAAATAGGGAAATTAGCTAAAAACAAGGCAATCTTAAAAACAAAGTCAAGTGATATGCTACTCTTGGGTTATTAATGTACAATGTCTTTTTTTATCGATTATTAGCCTTTTCCCGTGGCTTCTCTCTCTTACTTTTTAAATAATATGACGAAATTTTTCTTCCCTAATTATATTTGCGTCTCAAAAGTCAGTATTCACATCCCAAAAAAACTTATAATATAGCTTATACTTTAAGTTGACGTTTGGTTGAATGGTCGATCGCTGTGACAGTATTGACAATTACTGCTCTTTTATCCTTGGGGTAATGTCGTTTTCGATAGGAAAAAGTCAGACGAGTATTTAGATTTTTTTAAGGTTTTTTAATCCCGTCGTCAAAAAATTAGAGGCGGAGGAAATATAGGTTTTCAAAGCGCATGTCATTTTGAAGACTAATGTTTTGCAAATGAGGTTTAAGTACTAAACAGGAACTCACTTTAATTTAAAAAGACCTATCTGTTAATACCATTTTCGACTGGATACATGAAAACATTTCGTCTTCAATTCACGTGCACTTTAAATATTATGGACCCTAGTATTAAAACAGTTATGTTTCTTCATTATATGTTTATTATATATACATATATGTTTATCAGTAACAGAAGAGTTTTAGATGATGCGCCCACGGACACACAGAAAAGAATATTTTAATAAGTATTCGATCGTAATTAAATATTGCCTAATCTAAACTCCGAATCCTTTAATCTAAACTCCGAAATCATCCACATATAAGTTCTATTTAGATTGCTCCGATAATTTTTCTTCTTATATAAACAATATGTTATGAGTAGTATTATTTCTACTTTCTTTAAGTTTTTTACCACGACCTAGGTTTCATTGTATTACAACATCATCAGGTGGGCTATTAGCAAAGATCTTTGCTAATAGCCCACCTGAAGATGTTATAATACAACGAAACCTAGGTCGTGGTATAGACTTAAAGAGAGTAGAAATAATACTACATCACGTAATTTCATTTAATTGTGAATAATGAATTTCTAAAAAATTAACGCCAAATATATTCAATGTTTTGAGTAACAAACAAAAAAATGAACATAAAAACATGAAAATTTACAGACATTGTACACAAGATATCTAGTAAGTGCCTCATCGAACAATTTAGTTGTTTACATGCATAAGATAATCAGTCACCAATAACATTTTAATAGATCTGAAGCAGTTTTATTTAAACTGAATGATTTTAATTTTTTTAACGGTGCATGTTTTGTAGCTGATTTACTTTTGACGATTTTGCAGCTAAAAATGTGTAAATGGTATAAGTCAATTTATTGTTACAGAAATATTTATGTCCATATTTTATCGTAAATTAAAAAAAATTAATTTAAATATTCATTTTTTTTTGTATGCATATTATATAGTTTACAATTTTTATTGTAAAAAAAGGTCTATTTTGAGTGGAATTGAATTTGAAAGACTCTGAAGAAATCTTAAACAATATAAAATTTTTATTGCCATCAAACACCATATAATATATGAAAAAAATATATATGAATGAAATGAATGATGTCATTGTAAAACTTAATGTTATTGTAGAAGTTTCTGAAATTTATGTTATCATAGAAATTAATATTAAATTTGTGAAAAATTAATATTTCCTTTATTTATTGAGACGTATTTAATATCCACAAATTATTAATAATGAATGTCCCTTAAAATCAATTATAAATTTTAGGTTAATGAATGTATTCTTAAAAAAAATTTAATATTTTCTGTAATCAACTTTATAAATCGACAATTAATATAAGTAAACCAAGTAACAAAATCATAACTCGTGGGATTTTATTTGGTTTACGTAATATGGTTTACCTTAACTTCAGCGGTATTGAATTAGAAACTATTTTAAAAACAGATGAAGCGTGGCATTTCTCTGTTTTTCCACACAAAATAAAACGTATATATAAAATATTATGTATGTTTAATCCATGCGTGGGGCTTTGATTTCAAAGACAGTGAATTTTTATTAATTAAATTGTGTGATTATTTCCATGGAATAGGAAATTATCGAACCGTGAAAGTGGAAAGACCAAATAAACTTATTTTCGTGTTTATTATATAAATAAATCAGGAAGTCTATATAAAAAAAACATTTACCAAAATATATGAATTACACTGCCACTAGCTATCCCTTTAAATAGACGGGAAAATTTGTAGACTCCACCAACGACAGTGCACCGGCGATAAAAACATAAGCAGTAATAGATATATTATATATATATATATATATATATATATATATATGTGTGTGTGTTTGTGTGTGTGTGTGTGTGTGTGTGTGTGTGTGTGACCTAAGAAGAAATCTTTTTACAATACTTCCTTGGACACAATATTTTTTTTAAATTTTACTTGCTGATACCATAATCCGCCGCGAGGCGAACTTATATGCAATCGAGCCACGTAAAATTGATCGTGCAAAAAACGATCCTGCAAGCGAAGTTTGCCTTTGTAAATTGTTTACCAATAACAAACACACCTTGACGGGAAATCGCAGTCTCTCGAATTTTAAAGGATAGTCAAATGATATTAATGGAATTAGCGCCACAAACCTTGTTTCTATAAGCAGGTCGATTTTTACTTTTAGCCCGATGTAATAACATAATTTTAATGATTTCAAAATTTTTAGGCAATATTTTGATACGATATGCTCACATAGTACAAACCTAAGGTATGTGCTTATAATATATCTTGTTTCTAATTTAAAATGATCTTTCAATAATATAGTTACAACAAAATTAGATGGCGCTGAGTATTAATCTGAATCGCGGTATTAAGCTGGTGTTATAAATTGTTATGAAGACGTCATTGAATTAATACATTTTAATTTTAAACTAAAAGAACATTTGTAATCTAAATTACATTTCCCCTATCTTAAACGCGGTTTTTGTAGCACTGGGAATGGTAGCACTCCCTAATATTTAGTTGTACTCTATCCGGATCATCTTTGTTATATCTAGCTACCAAGCAGCATCAAACGACTCCTTTTTTTTCTTTTCAAATCTGTAATCCTTTCAAATATAATGTTCTCGAGGAAGTGGCAGAGTCTGTAAAGTAATTAATTTATTTCTATTAATAACAGGAACGTTGTTTTCGCTGGATTGAGAGCTTTATTGGTAAAGTTTTCTTAATTAAAATCTCCGCGAAATGTAATATGGTTTGGAAGCGTCTATGAATCGGAACCCAAGACTCATAATTTCACTTTTTGGGTCGCCCTAACTATAAATCTTCATTTCATTCCTTTATGAATTGAATATTGGAAAACATCCCCGTATAAAAATTTTGCTCTCTTAGACATTTTAAACTCACATTTCACGCCCTTCGGAGCTGATTTTTCAAAAATTGTAAAACGTGATTTCAATTATTTATTTTTGAAAAAACTATAACAAAGTTTTGTGTTAGAAAATAATCTAATTTTATTTTTAATACAAGTTTTGAACTCCCAATTCACTTCCAATTCTCGGGGGCTGGTTCCCAAACAAAATCTAAAGACGCAAATAAATATTTCATTTCAGGGTATTTTGACAAAGTTTTGAGTTATTATGAATATCTAATATTTTGTTCCATGCAAACTTTTAACTGCTTAATAGCGCTTGTATTATAGAAAACATATTCGCTCCAAATTGTTGTAACAGAACCGTTTTCCGTTGTAAAATTTTGAATTCCATTTTATACCCTTACGGGTTGACTTCCAAAAAACTTCGAAATATGTATTAATTTAATTATTTTCAGAACACAGAGTTAAAGGAACGTCTAAGATTTTTTTTCTCATGAATTTTAAGCTCTCATTTCAATCCTTCGAGGGTTTTTTTCTCATCTCTTTGAGGGAATTTTGGAAAATCCCACCTTAAGAGCTGCCTATATTATTTAAAATAATGTTTTTTCCAAATGAATAAAAACTGTTATAATTTTACTTGATAATGAAATTTGTACTACAGTTTATTCCCCTAGGGACTGATTTCAAAAAACTAAGTAAAAACTTATTTAATCACTTATTTTTAGAGTGTTGCCGCAAAGTTTTGGCATAATCGGATCGTCTATAAAAAAGAATGAGTTTAGTTAAATGTATATTGACATTTATTTATCAAATTATTTACCACGAACTGGATAATTACATCCCAGTTCAGTGACGTTCAAACTTATGTCGCTTAGTCAGCTACTGGGGATACAAATTACACTAGGTGATATTACAATGGCGCAATCGGCCATTGTACTTGATCGGTGTTGATATTTCTTCTTATAATATAGCAAACTTAGGTTTTGACATCAGAAATGTTCCAACCAAACTGATTTTTTATGGGACCCTTTACTTTAGTGCCCTATAGAGATTCTGAAAAGCTCTTTTAATCTATGTAAACGATCTTTCTCTAAAAGGGTGAAAAAATTATAAACAAACCTCAAAATTTTTGAAAGGAGAAATTCTTATAAAAATTGTGGCTGATAAAATTTTCCACAAAAAAAACCATCCGTATTTTTTTGATGGAATTAATCGTTCCAGAGATGTGAAGTTAACTAAGTCTGAAAAGAAAATGTGCATATCACAATAATATTACTCATACTCTAAGGTTATATAGACATTTTTAATTTTAGTGATACTTCGTAGTTTTAAATGTATTTTTTAACAAAAGCTTCAAAGACCGGTGGTCTTTAACAATTTTTGACACACTTTCTGAGCCGCGTGACATTGAACATTACATTCTGTGAATTATTAAAAAAACTTATTAGCGTTTCCTTCCATTTTGTATATTGTAATTCGCATAATATACGTATTTTTAAAATTTAAATAAGCATGTTTAATAGATCTAGCTCAAACAGTGATCGACATCACACTAGATGGCATTAATCATAATCATCCATGCTATTTATATCTAGATCGTTCCCCTAAACAATTTCCATTTAATGCTGTCGTCGTTTTTGACTGTGTACAATGGAATTGTTTGAAATAATGTAATTGTGATTCCTTTGTGTTTTCATTGAGTAATGATGCTGAGGGTGCGCCGCCCGCCCAGAATGTGACATATTCTGTGAACACTCGCCTATTTGTCGAAAAGATATTAAATTATGGCACGGACACAGCAAACAAATAATGATAATATCTATATATTTCTTAAGCTGAAATGAGATACAGTTATATATTTCCTGTTTTTATATTCACTATAACCTATATGTACGTGTACCGAAAAAAATATATATAATCCAAAGACTGCAAATTTGGAAAATATTATATTTGTTATTTGATTACCATACTATAAAAAAAATAATTTTTAATTATCTCATTAGTAACACGGTTAAAAAAAACATAAACAATAAACTTTCCATCAAAATTATACCATAAATTGGGAATTTGTGGATTTAGAATATATAGCCTTTTGCTTATATAATGTCATAGATCATTTAGAACTTTTCCTATCCAAGCAATTTCAAAAAAGCTAGAATATCTATAAATCAATAAATAATGGTATCGCTTAATCAACTGATTAACCCAAAATTCAATAAGACGCAAAATATTAACCCCAATTAAATATGTAAGCATTCCGACAATTTTCCGAAAAATTATGTTTTAGATTAAAAATAAGTATTTTTACTTCAAAAGAACACTAAACAATCTTTTTAAATCTTGAAAAAGTATAATATTATGGATAGGACGTCGATATATCACAAGGACTAACACCTTTTTAGAAAAAATATTTGGTATAAAGCGACTAATTATTTTCGTTATTTTGCATAAAATTATGAACTAGAAACTTTAGGACAAACGTTGCAGTAAATCTTTATAAACTGTACACTATTTTAAGTACTTTATTTATCTTAGAATCATTAACAAAATACTTAAGCCTAAACGACTGAGGGCTAATTTTATTCATTTTGAGATTCGCCACATATTCAAATTCCATATTGACAATTAGAATTGATTGGGATTAAAGTCGTTCAGAAATAATCATTTTAATAAAAAAGGAAATTTACACTCCTTGTTTTTAATAAGATTTTCGACATTATTTTGAAGTTGTAAAATAGTTGTAAAATATATTTTATTCAGCTTTTCAAATAATAAAGTCTTTCATTAAATTCACTTAAATTTCATTCAAAATCGTTGTTCTTTTTCTATTTTACTGTGGGAGACAATCTTATTACATAGTTTTTCATGGAGTGATCAGAAGAACCAGGAAAATTAATTTTGATGTTATTATAATTTACCAGATCCGTTTCACCAGTCGAAAATTTGTTAACGACGCTTTCTTCTCAAGTAATGTAAAATAAGGATATTAACAGTAATATCGATAGGTCAAAGAAAGAATTACACTACATTAAGAAGAAATATATATTCACGGATACATTACAGCCGAACAAATAACCCTTTATCAATATTACCAATCTGCGAATGACATTAATGCGAATGACAATAATATGCAGCAAAAAGACACAAAAGCAATATTCATTTAAATTTTGAGAAACCGTTTTTAATGATATTAAAATGAGATTTGGGATATATATGCATACTATGTAATATGTGTACTGTTATATCCTGTACTTGCTTGCAGTAATGCTTACACAGCACCTGTCTCACGATTCTCGTATCAACATGACAATAGCATCCGGCTGCCAGAGTATAGCATTACCATGACAAGCTCTGTTCCCAGGCCCGTCAGCTAACTCCACTCCCAGATGCATCAGCATTTCTTATCCTTTATAAACCCTGGATCGAAGCTTCACGAGGTTTAGATTATCACAGTTCAATCCGGTCCTTAGTCAGCATCAGTCGTAATCCAGATATAAGCGCGATCAAAGTCTAACTAAATATTTTATAAAATATAGTAATTGTAATAATTCTTTAAATAATAATATCAAAGAATAAATTATTTTTTTTATATTAAATCTTGAAGTCGTCATAACATTTTTTTGGCAGCTTAAGGGATTTCAAAGAAAATCCGGGAAAACGCCTCATCAACAAAATCTTCATACTTACAACTACTATCATCGAAAAAAAGGCACCAACGAAATGCCAGTCGAAACAAATCACAAACTTCGCAGAGGAGCCCCGAAAATTTCGTCAAATCGGAAAATATCAAAAATTATCAATCTACATCAACTGATCCAGCATCATAACAGTTCCCATCTCCCAACATAATAAGGTGAATCGAACAGTCAACGCCAACAGCGCATCTTTCTCAAGAAACTACTTCAAAACCCAACATCGCCACACCGAGCATCAGCATCTCAAACGTGAACTACGCATCTCATAATTCTGTAAGCCTGTACTTTACTTATAATAATTGTATTTTATAATTGTTTTACTATTATAATTTGTTCCATAAATTTTCAAATCATATAATCCGAATCATATTATCAACATTTAACAAATTATTTCGTACTGTTCAAGTCAATTGTTAATTTAATTAAATTGTTTTAACTAGTTTTTTATTATTATTATTTTTTTTTAAATACTGTTTAACTAACTTTACACTCCACAAGGTCCTATTAAACAAGTCGAGTTGTACCACATTATAATTATTGTAACTAATCGCGTAATCTATTTGTACCATGTAAAATGTCTCGGGACGAAAGAAACGTTAGAAGCGCCACAGACGTACAGTCGAATATAGAGAATATTCCCCTTAGCATAATCTTACAATTCATCAAACCATACAATGGCTCGGGCGAAAATTTAAACACATTTCTCACAAATTGCACAAATGCAATAAATCTAGCAACCCCTCCTCAAGATGATATCGTTTTTAAATTTATACTTAGCCAACTACAGGGCAAAGCAGCAATCGCGTCTTCCATTAAGGAATTCAAAAATCGGGCTTCTTTGAAAGAATTTTTGAAAAATCAATTCGGGGAACGCCAATACTACGCCTATCTTCTCACAGATTTACAAGCTTGTAAACAAGAGTCTCACGAGTCCATAAGTCAATTTTCTCTGTGCGTTGAGAAGTGCCTCTCCAAACTTTTGACCGAGGTTACCATATCCAATAATGTCAAAGGAGAACTCAAGGGACGATTAGCGGCTAGCCCTAAATACTTTAATTATGGGTGTTCACCCTCAGATTTCTAACGTAATCCGGTGTCGAGATCCCATAAATTTAAATGAAGCAATAAAGCACAAAAAACCCACATCATAAAACCAAAACCTATTGAGCAAATATCGCCTAATTTAAATTTTAAAAATAACTCCCCGAAATCAAATAATCCCTATACCCCGCACTCCCCTAAAGATATACCTTTTTGTCGTTACTGTAAAAAGTTAGGTCACACTCTCGAAGTGTGCCGTTTAAGAAAATATAACAATGATAAATTTCGATCCGGACCTAGTAATTTCAATTCGGGACAATCACCCACTTACGGACAGAAACCAAATTTTAATTTTAAACCCCGCGTAAATTTCATAAAAGAAGACGACGACTCTTCTAATAAAATAGGAGTCGACACCGTCGACAATTTAAACCAATAAATGTCTCACCAAGATGTCATGCGAGACTAACCTTTTCCAAAATCAACACCCCTTTTAATAATTCAAATGAAACCAACGGACAGGGTAACCAGCCCCAAACTCACGGTCAATCAAAAATTAATTCAAATAAGACCAACAGACAGAGTAACCAGCCCCAAACTCACGGTCAATCAAAAAATAATTCAAATAAGGCCAACGGACAGGGTAACCAGCCCCCAAACTCACGGTCCTTCAAAAAATAAATCAAATAGGGCCAACGGACACGGTAATCAGCCCCAAACTCACGGCCAACTAAATACAATCCAGATGGGTAATGAACCCCAATCTAATAGTCATAAAATTGTTAAAACACATAAAATGAACACATCCGACACTTTAACTACTCTCACTACACACTCTACTAATACCGTTTCTAATGAAAGGAAAAATAATGATAAAATCACACAAAACATCGATTCACAAACAGAAAATTCAAACATTTCCGAAAGGGTATACGAAATCGCTTCCAACCACTCCAAAAAACGTTTACTGTATATTACCCTAAAAACAACCCTCTCTTCTCACCCCTTATCATTTTTAGTAGATACTCGTGCATCTGTATGTTTAATAAAAAAATCTTCAATACAAACTTGCCTACTCTAAACTTAAACAAAATAAAATTAAAGGGTATCGATACATCTAACGAAACTACCAATACCTTGGACTCATTCGACTTACAATTATTTCAGGATAACCAACCAAGAAAATTATACAAATTTCACGTAGTTGACAAAATTAATTTAGATTACAATGGCATTTTATGTAACGATTTAATGACAGACTCAGAATGCATCATTGATTATAATACTAGTACGCTAAAAATATATAATTCTAATATACAATTGCAATTCACCAAACCCGTGTACACCATTCCTCCCCGCAGTGAAACAATAATCGAATGTTCGGTATCCAATCCTGAAATTAAAGAAGGCATAGTACTCGATCAGCACATTTCCGAATCTCTTCTCATAGAAAATTGTTTAGTTCAAGTATAAGGTAATAACTGGGTAAATATTTCTGTCGTGAATACTTTTGAAAAATCTGTTTTAGTCAATTCCGATTTAAAATTACACCTCGCCACCCTGAAAACTGAAACCTGTTTATCAATTAATACAAATTCCTCCTTGCCAACTCAATCAACGAACTCACTTTAACGCACTAACGACGTTTTAAATCTACTCCGAATTTCGCATCTCAATAACGAAGAAATTAATTCCTTATACGATTTATGTACCCAATATTCCGATATATTCCACCTGCCTTCAGATCAATTAAGTAAAACCAATGCCGTTGCACATGAAATTAGGACAACTTCAAACATACCAATCCATACCAAATCCTATAGATTTCCCGAATGTCACAAACAAGAAGTGAACGATCAAATAAATAAAATGTTGAATCAGGGTATAATTAAACCCTCTATGTCACCTTGGTCATCTCCTATTTGGATAGTTATCAAAAAATTAGACGCCTCAAACGAAAGGAAATGGCGAGTATTTATCGACTACAGAAAAGTAAATGACATCACTATTGGCGATTCTTAACTGATACCTCAAATTTCCGAAATACTCGATCAATTAGGCAAGAGTAAATATTTTTCAACCCTCCATCTCGCTTCAGGGTTTCATCAGATACCTATGTCTACTGAAGACACTCCGAAAACCGCATTTAGTGTTCCTCAAGGACACTTCGAATTTACGCGTATGCCATTTGGGTATGAAAAACGCGCCTTCCACCTTTCAGCGACTCATGAATTCTGCTCTCTCCGGCCTTCAAGGCATTCGATGTTTTGTCTATTTAGACGACATCGTTATCTATTCCTATGACCATAACTTATCTACTGTTTTTGAACGATTACGAAATTTCAACCTTAAACTTCAACCCAATAAATGCGAATTTTTACGCAGAGAAGTCGCTTATTTAGGCCACATAATAACTGAACGGGGTGTAAAACTGAAACCTGAAAAAATTAAATCAGTCAATGAATTTCCAATACCCAAATCGCCAAAGGACTTTAAATCTTTTCTTAGTCTCGTATCTTATTATCGAAGATTCATTCCCGACTTTTCGAAATTAGCAAAACCCCTTACAACCCTTCTGAAAAAAGATGTGACATTTCTATGGGAAAACGAGCAACAACTTGCCTTCGAAATTCTTGTTAATCTCAACAATTACCGATTTTATCAGATTTGTGCTGACCATGGTCGATAACTTTTGTAAAAAGTGTTTTAGTATTAGCTTTAGATATCAATATTGCAATCTCGGTAAATCTACACGCGCAGTTAACAGTTTCCAAAATCTTCAAATACCTTAGAAGTTTCCAATTGCTGTTATATGGCGATATGTTTACAATAAACTATAAACATTTACAATTTACAATAAACAGTATCATAAACCATAGAGACGAGCTAAGATTCACAGAGTACGGATGTAATGACATAGATTTTGTGTTCGGTCATTCCAGGCAAGAGCTCATAAGTTTTGGTATTATCGTTTTAGTAAACAAAGAGTTTACTAGTCTTTATTTCTTATCTATTATGTACAAATTTATAAATTTTCATTTATTTTGTCATTACGGTGTGTTATTTTTCATTGTTATATTTTAGGTTTATTTATATTATTTTATACCAACATGTCATTTTTGTCCAACTTCTTTTATTTCATTGTTTATAAGTTCAGATTCCTCCTTTCTGCAATTGAGGAAGCAATTGACGTCCTTGTATCTTATTAACACATAGTGTGACATACATTGTCTCTTTTTATGACATACATTGTCTCCATTTAAGTGAATCTCAATTTGATAGTTTTGTTTTCTTTATTGCGGTACGTCAAAAGGAAGAGACCTGAGAATTTCATTTACCATTTGTGTCTATTTACAACAATCAGTCAGATGAACGAAAAAAACCAAAACTTTTTTCTCGAAACTTTTTAAAATACCGTATGCCGAAGAAAATTGATGCTTGATATAGTTATAAAAAAGTTGTTACAGAAAAATATTTATGTGGAAATTGTAGAGAAGATTGAAGGAATTTATTTTTTAATGTCATGTGCTGTGTAGGATATCATCTTAAAGAACAAGCTATAAGGATTCCAGGATTCCATTATTCTTTTATTCAAAATTTCGTCTAAGAGAGTTTTAGAGATATCCTTAAGTGTTACAATTACTAAAAGCCTACCCTAGGAAGAGCATGGATATAAAGTGAAATAAACAAAGAAAAACTATTTTCCCACTTCCTAACTTCCCGTCAATATGATTCAAATAAAGTAAATATACAAACCAAAAAGCACCATTTTATTTTAGTTTGCGTGAGTCGTATCGATATCCTCCAAAAATAGTAAATTTATTTAATCACACCTATATATAAACCAGTCGGTGGTATTTGAAAACACAAATGCTAGAAGGTTAACATAAGATTATTAATTATGGACTATAGAGAAAAGATATATCAGTTCCGGTTAAATAATTAAATTAAAATATTGTTTACTCCAAGAAATTTAAACTATTGGAGCAAATGCAATATGTTATATACTAAGATGCTAGAATGTCAATAGAAGAGAAAATATTTTTTTGTCTCAATCGAAGCACAAAAATATTTTATTTAATATGTGAACGAATTAAAAGGTTAGAATTCAAAATTTTGTTATTGCGGCTGATCTAGGTTTTGTGAATATAAATTATGAAGTTTTGATTATTAACAACTATTAGGTATAAGTTTTTATTTAGATATATGTTCAGTTGAACCGTATCTTAATAAAAACTGAATTGACTTAAAATTATTTTACAGATTATGTTAACACGCAGTTGTAATTTTTATTACGACATATTTATACCGGATTGATTCCTTTCTTCATAATCAACTTTCTAGATTGATAATTTAATTTTTTTTAACATCAACATACTGTAATAAATCTTTTTCATGAAACCTTAAAACTCCCAGCAAAATAGAACTTTTAAAATTATCGAAAACCCACTTTCAAAATTTAGTTTCACTAACAAGATCAGCTAACAATCTTTAAAATATTAGATGTTTTTCCATAAATTTATTTTCCATATATTAATTTAAGATTTTTCACATTATTTCTAATAGAAAACCCTAAAGAATAAAATAGTTACATCGTCATATTCAAAATGTAAAATTTAGATTCTTACCTCCATATATATTGGTAGTACAGCTTCCCTTGATGTTCTACAGTGTTACAAAATCTATTAAAAATGACAATATCCTACATCGACATATGTCTGAATACAATCAATTGCACATTAAAATATGAATGGCAAATTGTTTTGCATTCGTCTAATTCAACGAAGTATATATTAATATTAAGATTTTTACCAAAATGTTGTTCAGGCACAAGAAATAAATATTTTGAAATGTAGTAACAAAATTTTAATATTTATAATGCAGGAAATCTAAACGCACCTGGTGCATGGGAAAATTTGCATTATTAACAAGAGATTTGACAATAAATATTTAAATTAAAATAATAGGCTGTACCATCATAAAATTGGAAACAACATATTTTGAAAATTCCAACGATCAAGAGTTGATCTGAGGACTTCAGAAATCTTAAACAATGTTTAAATATTCATAAAATTAAATATGATCATTATCCAATAATCCTTGCACTGCCCGATTATAGCTTTATATTGTCTTGAGTCCACCTGGTTCGTCTACAATATTTTTTCGGTTTTGTCCTTGTATTGTCAGTTAAACCATAGATAAGCAAAGAATAAACTGAAAATTCGTGCCTAAAAATTAAAATCTGCTGATTTAAATTTCGCCCCCTTCATAAAGCATCCAATAAAGATAATACACTAAATACTTGTAGTTTGTTAGTGTCTCTGAATGTCGGCAATCAATACAGCGCCCGATACAATGCTTCTTTCGTTTTTCATGTGTGCTCGTGTGATTTTAGACATGTGATTTTATATAAAACTTGATGACTAAATGTGTACTATAGGAAAGTTATGTTTTTATTTCATTTATGTTTCTTTCTAATTTGAATTTTTTAATATAATTGTTTTATTAAGCATGTTTATGTTAGTTCGGTATATCGATAACTTATATTCTGATCTTGGCTATTCAAGTTTGTGAAAAAAAAACAAATCACGCATTTTTCACTTTGATGAAACGCGAACTATGATGTTCTCTGCGTAGCACCATCTGTAGGCGGTCTTACGCGCTGGCAATGCATCAGTCGGTGCTTAAAGTTGTATGTCTTCCATATAAAATTCCAGCCATTTTTTGTATGTGGTATATGAAAGGTGCCCAATTTTTATGTTAAGCGACATTTATTCGGATGGTGCATCAATGTATTTGAGAAGCCTCATTTTGTTATTACGTATTTCTACTACTCACGATGTTCGTAAATTGAAAAATAAATTATACAAGAGTGAATATTTTACAATACACTTAGTATTTTATAGTAAATGGTATTAAATTTAGTTTTGTACACAAATAAATTTGAATAATTACATTCTTTACATGTAGTTTTGGTTCTTTAGGTTTAATAATTATTAAAATTGGAGGAGTTTTCAATATCACGTAAACTAACGAAATTGTAAGGATGGATTTTTTTATTAATTATGTTTATAGGTATAATATTTATATGGACCATATTAAAACCATATTAAGCTGTATGGCGACGAGGGGTCACGAAATTGTAAAAAAAAACATTTTTTTATTAAGTAATTTCGTCGTTTCAAAAAATTATTTAATGTTAGCCGTCATTTTGAAATGAATAAACTGCAATCAATATAAATTTATCAAATATTTCAAAAACTAATAATGATTAATAAGTAACCGGTTATCTTATATTTTACAAACGAGCGCCAGATAGGCTAGTAAGAGGGAAATTATATATTCATTCAAATACGAGTTTATTTCGATAATCTAATGAAATGTAGTAAACTTATATAAAGATAGGTCCTTTATATAAGTTTACAACATATATATACTTAACGATGTAACCATGTAGTTGTTTTTTTCAAAACTAGCCACTTATATTGCGTAATTAAACAAAAATTGACAAAAAAAGCAAGGGTGTTTTTATAATTAAGCATAATAACAGCGCGTTACGATATTACGGTTGAATAGTGAACTAAAATATATGGAATAAAAGCAAGCCGTAGACAACTACTATAACGCATGCTGTTACCATCATCTATGTACCTTGCTAGTATCAAAATATACCTAGTTACCAGTAAGACAGTATACCAGTAAGAATTGCTTAGCTATAAAGACATGTATGAATCTGCGCCGCTCGCATTAATGTGGTGATCTTTAAAAAAGTACAATTCATCGATATTTTGTTCTAATAAAAAATTAAAACCCGAACGACATTTCACGATATTTTAATTAAATGTAAATCATCTTCATAAATAAAATATCTAGAAATACACAGTTTGCTTTTGTCTACAAAGTGAACCTTTTTCAAATGAATCGATTTCTGTACAAATGAAATAATATTAACTTATCAACTGCACATAAAAAAGGATTGAATAACATCATATTGATTTTCTACGCTCCACAATATCTTTCAACAAGCCGGCTGGAAAATAACAATTCATATATTTAATTTCTTTGAAGTAAGAGCTTTTGAGAAAAAATCGTCAAAAAATTAAACGAATATCCATATGAAAACATTTAAGATATACTAAAACAGCTGAAGTAATTTTAATTTATGAGACATATGAATGAAATTAATAATTAAATGGAACTATCAAGAGGATAGGGCATCCAATTGAATTTTTGTCATTCTTTATTGGTATCTATTTACCAGTTTTCTTTAGTTATTTACCAGAAAATTGAAAAAGTATTTTCAATTTTCTCCTTTGTACGATTTCAATTTTAAATAAAAATTCTGCTGCCATTTCGGTGGAGATACTTTAAATTTGTATATGACATTGAAAAGTCCATTATAACGATAGAACATAAAACTTGCAGGAGTAGAATATGCACTACGAGCATTCCGTACATATTAAGGCACGGATTTGAGACCACATTGTATTTTTATTAAACTATCTGAAATACTCTTTTATTTCTAAATCAATATTTTAGTAATTGGTGCAGAATATAATTAGATGACCGTTTTACGCTTAGCGAACGTTAAGTTTTTCTTTAGAGCAAAGTCTTATCAAAATCATAATGCTATTTAGTTTATCATCGTGATTTAGATAACACATCATATTTTGTAAAACTATTGATTGGCGCTATTTGTATACCTAATTATGATTGGACACAAAAGTTCAATTTTAATTATATTATAAACAAACCGACTCACACAAAAATAAAACAGTTTGCTGGAATACAAATATATAATGACAGGACCTAGAAATATACTGTTAGTACTAACGTTTTTATAAGTTATGTATCAAGGTAGAACCACATCTCAAATTATTATCGATTATAGTTCAAAGGTTCAAACCAATAAATACCTTTGTTTAGCATAACTGTAAAAAGACATTTTCAAAATATGATTAAACATCGAATTGAATAAGAAAATGCAATTACCATAATTGTAAAATTAAATTTTTTCAAGATTAATTTTAAGTAGATATTTTTAAGAATTTTATAGTCCATCTGAGCTTAACACAACATTAAGACTTCCTATCTCTTCTTGCTTCTAAATATAGTTGTAAAATTTTAATATATACTTTGTCTTTATAGCATAAAAAATCGACTTGCTTTCGCACGCACTATGCCTTTATTTTGTAGCGGTCGGCGCACGATAGTCACTTCCCGTGTCGATTGACAATTTTACTTCCTGCTGCTAAGCCCGCCTCGTGCATAACTTACGATATTTTTATTAAAGTGTCCATTATTCTGAATAGTGAAAACAAGTAAAAACGAAATGTTTTTGGAAACAAACCATTCTATTTTTAGTTCTTTCTTTTCAGAATGATAAGAGCAATTACACAAATTATGTAAATCTCAGACAAAATGTTTAGAACACACGTAAAATCACAAAACAAACTAGCGGAAAGATTAAGCCGATCTATTGGTATACATGCCTTAGCGGGTCGTTTGTACATAGATATGTCAATATGTATGTCTGTATTAATATTTAACTTATATATTCATTTATTAGGAGTGATTATTTTCAAAGTTTGTTTCGAAATTTACAGTCTACTTATTAAATACACTGGGGTAATGTTCTTGAAAAGCACCGCGAATACCATGTCTACCAAAACCGAAAGAGAAATTGTGTAACATACGGACCAAGGATTGGAAAAGGTTTTCATGAAAAAAAAACAACTTTTTGACTAGTTTTATTAGATTTCTACTACTTCCATTTTTTCTAGACAAGAGCTCTTTTACACTTTAAACGTTTCAATCGTTGTATAAGTCCTTATTTTTACCCAACAATTTTTATCGATCGAATTATTGACTCGTTTGCATTACAAATATGAATGAATGAAGTAAATTAATTACCTTACTTTTATGAATCAATTAACATTTCATTCATGCATTTGTTGCTAATTGCGCAATTTGCTTCGAATAAATTTGCTTTTATATTCTAATGTTTATCTTATTGTACCTATACAGACCAATCACAACAAAAGTCGGTATTATTTGGGCCAAACGTAGTACTACCTTTAAAATAAAAGTGCAAATGCAATTACCGTCCAATCACCGATACACATTTTACACAATATCATAAATTTGAAAAGAGAATAGATAAATTAAACAAAATTAATGACGTAAATTATGTATATTAGCCAACAAATAATAAAAAAACATAATTTTCACATATTATGAAAAAATAATATGATAAACAAGAAACGACATAATTCGATCGTAACGAGGAATGATACTGAACTAAATTAAGCAACAAACGTAATACCACACATACTAAGTAAAAAATAAAAATTCCAAAAAAACTAGTGAAAATTCCAGCAAGATGCCGTCATTTGATGAATCATTGGCAAGTTTATGACACGATTATACATAAGTAACATCGATTATTAAATCAAATGTAAATCAATTTAATTATAATTCCTGGAGAGAGAGGTCAGCTCTATGACGATTCTATAGTTTAATTATGTACATGTGATTGATTATCTTTTAATACTAAATTCTTTACGGTCACTACTATTTCCAGAAGCGCGTATTATACGCTTATAATCAAATCGTCTATTTGCTCATAGTCATCATTAGAGGATTTTACGAAAAAAAATTAGATAATCTGAATTTTTGAAAAGTCCTTTATTTTGATATCCTATGTTATTTTAGTATCTTAGAAGGTCCCTAAATTTCTCCCCAGAACGTCTCTGGGGAAAAAAACAAATTTAATTTCTCTATTTTTCGTGATTATTTGCGCACCAAATTTTCGACGAAATAGATTTTTTCTTCTTTTCCCCTACCATTCGCTTCAAAGGTATATCGTTAATAAAAGTCGAAGGAATTCCATGCATTACTATATATAATATATCCTACAACGTGCATTAATATATATATATATATATAATATTTTTCGTTGGAAAATAGTTTCTAAATATTTAAAATAATTGACAAACAAATTAAGCGATAGATTTTTAATTATGCATTTAGTATATTTTTGTGATTGAACCCTCGTAGGACGCTAAAGAGAAGATGGTTGGCAGATAGATTAAGAAGTTTTTCTACGTATGCTTTTGAGTGTATCGCATGTATGCGTTTTTGTCGGTCTCTGTGAATTTACATGAAAATAGTTATTCAAAAGTTATCTTACTTGTTACATCAAACATTTTAAAAATAATTTAGTAAAAATATGTTTTATGCAGATGAACAGAAATTAAAATGAACTGAACGTGTATTATTTCTTGTAAAAAAAATTACTATATGCGAAGTACTGTTTTCATTTCGAGTTCATATCGAGTACCGTTGAAAATTTGTTCAGAATAGTAGCTTTAACTTTGATTTCATTTGAAAGGTGAAATAGCTTAATTTCGCAAAATAGAAAGAAAATTATGTATTAAGGAACCATAAATTTTCTTTGGTTTCAACATTCGCCTTTAGAAATTATTTGATTACAATCTATGTATTAATACGTGAAGAGAAAATTTGCAATTTTTTTAGGCATATAGCGTGTATGGAGAAGTTTGAGATTTAGTATATTTAAGGTTTAAACGGAAAAAAATGCAAAAAACTTAAATTTATACTTGAAAAATTTTGTGTGTACTTATTTAAGCACGTTTGAAATTATTGTTCTTTTGCGTTATACAAGAATAACTTCATTTAGCATGCAAATAATCAATGGAAATAAAATAATAAAAGGGCTGGAGCATGATTATAAATTGGGTTGATAAAATGTAAATTAAATCAAGTAATTAAATTTTAAAAATTAAAATGTATTTGAAAGATGAGTGGTCCACCATTTTATTTTTCTGCTCGCTTTTAATTATGTCAATTATCTGCCAAATAGTTTCTAAATCATCGAGCTTCATTTTTATTATTTTTTCATACAGAGAATTACAATATTTAATCGTTTATCTGGAATTACAATCATTACCATTTAATATATTGTTATCATTTATTAAATTATTTAAAATGAATTCAATTATTTAAAAAAAATTAAATAATATTCTACATTCCATTTAATGTAAATACGTGCATACAAAACTGGTCTGGCAGATGATTGGTTTACAGTGGAAAACCAGTAGAAAAATAAAATAGTGAATCATTCGTCTGTCAAATAAACTATGTAAATATATATTTAGTAACCAAATTTATTCCATATATTTTTGTTACATTTCTAAAATGTCACTCTCATCATTTTTTCATAACAAGGCTAACGAAGTATAACTTCAATATATGTTAAAAATATATTAAATTATATACTACTAATATATATGGTAAAAACGTTCATTATTTACGTTCAATAACAAAACATTCATTGTTTACGTTCATACTGTCAACGTCAAACTCAGAATAGTCTATGTTCAAACAGTCGCACAGAACAAAAATTGTCGCCAAAGAATCTTATAATGTCAGATTGACGGAATAAGTTTCGAACTATGAAGTTTATGTGATTTCAAATGTTCCTTTTGAAATACTCTGTGTACTGTATGTCAAAGCAAAGAACCGTTTATTTTACATTTCGTGTAAAATACACCTGTAATTTTTATATTTATGAAAAACAGTTTGCTTAATATGCACCAGTTGCAAAAATAACATTTTATGGCAGCGATCTGAACTGACTTATTTATGATTATGAAGATATATCTTCTGCCAAAAGAAACTCAATAAGATTTTTTAATGAATCATGGTCAAATTCCGGCCACTGAGCGACCACTAGTTACAAAATAAAATGGTATTAATTTGACAATGACCATAAAACGTCGAGGTATATGAAAAGATTTGGCTACTAGTAAAGCAAGAATCCAATATCAGATTTTCTATTGTTCTAAAGCAGGTAGTTGAATGGGTCGGCAAATTGACCTTCGTATCGGAGTTACCATGAAAAATTCATATTCATATATTTAAAACAACGATGATTGGTAATTTGTTGTGAGAGAATTAACAGACAAATTAATTGTAAAAATAATGTAATATACACTATCTAAATTAAATTATTGTTTCTATCATTAATACAATGTATGAAGCCAAATTAAACATAGTTTGGAAAAAATCATTTAAAGAAAGAGCAGCATAAAATAATAGAATCAGTTGCACTAATCTTTCTCAAGGAGATTCGATCTCTTTACATAAAGAGAGTAGTGAACATTCTCTAATGAAAGTTTACCACTTGGTTTACAAATGAATGATATAGATGAAAATTTTGTAGAGAATTTTATAATCAACCATTTTAATTATAATTAAATAAATTTTTTTTCAATAAATCAGTACTGACCGAGATAACCGCAGTAAAAAAATCAACTCTGTTTCTTCCCTTTAAAAAATCCAGTTTTAAAGACGAAGACTTTTTAGGATGTCATTAGGATATCCAAATAAAGGTGCTTCCTACTACCCTAATTTTCCTTTTTTTTGTAAAATCGTCTAATTATTGGACTATATCAGCCAAAAATCTGCGTTTAAACCCACGAAGATTCAATCACAAAATCTACTACACAGAAAATTAGATATTCATGGTCCAATTCGTCTATAAATTATTTTAAACGCGTTTAAAATGTTTTCCAACAAAAAATATTTTAAACATACATTAATGCACGTTGTGGAATGTGTTAATTATAAATACCGATGCGTACTTTTTTCTTCTGAACTTAAGGTGTACCTTCAAAACGAACAGTTGTACACGAAAAGAATACAGAAAATTTTTGTAGAAAATTCTACGATCTTTAATTTTTGCAATAAGTATTTGATTTCGAAAATCAACAGTTACGTAGAAAATTGCGAAAAACCGTGAAATAAATATAATTCCATCCCCTAAAACACTACAGGGTAAGATTTTGGAGACTTTTCAGGATGTAATTAGGACAATAAATAAAGGATTCCTTAAAATTCCGCTCCTCTAATTTTTTTCGACACCGGTAACAAAATCTCGTAACAAGTAGATTAAACGCTTGTGTGTCCACAAAGTAATTTCCATACCATGGTAAGTTAATTTTTATGTCACACTCTTTTTTTTCCAGACAAGTGTTTCAATAATTAGATCGAACCTTGTACATCATGTGATAGAGCATCATAAAGAGCTTCAAGTTTACAATTACGGCAAACGCGGCCAGAATTTTCTCCAAAAAGTAATTCAACCGACCATGTCAAAAATTCGATTTGCTGAAACGTCAGAAAAAAATATAACGATAACAAAAAATGAAAGGAAAAGTAGAAATTGAGATAACGTGTTAACATCATCTAATCTGTATCAATTGTCAAACTTTAAGAAACTTCACAAAAAGAAATAAAATATAAAGAAAAAGTCATTTTGAAAAGAGTCAACATCATTTTTGGAGAAAACCATAAAAAGTGTAAGATAAAAGCAGATAAGTATCTGCAAAACTTTGCTGTAGCACTATAGATATCTGAGATAAAGCTTTGCGTATAGATTAATTTAATAATATATTTATAAGAAAATTGAACTTAGAGGCTGAAAATATTTAGCGCTTAGGAAAAAAATTGTTAAAATTTGTATAAAATTTCATTGTCTATAAGGTTTAGAATTATTTTAAATGGTGTTAAAACATTGCACTTTTGGTATAGAATTATGCCTGACAAAACTTTAATTAGTTTAATATAGGAGGCACGGTCTACACATAAATCTACTCTACTCGCTTTTAGTGTTTGACACTATATTTATTAATAGTTATTAGAAAATTGAAGGGCTTGAAATAGAAAAGCAAGGAAATCATTTGAATTCTTGGCATTCAAACTGTTTTCTTAATCCACATCCAGATTAGAACAGTATACTCAATCAAAAATATCTTCACTTATATAGTTTGTAAGCAAGCCCGTTACATAATTTAGGCGAGTTTAAACGTATCACTGCAAAATATATGCTTTTTTCCGAATCTACATTATGACATCTAAATCACTGATTTTATTGACCACTATTATTTCTGATTTCTTCCCCAACACAGACAAAATTGTTTTGTCTTTCGGCCATAATAGCATATTATTACTGATATTCCTGATTTTGGGATGAACTATGTTGACAAATATTTGAATTATGTTAACCAGGATTACTAATTAATAATCAATATTAATTTTACCAATACTCATTATTAGCTGAACGTTACCTGTTTTAGACAACAATTCAGTAAACTTTTTATTTTATTCTGATGAAATCGTATTCCCGTATTTGCCTTAACAACTATTTTAATAACATACAATCAAAGGAAAGATCACTTAAGCGCTGCAATAATTTCATTGCACTTATTCCTCTTTAGACAACAGGAAACATTTCAAGAAAATACCCAGAAAAAAAAACTATGCAGACTAACTTAAGACAGTTAACCTATACAGTGCTTCAATAGAAGTTTTGTTAGACATAGTAAACGCTAGCCATCCCATACCTTTACATGCTGCTTTACATGTATTTTAAGTAACCCCTTGTGTTAAATTTTTGACGACATTTTCAATATCACTTTCAGTAAAATAAGCTCGTCATTTTTGTTAAATATACAGCAAGATAAATGATTATTACAGCTCTTTCTGGTACACTAAATGACCGAATTCATCTTACAGCTTAGGAATTAAAAATGTCATTACCACATTGATATTGTGTAACTACATATGCCATGTGAATAATAAAAGTAACCTGATTGGTACCTTTATCGATATATTTTCACTCATACCTTTTCATTGGACGAGACGAAATAATTCAACGTTTATATATATAAAATTTATATACATATAAATATATATATATATATATATATATATATATATATATATATATATATATATATATATACAAAAAAATTTCAAGCAGTGGATTGAAAGTATTTTGGATGACTGTAATATTCCCACCTACAGGAGGTGGTTACCCCGATATAAGCTATTTAGGACATTCACCATTACCTACCTTAGATTAATGGCTTTGAATATGGTTAGAACTTTTTTTGTAATATACTCAACAGGGGTCCTGGATTATTCGTTTATACAATATCGAATAGAATTGGATCTTTTTGTTTATTTAATAACTCAACCATAATTATACGGCCAATTTAATTGGCTCTAATCTCGTTACACACTCACAGAAGTGAGTATACTCATGGTTAACCTTGTTTCTATTATTCCAGTGTGAACATTAAATATCAAAAGTTCCATACTGGTAAAGATATGGTGACTGAGTATACTGGTAAAGATATGGTGACATTACAGTACAGGAGACACTACAGTATTACTTACTAACCAAAGTCTCAATATTATTTTGGCAGATAAGGCATCTAACATGTGAATGTAATTTTGATCTCGTAATTTAATGGAATTATCTCTTGCGTGTATTACTTGAACTAAATTCTCTCTCAAAATATATTTTAACTAGTTTTATTCAGTAAAACGAACTAAAGTTAAAACAGTTTTGAAATTAGTACGCTTATGACAGACATTGAACAATTTTAAATGCACTTAGAATTTACTATGAGGATTATAAAAGTTTAACCACATGCAGAGAAAACCATGAGAATTTTTGTAATTAACATTATAACAATTTTATTAAGGAGAAAACATAATTAAATTTTGAATATATTTGGCGTTAATTTTGTAGAAATTCATTACTCACAATTAAATGAAACTACGTGATGTAGTATTATTTCTACTATCTTCAATTTCTTTACCACGACCTAGGTTTCGTTGTATTACAACATCTTCAGGTGGGATATTAGCAATCTTTGCTAATATATAGTGGTGCATAAAGATTTATTGTTGATAAAGATCAAATAAAGCTTTAAAATAATTTTATATTTTTAATATCTTATTTTATCTAAAATCTTATTTAAGATCATAGCAACTATTTCGTTTTAATAAAAACATTTGATAAGAACATGTTGCAACAATTATAAATAAATATAAATTAATAAAGATATAATAAAACATACAATTAATAGGATTTAAATTTCAAATATCACTTCCTCTTACCACAAAGATTTCTCAGCTCCGCTGTAAGTAAATAAAATTGAAGTGCCTTTCTATAATTTTAAGATATTTGAGTTGTAATCTTATGTGGATTTATTTACGTAACACAAATCACAAGATAATACTTTTAAAATTTAAAAAAAAATTATTAGTAGGATATAAAAATTATTACCAATTGATATAGCGAATACAATATGGTGTTGTCATTCAGATATATGTCATTTGCTTCTAGTATTGAAAATCTGTGGATAAACTAAAGACTATTTGAATTCTTAAGAATTTGGTTTCCAATGAACTATTTCTCAACTACCCTGATTTTAACGAAGGGTTCATATTGCCAACGAATATTAGCGTAGTACTTTCAAGACCAGTATTATCACAAAAAGAAATAATAATCTAGAAAAGTACATAGCATTTGTTTTGAAGTACTTTGTCAGTATAAAATGGGTGAACTTAATCTTTAAAGTTAATGCAATATTCTAAGACAGAAGTTTTGTTAAAACTAAAAATTCGTCTTGCAAAAACAAATGTCTCATAGCTTTAATTAATGGCACAGAAAAGTTTAGTTTCACTTATAATTGTGTAATTGAAATTGATAAAATATTAAATAAAACTTCACAAACTATACACACTCAAATTCTTACAGACAATAAAGGAAACGATATTGACAACAGACAGTTAAAAATAATAAATGCGATGTAATGACAGGTAAATCTAATATACAGCAAAATAAAATCAAATTAATACAAATAAACAAAGGAAGTACCCTATCCGGGACACACAAATTAACTCTGAAGAAAAAAAAATATTACTCAAAGAAACACTAGAATAATAAGTAAGGCCGGAATAAATATAAGATATAAAAGGTTGAAACGTACTCATTTACCTAATAAAATATTCTACAAATTTGTGAGTGCGGCGTTTGATACAGAGAGTCTAGTACAAAGTAGGTCAAATAAATAAACCAAATAGAAATCAAGTTACAATGAATATCTACAAAATTAGTGCCAAATATATTCAATAATCCAAATAAATTTTCCATTCATCCTTTCGTTTTAGCGTTCAAAAAAGAGATCGATTATGGTCTAACGAAAAGGTGCAACCTCTCTAAAATAGCAGAAAAACTAAAATATATCAGAAACATACATTTAATAGACAAACTAGAATTAATAAATATTAATACGTCGCTAATAAATATTAATACGTACCTATTTATATAAAGATATGATGTCAAATACACATCAGTCCTATGCAACCATTTAGAACGACCAACGCTAATTGGAATAATCTCAACTAAATATCATTGAATATTTGCATTATCAACAAGATATAAACAAGAACTTCTTCGAAGTCCGAGGGTATAAACATTTGAGGTTCTCGTATACGTATTAAACAAATGAACGATATTACCGGGCACACTTTTTTGTCGACCAACGTCACTGCAACAATACGATATGACGGCGCAAAATGTTATAATTTGAGTGGAAGTTATGTAATAACATCAGCCCAAAATTTTAAAATTGCAATCCGAAATTATTTTTCTATCCCTTTTACAATTACATTGAAGCTGTCATAGAAACCATGTCAAATCGAAATAAATGGAACAAAAAATTCGTACTACAAGATATCGAGTACATGAATGAATTAAAAGCACAATTGATTGAAGCTGAAGTGTTTTTGCAATTGATATGTAAAAGCGAATATTCGGGCAGGATAAAGACTTAAAGTAGCAGCACCAGTAACTTGAAGATAAAATGCAGAGAAGCATCTAAATAAGGGGAATCATATATATTATAAATACATACATATAACCTGTAATTTAATGGGGATAATCAGAAGATGCTGTTTACGTAGTGGATTACACTTACTTATCAAATATAGAAAAATAGAAAAACTATATGCGAAAGGACACTACCTTGAGGTATGGGAATAATGAAACTAGTCTACTGTGAATAATTTTTCACGAAGATAGGAGTTGAACCAGTAAACACATTATTGAGGTGCATTAAATTATTAAAGTCCGCAGGACAGATTTCAGTAACGTATCCTACGTTACTGAAATCAACAAATTTCAAAACAGATACATAAGTGTTGTTAATGGCTACGAGCATATCATCAGCCGTTTTGGGTAGTACTGTGCCCTACCTTAAAGCCAAACTGTACGAGTGTCTAGTCCATTTTGAGGATTTAAAAAGTTAATAAGTTGAGAATGTAAAATTTGCTCAAAGAGTTTTGATTATAGTGATAATATAGATATAGGCTGAAAATATTTGAGCTGGTTTGGGGAAGATATTTTGGATAAGAGAACAGTACGCACCTTCTTCCATTAACGAGGCAAAGTGGATGTCAATCTAAAAGTATTAAATATGGTAGTGATGGGAGCATAGCCTCGATACTTAGATCAACACTGCATATGGATTTCGATTGAATTTAGAGAACGCTATTTTCTATATTGTTTCCCAAAATTTTTGAAATAAGAAATGTAATTTCACTGAACGAGGCAAGTACTATGGAGTTCAGAGTTTCTTATATCTGTACAGAGTCTAGGATAGCAGATGGGGATGCAAAAAAAACCATGAGATCATTAATGTCGATTGGACACTGCCTTGTCACATGTTGGTTACCGGCACTATAATAGCTGCTAGTATACTACAATAATAATAAAATAACTTAATATTAAATAGTTTTTTTTTTAATTTCATTTACTACATTATTTGACGAATTACTTATTGTTTGAATCAACTATTCCATTCGTGTATTTATTTTAAAATATAATTTTATTTTCATTTACAATCGCTTACAATCACTAATTTCTTTATATCCTCTCGTATCTTTTCTTCTACCAATACATTACTTAAGTTATTAATTCAAATTTTCAGACAAATTGTTATTTTATACCTCATGATAATCTAAAATGAAAACTCTATTATTATCATTCCGTCAAGTTAATAAACTATATCGTTAAGGATAATCACGAAACTTACCTCTTTGTAACCTTAATATTTAATTAGAGTCACTATTTATAATTTGAACAAAACAAAAAAACATTGAAAAGTTTTAAAGTAGGTTTTCTGAAAATTTTACAAAGAGTAATATGAAAGTCAATATGAATAAGGTAAAACTAAAAAAAAACAAATAATAACCCGCACATCTCAAAAGCCCATCATCCTAAAATAATTTATATTTTGCAAGACAGATGATGAATTATGCCTGAAACACATGGAATAAAAATTAATTATTCTTCTTTCGTCCAAACTAAATTTTGTTTGTCATTAAAAAATTCATTTAAAGATTTTAATACTACTTTTTTCATTTAAAACGTTTTACTTACCTGATTATTAAATTATAATATATTTCAATAAATTTACCTATTCACAATTATCTTGTGAAGCTTTTCATTTACTGAGATACTCCCTACGTCCAATGGAAAAAATGAAGATATTTCACAGGTATTGATGTCACACTATAAATCGATGTCGGCGTCAAACATCATTTACAATTGCTAGTTGTGAATAAAATCCGCATGGAATTCCAACAGACAAAACAACAACATATTATATATTTATATATGTTGTTGTTTTTGTCTGTTGTATACATTTATATTCTTATATTAGATAATTATAATTATTTTAAAACCAAACTTATTAAAACTATTGTTTTTTAACCCGTTCGGATCGACTTGCATTTCCTCCTCCGCTCCCTTGCACTTTCCTCTATTATTTCAGTTCGCGCGCACTGTTCGCCATCCAAGTGGCACAATTTTTTTAAAATTTTCTGTCAAACTTTTGAGATATCAACGTGAAGCAACTGTGATATATGTATCGTCATCTCCTCTTTACATAACCATTATTTGCAACATAGTAAACCGTTTCCGGGTTTATCTCGTAACCACAGATAGACCGACAAATCAACGGGCATCTCGAACCAACAGACAAGTTTACCTGTTAATGAGACTTGTCCGTTGGTTCTAAAATTTGCACTACACCTTTCTTAATATTGTAAGTTTAGAAACAAATTGTTGCAAACCAAATCCAAAAGTATGTAAGTGTGAACAATATTTTCAACGCCTCATAAAAATATTGTATTTTTTAAATATACATTTCACTTGCATAAGATATGAAAGGCTTACAAGCATTAATAGTGAAGATAGATTTACTAAAATTAAAACAAAAAACCAGGTAGCGAGATTACGACTACATTTTCAAAGTTCTAAAGACAGAAAAAAGACATTCAATGACAAAATTAAAAAAATTACCGGAGACCTTGATTATTTATTATCAGAGTAACTTAACTATTGTCAATAAAAACAAATACTAATTTTCAACACATTTAACAAATAATCGTACTGAATAATTAATAATAATTAATAATAATACATTTTATCGAAATATTGACCATGGGAAATCGGGAGATGCTAAATAGCTTTAGACTCGAAACATTTATATTGTTTATGATGAAAATGGTTACCTCACTTCTAAGATGTTTTATAAAATAATGTATAAAATCAAATTATCTAAATGTAACATCCAGACGCTTTTTGCATTCATTTTCCTGTCTCTCTACGTTTGGAAAACTTCAAAATTACGAGTAGATATTTCTTCCGAATACAAGTTATGACTATTATTTATAAAGACTGTTCGATATTTATTTTATGATTATTTATAGAAGACTACGGTTACTACGGTTATTTTATGGAAGGGAACAGGTATAACATAATCCTTTTTTTACTTATTCTATTATAAGTTAAAAGTTATTACATTAATTTGAAAGTTACCGTTATTTAGTCAACGAACGATATTAGAGTCAAAATTGTTTAAAAAAGAGTCAATGTTCTATTTTATCTTTCAAAATAGAATTATAAACAGACTTTATGCCACGTGATCGCAACGAGTTACTTCCAATCACGCCTCTCTGTTTATAATTGCTGCTAAAGATCTGTGAATAGGATAAGTTTTCTCTCTTTTGATATTTTGGTTATCAGTATATTTTCATCTATAAATGAATAAGCTTGGAAATGGATCCTCCTTCGAAACTGTTTATTTTTCTAATTTTTACCATTTATACCAACAAATAAATAAAGTTAGTTAAATTTTTAAGAAAATAATTGTAACATTATTCATGAAATAATGTAATCTTTAACAACTACTTTAAAAAGCTGACAAGAAATGTATTTTTATTTTATATACCTAACTAAATTGTTAAATTACTTGCCAGTTTACCACATTATTATCATTTGTTCATTAGTAATATTCTTGCTATATAGAGCTAAGAGCAAAAAGGAAACGGCGAGGTACATTTACTTATTTATTTTCAGATTTTCTGCAATAGTATATTTCTCATAAAAATGTCCTTATGTAATAGCTAATACCTCTATGGTTTATATGATTTATAAAAAAAATCTTAAAACGACTAAGTAAAGAACAAAAGGTTGTACGCACGGAACGCCCTGGTTACTTAATTAGCAATCAATGGTTATATTCATTAGTATTAGGTCTTTACAAAACAACTAAATATCCTGAGAAATATTATAAAAATACTTAATTTACCCAATTAAGGATATGTAATAAATATAATATTTTTGGTAAGAAAATCAACAGACAACTTAGAGATGACAATTAAAGGTGAACATTACGTATAAAATATAAATTGGTATAGTAGGCTAATTAAAATATTTTAAAGAAAAATAAAAAGTTTGAATATTGAATATATTTGGCGTTAATTTTGTAGAAATTCATTATTCACAATTAAATGAAACTACGTGATGTAGTATTATTTCTACTTTCTTTAAATTTCTTTAACCACGACCTAGGTTTCGTTGTATTACAACATCTTCAGGTGGGATATTAGCAAAGATCTTTGGTAATATCCCACCTGAAGATGTTGTAACACAACAAAACCTAGGTCGTGGTAAAGAACTTAAAGAAAGTAGAAATAATACTACATCACGTAGTTTCATTTAATTGTGAAAAAGTTTGAAGTTGACCGGAAAATCATTATGGGCAGGTAACCTATCGTAAAATGTGATGAATTATAACTACGGCATTCCTCCAAAACTAATAATCAATAACTAATAATACAGTGTAAAATAAACTGAGAAATGAAGTAATAACTGTTTATAGGCTCCATTCTCGCAGTAACTACATAGAAGTAACACATGGGTTCTGACTACAAAAATACCTAAATAATTAAAAGCGCTTCAAAGATCGATAGAACAAAAAGGGCTCTCAAAGATCACAAAAACAATAAATACATAAGAGATTAAACTAAGATGAAATATGTAGCAAAACGACCTTACGCTGTAAATAAACCTGACTTGGTTACGATTAATAATACGGAAAAGAAAACTATTTGATATATGTTAATAGATACACAGATAGTTTTTAATTAAAAAGACGGCAGTAAAAGAATTGGCGATTCTCACACTGTTTTATGTAAAGCATTACGCCTTTTTAATGTTTCTCCCCTATCACCTAAGATTCTACTAATTTCGATAGTGTAAATATTGACTAAGCTAAAGGACAGACTATTAAATACTTACATTAAAGTATTGTGTTCGTTTATATTCTTATAGGTGCTTAGATTAAAACGAAAATATTTAATTATACTTATTACTCTATCGAAATAAATTAAAGGGTTCAACTTTATCTGTAGTGGCAATACAAATAATAGTCATTTATGTTACGTAGGATGCGAAGGTATTTTAAAAATCCTCATCTCTTTGAGGGAATTTCATCTCTGTTTGTGAATTATTCAAGTTAAAGTGTATAATGCGGAAGAGGTAAACGTTTAAATGGTGGAGTAACGCTACTCGTCTTTAGGTTATCTAAGATGGCGATAGGCAAGACTATTTTGAGATTTGATTTTACATGTAATTAAAATTACAAAAAATGAGTTTTCGAGTTGTATTTTACTGGAAACTTATTTAGTTTATTTTTTCAAACAATTATACATTACAAATTAAATCATTTTTTTCACAAATTTTGTAACAAAAACATGTAAAACGTTGTATGATCAATTGAATTATTAAATAACAAATAAGTTTCATACAAATTTCTTCCGATACTATTTATAAAAACTTTGGTAAGGGTGAAGACTCGGCTTTAACTAAAATGAAATAAAGGTAAACAATTTTGAAGTTTATTGATTTTATTGTATAATCAATAATGTATTAAAACCTAGAAAATAATTTGTCACCAGCTTTGATTAAACGGAAATAAAATCGTGGACGTTTTGGGAGAAAACTTTCTTCGACTAGAGCCAAGAAATCATAGTGTTATATTTAATACTGTTACGTTATATGACTAATTTGTTATATGTAATGACAAACGATTTGACCGTAGTGTCACAGATTAACTAGGCAGTACACATTCAACAATATTTGGGAATCACAGTTTGATATTGCTATAAGGATGTATCATCGTGTGAAATGAATACATGTATAGAGTTTCATAAAAATGGATTAAGTAGAAGTAGCTGCTTAGTCGATGGCATGATTTGAATCTATAAAAAAACTATTTAAAACATGTTTGTGAGTACCAATAAGTAAAAGGACACTTAATAATAAATTTATTAAACCACAAATTTCACAATTGGACTAGAGAGAAAATTTTATTTTTAATAGAATTTAACACTCAGAACAGTTTAATGAATATGGCAAACTGAGAACATTTAATCTCACGGCTTACACGTAATCAGGTCTGCTAAATCGTTTTTTTTATAAACCGAAAAGTATAGGTCACCTTTTGTTTTTAATAGTAGTCTATATTTCACACATATAGTCGCGATGAATATAATTAGTTTGTGAAAGCATATTTAAAACGTTATCTGATTCCATAGATTTTAAAAAATTAATTACCAGCTAAATATTGAAATAAGAAAATCATACACATTCGAGAAACAAACTGTAGAAAATAAATTTGCCCCGTTTAAAATAAAGAACGCACAAACAGGATGCAGCTAGAGCTCGTTCTTTATTTTAAACGGGGCAAAATTACTGATTTTTTCTTATTTATCTCAGATCACTCCAAAGCTTATATATGTTTCTGAATCTATAAAAATGTATTACATTTTTGCGGTTGTTGCGGCATATGCTGTCGTCGGCATATGCAGTATGGGACTGGTTGCTTGTATAAGGTGCCAGACGATTCTTTTGATTCTACCGTTTCCAGGGTTAGAGAGAGAAAACGTAGAATATACATAAAGCGTGCCATTGCTCACATCAGTATTACATTTGTGATTTAATACTGCACCTGGTGTTACAGTCAAAGTCGCATGAATTATTATTGTAAACTTACCAGATGCTCTAAATTCTTTAAAAGTTTCCAAAAAGCACCTTCTTTTGATCTTGTTTTATACCATTAATATAAATGTGATAAACCGAAATATTGTGCTCGTCCAATTTGTCCATAAGATTTTAAATAGTGACAACATAATCGATAGGCATATTAATACTCTTCCGATTTTGATTTAATGGTCGACGAGAACCTGCTATAGGATTTTATACTATTGTATATTCGTAAACCGTTCAATCGTGAAATGTCTCAAAAGTGAATATATTTGACCTTTGACCCCTTTTTGGGAACTGGTGCAATCAATGCTGTAGGCCAGTAGCCGTACATTAATTCTTAATTCAAAACTCTCTTGTAATATTTACAGAGAGATGTACTCACCGCGAAATATTATCAAAATACCAAATATTTTCTGTCCCGACTAAAACAATTACACCATGATCTGATCAGTAATAGATACCTTCTCTATTTTGACGATTTTAATGATGTCATTTACTTCCGCTAAGGAAGGTCTAGCGATCTATTGATCTAGACCACCCCACAGTAGTTGAAAGCTGTTGTCAGCTTCATAAGATCGGTCTTGTATTCGAAGAAGTTAGATTCGGCCTGATAACTATTGTTTTTTCTTAAAGTAAGGGTAGAAATTCCAAAATCTCCCAAAAGAATAGAATATCCCAGAAAAAAATTAACACAGTTTATAGCAAATGTAAATAATTCAACTTTCCAACGCAATGTATAAATTAATCATGTATATTACCACTCTTTTTTTTAACAGGTCTTGAGGATTTCTTCTAATAATTGGTGCTAGCACTGATATGTGTATTTTCCTTGTCTTTTCCAACGGTGGTAGGAGATTAAATTGGAATTATATTAATAAAACCGAATATGATGATCGACAATGGCTTATAACATGTAGACAAATACCTTCAATATGTGTAGAAAGAGTATTCTTTTATTTTGTTCTGAAGTTTCGAAAGTTAGAATAAAAATTAAAAAGTAAAGAGTGAAGAAATAAACACGTTAGCACAAATGATTTATATTTTTTTATCAAATACCATTCCGAAATGGAAATGATTTTGACATATTCTTAAAATGTCATGATATAAAATCTCTACCCTAAAGCATTAGTCGATATCGGAAAAAACCACTGGGCAAAAAAATGCAATTGATCCTGAATAAAGAGACATAAATCTAGAGTAACCAGCCAGTAAGCGGGACTAGTAAATGGCAATAGCATCAGCAAAGAAAAACAAAGAATGTTTGAATGTCTCATGTACCATGAACAGCATTAAATAATGGAGGATCTGGGGAACGTATTTTTTGTGATAAATCAATAAACTTTATTTATAACTGTTAATATATGCACAAGTGTATGCAGTTTGCAATTTTTCCACACACTTTATACATAAAACGCAATCCTTTATTGATGGTATTTGACCAATAAATAATATCAAATTGAAATACTATTCTACAAATACTATACTAATCTGAAATACTATACTAATTTAATTTACATAACTGTATAATATAAATATTACAGATATATTGCACAGTCTCCTTTATGTTATTTCATTTAATCAGGTGTGTGGAAAGTAAAAACAAACTTGCACTTCCTTAGTCTTTAAAGTTTCTTATAAAGTGAGATTTACCAGTTTTATCTGTTACAGTGATTCAAAACATCGTGTTTTTTTATGCCATCTCCGATAAAAAGTTTTCAGAAAAATATACAACATACATAAGATGCAATTTGGAAAGTGTAAAATAACGTCTGGGCATATTATGTTAGCGAATGTCACATAAATGTATTATAATACTTTTTTTTATATTTTTTCCTATTTATCCAGTTCTTTCAATTATAATATCAAAGGATTTGTACAAATGATTTATACCAAAGGTTTGATGCGTATCACAAACGACTGCTACGAACTTTAAGCATATTATATGCAAATTCGGCAGTTTTTCTCTTAACTTTGTACTCCAAATAGATTGTTTTAATGTAATTATCTTCGAATCAAAACTATGGACATTATTTAAGTAATAATAGAATTTTATAAGCTTTTTTGGTAAAGTGGTAATTATCAATTTCATATGAAAAAATACTTTTACCTTCTTGGCCGCCATTATTATAAAATAGCAAATTTTTCGAGATAATATACTACTTTTTTCGCCCTTCTCTAATTTTGGATACGGGTGCATAACAATAAATAGGGACTAATAGCGTGCCAAAACACACAAAAAGGAAATTTAAAGGAAAGTATGGAAACTAGTAAAATAGTATAAAATGTAGAATCAACAATTTTTTTTAAATATTTCGCAAATATGTGACCAGGCTGGTTTAAAATTAAAACATTTCATATTAGTTTTAATTATATTCATAGCAAAGTTTATATATTCATAACACAGTTTTTTATTAATAAATCTATATTGAATTATTTTAACTTTCCAGGTCCCAAAATTAAAAGACTCAATGATGGTCTTTCTTGTTGTTTTAAAAATTATAACGTAAAAGTTTAGGACTGATTCTAGGCATTAAAATTTAAATATAAAATTAACTTGGTATTTAATATAAGAAAAGCCTTATCTGACTCTTGGGGTTGAAATTTCACGACTATCGTACATATATTATTATTTCACTTCGTTCATCGTAATACTATGAAAGTTGAATTATTACATGGAAGCTTTGGCGTAGGTACTAAGAAAACGTGTAAAAGCAAAACATGTCACTGACTGATCATAGAATTTATATTTAATAAATTTGTGCACAGAAAATATAACACCTATATTTCCGCTTCATTTTTATTTCCGACTATACATTTGATTTCACTTCCGTCAAATTTATTCATTTTGAAGTAAAATTCTTAACAAATAATTTACTTCTCTATTCCAATTACATCGAGCGCAGCAAAATGTTTGTTCCGTTGATATAAAATCAAACTCATGCACCAAACCATAAACAATGTAAATTTAAATAATATATTTGGCTGCAAACTGATATGATGGCATAATGGCCACTTTTCAACCAGAATATTTATAATATTGTATTATTTATACAATTCTAAACCCCGACTCAAAATTAACTTTGAATTAAAGTAAGACTTTTTAAAAGAGTAATTAGATAAAATGCGGTGCAATAAGACTAACTATTGCCGTTGCATTGCTTTCTATGAAGTATAATTAGTCTGCGTTGCATTTAATTATCAGTAAATTACACTAGATTGCTCTAACAGGACATAAACACTATTCTGCTTTTAACCATATTCTAAAATTTTTCATTTATGTATGATATATTTTTGTATTCATCCGGTTTTTATCAGCAATAAAACCAACTTAATTTGAGATCAATTAAATGCAATGCAGTCACTTAATATATAGATAAAAAAAGAATATTTTTTGTTATATTATTTTACGATTTATCGAAGTAAGAGCTTAAACCTCGTCATAGTCGTTAATTTTCAGATAGCAAGATTAAGTAGAAATTACAAGTTTTATTAATGTGCTTTTTCCTTTGTTTCAAGAGCACTGTTAGGAATACATAACCAACAAGCCAGTACTTCAATTGCTGTAAGCAATTATTTTACATAATCCGCATTATCGCATTGTGTCAATGTGAATTCATAAATAAATTGACAATTCCGTCACGTATACTTTTATTTTACTTTTAGTGTTATAGCAAAATAATTACAAACGTTGTTAAATATTATTCCAAAAATATTACAATTATCGTTAGTAATATTATAATTTCTTAAAACAAATTAGGTTTTCCAAGTTCATTTTTCTAATATTTAAACAAAGATCGACTAATCAAATTTATGTAATTTTTTTTTTTAAAAAATGCTTTATTTCAATTGAAATTTCAGTAGGTAATTAATTTTTGCTCGTGGAAGTTATTACGACGAAAGGAAAAAATATTTTTTAACAATACGTCTAATCATGATTTATTGAGTTATTAATAATTTATTTAAACTTCCCATCATGACTTGCATTATAATGTTGTTTAATTTAAATTTACTTTTAAATGAAAATACTGAAGGTACTCGAGATAACCGTGACAAAAAGTTCCATAATATAAATTTGTAAGAAACAGCATTGTGTCGTAAGACACGTATTGTACCTAGTATCAAACGTGTGCGTACATTTAAAAACTAACGAAAGTATAAATCATTTCAACAAGATACAAATAATATTGAAAGATAAATTTGAAAGCAAATAATAAAATCTGGTCGTTACTAAACTGCTACAAATTTAAAAAAATGTAAAACACTCAAAGTTTTGTTCGTAGAATTAGGTATGAAAATAAAAGAAATTGATCCGGACAGCAATCCAAAAACTACGAATAACACCAAAACGATGTTAAATTGGCTAGCCTAGTCCTCTCTGTTAATTTCTTAAGTTATGATAGGAGTTCTCACATTTTATCTCTTGTAAGTTACAGATAAATGTTTCATTGGTTTAGGTAAAACTCGCAAAGGAACAAAAGATTGTTATTAAAAATGTTAGATAATCGTAAACAAAATTAGAAAAAAATACATTCGCCTCTGTGTGAGTACCACAATTTTTTGTAAAAATTGTAGCACAAGGTAAATTGGGTGGGATAATAGAGAATTTTTGGGACTTTATTTTACCACTAACATTTTTTTGTTGTTCCAATTCGAATTGAATGGTAATTCTAACAATTGTTATGTGTCAAAAAGTGAATATATTTGTCTACTTGTTCTGCTTTCAAGCCTCAATAACTCAAATGTTCTTCCTAAAATTTAGCATACAATTTCTTTTGTCATAGAATAGTTATAGTATATAGTTTACCAAAGAATATTTTTTTTGGTATTTAAAATAAATAGTCCCATCAAGAAGTGCATCCCGTAAGTATGTGCATCTTATTCAATTAGAAAACCGATAATATTGTAGAAATCTTTTAAAACATTTTTAAATTATACCATTATTTATTTATAGTTGAATATAATAGTTGAATATAAATAAATTCACAATAGCCGACCGTTATGCAAAAAGTAGTTCAGTGGTCTTTGTAGTAAGGAGTTATAATTTATTTACTTTTTTTTCATAAGAACGAGTTAATTATTAATACACTCAGAATAAACGAGATATAGATTCCGGTCCATTTTTTACAAACCTCCCCTTTCAATATATCTTCAAGAGTATTCGGTGCCCGTCATAATAGCTTTTTCGATTTCCAATCTCACCTCAATGGTTTGTCAATTTCTATAATATGGGGAGTATTATTATTATAATACTCCCCATATTATACAAATTTTTTATCCGCTATCTATAATTAAGGCATTTACGGGTTATATAAATCCCAGCATTACGAAGCATATTAAAATACTTCAATGCTTAATTTAATTTTTCATTATTATTCATCGTAATTGAAAAAGACGTAAAATGTAAAATTTTCATAACGTTTTGTTCTTTATCACGGATCTTAACTAAATCTAACTTTCATCATAGATCTTCCTTAAGGAATAACTTTAAAAGAAGATAACTGATATCAACTTATACCTTACTCTACCCTTATATACACTACTTGGAAAAAGTCCATTTGATAAGGGAAATAACTTTTTTTAAATATTCCTCATATCTTTGTAATGCTTAAAATTTCATGTGTACGAACGAAAAAACTGGCTGTATACCAAAATAGGCAACATATCGAAAAATATTATTGATTTATATTGCATAAAAAAATGTATTTATGAATATGAGTATATTTAGTATACCTCTATCAACTTATTATATTCAGTCTTAATTTTAAACACAGGGATCCGTAAATGAATTGTTTGTCATAACCAAATTCTCAATTCCCAACTTTATTAACAAACAATATAATAAATTATATAAATAAGGTTTTACCTACAATTTTAAAGAAGGAAATCAAATTATAAATAAGCTTTGAAACCATTTAATACTGTAAAATGAATTTGAATAGTTTTGTGAAAAGGTAAATAATGATTATATTTTTAAGTTTTAGTTCCAAATTTTTCAGAAGAAATTCGTGAGATTTTTTGTCGCTAATTTATATTAGACTCAAGATATTTAAGCAAGTATACATATTTTAATTTAAACGTAAACAAGTCGATTTGATAGTAAATTCATACTAATGTCCTCTATATCTTGTTTAACCAAATGTCTATTTAATCAACATAGAAACGAGAATTATATAAATACATTTCAGTAGTGGTAGTAACTATAATTTTATTATGCAATAACCTATTTCCGGCATCATAAATAAAAGACACTCTCGTGTCATTGCTTTAAGTCGTAAGTTATCTCCCGCGCTTCATTTGATAACGACATAAAACAAATAGAGAATGAAAACATAATAAGCGTAAAAATATATCAAGACTGTATCGTGAGTGTGGCCTGTCCGCACAGCCTCCGGCTGTTGCGACCGCACGGAGGGTGTGCGGACAAGGCGGAGGAACAGATATGTTATCACACGACGATCGATGTCGTGCGGCTGCTCCATCTTACTTTAAATAACGTTAATTGATTTTGTACTTACAAACTTAGTATTTATATTTATTTCTAAAAGTAAAACAGTGTATGGACGAACCATATTAGAAATGAAAGAGAGGAGTATTATATATTTCTTTTAACCTTATAGGATTTAAGGAAACATAAAATTTAAATAAACCAATTTAAAAAACTAGGTTCTAGATAATTTGAGGCCTAATTATTGAAAGAATAACATACTTTTACCTACAATATTGCAGTGCAATACTAGAAAAAATCTACTTGTTTTCTCCTTACTGAATATACGTTGCCATTTTTAAATAAAAGTTTTTAGAATAAAGAATATTTCCAGGTACTGCAATTTACTACAAGCTTTACCAGTTGATACGGAAATATTGAACATGCATTTTAAGAATCGAATAAATATACTATATTTTTATTCACATATTACTTGGCAATGTATACACCCAGCCCGTCACTTGATTACTTTACTTAGGGAAGTATCAAATATGACATGGTTACCTAAATGTTCCTAATATTTTGTATTTGGTTAAGAGATATAAATACCAGTTGATACGGAAATATTGTACATGCATTTCAAGAATCGAATAAACATACTATATCTTTATTCACATATTACTTGGCAATGTATACACCCAGCGCGTCACTTGATTACTTTACTTAGGGAAGTATCAAATATGACATGGTTACCTAAATGGTCCTAATATTTTGTATTTGGTTAAGAGATATAAATACCAGTTGATACGGAAATATTGAACATGCATTTTAAGAATCGAATAAATATACTATATTTTTTTTATTCACATATTACTTGGCAATGTATACACCCAGCGCGTCACTTGATTACTTTACTTAGGGAAGTATCAAATATGACATGGTTATCTAAATGGTCCTAATATTTTGTATTTGGTTAAGAGATATAAATATCAGTTGATACGGAAATATTGTACATGCATTTCAAGAATAGAATAAGTATACTATATTCTTATTCATGGATTACTTGGCAATGTATACACCCTGCGTGTCAATTGATTACTTTACTTAGGGAAGTATCAAATATGACATGGTTACCTAAACGGTGATAATATTTTGGATTTGGTTAAGAGATATAAATACCAGTTGATACGGAAATAATGAACATGCATTTTAAGAATCGAATAAATATACTATGTTCTTATTCATATATTACTTGGCTATGTAAACACCTAGCGTGTCAACTATTTACTTTACTTAGGGAAGTATCAAATATGACATTGTTACCTAAACGGTGCTAATATTTTGGATATGGTTAAGACATAAATACCAGTTGATACGGAAATATTGAACATGCATTTTAAGAATCGAATAAATTTATTAAATTCTTATTCATGGATTACTTGGCAATGTATACACCCAGCGCGTCAATTGATTACTTCACTTAGGGAAGTATCAAATATGACATGGTTACCTAAACGAAATGAATCAATCGTTCAGGTACAAATCGAAAAATATTCGAATTGCACTTTAACTGTAAGTACATTACAAAAATTTCAACAGCTGTGAGACTCCATGATTACGTACAAGTATGATCAGTACAAGAAACGAGAACATGTGCACCGCAGCCGGCTTTTAAGTGTTACTATATTCACCGTTCTTCTCTCTTTCACCGATCTTTTTTCTTTTTCCTAATAATTTTTTTATCATATTATGCTATCCATCGTTCATTGGAAGAGGTTTATCTTGTAATAAAATGTACATATTCATGGGAGTTAATATATATGCTTCATATTTATTTATGGCCAAATTGTCTGCATTATTTCACGTATCCCATAGCAAAAACCAAAATTGTACGTCAATAAAAAATATCAATGGTCGATATAACTAAACTGTGTATTACATTTTTACAGCTCTAAATTATTTCTAGTAATTTTCCTCACATATTAAAATAACAATAAATCCGTAAAAAGATCGTTAAAATTTTAAAAAGTTAAATTTTTGTCCTAAAAACAAGGGATATGTTGAACAAAAAAAACGCTTCCAAAATTCCTATATTTATCGAGCTAGCACTCTGCCATTCTATTAGTATACGCCTAATTATGTTTTATTAAAATGTAATACACAGTATAATAAACCCATGTATGATATTCAGCATGGTACATATAATGACATGGTATTCAACTTCATCCTACATCTTAGTATAATAAACCCATGTATTAAAATTTTGGAACAAAAAACATAAGTTAAAATCACGAGTATGCTGAAGTTTTTTGGCCGTCTTCGACACAGAGGCTTTAAATTGATAGATATTTACTTCGTTTCTCGGAGTAAGGGCCTGTAAGACTATAAAACAATAATATCATGGCCAGTAACTTCAGAAAATATTTTAGTATTTCGTAAGAATATTTGAGCCTTATTGCTGGCCATAGATGTCTCATTAACCCAATTTTTACTTGCCACGATGTACTTTTTGAAAATGATATTGATAATATTGACTTTTCTTGACTTTTCCCGTTCAGCTTGATTTATCATTAAGAGTTCGATAATAATCTTAATTTCCCCTTTCAGTTTGCTACATGTTTAAAAAATAGTGATTTCTTAATTTTTCACGACTAAATATGCATATTTTTTGTTAAGCGAAAAGGCAGACACGGAGTGAAATTGCGAGAGAAAAGACATTTTGGAAAAAGTTCTCATGTTTCTATTTGGGGTGAAAATGTTCCTTTTTTGCACAGTGAAAATCTTCCTTTTTTGCACACTATTCGAGTAAATGAACAATAAATGCAATCAATCACGTAACATAAAAAATTTCATTTAGTCGCATTTTTCGTCAGATATAAGCCAAAGTTGTTGCAATGTGGCTCAGATTACCTTTGCTAATTTATGACATAAAAAAGGGTAAGGTTTTTTAAAAAGATAATTTAGGAAAAGAAATTAATTTTATGTACACTGGTAAAATTTTAAGCCATGTAGGTATCATATAACTATGTCACAATATTGTGTAAGGAAAAGCATAAAACTAAATCTGAGAAAAAATTGTTTAAAAAGCTTAAAAAAGATATATTTTCGTTCTGGACTAAAATTACATAGTACATAAAAAATTACTTGTATGTTCATTTATTAATTATTTGTATGTTTATTTATCGTACATATTTTGTCATAAATATGTAAATCTACAAATAATTTAATAATTTACGAAGACTTTATGTCACACGATTACTAAGATTATTAATGAAAATATGTATTAATGATATTTGTTTTATGTTAATAAAAACATGAAAGTTTTCTTTTTAATTCTGCGAGCACAGGTTTTTTAAAATTTCAATTTAAAACTACTTGCATCTGACTAGACAAATTATAATATCAGTAGGCAGGATTACACATCAATAGAGCAGGTACAAAATACTAAATAATTTCAAGCTAAATCTGTTCAAGAAAGTTAATGCCGCTCTATCTATGCAAAGTGTAAGTCTGATTTGAATTAAAGTATAAACAAAATGAATTTATCCCAGTCATTCGTTAGACGGGGGATTACGTGCGATACCAACTCCTCCAGTATTATCTGGAGAAGTTCGCTCGACCGAGTGGAATACAAATGACGCTCTACTCGCTAAACAATTTGCGGCCGACGTACGCTGGAACCGCAGTAAACCAATAAATTACTGTAAATAAATTGTACAAACTACAATTTATTTGAAAACCATATTTAACTGACTAATGAAATAAGTGGGCATTATAATTCAGTGCTACAATTTTAAGATGCAAAGAATACCAATTTAAGACAATGCACAAAGTTTGTTAATATGTTCACAGTAATTGATCACTGGAAAAACTAAATTGTTACCTTTAAGTGAATTTCGTCGAAACACATCTGTTGTGTAGATCTCGACTTCATTAAATCTTCATCGATAGTAAATTCAAGGTCATTTGAAATTTTATACTACATGTGTGTATATATATATATATATATATATATATATATATATATATATATATATATATATATATATATATTGCTATAAGAGTATTTTTGACTTATTTAAATCCCAAAAAATCCGTTGAATACAGTTTATTTTTATTTTTTTTTGACAATACAGATTAGAAACTTAAGGAATTTCACCTTTCGGACTGGCGCTTGCTATTGTTTTTATGTTTTCTTAAATAATGCATCTATATTCTATATTTATGATAAACTATTTGAAAGTGAGATGATATATAATGTTTTTATTAAATTGCATGCAAGGAAATGATTACTCGCATTAGATGGGAAAATAGTAAATCAACGTATTCAAGTAAGTAAACTGTCATTAGCACGTTTGGGATTTAATGGAAGAACATGTCTGAATTCCAAGATATATACGAATGCTAAATTTGTTCAGTTCATTAAATCTATTGGAATTATTAAAAAAACACTAATCGATATGACAACAAGACAGCCTAGTAGAAAAAATAACGGACAACAAGAATATAATTATTACTCAATACAACCAAATAGTAAGTTACAGTCTTCTTCTTTGAGAGTGTAGAAATGTTCTCGAAAAAGAGACGAATACTTATCCACGACATAGTGATCAAACGTTGCTAGGTTTTTTTTAAATTAATTACTGAATGAAGCCTAGCAGGTAAAATACCTTAATATTATTTGATAAAAAAAAGTACTGACGTGAAAGCATTTACGAAGCAATAAATAGTTTAGCTATATTTTAGGCATTACTTAAGATTTATTGCGCTTAGAAATCGATATTAGTGATAACTTATGATGAATAAGATAATTTCCTTTCAATCGAAACGTAACAACCGATGCGCACCCAGACTCGCTCTTTATTGGGTTTATTCCTGTTTATATCAAATCTGAGTTAGTAAAGGCATATTATTATAGGAAGATAAAAAACAGATAATTGCTTCTATCGTTAAATTGGCATTCTCCTCGTTCTGAGACGCTTTCCTAGAAAGCATACCTAAACATATCTTAACCATCTCCTAGCATACAAGGTAAAGATTGATTTTCTTTAAATAACATTATTCTGTTAAATCACTTAAAGTGTACTTAGATATGAGAACACATACGATATAATAATTTGGAATTGTCACATAAACTAATTAAATAATATTTATATTACCGGGTTACACTTCACTTTATCTAGTTATAGTTGGCAAATAATTTTAAATTACCCACTTTAACTATAGTCACTCATTTGTGTTTCCTAGAAAATTTTAACTTTAACGGAATTTGACACAGGGACAATAACAAATATTTATGTTATATTAATTTATTTAATTTATTAAACATAATATGTATTACCAGGAGTATTAAACATAATATGTATTACTATATTAAAAAATGCTTCCTCTACTCACACTTTTAACAGACGACGAAATGAATACATTTATTTCCTGTACAATAACACGTGAAGAGAAAAGTTTGTATCCCTTTTTAAGCATATTGCGTGCATGGAGGAGTACGATATTAAGCAATGTATCTCATACTTCTCTGAAAAAATAGCATGAAAAAATTAAAACTGATCAAAAAATGAACAAGTTGTAATTGTGTTTTTTAAAGTGTTACCAACGTAAAATTTTAAATGTCACAGATATTGCAAGGAATTAAGGCAAACAACACGCCCTAATGACTTATTATGCCGAACAAAATTCAAAATATGTCCAATATTTTAGATTATAGAGGTACATTCTTTAACAAGAGAATCTCAATAACGTTCAAACTTAAAAATTTAGTGAATTACTCTAGAATTATACATAAATACGTACACATATATACTAGTATTTACAATGAAGAAATTTTAAATGAAGAATTAATTTATACAAGGAAGAAATAATTATTTCACAAATACAAGTCAAATTAGAAACCAAACAAGTTTAATTATATTTTAATGGCTATAGGCGAGGTAATTGTGAGCACCGATATTTTATGTTAAGACACTGAACGCCAAATAAAAAGGGGCATTGTTTGGTAATAAAGCAAAGTGAACGTGGCCCGCGGCCGTAAAACAGGCTCTTTTCAAACTGCCTATTATTGTTGATACGCCTTTGAATTTCTCAAATATAGTCTATTCATTGACACTGTTTTCAAGATTAAGCTTCCCCAGCAAAGTTCCATAAAACTGTATTTATCAACTCCATCCATATTGACAACCGTTTATGTTTGAAATGGCAAATTTTAAAAATATTGAGGCGTGAAAGTAGAATTGTTTGAACTAAGACCGTGAATGAATTTTCTCTCCATTTCTTAGTAAATCTCTTGAATTCGTAACGTGGTTATATCGTCGTTTGTTTTCCATATTTATAAACCAAGGATGTATAAACCTTACTTAAATACTGAATTCATAAAAATTTCTTATTTCCATATGGAAACTTGTACCTTATATGTAATATAACTTCAGTTTTGTGAGTTTCATGCCTCAAAAGGAAAAACAATTAACCCATTAATATAACTTACGGATACGTTACGGAAGGTTTTCAGCCGCGTTTCCTAAAAAGTGTTACAGGTAAAAGCTTACAATTTAGCACAGTAATAATCCGTATTAACTAGCATATATATCAATGGTTAGGACTCAAAAATATTTTCATAAATATTTTAGAGACTAGCAGTAAAATCATTGATTGTTTTTAAATGTCATAAATGAAGCGTTTTTTTATGTCATATTTCGTATCAAATGAAAAAGATTATCGAAAATATCCTCAATAATAGAGCATATACCTGCACAGCTACTGTCATAACTATTACAGCGTTACTCATAGCAGCGTTACTACCGCAAAGTTACCAGAAAGCTATAACAATGATTGTAAATCTCACAGTTTTGAAAAATTTATAAGTCTGTTAAAGATAATATATTTACATGGTGATTAATAATATCAGTATATATAAATAGTTTAATAGAAATACAAGACACCCTTAAATATTTATAGATGCTTGAGAGGATACGGAACCCTTGTAGTACTAGTTCAATTTGATCTTTATAAATTTTATTTATCCCAAATGACCTGAAAATTATTTTCGTTTTCTTTACAATTTCTATAGAAAGCTAAAAATAAAACATATCCTGTTCATTTATTATTATATGTTTTCACCTCGATTCGACATAGTTAATTTATTTTGATATGTAAATTTTTCGTAGGAAAAATATGATTTGAAGCCCACTTAGACCAGATATGCCAATTAAATTTTAATTATATAAAATATAAATAGAGTAAATTCATATTGTTAGTTCTAATTAAGCTAGTGCATTTTTTACTCGTGGGGTAATAAATATGGTGACGGCATTTTTATTAGTTTGTAATACCAAACTTATATTGATGGTAATGCCACGACTATAAAACTTAATGAAGTTTAGCTTGAAAGATTGTAATTTAAGAATTATTATTTGACAAGGTGGAATGCAAGTCAACAGCATGGCGTAGTTCAGAACAAGTTCGTTATATGGCCGAGAGCGGCTTTCGCTTCGCTTTATTACAGAATGAAAATCTTTTTATATGGTGCTCGATGTCGTCCTATAAAAGTTTGGTATATAAACACTTACGGCCGCCTCGACTGGAAGTGTTCAAATGTAATCAAATTTGTTCGGAATACAATTTTATTAAATTTACTGCAATATACTTTAAAAAGGTTTGAAAATAATAGTGATATATTTGTTAGTTAAATAAAATATTAACGTGTTTTTCTCACAATGTATTACCATTACGTTGCATATTTTATTCTCCAAATTATTCTGCGGTATGTAGTTATTCGTGACTATAATAATAACCTTTACTCGGAATTTTTTTTGTAAATCCTGTAGCTCGCTGAACCCAATGAATAAGATGTAATAAATGAAGATATGAGTGAATTAAGGTGTACCATTTGCAAGAAAAAAATTCTATAACTTTTTTCCATGTTTTGTAACTCTTTTCCAATTTGTCCAAGAAGTTTTTAATTGATTACTCAGCATAAGCTATATGGAAAAAGCTGTTGATCGTAGGGACGGCTCTGTCTTTAACCTCGGTAAACTCTTCATTTATCAAATAATTGGACTTCAATTCCCGTTATAATAATAATTTTTGTCTTATTAAGCTAAATCTCCAAAAATATTCTCAAAGAACGTAAAAAAAATTCAGTCAAAAACTATCATTATCTTTATTTTAGCGTATAAATATACAAAAGAAAAGCTTTATATGCCTGCGTCAAGATCTGTAGCAGAAGTTCCGGCCACCCGATCTGGTGGCACCACTCGTCTAGTGCTAATTATAGCACAAACAACATTTCACTAATTTTAGGTTTAAAAATTGTCAGAGCGCGAAAAAACTCCCAGATAACTGGATCTTGTTATTCACTTTCATTATGATTCTATTAAAAAGGAGTAAAAATTCCTCATCGGTATATTCCCGGCGTTGCGGAGATTGGTGATCAAAAGTTCCAAATATTGATTTTTACCTAGATTTTATACAGTGTAATGCGCTCCAGGACAAAGTGTCCTGCTGCTCCATGTAATAAATTTAAAATTATTATAGAACATTATAAGTGTATCATCCATAAGAGTAGAATTTATTCGGATCTGATAATTTCCTAAAAACAGTCCTCTACACCCGTTTTGAATTGCGAGCGTGCCGGTCCTCATGTTTTGAGATTCATCCAATGACGCTAATTTAAATAGATAAGTCATTAGAGTTCTAAAAGTGCTCCTCAAATGTAATGTTATTCAACTATATTTATATGTATTTTCTTTGTTTCTTTATAGTCTACCTGACACCAGTTTACTGATTATTTTGTAAAATTATAAAATATATATATTCCAAACAATATATAATCGTTGAAACTATCCATCAATAAACACTGCTGTTTAAAAAAAATGTTGTACTGTTTTTTGATCTTGTTTAAAATTGTATTTGACATAGTCACGATTGTAACTAAAATAATAAATACGATAAAGAATCAATTATATTTCAAGTCGATGATTAAAATAAAAAAATTGTGAAGAAAAACTCTCTTCGTTTATTTTCGTATTATTGAAATTGTAACTGAAAATATTTTTACCAATAAAGGAACAAAATTGCCCCTTGCACCTCATTTTTAACATTTAGTAAACTTCGAAACACCAAACATATGTTATTACTGATGCCTATAAAACTATATGAAATCTAGCTTTAATATATCAAAAAAACCAGTTTAAGTGTTAATATTCATAAGGTGTAATGCGAGTAAACAGTATTGCGTAATTTGAAACAAGTCCGTTTTATGGCCGCAATTTGGTGCTCGATGTCTTAATATAAAATATTTGTATATAAACGCTTACAGCCGTCTAGACAGGAGGCGTTCAAATGTAATTAAATTTGTTTGAAACATACAATTTTCTGCGTTATGTTTTAAAAAACATTGAAAATGGTAGCAATTCCTTCATCATTACAATTAATATGTTTGACTTGTTCTCTCTTATGATTTATATATATATATATATATATATATATATATATATATTTATATATGAATTACCTAGCATATATTTATAATAATATTTTCCTGTGATATATTGTCATTCATAGCTACAATCAACTCTTTTATTTGAATATTATTTCTCGATACTATATCGTGGTGAAAATCAAGAAAAACGATGAAAATCAATAAAAATTATAACATTAATTATGGTTATTGAGAAGTATGAATCAGTTTTATCGAAAAGGGTTAATTATAGGAAGGATAATCATGGACTGTTTTATATCTCAAAAATTATTACGTATGACAAGAAAAATTTAAAAATGACAAAAAAATTAGACCAATGAATATTTGTTAGGTAATTTAAATAAATTATAGGAGAGAGTATGTTAACATTTTATTTTGAATAATAAATGCACCCCTATCATTATCAATGCCTTGTAAAATATAATGCAGTAAATTGAAAAAATATTATATTTCAAACCAATTTAATTACTTTGGAACTTCATTAGTTGAGACGTTCATATACCAGCAGTTTATATCAAGACATTCAGCTCCAAATAAAAAGATTTTCATTCGGTAATAAAGCGAAGCGAAAGCGGTGTGCGGCCATAAAACGAGCTTGTTCCGAAATACGCGATGCGGTTTACTTACATTCCACCGAGTCAAGTATTAATTCTTAAATTGCGTTATTTTTCACTTGAAATTTTAAAGTGAAACTTCGTAAAGTTTTATAGGCATCAGCATTGACAGTTGTTTGATATTTCAAAGATTAAAAATTAAGATAAAATGAATGCAGGTTAGAATTAGAATAAAAATTAAAGAATTAGAATAAAATGAATGCAGGTACCTATATGACCTTAGTAATAAGAAAAAGAAATTTAAGTGATTATTGTTTCATATTTTGGAGAGAAATCGAAGAAAATCGAGCTTAACGAATTAGCCAATAGCTTCTCCAGCCATCTTGAAACTCTGTACCATACCCCTAAAAATTGTTCCTTATGATGTACTGATTTTCTGTTAAAACACCATTCAAATTATAAGACTGAATTTTTTTTAATATTTTATTTTCTATAGTTTCAATTTACTTTACGCTGCTGGGTGCTGTTAGAACAAAGCAGCATTTTCAACATACATTTACTCAAATTATCATAAGGAAAAATTAACAAAAATACTTGTTTTTAATTTATTTATAAGCACATGATTTGTAGAACTAATATTCTGTTAAACAATGCCTAATTTTTTTCAAATTTATGTTTACCTCCCTTTTCTATCTTTTGTGACTTATTCACATGAAACCTTAATACGAGGTTAACGTGATTTCCTATTCTATAATATAGACTTTACTGAAACAGTCATGGCAATGATAAATGACGTTCAGGTTCATGTTGAGAGGCATTTTTGTGCATGTTACAACTCCAGCCATAAGTATTAAACAGTTTATATTGCACCCACTTGTCTCTCATATTCATTTACATATATATGGGGTTCGTTGACGATTTAAAATTTTTTAAATTACAATTAATATGCTATGTTCTTGCAGCTATATTTTATATTCATGAAACTGACAAAAGTTTGAGCTATAAGTAGAAAGTGGAAAAACTATTTACCCATATCTTTACCAGACAATAGGAAGTCAGATTTACCCTCTCCGCTCTACTGATCTTCCACTTTAAATACAAGTGCATACATAATGAAGGGCAATTTAGTTAATTTCCTGATAAAAATATTCTCATTAAATGTCAAACTAAAGAGATGTTTTTTTCACAATTTTGTAGTTACTTCGCATGGTATTATGACGTGATACTATTGTATTTAATATGGCATATAAATTTGGGACGAGAATAATGTAACATATTTGTTCCTATCGGTTATATATATATCTTTATTTTTGGAAATAAACAGTAACCCATCATAATATTCGTACTATGATGTCAGAAGTTACTGTAAATGTAAATAAATAAAATAATTCGTTAGAAGGCAATTTATAATTTGTCAAATAACGTGAATTAGTATTAGAAACCCGTTAATAAAGAATATAACTCAAACTATGAGAGTTCTGTAACAACTTTGGCATTTTAAGCATTTAAGAACTATAATATATCAACAAAACTAATTTAAAATATTAATATTATTTTTTACATTATCTAGCTTATTTTTTCCGTGAAAATATCACGAAATTCAAGGAATTACAAAACTTTCAATAATTGCTCTAGTTTTTCAATAAAGATTGGATACAATTTTCGGAAAACTCTTCTATTTTCATAATTTTTATTGATCAATTTCGATTAAGTGGAGAGAGCTGGAATCACGTATTTTTGTGGATATTTTTAGCAATATCCTGGTAAAATAATAGTTTTAAAATAGTTGTTATGTGTTTCAACAATCGATGTCCCACATGCCACATGAAATTACAAAATAAATCTGTACTTCATTTAGCCTCTCCAACATTTCTCCTTAAATATGTTTATTAGTTAGCTCTTTACTGCAGTATAATGGGGTCGTGCGTATATCACCTGAATAATTACGAAAAATCAGCCGCCGATAGCTAAAGCTGATATTCAAATTAGTCTCCTTGTCAAAGTATCCTTTGCAGTAAAATATGCAGGAGACGGGATAGTACATTTTCACGCCCCAAACAAAAATGGAACCATAACCAGCATTTCAGTTTTTCTTCGCGTTTAGCTGAAAGTCGTTCATGGAAATTAACTTGACAATAGCATCGATGGTACATTGTAGTCGTGTCAATTTGTCTATGTCTCCGACAAAGAAAAATAGCTTGATATAATCGGGATATATTAAGTAACGCACAATCCCCTCGCCCTCGACGTTGTTTACAAGAATCGTTGATAGGCTCGAAAGGCTCGAAATTCAAACTACGGCTTATTCCCAATTGTTTTATTTATGGATTGTCTAAAAAAAGTTCATGAATATACGCATCGTACCACATACAACGGATATGTAATAAAATTACCAAATGTTACAATTCTATAAATATGTATATAGTAGTTTCATAAGTGACTACTTACACCATCATGTTATATCCGTAATGTTTTTCATGTAATTAAATAATACCTATGTTTCTTTCTTCTTCTTAAAAATCATACGTTTTACTCATCAATCTGTCACTGGCACCATCACAGCTACCATTCCATTTTACTACCAGTAACTTTTACTCCAAGCCCTGTCACTATGAAATCTAAACAAACATTCCAAAATACAAAATACTGCTTAGGTGTGTTAGGACACGTAATTGCCATCTTTTTAGGGACAGCCTTATATTCAATTATGGCATTTTTAATAATTGTGGCTACATTGGGAGGAAATAATTTGGGATTTGCGTGTAATGAATAAGCAAGCAACAATAGTTATCCGCTTACATACGGCTACCTGCGAAGTCAATAGTAAACGGGGTAATGTAATAAAGTCATTGCTTGTTACGTCTAGCCATTGTAAAAAAAATAACGGGAATATTCAATTTTGAACTGCACCTAGTTTACAAGATGCACAATAAAACGCAGTATTTATAGAACACGATAAAAATTCACAACTACAAACAAAGTGGCTGTGCTTGTGGTCAATCTATATATGTGGTGATCTGTCTAACACCAACTTGTCTTATTCGATCCTTCTAATACGATTAATACGATTTAAGTTTCTTCTAAAGATACGCAAGGGTATTTATGTACAAGGATATTTGTATGCAAGGATGTTTCTTACGTAAAACCTTAACAGCTTATTTAATAAAGATTAGAAGAAAAAATTAGTCAATTTGAAGAAGTTCGAAAATTTTAAAATTAAACTCGTAAATAGTAGACGAACACATTCAAACGCTACATATTTCGGTAAACCATATTAAGGAATTTGAAAAATCGACTAGAAAATTTATTAGCTGTATGGGTGCCAATCTCTCTATATATAAACATCTGAGGGTGGTAAACAAGACAGGAGAGAATAAAGCGGGCTTCAAAACAAGCAGGCAAGCTTTCGGCTTTTCGCAAGCGGGGAGGCGGGGACAACGGGATGGCGTGGCAGCGCCACCAAACCGTACCAGCGGTGTAGATTATTTTGCTAGGCGATAATCATGTGCGTTTATGTGTATCACTGTTATTCTAATCTGACTTATATAATTTTTATTAGTGGAGTTATTGTAGTTCATATTTTGTTTTATCGAGTCGAATAAGTTTAATCTGCGGCCTAAGTAACTGTCGATAACTTCTTGTTAAAGATGAGATTTAAGAGCTCTCTTCAATTGCTTAGGTCATCTACTCATTTGCTTGCTTGGATAAAACGGTTTTTATATATTGGTTATCGATAGGTTCATTAAAAAGTAATGGGGACCTATTTAGTTTTATTATTTTGAAGAACGATAATATTTCTATTTGTCGCGTTAAGTTTTTTTATAATTACTTAATGAATTTCGCTATATAATCAGATATTGACCTTAATGATTTTGTAAACATTGTTTTGCTTTAGATATCAACCAACACAATTCATTAATTTTACGAATATATAACGTATGTATTCGTATTCGTACGAGTATATAACCCATGTATAAATATGGAGCATATCTTTATCGATTTGCCTAAAATAAATTATTACAAACTCTTAAGTTATTCTTCTATATCAGTTAGAAAATAAAATACTTTTATTTCCACAGGCGAATTCTCTGCATCTACCTTAATATGAACAGAGTGAAAAATTTAATAAACGACACGTGTTTTATTAAGATGTCTCATTAGGAATTAATCTGAATGTCAGACTCACGCTTATGGTGCTCCGATATGTTCAATAACATGATTGTTTAGTTTGTTAGTATATCATGATTAAATAATAGATCACGTTATAGAACGTATAAATTAACTACAATCGAATGCATGGTGCAAGTATGCAATATGATAAGTTTCGAAATAGACACTCATATCAAGCTCGTATAAAAATTAGATCAAGATAGAAAAAAACGAATCTGCTAGAAGTGTTTCATAGATATAGATGTAGAAAATCCCATGCACTTTTTAAAGAATTACATTTTTTTCAATAAAAACGATATATCCTTCAAAATTTAAACTTTATGCGAATAAACAATTGCGCGTTCGGGAAACATCGATTTTTGAACTCTCAGGAATATCATTCCACATTCTTATTTCAACATGTATAACACCCTTTTTAACCGATCGTGCATTTTGCCTTCATATCGCACTCATTTTTGAAGACAATAATCTTTAGCGTAGTTCAGACGAAATAGTCTATTGATATCCTACGGGAAGACCACGGAAATAATCAAAAGGAAAAAGGAAGAGAATTCGTCAAAAAATCCGCAAGAGTTATGCGGAACATGTGATGGAGAGTCGTTGGCCGATCTATTTATAGATCCAAAAGAATTTTTTTTATCAGGTTCCTCGAGTATGATGGGCGTCCAAAAAAAACGGGAAATTCGTCAAACTTCTTTATTTCCAATTTTGATCAATTTTTATCACCTTCAAAGTATTCTCCATTGACCACGACACACTTCCATTGTTCAAAATAGTTTTTAAATTTACTTATCCGGATGTGCTTTAGGCCTTCCAGTGATTTTTATTTTACCTCCTCTACAGTGGCAAACACTTTCCTTTCATGTCCCTTTTAGTGTGGGGAGCAAATAAAGTCAAAAAGGGCTAGATTTGGAAAGTAGGGGGAGTGGATATTCGGTGACATGGTGTTTTTTTATCAAAAACTGCTTCATGGTGAAAGCGGTGCGTTATCATGATAGAAGAACCAGTCGCCTGCGCGCCAAAGATCTGCCCTTTTTTTCCGGAAACTCACCTTTTATCTTTTCAAAACCTTCAAGTAGAACTTCTGGTTGATAATATGACCTGGGTGAACGAACTCCGCATGCACAACACCTCTGCAGTCAAAGAAACAAATGAACATTTTCTTGATGTTTGATTACACTTCGCGAGCTTTTATGGGACGAGAAGAGAAAGCTGTCTTCCACTGGTTTGATTACTATTTTGTTTCGGGGTCGTATCCATAGCACCACGATTCACCACCAGTAATAACTTGAAAAAAAATTCAGGGTCCTCTTCAAGCTGATTTTGAAGTACAAAACGTGCGTGAAGTCGACGCTCCCTTTGCTCGTCTGTGAGAAGGCGAGGGACAAATTTGGCTGCAACCTTTCTCATGTGCAAATCTTCGGATAAAATCCTTTGAATTGAACTCCATGACATTCCAGAAAGTTACAATAGTTCGGTGACGGTCTGCACGAATGAGGGAATTAATATTGTGGATGTTTTGGTCAGTTTTTGAGGTTGAGGGGCGTTCTACACCGAGTTGGTCTTCAATTGACGTTTCTCCATTTTTTAAACGTGAAAACCACACGCAGATTCTGGTTTTACTTAGGGCAGCATCCCCATAAGTAGTCTTAAGCATTACAATAGTTTCCGCGAAAGATCTGTAATGCTTAAGACTACTTATAGGGAAACACAATTTCCTTAAGAGGAAACACAATTTCACAGCCGCACATTGCTCTCGACAATCTGCAATCATGTTGTCACCGAAACGGAAAAAGTTGTTTTACTAAAAAAATCTCACGGGTGAACCAAGGCACTCACAGCGACATAATTTCGCACACTGATTCTGGAGCCATGATTCTAAACGGATACCTAGTCGAACATTGGTTTCCCCCACTCTGCCTTCCCGCCACAGCCCAATTCCCAATACTTATGGGTCCCCTCTTGTATTTATGTTTAAATACAAGACACGGCAGTGATTGAAATGTAATTGGCAGTCTTGTTTTTTTTTTCGTTGACCAATTTTATATTTACTTAGCTATTTTTTAAATCATTAGTTTTTTAAATCAAAATATACTTTCAGTGCCAGCTTTATTATATATTGAATAAATACGGAGACGAAACTAAAATAATATGTACACAAGTGTTACTGGAAAAAACAGTGGATGATAATTTTGTAATTCGTAAGCTTGAAAGTATTTTAATTTTGTAATTCATAAACTTGAAATTATTGTACGTTAATATTTTTAAACAATATTTTGATATGTTAGTAATACACAGCATTTTTTAAATACTTTATTTAAAATATAATTTTTCCGCATCTAAAGACAAATTACCAAACATAAGTGAACATAGCAACAATATTAAAATAAGGGAACTTATGTGTTTTTTGTTATAAAAGTGTAATAATTGATGTGTATTTGCTTTGCGATTTCTTTATAAATTCAGAACGCGTCGTTAATAATACCGTTGATAACAACTGTAGTAATAAACATATGGTACCTAATACTCCTGAGTAAAATTTCCAAAAGATATTCCTAGTAAAGAAAACCAAATAAAACAATGAACAAAAACTGTCTCTGTACCTGATGTAGGAAGAGCATCAATTTAGAATGATTCACATGGCCACTGAGGAAATGAGGAATCAGAAGGAATATAAATTAAAAACGAAGCAATATGAATAGATAATATTTTAGTTTAGTTACTCGTAAATTTGTATGTTCTCTTTTTTATTAATTTTATTTTTATTTCTATTTATATGTACATAGATTCTTTTCCTTAGATTAAGATTATCTTCATCTTTTTTTCAAGCTATAACTCCAGTAATCTTTTTCACAGTACCGCATATTGTACGGCTATGGAGATCAGAGAAATCTCCAAGAATAATAAAAAAAATATTTGTAGCGTAAAATCGACGAGTAATGAGCAACTGCAAGGTAAATGGTGCGCATTGATTTCATTAATAAAATTATTACAAAGTTATCAATTAACATTAAAAGAATAAAAAGGGGTAAATATTGAATTGTGCGGTTTCAAACTTATATATTTTATATACAAAACATATTATTATATATTTTATAGACAAAAACGATTACTAATTTGAACATAATACTTAAAGTATTGTGTTTAATTCTATCTTCAGTTAACACAAACAGGTATCGAACGGTGTATATCTGCAATCTAAATCTCCTCATTTGACATCATCCCATTTATCAAAATTAAATAGGTTAAGCGATATATCATCAAAAAAGTTATGAAATTCGTTCTTTATAAATTACATTCGACATTTAAACGAGTTAGCAAAAATCTGATGTGGGAATAAAATTTTAATTCAAACATTTTTGAGTAAACAATGCTAAAATTGTATGTACCTTGTAATGTAAATATTCATTGTACACCAAATGTAAGATTTCCTCTAGTGATGCACTTCGTTTCAGGTAAATGTGGTTTCATTAGACGATAAAATTTAATTGTAAAACGATTTATTCATTCAATGCTAGTTGAGCAAACACTAGCAATAATCAACGCATGAAGGGTAATCCATAGTTTGTACGTACTGAAATTTCGTATGATGATACGGTTGCATCCTATTTTTTTTAGAGAAAGTAACATCGTCTCGCCCAGTTATATGGGTTACTGGAACAATATTTTGGCTTTAAAGGTGATGTCGGTTGGTTTTGTCAAGTAATTTAAGATCACTATATACATACATGAACATACACCTATGTAATACCACAATCAGTAATATTAATATTAAGTCAGGGGAAGCTAATAATATCCCTTAGACAGCGTTGTTTACAATGACAATGTAATTGGAGAGATGATGTCGATTAGGTAAACGTTGACAGAATAGTAAAGCAGTTGTGCATTTCAGTATCCCCATAAATCAATATTATATCCAAATATTCAGTATTCAGGGCATTTCAACAAAAAATAAACTAAACCAGCATATAAAAATAATGAAAAGGAGAAAACGAGGCTTTGACGTAACAAAATTGTATTCTGATTGTCTTAAGTTTTTATATTTCGTAATAAAGTATGATTAATGGTCTCATCATTTCATTGATCTCCTTTCAAATCAACCGATCTAAACTAATTCTAGAAGTAAAAAGTTTTGATAAAACTAAACTAAATGTGATTTCATCTTATTTTTCCTAAATTGATCACCCTCCATAATATGTTCGTGAACGTGACAAATGATACGTAGCTGATCTTACATTTGATAAAACCACAAATGATTTTATTGATGTTCTACCACATTCATATTTTGAAAACTCAATTTTTTTCTGTTTTACTTCTCCACTTGGGTTAAAATCGAAAAAAAATAATAGACCCATAGTTTTTACAAAGCCGTCTGTGTATTCGTTGTCTGGTGTTGAACCTGCAATATCAAATTCACAATCAAGATAAATGTATAAAGCGAACAGTTTGTTTTTTTTGTGCACATTTATTTACAAAAAACAGATGTCTTATTTCAAAACCGGTCTTATTTGATCACATTCAATTCAAATGAGCAGAATAAAGATACATACTTAAACAATGAAATTAGAGAGAGAAACTGACATATTTATTAACTAATCACTCAAGTCTTTCCGCCGAAATATTCTTGACCCCGACAATGGATGTCGTTGCGGCGTGGGGGCGTTTAGTGACCACAGGGGGAGAAAAGTGCAATTAAGATAACTCTACGCGGCTGACACCGCAGGGTGTAGCTTATCAATATTTAAACAAGGCTCTTCTGTGTCGACATGCAATAGTGCTGCTAATCACCTGAGTGCTATTGTTACGTTCATACAATATTTCCTTTCAACGCCGAATTACGGCTCAACCAATGATGGCATTCTGACATGTTATTTTTCTGTCTACAAAATAGGAAAAAAGGGAATAAAGACGTGTAATTTTCTACGACACATAACATATTCATACCGCGTCACATGAGTTGGGCCAGTATATTTTCTTTTGCTATTTCAGACACGAGACTAATAAATATATGACAATAGTAAATATTCAAAATCTTTAAGCAAGCGACGTTCTACTATATACAATCGAACATCATAAACGCTAGGTGTGATGCCTATGACATCGTTGATAATCAATGTGGTGCGCCACCTGAATACGGCAATTAAATGTTTTCCTCCCGCGCGGCCGCAGTAGCAAAACACAGACAGGACAATGCAGACGTAGTGCATGTATCTGTAGTTAACAACACCGAGCGGCGGCGAAGCGATCATGAAAGGTGTTTAAACCTAGAGGAAATAGAAAAAATTAAAATTCTTCATGAAAAGAGCTATCCTTTGAGAGCAATCGCAAGAAGAATAGGGTGGTCACACCAGGTACAAAGCCATTTTCTAGAGAATCCTGAAAGTTATCGCAAACGAAAGATCTTATCAAAATAGCTACAACTTGAAGAGAACGTAGGGTGATGTTACGAGAAGCGTCGAATTCTACGCTAAAAACAAATAGCCCATAATGTTGGTATTAAAGGATTTAAAAAGACAGTTCAAAGGATTTTACGTAAATTTTCATATTTAAAAATTAAGAGAAATAAGGTTTGGAAGAATTTCACTGTACTATCCGCTTTCAGTTTGCCTGTAAATGTATACCAAATAATGGCACAAAGTTATTTTCAGTGACGAAAAAAATTTCAAATTCGACGGTCCCGACGGGTTCATAGTATTTTCGTGATTTCCGAAAAAATTAAATCATTTCATTAGGACCGCAAAAAAAACGTGGATGCAGGCTCAGTAATGGTCTGAGGCGCAATATCATACAACGGTCCGATTGACTTAGTGCTGATCGAAGTAAACAAAACTCCAGGAGCTACATTAAACTTCTAGAAAACGAAAAATGTAAATTTAGCAGTGTTATTATATATTTTCCATGATAATGCCAGCATTCATAGGGCACGGAACGTTTGTCAGCGGTTTCAACAAAATAATATTAATATTCTCGACTGATGGCCACTCTCCCCCAACCTGAAGATACCTGAGAATATGTGGGGGTGGTTGTCACGCGAAGTTTATAGGAAAAGCAAGCAATATAACAGCAGGCAAGAACTAGAAAAGGAGCCAACTGTCGATTAAATACATAAAAATTCTTTAAGACTTAATGCCATATCGGAATTTTTGTTTAATTAAAAAAAATGGAAAAAGCATTAACCATTACCACATTTTTAAAATAATATCATTTACCAATACATTTTTTTGAGTTTTATTTAATGATCGTATTCAAGTGGTGATGTTTATCAACAATGTCGAGGGTATCGCGCTTATTGTTTGAGATGTTCGATTTTCTATAGTTGAACGCCGCATACTCAAAGATTTTGTATACTTACTATTGTCGTATATTTATTAGTCTCATATCTTAAATGGCAAAGGAAAATATACTGATCCTATTCATGTGACACGGTGTGTATAATGCTATGAAAGATATTTGATTATAATTGAATTGAGTTCACTAAAATAACTGGTTTATTCTGATTTTAAACTTTAAATTCCTTCTTTACCTCATAGTTCTAACCAGTAACTTCTATTAATGTTTCTAAAGTGTAGAAAAAAGTCTAAAGTTTTTACAAGGGAAAAGCGAGTATTTTTATTATGTTTTATCTATAAAAATATATGTCTTATTGATGGTCAAAATACGACTTTCGTGCAAGATTTTTATCGCAGCTCTATCAATCGTGTAAGGCAGCATGACGTCATAATACGGTTACAGTGTGCTTAGTGCGAATATCAAGCACATAACCGTTACATCCCATTTTTTCCCGTATTGCTTTGATCAAGGTTTTAAAATTAAAAATATCATAGAAATATTATATTAAGTCCATGTACGCAAATTCGAGTGCAAAAAACCCAAAATGCTATTTTGTTACCATTTGACCTCAGAAACAGAAAAAGGGATGATATTTATAAATTGAGAAGTTTTATCGGTCATCAAAGGCATGTATATGGTTGTGAATATCATATTGAAGAGAAGCTGATGGCATGATCAATTCATTTAAATTACAATCAAGATTATTGTAGACAATATTCTTATCCCCATTTTATGATAAACATAGTTTGCATAGTTCTAATGACTGGAACTTGCCCGCCTTGGCCAGATTATTTAAAATTTTAGGTTTTATGGCCTGTTTCTTATTTAATTATAAACTCGTTTTTATTTACAATTATAATTACTTATTTCAGTTTTTAGGTTTCCTGCATTCCGAATGAAGTAAACTCAGTCATTTACAATGGTTAAAGGCGCATTTATATTTTTCAAGAAAAGCTCTGTTTTAGCAAACTTCAAATTAAAACGTAGAATGAGTTTATGTGATCAGGATTTTACCTCTATCTTGACGAGACGAGAGACGAAAGGCCGTGATGATGTAACTAACTATAAATAAATATATACTAACACGTTCATACATGCATGATATAAAAATATAGGTAGGTGTAATTTATTACGTAAGTATCATTACATTAACATTTATTACATAAGTATCTTAAATATATAACATAAACTAACAGACGTCCTGAAATTAAATAAACAAAAGAATAAAACTTATTACACTGGCTTCACAAAAACAAAAACAGTGTACCGGATACCATGAATTTTTAACTCGTATAGCTGCCGGAAGATGGATGGATGACTATAAACCGTAAAGTGAAACTAAGTTTCTTGAATAAATTTTATTCTTTTTTCCTTTACATGTTGTATTTATAAAAATTCCAATAACAATCAATTAAAGAGGAAATGAGTACATTAGCACTTTTCGAATACCAAATTAAAATAAAACTTTTTAGAAATTATTCTCTAAACTTGTCCCGCCTTAGCAGTTTTGATAAGGAATCAGTTGAAAAAAGTCTATTTTCATTTGAAAAATGTATAAGTTGGAGAAAGATACATTTGTAAAAACATGTTTAAGACAGATATAATATAAAAATATTTCCGATAATTCCGGATTTAATAATTGATATTTTAGTTTCATTGAGGACTTCAGCAATTTATTCTTGGTGTTTTCTTTGTTTCCGCCCATGTGCCAAAATTTAAATCTTTTTAACGTCCTCCTATCAAAAATTCATCAAAACCACATAGTGAAGATTTTTGTTAATTGGTATATTGCAAGTTTTAAAATTATGGAATCGAACATAAATAAGTGAAAACGTGCTAAAAATCAAAGTTAGAAAATAGTTACTTTTTCGTTTATTTCAATGTATATGTTGTTTGAGGTTGTACCATAACGGATGAGGTTTTGTCTACTTGAAAAACAAACTTCTGCAAAACTTCATACTTTATGGTATATTACTTTAGATATGAAAGGAAATGATCTACCCACCCATTGAATTATTAAAAATAGTAAAAGATTAAAACGTGAAACTTTCTTGAGTTTATTTTGTACAATCAAAAAAAAGTTTATTTTGTATATCAAGCTCTAATTAAAAATTGTATGAAGTTTGTCCTCATATGAAATGTGCCCATGTACGAGGTTTGTCCTTCAAAATGTTCTTTTGTGGTCACACATTAAATCTATTTTTTTAACCTTAATCCATAAACTTTTAGATATGCTGTGTATACCAGTATCAAATTCCATATTAGTATATGTTTATGTTTATTGTAACAGAAATTTAATTACGTTATATTTCCAATTTTTTTAAACATACATGTTTTGGCACCATATGCACATAGTTTCGAATTACAAATTATTGAACAGATAGTTTTTGATAAATATTATTACCAGGTATGGATAGAAAATGACAAGGCATTCCAAATAGTTTAGAATAAATTAAATCAAATTTATCAATGTAGTGTATCCCTGAAAAATTTCCTTCAGTAAGTTTGTTCTATGCTAAATGTTTTTATAAAAATTTTACCATTTTTTATTTTTCTTGTTTAGGAAAATGGATACACCATTTACCTATTATGTACGTATGTTTCAAATAGTAACAGGTGTTGATGATCTGTGAGTCAGTGAATGCTAAAATCAATGATTTTAACAACATGTAATAAATTTGGTATTCCCTATAATATTGTTCAAACTTTCTACAATATTTCGAGTCCACAGTGGCTTAAGAGAATTGGTGTAGTGTACACCATGCTGGACACCGGTTTGTGTGAACTTGGCCTGCGCACTAAAAACCTTGCTAATATGGATTTATTTCAAATATATTTGTCTAGCAAAATACAAGAAATGGTTGTCCTGCAAATCCTTACTTTAAAAGAGTAAAATTAATTTTACATTCTATAGTAAACTAAATGTATATATTTCAAAAATTTTTTGGAACCCAATAGGATGGCAATCTATGTTTAATGGCACCTACATATATTTACATTTTTTTTTCTAATTTTAATTAATATAAATAGTCAAATATATCTCAAAAGCAGTTTCCTAAAAAAGTCTTCAGTCCGCGCATTAAGACTTTGGAAGTCGTGACCTGACATCAGAAACTCATATATTTTTAAATTTCGTCTAAAAAACGTTTTTGTATTGTATAGACTTCACGAGTGTGGATGTCGGAAAACGATATCGTTTACTATGATTATCCCACGGGAATGTATTCTGGGTATAAAATGTAAGTATTCTTTATACTGGTCCAGGTCATGTTTACATGTTGTCGGCCTAATTGTAGTGTGAAAAAATCGCAATATGAGCACAACCATCAACGTCTGCCCTCAAGCATCTGCCCGCGTTCGGGTCGTGCACTCGGCGATGTTGCATGACGTTGCTTCGCCCGCCACTCTCCACGCGCCACCCTCCACACTTCACCCGCTCCCGCGCCGCCAACCCATGGCAGAATATCATTGGCACGTTTTAATAGCGCTCCCACTAAGTCATTCATAGTGTGATAACTTTTAAACTATTTATCCATATTATTTAGTGTAAGACAAATTTTATCTACTATAGTTACCAGAAGCAAAAAACGTATTTATTTTGATAAGAATCAATTTAGTACTATAAAATATGCACGGTAAAAAAAGGGATTCAAATTAATAATATTTATGCCTGACTGTTTTGGTCATAACGGCTTCCACATAAAACGTAGGTTATACGAACTTTTAGTTAGAATTCTTTAAGAGAAACAATCCCACTATACATTATCTTCTTGTAACTTTAACGGTTTATGCACCGCACGCTAAGATAACTCTCAAAGGACAAGTATTTTTTTGACTTATTTTATTCTTATCGTTATATAATGGCCAAATTACATAATATCTTTATAAATTGTAGTGTACGTGTTATTATAATATATAAGCTACGTTACTATAAAATTTTATAAAAATTTGCATAGTAGTTTTGCGTGAAAAAGAACAAAGGTCCATCTATACTTCTTCACAAATGTTTGCATTTATAATAATGGTATGATTTTCAACTCGAAAATTTGCAAAATAACTGTTGAAGAACAAAGTCTGAAAACTTCAGTTTGGGAATTATCCATAACATAATGCATACAACCGCATACCAAGGAGAAGTTGTAGATAAAAAATGTTGTGTTACCAGTCGTTGATTTTTATTTATATTTAGAAACTTAATTCACGTGTTACATTGGTTTTCAACCACAAGCATCCAGGTTTATCTAGAAAGGTTATCAAAAGTTTAAGGTTATTTTACCATAAGATATAAAAAAAACATTACGCATTATGTCAGAGGATATGAATTTGAATATCTTCATCAAGTACGGATTCTTCTACATTATGCATTTTACTTGCGTAATAATGCGTGAAATGCCATAAAAAATATGTGTCATGATATAGTGAGCTAGATGACCTAGGGATTTGAAAAATTTGTTTCAGGATGAATTTAAGAACGGGGTCCTGAAGATGAACCCAATTCCTGGCGTACTGTTGAATTATATATTCGAAGATTATGAAACCTAATTTAAAAAAATCCTCTGCTCACTACTTTTTAACTAGTTGGGAAGCTTAGCTTCAACTACGGCCAAATAGAAAGAAATATGTGTAAATTAAGAAAAGTTCTAAAATACGGTACTCCAAGAAAAAATATGATTTAAAAACTTATACCTTATTTCTTACTTAAACAATTTATTAATAATAGAAATACAAACTTTATACATATTTCGTACAAAGGTAACATATGTACATTTATTTAGATTATACTCTTTATAATAGCAAAAAAGAGGAAAGTTAAAAAATAAGAAGTAAATAATCAAGACGAGATGATGGCTGATTGTTTTGTAATGAAAAAAAAATATAATTAGAGTCGGCAACAAATTATGAGGAATATATTAACCTGACATGGTCGGAAATTATGAGATTTTTGGGGAACATTTTGGAAAGAAACCATTCCACAATTTCTTGAAATGTGCTAAAGAAGAAAGCTACCAGTAATACTAACAATATTAGTTTCGTCCTATCAATAGACTATAAATATTTAAATTTAAGTTTCATACACATTTTACCCCAGCATGCTCCTCAACAAATCTTTCCGGTTCAAGCAAAGCATTCATTCTACCCGTTTTTTTTCATAGAAAGTGACAAATGATAATTAATTGAATCTCAATACAGTTTAAAAAGCCTTGAAAATTTAAGCTGATTTGATACCAAAATAAAAATGTAAAACTTTTAATTATAACGATTGTAATAATCTGACCTTTATTGTTGGCAATTTAATCATAATTTATAAATTTGTTCGAAGTACATATTCTTAAATTCGTCAAGAAAACCAGAACCTATTAACAGATAACCATCGTAATATTCCTACGATCTTAAAAAAAACCTTCAAGCTTATGGATTTCTTGCGATTTAATCCAGTAAACATTCTTAGTCATTCTTCATGTATAGCATAGCAAAATCAAAGATTTTTAGTAAAAATAATTTTATGAAAATTTGTTGAAAAAGATTTGCAATCCGATTCTAACACTGGTTCTGTGCACACAGGAGCAGTGTTAGAATAGGAGTGCAGATATTCTGCTTGATAAAATTTGTCTTTAATTAAATGCTGCAGTCAAAAGTAAATTATCAGTGATATTATTATACATTACCGTTTTCATCACTAAAACACTTCTCCACCCAGATATAATTTTCAAAACTGCTTGAAGACTTATAAAGGAATTAACTCATTAGCTCCCTGAAACAGCTTATAACTCATATATATATATATATATATATATATATATATATATATATATATATTTTTTTTTTTTTTTTTTTACACATCTTACACACCAATTCGACCTTAATGAAATTAGGATTTTATTAGGAGACTTATAGGTAGAAAAGTACTGACTATTTTTTTAAAAGTCCATTTAACTACCTCTAGTATCAATTTGTCATGATAACACGTGTGAATATGACTTAAATTGTTAAGTAAATATAGCGATTTACTAATATACTTAACATAACAATCTAACCTAACTTAATCTAAACTAACACTAACGTCGTCATGTTAAATCAAAATGTGACGTGATTTGACATGACAAGACATGACAATACATAATAAAACGTAGCATAGCATATCAAAACATATCATAATATAACATAATATTACGTAACGTAACTTAAAATAACAAAATATAACATATTACATAACAACGTATCGTAACGCAACGCAACGCAAAGCATTGCAATGCAACGCGTCATAACAATATAAAATAAGATAAAAATCCATAGTAATGTCGTTGCTACCACACTATTATTGGGGCACGTATCATTGGGGCCTTTTAACTCATGTATAACGCATGTTACAGATCAGAAAATAACGTTTAGTTTTAAAATCTCCCGTAATAAACGAGGAGCTTAGAAACAAGATTAATTTAAATCGACAATTTTTTTTTCATTTCTTATCACAACATATTATAATATAACTTACCTAATATAAAATAACATACCATAGTCGTCGCATCGCATTGCGTTGCATCGCCTGACGATGCGACCTCTACAGTACTAATATAACAGATAAATAAATAAAATATTGTTTTAAATCTCAAATACCAGCAAGTTACTAGAAACTAGATATATATTAAGCACCCACATTTTTTTATAGTATGTTACAATAATTAGACAAAAAAATATTATGAATGATATTCCATTATTTTGTTTTCACTTTTAATATTAAGTTATTTTACATGTACTGAAGCTCATATTAAATTAGCCGTCACTTGAACCTGAGCTGTATGAAGTGTATGTTAATAAATACTTTATAGATGTTTTAAATATATCAGATATTAGGATTATAAAGATATCAGGTTTCTGGCAAAACACAAAGTAGTTACTATCTAAAATGTTCGCTCTATGATAAATTACATTTTCTTTCAACTGTTTCCATCTTAATTTGTCCAGAAATATTAACTTGAAGAAACAAAGGTTTTAAATGCTACGCGTGGCGCATACGTGTATTGTATTTTCCACGACGTATCATGAAAAATACAAAGCAATCAAGTTAAAGTAATTATAAGTTAAGAAAACGTTATTTTTCTGAAGTAACTTCAGTCGAGGTGACGCGGAAAATAAAATTTTATGGCGGTCTATAAAGCGCTAAATAGAAAACAATTATTTTCGCATACGTCGCACTGAATGAAGCTTAGGCGAAAGCCGTATAATACGCTTGTTTTATAATGTATAAAGTAATCTTCACGAATCTGAAATATTATCTTACTTTTTCATGTCGTTAATATACAAGAAGTATTTTATGAAATTGTATGCTTGTCCGGGCTTCTAACTATAATTCCCGCTTGATATTTCAATAATTCCGATTTAATGTAACATCAAAAATATTATAGTTACTTTTAGTCTACCTGTATGTTTCTTCGAAATGTTATATTATTCCTAGCTGCGTATTTCTATTATGCACGAAGAACGCGACACACAAAAAGAAATTACGCGAGTCCTACCAGTTTCACCTTTTGTTTAGTTCTCTTCTCATTCTCCTCTAAACACTGAAATTGCACTTTCTACCCCTAATATTCCGTAATAATATAAATTTAACCCGTTTTATTTAAATCGTCCTTCTTTGGCATAATCCAAGATCCACTTCTGATACTATTGTAAATTGGATGATATATGCATAATAAAATTGTAATAGAGTGTATTGTGTACATGGGAAATATTAAAAAAATTAATAATTTTGCGTCTCTAATAAAAATAGAAACAAGAAAAACTTTTCTAGGATTTCTGTTTGTCTATACGTCAATTTTCACGGGTATCATACTACACGAACTTTGATGAAATTTGGGATGTCAATTATATATACCCAAGAACAACATATAGAGAAAAAAAACAAAATTGTTTTCCTCGTTACACGCGAACGAAGTCGTAGATACGACTAACATACATAAAAATGATATACTCGCATACTATATTATACAAATATGAATAGGACAAGAAATCAGATCAGTATTTTGTCCCATTATGATTATTTTCAATTTTAACATAACGACGCTACTCCTTAAAGACTGTCGAAGAAACAAACTATGACTACTTCTGATGAATCAATGGCAACACCGTTTGTATTATGAATTAGTAGTGTTTAATACTACCAAAGACGATAAATTTAGAAATAATATTATAATGAACATAAACGTCACATTAAAACTTGAGTGTTCCTACTATTAAATCTACTTTTAAATTATTCATTACAAACAGTTTTTTAGCTAGCCAATAAAGTTAACGTCAATACCTTAGTTCACTTGATCCATAGAATAATAAAAGATTTAATTCAAAATCATTTAGGGTAGATTCCTTGAACAGCTAGGCGGGTAGTCCTCGTTCACACCACAAAGGAAACGAACTCAGCGTATCGATTTCCCTCGTGATGAGATTGTGCGCGGAAATGAAACGTTTTTCCCTTTACTTTGCTCAAACCATTTCCAGTTCTTTTGCAATTTAATGGCGACGTATTGCGGTGCAAAAACTTGCATATGCACGTAATTGTACTGCGAAGAATAGTAACATTAAAATTCTCCCTTATTCTTAGTAGATTTAAAAATTATTTTATTGTTATTGGAGAATAATTAGGCTTAATATTTATTGCATAGACACGAAGCTTACTTGAGGATATGCAACTGCAGAATTTTGTAACACCACATCACAAATATATATATAGATACAAAACAGAGATTGATATTAATTTATATATAAAATATTAGGTTGGCTAATAAATAGTTATTAATTATATCTATATTTTTTTCAAATGATTATATCGACTATAAGCTTTTAACATTTTGGAAAAATAATGGATAGAACCGAAATAAAAATTCCCAAGTTTTGAATTGAAAACTTCGTCAATGAACTTTCGGAAATAGTTTTCATCATTAAAGCGTACGGTCACATATAATGATTTAAACACACAAGATCGAAAGACGCAAGGTTTAGTTAATAAGGGAAATGTATGAATCGTGTAATTCTTGCAATATACAGGTAGACCTAATCATGAAAAAAAAAAACTTTCTCATATTTTGAACGTTTCGGGCGGAATTTAAATATCAATTTGGTTTAGACTCCAATGAAGATGATTGCAATTACTTTTGTAGTAATAGTTGTGTTATTAGGAAACATTTCCAGGTGAATAATTTTCTAAATTTTCCATCATACGCGAATTATTTTTTGTTACGGAGATCATTTTTTGCCGTTTCTTTATCCGATTCCTTTTAATTTAACGACTGGCACCTGACAAAATTATTAATACCCAAAAACCAATTTTTCGCAAAAAAAATTACATGCATCTCTCTCCATGATAACTAAACTGACCTTAAATCAAATCACCAGATATTCAAACACTATATTTATAGATTTTGCCTAAATCATGTCAATATTACTGTACCATGAGAGCAATCAAGCCAAGGCTCGACTTGAAAATCTGGAAATTTCTTTAGTAAGTAATTTTTAATTAGTTGATATAATTTGGTCAGCCGGATCTGGGTTGGTACTTTAATGTTTAATTTCCACTGGGGAATCAATGGAATGCTCGTCTTTCAGCAGTTTTAGAAACAGCAACGGGAGGTACTCTCTGATATATTCTGCGTATGGTTTCTGCTAAAAAATGACCAGATTAAAATTCATAAAGCAAGCCATGGTGCACATGGGTTTATAACCGTCCATGTCTTAGCTACGTTTAGTCGTCCAAAGTCAAAACTCGTCAAAAATAGCAGAAATAACGTATGACAAGTAATGACTAATTATTAGTTAATCTAATATTTCATTACATTTGATGCATGAAAGATTGTGCAAAAGCAATTTTCATTAATTATGCATTATGAATATGAAATATTGTGAATTATGCATGGTGAAGATTTTCAAATAGCATAATTTTTATTTACGAATGGTAAATGACCTTGACTTTGAAATTGAATCAACTTTGAAATTTAATTTTATCCCTTATCCTTATAATTTTTTTAATCTTCTTTTATAAAACTACGTAAATGAACAAGATTATTAGAAAAGCGAAATTCGACATCGATCGCCAAGAAGTTTACTTATGCCATATTGTTACATTTTTTTAAGATTAGCTTAAAAAGTTCGAAATGTCATAATATTCTATATCATGAGGATTGAATACGTGTCTAAAGTCTCACAAAAATAAATAAAGTAAAGATCGTTGAAACGTCTATCGCAAAATATGAATCGGCAACAACAACATACCGAACGTGAAGCTAATTAATACCGTTTAACCTAGTTTCATGCCTTGGTATGTACCCGTATATGATTATTTACTATTTATTTTGTTATTTTCTTGCTTAAGTCAATATAAATCAAACGAGTCCAAACTCGATGAATTTACTCTTCTTCACTGAAGAGTTCCCATTATCATTCTCTGGTTCCATCGTTGTACACCGACTTTGCTAAAACGAATTCACGTCACTTTTAGTCGTATCTTCTTAAATTATTATTAGACTTATATCCTTCAAACTCGATCATGCGTCTGTGCTGTTCAGTATTGAAATATTATGTGGTGTACCTTTAATTTCCATGTTCAGACTCTAATTAAATTTTTATGGAATGATGCTGGGATTATGCATTTCCAAAAAAATCATCTTTGATTAATAAATGGTTAGTAATGAGATATGAGGCAACATACAACAAAAAATGCAGTCAGATTGAGGCTCTCACCCTTTTTGGAATTTGTTTAAAACTCAAAATATTTTAATATTACTTTAATTATTCTTTTTATTTTTAAATACTATCTTACATAATAAACAATATTATTAGAATAATGTAGAGCGGTGAAAGATTTTTTTGTTGAAGAAAAATATAAAATAAAACTGAAAATGGACCACACTGACGACAATAATGATTACAGATCATTAATTTTTATATGTCATGATGTTTGATTATGATTTAAACACTACTGCCCTTTTTATTTAAAAATAAATAATTTTTACGTTTTTTTTTGTTACGATTATTATTTACTTTTATGTAAGCCTTTTACCGTCATGCACTTCTGAAATATATCTCACTTATGGATTAACAAATATATTGTCTCCAGAGTTATGCTGGATCTCAAACTTAAAAAATACATACTCAATTTTTTCCCTGGCAGTTATCGGGTAAAAAATTTATATAAAGGTACTTTGTGTAAAATATCATATATATTACATAACTTACATTGTGTAATAAACTTGTGTTTGAAAAAAATTGTGTTCTTATAATTAAGGAACTTATAATTAAGGAACTCATTTTCAGATAAAAATATTGGATCTAAATACTCCTGGACCATTCTTATCGTGCCACGCTATTTTGAAGGTAAATTTGTATAGAACGGTAAAAAACAATACTTCAAAATTATACTGTAACCATTACGAATGGTGAGTATGTCAGTATGATCTCAAAAAGAAGTAGCGACTGAATATATAACAGAAGGTTTTCCCTGTCACGAATGACAAAACTATTAATTTGCCAGCAAAGTTGTTGTTAGTTCCTTTTTGATATGAAACATATATAGGCGCAGGTATAAACCGGAACCGACGGGTCGCCACGCTACACTAAGGTATATATATATATATATATATATATATATATAGTCTATATATAGTAGAGTGTACGGTATGGCGATGTGTCGCCATGCGCAACCGACTACGTGACCCCCTCCTCACTCAGTTCGACGCTGTTGTTTACTACGGTGCACATAACCTGTGCTTTATTATTTTTGTATTAATTGTAAATAAATGTTTATTAAATAAAGTCACCATTTTCTGTAAGAAATTCGTAATATTTTATTTTTTCATTATGCTATATTTAGTTCCTGTATCTTGTCTTTTATGCATATTACTTGCACGAACACGATGTTTCACATCTGCCAGGCGTCCCGTGACGGCTCACTGTTTTTTCATGACAGTCAACTCTTTAAGTTCCCGAGTCATCAAAATGTTTTGACAATATAATATTTAGTCAAATAATGACGTTTTTCGTGATCTTCTTTTAGAAAAAAAGATTATTATATATATTAACAAGATTTTTTTGCGTTATTATTTACATTTTATATTTACGTTTTAATACAATTTTTATTATGGTATATGCATAAATAGATCAGGCTTCATAATAGTGAGGAAAAAATAAATTTACTTTTTTGTATATTTTCTTTGGATTAAAAAAAATAATACACACCATTTTTTTTAAACTGATAAATATGTAAGAAATTGTTCTCACCTATTTTAAAAATAGAATCATCAACTACAAATATTAAAATTATGTCCCTTTCTTTATATACTTAGATACTTAGATGTCCCGTTTTTTATATACTTAGATATTTCTTTGACGGAGAGGTCTTTGAGATTTTCCTCCTTCAAGGAGCAGAATAATTCCTCGGTTACCATATTCTTCGGCAAATACGTATGAAAACTGAGGGGAAGAAGAATCGTTAATTTATTTACTTTTAATTTTAATTATTATTCTAAGTTTGCTTAAAATTGTTAAAGGAAATATGGAGGTAAATAAATGTAAACTATAAATCGTCAGTATATCGAACAATCGACAAACAACGTGTGAAGCAATGAAAAATGTCTGCTGTGGCGATTAGCTGAATAATGTAATGGGTTTCATTTTCTACTAAAATACAATTGTTAACTGTGATTTGAATTCATAGGAAAATCTTTAGCGTCTTGAAAAAAAATTGAATAGTATGTAATATTTTAAAAACAGAGAAAAAATAATGTTATATATTTTTTTCATAATTGTTGATCACATCTCGCACAGCAATGACAACTACAAAGTCTCAGGTTTAAAGAAAACATTTTATATTTAAACTTGAAACTTAAACATACGTAGCACGTGACCGTTTAACTTAACATTAAAATAGTTAATTATAATTACTTCTGCTATAAGTCTGTCCAAGAATCATTAACCAATTTGTTACCATAATTTTTAATATATAGTTTAATCGAAATAGTAAATTTACCATTTATCAAAACTTAAAATGCATGAGTATCTAATGAGCATTGTTTGGCAGAGCTATTTCATTATCATTCTTTTATAAAGCAACTCCTGTTTTTAGAAAGAAATGGATGTATTTCATTTGGCTACTACATGCCCTAACACCCTTTCAATTTCAGAGGAGAGCTAATATGTGCTCGGAGCTACTAAGTTCCCCTCGTACCGACGAGAGACTAAAGTATTTAGTAGCAAGAGATGAAAAGTGGGTTGCTTACGTTATTTTGTACCTAGACCAAAATATAATATTGGACAAAAGATGCTTTAAGTGCAGAGTGGGGTATAAATGGAAATATTAATTGAGTTGTTCATTGGGAAGTGTTTCAAGCTAAAATTTATTTAAAATATTGGGCAAATTCACCGCTAAAATTCCATGAAATCAAATCAAAGTTTATTTTTTACATGACAATGTTCAACCCAATCTTGAAAAAGTAACGCGTAAAAAACTACTTTCACTTGGATGAAATATGCTACTTTACCTACCGTACTTTGCGGATCTTGTGCCATATAATTACATACCGTCTACTTCGATCTCTATCTAATAATTTACATGATAGAAAATTTAAAAATGCAAATCATTTCAAAATCGAACTTTACCGGTTTTTCAGTCAAAGGTCTAAAGATTTCCACAAGTATGAAACTTTAGCTCTGCCTACTCGTTGGGACAAGAGTTAGATGCAGACTGTTCATATATTATTAACACTTGATTTTATTGACTACGTATATAAAGTTGAAAAGTTTGTGTAGAAAGATGGTGGGTTTATAAGTTGCCAACCTAATATATGTAATGGTGAATAACATTTTTAATAAGATTTCCGGCGATGACAATCCAGCGAAGCCTTTGTATACAAAACGAAAGTGAAGGTTTTTACGGATGACCATTCCGCTTTTAAGTTGTCGCTGGCACATATCAAAACCTCGGAAGCGGTAGGGCATTCCGCATCAACCACTGTCATAAAAAAGGAGTCAATGTCACCTGCCAAGTCTAGCGCCGATCGCGAAGAGCCCAAAAAGGTAGTGATTAATGAAGGAGCTTTATCATTATATTTGGATTTATGATTTATAATATAATTTTCTTCAGGTTACAGTCAAGAACCAACTTCCTTTCACAATCTTGGAACAGGTAAAATATTAGATACTTTCACTAAGGTGACAAAAACCTGTACTGAGGTCCAACTCCAAGCCTTATTAGATTACACAGTTTCCAGAATTGTTAAATCTCAGCAATATATTTTACGACAAATAACTCCTCCATCCATCTAATGTGCGTACTGCTGAGTTAGAATTAAGCGTTACTAATTATTTACACTAATGCGCGTAGTATGTCCAATTTCTTTATATGTGGAACAAACCCTTCAGAGATAAATAAACCTATGGAGACGATTGGAAATGTAGATTTTTTTAGATTTGGCATTTCTCCTATACATGTGCGGATTCGTTCCTTTGAGAATCTTCCTCCTGTAATATTATAATAAGTAGGCGTTGCCGATAACAAAAATTTGTTAGATGCTACAAAGAAATAAATTCAAGCCTCATTAAAAAAAAAAACTTGAACTTATTGTCGATAAGCCTATACCCAGGGTTTAGTTAAACAAATGATGGTAATATTGGCAGACGATTTTTCAGAGATACATAAATGTCTGCTAAAATAACAGAACCTGATGTGGAACCGTTTAAACAAAATGCCAATTATTTGCAATGTTATTTCTTACATTTTACGATATTTATGTTGAGAAATTCAGCCAAATGTCGAGTCAAAACAAATTTTTCTATCTGGATCAGTATTCATGTAACTACATGCCGGTGACGTGCACAATATATTGGCTCATGGTGTTGATATAATATGCATATTATCAATAGGGAAAATGTCTGAAGACTCTCTAGCCATGCTCGATATAAAGAGATCAGAAAAAACGCGAACATTACACTCAAAAATCCTCACTGGTTGATACTAATTGGGGCTTGCTGAATTTGCTTCTATCTATATCAGATCCAAAAGTTTCTTCTCTTCAAAAGTGTACGAAAATTTATCGGAGTAGGTTTTGAGCTACTTAATATATCCAGAACCTGCTTATTCTACCAACAGATCCCAAGTCGCCAATTTTTAGGATGTGGCATTTTCGGATTCTAATGACTCGAATGAAAATGTCGCCAATCTTTGTAAAGTGTAAACGTTTATTGTAATAAATGAGATTTAGATATTGTTATTTGTAAATATATATTTATATAATATATTTATTACATTAATGAAATTTTCTAAAGTTCAAGTGTATATTTTTTATTTTCTAAATATTAATAAAAATGGGCTGAAGTGTCCATATCTGTGTTGTTGAAAAAAATTATACCGAAATTATTATTATTATTTCGGTATAACTTTTTAAGTACAAGATGTATAATATTAATAATAAAACATTCATTATTATTATTATACATCATTAATTGGAACAATTATTAATAATTATTTCCACTAATATTAATCGGAACAATTATTTGTAAAGAACCTAATTGACAAGTAAAATACGTCTAAAGTTTCAATTTATTATTTCAATTTAACACAGGAGGTATAATTACTCTATTCGAATAAATGTTTATCCTATTATTGACATATATTAAAAAGACGATAAAAAAAATGACTGTAAGTTTTGGACGAAGAAATAAAATGTGATTAAGATTAATTTTCTACGCTGACCATAAAATATTTATCTATATTTTAATACCCTCTTCATGTCTACCGATATATATGGTACCAGCATAATTGGCACAAAGCACGGCGATACACGATAAGACTCCAATCTATTATTGAAAACATTGCATTGCATTATCTAATATTAAATTGTCGCCATGGGGAGTATACAAATTAAGTAATACAATGAATATAGAAATGCTTAACATTCGTAAATTATGTTTCTATTCAATTACGAAGAAAAGAAGAGATTTATCATTGAAATATACAATGGTTTGCTCGCATGTTTTATTCACCATTACATATATCACAAAGCTAGGTGGATATGGTGTTTTTTTTCTAAACCTAACTTTACTTTTATAAACCTTCTTTGCTAATATGCTTCAATATACGCGCACCGTAATTTTTGACAGAAACAAACTTACTGTCTCGATTAAAATATTGCATTCATGGTTGATTTAATAAATCACGGGTGGATTTATTAGAGAAGTTATTAGAATTAATTAATTTCATAGAAAATTGAAACTGGCAACTTCTACGCGTATTTAGGGTTCAAGTTAATATATAAAAAATAATTTTTTAATTCTCATGCTCTACGCTTCTCGTGCAAAGTAATTTTATACACTAGGTAAATAAAAACTTTCTTGTAAATTCATATAAAAATGAACAAGCAAGAGTCAATTTAAAATGACAGTTTTTGCTGCTAATACTGAATGTAATACGTGTTTAACGGACAATGAGGTTATTGAAACTCATTACATTATTTAGCCAGTTACGGTATGGAAAATGTGTCATCACAATACGTATTATTTGTTGATTTCAAGATATATTCACGGCTTTATAGTTCATACTCATTTTCCTCAAAAACCCTTTAATAAATTTAAAGAACTATTCGAATGTTAATTAAAATGACAAGCAGAAGAATTGAAACATACTTAAGATCCCTTCATAGATCGTACTTGATATGCGAGAAGGAGATCGTACTTGATATGCCAATGTGAAAGGGTTTAGGAGCGGAACTGAAAACTTCCTCATGTAGTTTTCTCAAGGAATGGAGAAGTGTTTACCGAAAGCCCGCTAGAACTGTTCATACTGCGTTGGAAAATTATTAATATTTCTCTAATATTAATATTTGTCATTAACGCCTCCAAATAAGGCTTTTCTGCGAATTCGCGTTCATATAGACGGCTCATATATATGTAGACTGCTTTATTGTGGTATATATTATTCGAGGTTCGATATTTTTGGAGATTTTCAAATTTCTACAAGGTTCTTGGTTTGTTTATTTGCTTTCATTATCGGTACGTAACCTTTTATTTTTTGTATCTTGTCGATTTGCTCCGAAATCTTTATATTCTTTGAATTTTTGTTAACAATACATCTTAGATATCCGCAGAAAGAAGAATACTTCTCGGAGACATCATTAATAAACATGAGAAAGAACCATGCTCCTCCTAGAAATTTCGTTTTTTGAAACCGCACATATCAAAATGAACTCGGCTTGCCTTGAAAACTTTACCCCACATAGGAGTATTGCCTATTCGTCTTCAATGCAGGCAATGTAGATAATATTTTTATTGCTTGGAAATATTTTCACACCTCCGTATGATTTTGAAATTTCGTCATATCACTAAAGGTAAATGGTCAATCAGTCGGTGCTATTGTTATAAATATTTAACTACCATTTTCATACACACTTGCTTCAAAAAAGTTAATATATAATCTGTACAAAATATGAATATGTTTTTTCTAATTTTCTCGTTATAATTATTGAAAATTTTTTATTATCTAATTAAGCGATAAAATATTGGCTGATAGCTCGGATACTTAAACGATACCATTTACCTTGATATGGTTTTTAGATCCGTTTTTTTCATTTAGGTTCATACTGCCACAACTCTTAACTTGTAACTTCACGTTGTTAGCGATACAACTGGTCTTAATTAGTGGTGATGTTTCATCGTAAATTCCGTGCCTACATGTGGGCGTGTGCATTGATGCCCCTGCACCGTTCTGAATCGTTGCTGTTTGTAGCTGGAAAAACGTCTACAAAAAAGTAATCAATTTGTTTTTCTTTCATATGTTTCGTTTATAGTTCTTTCCTATACATCCATTCCGTCATGGCTACTTTGCCATTTGGTTTTTCAAAGGTAGCTTATTGTGTATTTTGCGCAAATAGACCAAATTTACGTCAAAATTCTTTGCTCTCTATAACATTAATAGCTGTCAATTCTAAACTTTAATTCCGATATTATAGAGTTTATACGCACTAAATACCTCTCTTAACAAATCAATTTTACGAGCGATACTGGGGTCTTCAAAGGTTTTACACACAGTATTCTAAACTTTTGTTTCAATTCTTTCTTCATATATATGGATATATCGCCTGTTAGAAACAGTACTGATTCTATCTCTTTTAGAATCAGTACTGTTTCTAAGTTATTCTGAAACCCGTATCCGATTGTCTCAGGATATCATCCGAAACCTCTAAGAAACCTCTCATACCACACAAATGTGCCGAAACCTTTGAAGGTTCCTAATAGTGTCCCATATATTTTATCAAGTGCTACTGCCCAATAGAGTGAGAGGCTGTTCCTATGCTAAGAGCCATTTAGGTTCTGTATCCTTTCCAGAAAGCACCCCGCATACGCTATAAATGTTTCAGAGATTAGTATACTTCCAATAAAGTCACGGTCGGTGGCTAGTGATACTATGTCTTAAAAAATTGCGTGAATCTATTCTCTTATGATGATGCATGGTCTACGTCAAACTTTTAACGCGCTTTTTACAGTCGAACAAATCAAGTACAACTAAGTAATTAGATATTCTTTAAAAATCATCCTTTTACATAAACGTAATTAGGTATTACACAAAATCAAGTGCGATCAGGTGATTAAAAATATCTGATAGACCCACCTAAGCCGTTATGTTTAGTTTTTTTTATTTAATTTAAAATTCATTTACGGCATTTTCAGTACATTTTATGAATTCACCTGTCTTTTTTGTAACTAAGAGTTATCTTACAGTTTAATCAATTGATGGGATTAATGGTCTGAATTAAAACTATGACAGATTTGCTATAATTCATTTAGTTTCATATACTACCAGCTAACAATAAATATTTCGTCTTTTACTGATGACTTGGACGAAAAACCGGGATGACTCACTGAACACGATATGAGCGAGCGTGTCCGCTGTATTTCTCTATACAGCGTACAGTCGATGCCGGTGAACCACGCGCTATGATGGATGGTGTACCTTCACGTACAGCCGCGATGCCGTTACTTCATTTCCATCAATCTCACGCTGTCAGGTAAATGTGGTTAATGTAATGGAATGATAAGTCTGCGCATCAATATTGTATGAAGGTAAAACCAAATCTGGCCCGATCGACAGTTAATGTTATACTTACAATGAACCATTTAGGCGTCCTTTGAAACGAAGTAAAAAAAAGTAACAAAAATAAGTAACAGTTGTACTTGCCTAATTCATTAAGAGTAGTGTATAATGATGTATAAATGTTTACAGTTATAGTAGCCCATTTTAGTAATTATATGGGCCGAAATCAAATCGTTGAATTATTTCCTAAAATAATAAATATATTATAAATGTTACTGGAGTAGTTTATTGAAGTAAATTAGTACATTAAATATAATTAAGCTGAATTCTAATTAAATTGTTACTTTTATTAAACAAGAGGCATCAATTATTTTGCATAAATACAAATTAATTAACAATAGTATAATGTTCGGATTTCCCCTTCGTTCATATCTAAAACACAGTCAATCGTTTTTCTGCAATTTTTTCTTACCTCAATCATATTTTTATGAGAGCGTGAGATTAAAGAAAATAAAGTATTTTAGTGTCGTATCAGTATTGTATGCCGTCATTAGTAATGTCAAATTGTTCCGCTCGAAATTGAGACAAATTTTTAATACCTATAACTAACATCAAATCAAACTATATACAAACTAATAAAGAATTCGCTTATTTGCGGTTAATTGTGAAATTATCTATAGTTAGTTTATTTGTTGATCTGTCCGTTGAATATATAAATTAACCTCTTGTATAAGAATCGAATCAGTTGAATTTGTGTTACACGCATTATAATTCTCTAAATGAATTGGTTGATGAAGAAGAACAAAAACTTATAATAGGAAATATGCTTGTGGGATAAGTTAATGAAATTGTAAATCGGAGTAGCGGGTTGGGGTTCGAATATCGTGAATAATATGCAATTCTTTATACTCATTAGAAATTTATTAGAGTGTGAGCAGCTACATTGCATGCAAACGTCCCATTTTACGCTATAAATTTGTATGCTGTCTTATGAGGAATATATAAGTTACGTTGTGTTCTAGATTGATTTAATTGTTCCCCCGACCTGTCCTAAAATAATAAAAATCCAATAAAATAACTCGCATCTTAAAGCGTGTGCATATTAACTGCACAAGACTGAAATAAGGCCAGATTATCGATATGACTGTTTTTTTTTCACGTGCACTAATCTCTTATGGTAAAAATAGAAATTTTTGCAATAATCCTACAAATTATTAGTAAAATTTCTATTTCAATATGATTGTATAATAATTTAATAATTAATTTCAGAAATAATATATTAAATATAATGAAGCTCTCATTACATTTAATATATTATTTCTGAAATTAATTATTACTAAAAGGGTGTTTTAACCTTTAATTTATTCGCGCGTGATCATAACCACCCATCACATCACCATCAAATGGAAAAATTTTACTACCACAAATTGTCAGTCAATAACAAAATAAAGTCTACAATTACTTTTACTACATAAATACTATAGAATATAAGTAATAATCTATATTAAGATAAAGTTGAATCGCCACATATCTCCAAATAATCTTTACTTTTAAGGTCCATGGTTCCCGTTTTCATGAAAACATTGATTGACCTTTAAACGCTCAAGTATCGATTTCTCACTTTTTAATACTAAATAAATTATATTTATGAATCATCGGGTTGTTTTGATCTGTTTTTGGTATATTTATATAATGGTAACTCAGAGATGCGTTGATCAATTTTTATTATTTTTTTCCTGTTTGGAAGGAAATCGTCTCGGATAAGTAGCCAGTAAATATGACCAGGCCCAGAAAATGGATTCTAGTGACATATTGAGGAAATTGTTGAGCGTTTTGTGATCAAATTTAAACTTTATAACATGTATTTATAAATACTTTAGTCAAAATATAATTAAGGCTCAATGATAGATATGAAATGTGGTGACAGATAAGTAGCATGTAAATATGACCAGGACCTGACAATGAATTCTGGTGACATATTGAGGTAAGTTTTAAATGTTTTGAGACCGAGTTTAAACTCTTATAACATGTATTTATAAATAGTTTTGAGATCCTGAACTCTAATATTAATTATGTTATTCAAAATGATTTAAGTTTGGATACGATATTGTACTGTAAAAGTTCTAACTAAGTACTTTTATTTTTATTATTTCATACTTTTAATGCATTTTTATTTAGTACTATTTAAAGTTGGTTCATATTATTCCGTTCAAAAGTTTTATCTACTAAATTTTAGATTACTAAATTTGAGTGTCACGTCTTTGAAAGGAAGACGGGACTAAGTCACTCTAAATGGAAAACGTCAATATATGAATAAATCATCACTATATACGTTTTTCTAATGCAATTGGTAGCAGCACATTTAATTCAAAATTACTGTAATATCCAAAACTAGAGTACAAACCTAAGTATTTCTATGCTACTTCTACTCAATCAAAAATTTGTTTGGTTTCCTAGAAAGTATTGAACAAACTAGCAAAAAATATTGTTATGATATAAATACCGATGCTAGTAATATCGAATATAAGTTTTTATGAAATATTATCTTCTCGCGCGAGACTTAGCTTGCGTCAACTTTTTGTTTATTAAATTTTAAGCAACTGTGCTAATATGTATAGTTTCTTTACTTTTCAACTTTTGAATCTTGTAATAGTATGTAATAAAGAAAATGTATTTCTGGTTTTTTTTCCTTAATTTTACCTAATTAAACATTAAAATTTAATCTGAATTATTTTAATAATTTTATTTACTATAAGTAGTATAAACGAAGATTATTTAATAACTTATATATTAAAGTGGTATATTTTGTATTTGTAAAGCTGTGATATAAACAATATTAAAAAATTCGTTTAAATCCCACTAGTAATTTTTGTGTGAGGCGCATAGAAACAAATAGGCAAGCAGACAAAAAATTTAAAATTAATCTATTTTTAATTTATAGTTTATTTAGAATCTTTCTATTTTCTTTTTTTCTAAAATATATTCAATACATAAATCTTAACTGTATTAGCATATGGATAGATTTAATGAAATTGCAATTCAAGATTAAATTTTGTCTTATTGAAATATAAGTTTGCGAATGTATGACCATAAAACGTTAATTTGATATTAATGCAAGAATGGTTTTGTTTAGCAATAACAATCATCAGATTGAATTTCTTTAAAAAAGTAACTCAAATGTAAAAAACCTATTTTTAATAATCTGTGCTGATCATACAGCCTAGAGAAAAGGAGTATTTCAAGAATTATTCACAACTATCAACGGTCTACGAATTTAAAAAAATTATAACCAACTACGGTATTGTATTCATATTTATAGTAAATTTGTAGCAGATGTTCATCCCATCCCAATAAATTTGGAGCAGATGCTAATTACAGGAAATAGCCGAGTATATTAGGAGCAAGCGTATATGTTTTTTTCAACCTTATTCTATTCGAGTCCCTGTTAATAATGTTTATGAAAAACATTAAGTAAATTTTATGAATTTGATCGAAAATCCCAACAACAACAATATTCAAAACTCAACCTAAAAGGCTATATTATGATGTATCAATAGAAGCCTATTATATATCATTAAGACTTTGAGACGCATACGCTATAATATGCTTAAAAGTTTGAAGTTTCTCAAAGGAACAGCGTACAACGTACAGGAAAGAAAAATTACCAAAATATTCCATTTTAACTGAAGTTTACGAAAACGAAGCTGCAACTATTTACAGTTACTTCCCTTACAAAACGATTGTATATGGTGGGAAGTAATATTTTTGTGGCTCCTGCTCGTTGTTATGATATTCGTATAAAAAGGAGAAAATTGCAATTAACAACTTGAGAAACAAGATAATATTAAGAAAACTAATGGCGATTTCTTCATTATTATTAGAAATACGGTGAATATATTTGTGAATCTCGCTTTCTGAAAATACAGTTACCAAATTATGTTTCGTAATTGAGGAAGACAATAGCCGTAAATTGTTACATATAGTAATGACAAACAAATAAATAAATATAGATTGGGGCATATATAGTCGTATGATACATAATAAAAAAGAGGAAGTGAACCTCTTTACTTTTATAATTGTCACACAAATGTGTTATACGTAAATGTGATCTGTAAAAAATAATAAAATAAAAATGAAAATAATTGTTACATTTTGGACTAGTTATTTCATATTAGCACCGGGTAACCACTGACGCTTGAGTGCTCCATATGATGCATAAAATAACCTACCTGGTTCAATCATAAAAAAGTGGGTGAATGAAAATTACATTTCTTGTACAATATTTGTAGAAATTTATTGTCACTCGCCTCAAGCTAATCTCACTCTGGTGTACTTTCGATCAGGTGGTTAAGCAGTTATATCAGCATCGGAAGAAATGAAAAATTTCAATATAATTCGCTTCTAGATGCCAGTATTGCATAAATATCTAACTACGGAACAAAGAGTTAGATTTTTTTCATCAAGACAATGTACAAGACTTCTCTGTTTAATAATCGGAAAACAAATCTAGTCAATGAAATTTAAGCATAGTAACACAGCATAACTAGAAGAAAACCAGAAAGAAACAGAAAATAGCAGTTACTGTTATATTGTATTTCTTTGTATGTAATTAATTAATACATTTAAACACTTTAGTTGACAAACGCGTTTTTATTATCCCAACACATTTACAAAAGTATCTCTCGCTTTACAAAAGTCTAAAATCTCTAAATAACTAAGTATGTACTATATGATATGAAATAGATATTATAGACGTTACTAAATGAAACTTTGTAGTAATTACCCTTGTTTTAAATGTTGGTCACATTTAACAATTTGGTAAATATATCGTTTCCACTGGAGCACATCCACTTATCCATATAGGTTACACCTGGTACTAAAATCCTAATAATTTTACCCAAAAACCAACTCTTTTTATTTTTTCTTGAGTCTTGCACCATCACTTTTTCTCCCACTGAAAATGTTTTATGATGCTCCTTACTATTTATCGTTAATTTCACTTGTTCAAAATCTATCTTACCATTTACTGGATTTGGTCTCAATAATGAGAAATTACATCTCAACTCCCCTCCTAGAATTAATTTGGCTAGACTATAGCCTGTGGTTTAATAAGCGGTCTTTAATAAGCATCTATGATCAAATAGGAGTAAATTATAAGCATATTCAAATTAATTACCACTTTCTACTATTTTTATCACATGTGACTTGAATGACTACAAAACGTTTTGCTAGTATGTTTGTTGCTGGGTAGTATGGTGGGGGAATATCCGTTTAATTCCCACTATTTTACTAAAACTTTTAAATTCCTCTCCCGTCCAAGTGGGTCCATTATAAGTGACCAAATGTAAAGGATACCTCTAACGAACAAAAATACTTTTAATTATTTCGATTCTTTTTTGTGCATATTACTAATAATGAGTAACAAAGGACCCAAAAAATCTATAACTTAAAAAATCAATAACAAATAATCGGTGCCAAACTATTGGCGGTTGAGACCACACTGTTAATTTAGTTTTTTCTTGATTTTTATAATTTTGCAAATATTTTTAATACAATTGTATGTTAAGTTTTCTACTTCGTAATCCATGCCGGGCCACCAAAAATATGATCTTGATATTTTTTTTCATGCGGGTTACACCTAAATGACTAGCGTGTAATTCTCACATTACATTGTCTCTAATAATCATTGGTATTATAATTTTATATCCCCTTAACAGACATTCTTTTTCCACACCTATTTAATTTTTTCTTCTAAAATATGGTTCAGGGTTTTCACCTCGATCACTTTTTCTGGCCAGCAACCTTTACAATAGTTTAAAACATTACGTAATATTTTACCTTTTTTAATTTCACTTTGAATACTTTGCTAATGTAATGTGTTAGAATCTGATTTATTTATACAATTAATAGTGTGAAGGTAACACTAAGTTTTTATCTAACATTTCAGTGTTCCTCAAGTGTATTGACAATTAATGGCTTCATGTGATAAATAGCATGCTGGGTTATTTTTTTAATTTTGTTTGCTGAATTTCATAATTATACCCACTTTGCCAATATTGTAGTCGCCTTGCTGTCATTTTTGGTAAACCACATTTTGGTCCTAATATTTTTATCAATGTCTTGTTACTAGTTTGTAAAATAAATTTACGATCAAATAAAAACTCATATAATTTACTCACTCCAAAAATGGTGGCATACGCCACTTTTTCCAAGATTGGTTATTTTATTTGGGTATAATTAAATGTTTTGCTACTGGTTTTATGATATTATTACTGAGTTTTACAGATAATACTGAATCAAATATAATTATCGAAGTTAATATAATTGTGTTGAAATGTGCTGAAGTTAATATAATTGTAGAGTTTGATCAAAGTAAGATAAAGAGGTTGTAATAGTAAGGGCTTTTTTATTTCTTGAAATAATTCATCGCATATCTCTATCCAATTAAACTTCCAGTTCTTTAATCAGTCATATAATGGCGTTAATATTATTGCCATGTTTTTTAAAAATCGGGTATAATAATCAAATTTTCTCAGAAATTATATAAGCATTTTGACACCCATTTTGTTTACTTTAAGTCCAAAAATATCCAGTTTTCTTCAAAAAATTTACATTTTTTCAATTTTAGTTTTAATCCTCACTATTTGACTATGCATTACTTGTTTTAATTACTCATTTCTCTCTGATAATGTTTTTCGGAATACATATATGTTATCGATGTACACTCAAATGTTTAATCCAATTAATTTTTGTGCAATTATTGTTTGAAATGAACCTGGACCGATACTGAATCAAGAGGTAAGTATAAATATTTGTAGATACTTCCTTCAGTAAGTATTGTGACTAGTTTCTGAGATTATTTGTCTAAAGGGGCGTATAAATATGCTTCCTGCAAATCCAATTGACAAAAATAACTATTGCACTGCATTTTTTTCAATATATTATTTATTGTTGGTAATGGGTAATGAGCACTCTGCAAATACTTATCTATTGTGATTTGAAAATCACCACGTAAAGAAACTGTTCCATCTGGCTTTAAAACCAGTACCACTAAAGCAACCCAATTATAACATAATATTGGCTTTATACCTTGCTCAATATATAAATGGATTGGCTCTCCTTAAAATCCCCCACACCTGGGTCAAATAAGGTAAAATATCTACTTTTTATGTTGTTAATTTATTTCTCTTCAGAAATTTTTTTACAAATTTTTGTTTAAATTTTGAGGGCCATAATTGCAACAAAAAGACCCAATTTTTGCTTATAATTTTTGAAAGTTCGTCATTTACAACAAAGAATCTTTGTTACTTACTTTAACATACTTGTAGCTAATATTTAAATTTTCAATAACCCCCTAGAGGTGTTCAAGTTGACTAATCGAATTTAGTGAATCTCACATTACGTTGTTTAATTTCAAAACCTGGAAAATATTGTCATTTGTCCGCTAAAGTAATTACGTACTTACATCAGCTACAGTGTCAATCTCAAACTCTACAACTTTTCCATTTACACTAACCTCAAATGTTGCAGGTGGAATTTTGTTTTTATCATTGAAGTAAAACGTATGAAAAATTTCTGTTTCCGCGTTAATATTTTTACCTTTAACAATACTATCTAAATTTGTAACTTCCCCCAAATTCACATTTTTTCACTTTAAATGCCGCGTTTTTACCATAAACTTTGAAAATATGTTCTTTGACACTCACTCACTAAATAATTTTTCTCGTTGTGAACATTATGCTTTCAAATGTCTATATTTCCCAAAACAAAAACGTGTGCATATTTTGTTCATTCATCGGTGTGCTTGAACGAGAAGCACCGTTTTTATTTCTATTGAAATTTTTTTCTATAACTGGCACACCTGTGTTTGCTCCTGTTATTTTTCATGGTTAAACGCTAGTTTATAAGTTAACTCCGTTGTTTTTTCAATGTTAGTTAACATTTTCAATGATTAGTCAGCTTGTTTCAATAATTAAAATTTTACAGAATTACAATAAGTACCTTTTAAAAAAGTTACTTTATTTCTTCATCTAAGTTCTTGAATTTGCAATATTTGCACATTATTTTTAATTCAATTAGGTACTGTTCTATTAATTTGTTTCGTTTCTGACATCGTTTTCCAAATTCGGCTTGTTGTAGCGCATTGTTTTTACAGGATGGTAGTATTTTCTCAGTTTTTAACATATTTTACGTACGTTTCGTTCATTGGCGATTTCGGCGCACGTAATGTTGTCAACAAGTGATAAACATTCGTACTTAGCTTTGTAATAAGTAGTGGCACCTTTTTCTTCGATTACATCATTCAACAACATGAACAATTTGAATTGTTGATATGCATTCCAATTTTTACCGGCAAATACTTCCAAACCAGTGATCGGAGTCAAGATGCCGCCACGTGAGCAGCCTTTTATTTTTAATCTACCTACGTATTAATGTAAGTATTTCCTAACCTCTTCAATAGAATACGTTTTGAAGAATATAATTTTTTCTGTCAGTTTATTTGCAATCTCTGTTAATCCTACTATACTTCTCTTTTGTATCCAAGCTTTTCTTCCTTTTTTTATTTGTTGTTCGACTAAATCCAATAATCAAAACCAACAATTTTCAATTTGAGGTTAACAAGCTAGTAATACATTTTAATGTGTTGAAACACTTGTATTTATAAATTATGGTTCGTTTCACGCTAGTTGCCAAAGTTCTATCGTAATAAATTAACATTCTTAAACACTTTAATTGACCAACACGTTTTTATGCGTGGCAATATATTTATAAACGATCCTTCGATATATCCCTGTCTTGTAGGTATATCGAAGGATTGTTTTTTGGACATATTCAACCGACAGGCAGTGTTTACAACAGTATCATGTGGGCTCCAAATAATTGAGCTAGCTTTTTACTTTTTTTAAAAGTCAAGTCAAGTATAATATATTAATTCAAAAAACACAGCGAAAAGATGTGCTATTACGCTCAACAGATGTAAGCCTTCTGAATGATTTTTTTTATTACAAACGTCAAGAGATCGCGCAAAATCAGAAGGGGATCAAATTTAAATAATAAATAATTTACCTTTGTAAATCGTCATAGGGGCGTTACGGTAATGGTACATTCCCACATAATGGTTGGTAGACTTATTTTTTTATCCATATTTATTACAATTCATTTACATTTGCCGAAATACTTACTATCTATGGGCGGAACCATAATGTTTTTTTCTGAACAACAAATTAAAAATATCTTGTAAATCTAAATCACACTTTCATCTATCTGCCACATTTACTTTCATAAAAACTAACATTTGCTATAGGAAAAAAACCTGTTAAACTGCATATGTCTCAATAGTTAAGGCTCAAAATAAAAATTTTAAAATTTATAACATAGTTCAAATGTTGAAAATTCCTCTCTGCATCGTTTAATTTACTTTCTCACTTCGATATAATCGCGCACTGTTTGTCTCAAAATTTTTATTGGAGTATCTATTGTAGTCTGTGTCTGTAAAATTTTTGTAAAAAAAATGTAATAAATTCTGTTAAAACACATGCTCTCGAAGATAACTTTGTAATAAATTGACTTTCATTATTGTAAAGAAATACGGAGAATATAATAGTTTTCCATAGACAAAACTGAACAAGTATGTAAATGGTTACAAAAAATGTAAAACGTTAGTGAGTACTTTAACATGCAAATTAATGACGAAAAGTTATTTTTGAAATGCTATTATTTATTTTAGATGTCCACTGACGAAACCGTGTCAGATGTCGTAACCACAAGTTTGTATCGGTTCATCAACAATCTAATCTAATCTAACCTAACCTATAGATGGTGAAGTGGTATGACCTGACCTATTTCCAAATAGTTCAAAGCTGTCACTGACGAACAGTTCGATGCTAGAAATGGCGCGATGACCGGCCGAAATGGGACAATCATCTATAATTTTGGTCGTTAATACTTAATAATTACGCTCTACGACAAACGGTACGATCAACATTGTGTAAGAAAACGAAGTGATCCTTAAGATTCCTTCAGTCGCTATTCTTTGACCTACTGGAGTTGCTGCCCGAACACAATTATTGAATGATATTTTCCACATTTTATGTTAGAGACACCGATAAAATTATACATACGTGAGTCGGATGTCAAGAGGTATGACGCGGTGAAGCAATGTGGAGTTTGTTGATATTTTCCCTGCATCCATTTTGAGCCATGCTGAGCCATGGAATTTCTCGGAATGGCATATCTCTCAGTGGTCAGTTTTATACAGTATTATAGCCAAAATTAAAATTCAATGTATTGCCTTTTAACCCATAAGTGCTCGCCTTCGTTTTTACTGTACTATAATGATAATAAACCATGTAATTGAAAAGTTATAATCATTGCTCAATTTGTACATAATTTCTACTAATTTTCTTCTTTCCTATTCATGGTAATTCGATTTCTTAATTACCTGCTTTAAATGAGCTTTAACGTATCGGTCTGCAATAATTACTACTGTCATTAAAATACATAAAAATATGTGAAATGAAATCTACTTTAAAAAATATTAGATATCAGTGCATTTCATTACGTAGAAGGATGTGAAGACTTTTCCTCTTACGTTTTGTAATAATTTTAAATGACACATATCATAAACCAGTTAACAATCAAATACTAGACTCAAAATACCATCAGTCAAAAACAACAATCCGTTCTGTAATATCATCAATCTAAAATGAGTTTTAGGAAAATGTATTAATATTTCAGTTGGAGTACAAACGATGGACACAAAAGGGAAATCGAGTGGCAATTTAAGTACAATCTTAAATTAAATCGCTTCTGAACCGAATAATTGCTTTTAAATTTCCCTCGTGTACTCATCATTATAAAAATTAACTCTACCTTTACAGCTAATTTATACATATTAAATCAAATAAATATTCGTATGTACTTATATAATTGTGGTTGCAATGAGACGAGCATACTCCGCAATTCTTATTACACTACTTGAAATACAACAACTTGAAATTTTTGATTTAAAAAAACTTAAATTTTGAAATAACCAAGGTCTTATAACTCAAGGAAGTTTTCGAGATGCAGATTGTGATAGAATTAGAAGTGGGCTAATAAATTATTTTTGGCGTACACTGTCGATCTAAATATTTCATTAAATTATGTACTCCATAAAACCATGCAATAATTTAAAAAATGTTTTTATAAAACCATATAAATATGTTTTTTCACATCTTGTCCATATTCTTTACTATTCATTAGGTCACCTATACATATATGAAATATACCTCGATTTGTTTGCATGTGAAATTTTGCGCCGTTTATTGTATTATGGTAATATTGTTCTACATTGTCAAGGTCTGTAAAATATTTAATATTGTTTGGTGATATTTTTTTCCTTGCATAGTGAGAAGACGTAACGAGCAGTTTCTCGGCATCATCATTAAACTTCATGTGTCACATTTCATGTATGATATATTCGAGGAATCATAGTTTCATTTGATCGAAATTTCTATGTAATAAATTTTATCAAAATTTTCTATATTATAGTAATTTACATAATAGTGTAGTAATAGTAATATTATATAAATATACCTGTATATGTTTATTTACAAATATGAATGGTAATTTGATTAAATATAATATTAGCTGCTGTAGTATTGTATATGCATAATGTGTGTTTCAAAGTGGTTTATTTAAATAATATATATATCTATAAATATCTATGACATCTTAACGATTTTTAATTTCAGATTTATTTACATTATTAAGCTACTTTAATTTTTCCTATAGTTTCCCAATTAATATTTCTTAACATGCAATTCGTGTAAGATTATTTAATATCTCATTGATGACTGATCGTATTTCTTTTCTGTTTTATGATTTGGCTTCATGTCGTCTTTGCTAAATTTAGTTAGGCAGAAATAACTACAATATTTGTATAGCCATACCGCTTAAAGAAAGCTTGCTTCCTTGAATGCAAAATGCAGCCAATCTTTTGATTGTTTGCATTAAAACGTTCGCGTCATATAAATCAACATTTATCATAATCGGTAACATCCTTACGCTGTTAGTTACTATAAATAATGTCGTTCTTTGTGAGCAAATAATATCTAATAAAGACTCTGTTACATAGAACGAAAAGTAAAAGAGTCAAGACGGACATCTGCGACTAAACGGATCACAAAGGACAAAGGAAGCGGGCATTTGGACAGAACGCGGACAAAGCGGACTGTAATTGAGGGACTAGGAGAAGACTATAGGGAAGGGAATCAAATGAATAATAATAACTCAATATTGCCTTCCCGGTTAAGACGTTTATGAACAGATATAATTACCACCAACAGTCGAAACACGGTTAATATGGATTAATTAAATATTTCGCGGCAATTAATTAATTGTTATTTTCGATAACTTTATTATAATGTACGTTATTTTTATTTTGTAGATTCTTGTCGCCTTCACTATGCGTGAATTATAATAATTTTCAATATTTGAAGTTGTTATGAACGTGTATCAGCTAAGTACGCGCAGGCTCACTTCATTTACGAATTAATACAAACAATTGCATGCCCTATTTCCCATATTCATGATTATTTCCTTCCTGAAGCTAAAACACTAAATTTGTATAGGATATTAAGCATAATATTAAAATTTTCACGCAAAAATGTCAGCTCAAAATTACCCAGTACAGCTTCTTTTGTAGGATCTTAACAAAGTATTAGCGTCAAATATCAAATATTTTGGAATTAATTTTTCATACCATATATGCATCGAACTTTTTTATATGTTAAAATATTATCAGCTTTTAGGGAGAATTTTTATATAAATTATGTTAAGAAAAGCAGAAAAAGCATTTCATAAACTTAGAAAAATTATCTATGGTATGAGTTATTAAATTAGATTTGGAAATGTAGTATATTTAGCAGGGAGCCAAAGCGAGTGCCCATCACACATAAACGCGATTGCCTTCATGATACAATGTACCATCCCGAATGGTAAAAAATATGCACCTCAAGAATATTTTATTCTAATAATATTTTACTTTCCTTTGATTGGAATTCGTTCTATTTATGTGTTAACATTAAAAAATATCATATGCTCTGGACTCAAAAATAATTATAATAATCCGAAAACATATCAAAAATTTAAAGGAAGAAAATGGATACTGCGCTTCAATATTGTACAAATAATCGAAGTGTATAATAGTAAGAAAAAGAAAGAAGCGTTGTGCTAAAATCATAGTTAAAATTTAAAGAAGTAATTCTTGAGTTTGGAATATTTATAGAAAGTTGTAACAAATTTCCAAAACAAATTAAAGATCAAAAAAACGAAATTTTATACTATATTAAAAAAAATTCAATAGGTCCTGATTCAAAAAGATATTAAAAGACCTGATGGATTATCTGGTTATATATTTAAAGCAAGCATAGATATTTTTATTAAAACTTTAATACATATATTTAAAATAGAGTTGTTAACTTGTGTCTATTCCGTTGTCACAATGAAAAATTACTTAACTCTTCCGATGTAACTAACATTCGGTCGATTGCGATCCTCTCTGCGCCAGTTAAATTATTTAATTTCGCTTTACATTGCAAAATCGAATAATTTAACCGATTCAATTATCATCTGTTCAATATACAGAAGTCACGTTTGTAGCGAGCAACATTGATTTCCTATTAGACACTCGACAATAACGAATCTCGCAGGTCTCGTCGACTGCATATTTTCTTAGTTTCGTTTCGGTTTTCAAGTCGATGTTTCATTTTTTTACTACCAGAGAGTTTCTTATCACGTGGAAAATGACGTCCTATTAAAGCACCTTGGCAAAGGTGGTTTTTTTATTCAACTCTTATGATTATTTTCTTCGTACATTGCGGAGAGGAAGCGACACATACGAGTAGGTAATTTTATATTTGTTTCTTATTTCACGCGTTCAGAAGTCGGCCAAGTTTCAAATATCGGACCTTTGCTGTTCATTATCCTAGTAAATGATATCGGTAGTGTGATTAAAATTGCACATTACATTCTATTTATTGATGATATTAAAATTTTCTCAGCTATTAGAAGTACAGCACATTACAAGTTGCTGCAACATGATATCGATACTGTTCTCCAATGGAGCACTACGAGCGGTTTGCGGCTCAATTCAAGCAAATACTCTGTGAATGATTACACTATTGGCATAATGCCTTTATGCCAACGTGTTGAAGTAGTCAATCTGGGAGTTTAATTCTAATCGCGCCTGAATTTTTATCAGAGAGTTTGTATTTGTATTGCGTCCAAGGATCACCGATGTATTTTTTATTTAATTAACTTATTATATCTGACTTTAGTACAAAGGAAGCCAGAAGCCAGCTCTGTTACTTAGATCGCACATGAAAGTAAATATAACTTGATTATTGGACTTACTCAAAAAACGTTACTCCGATATTCGTACATGAGAAAATATGGTTACATCCCATGGAAAAATGTCATGCCCTAATTTGCTGCGAAAACTCTCGAACCTCGTGCCTAAAAACAGCCTGCCCTCGTGTATCATCATTATTTTTTTTTCCTATACCTTCATCTAGAAACAAGATGTACCAAAATTCTTCACTTTCCCACTGTATATAATTTCTGAAATACCAGATGTTTATGATAAGTAAACTTGTGTGTCATCGTTATGAGTTGTAATGTTAATGAATTAAGGAATTGTCCTATTACCATTACTTATATTGAAACGCAAGGTTATAAAAATTGTAACATTTCCATATCGTAACAAATAAATAAGAAAACTAAATAAAAAAATAGCAAAGTAGTGCCAGGCCAATAAAAGATTTATTATCAACAAGGCTGCAACATTTTACTCCAGTGTTAATGTAAATTCTCATAACGTGGCAGCTTTTTATTTTTTATTCTAAACAGTAGCCTCGGAATGTTTTGTTCAGAAGGAACGAATTTGTAAACTATATATCGCACATAGGAGGCTCCAATTCTCTTTAGTAAAAAAAACGATAATATTTATACCTTTCACTTTCCGGATACTTTCTGTCTCTAGTGTCACACAAACTTATTTATTAAGACATTATTATAGGGACAAACGTTCGTTTCTTACACGTTATATTGTTAAAACATTTATCTACCTAACACACTTATTATTAAACTAATCATATGAAGTACCGAACCACACCGTAATGCACGAAGCAAATCAGGGGTCCAACAATGAAGGTTGACAGTAGATAGAACTGATATTCTAAATCGTTCCAGTATTGGTTTATATTCATCCACAGTCACCACAAAACTAGACCGAGATGTCTATCTTTTACTTTATGGTTTATTACATATAAAACGTCATGAAAATAAATAAAGACTGGCCCTATGATCTCAATGTACCTTTCACCATTAAGAACTTGACATTAAAGCATCAAATGATTGCTTGAAACCATTTCTAAACTATAAATTCAGACTATAACTAGCTGGATGGAAGTCTTAGAAATTGTAATATTTATACTATTATTCTATCTTTTTTTTTTTTTTTTTTTTTATATATTTTTTGCAAGTAGATTTACAATAAATTCTTTTGCACGTCAATATTTTTTCCTACCAGCACTTCGACGTAACTGGCCTGCTGAGAAGAAGCGCCGCAACAAACTCAACAGTAAGCCTTTTTTCAAAAGGTCAATGCTACAAAAATCTTAAAATGTGCAGGAGAGCTAATTAAAGTGTCCACAAATTTTTATCATTCAAATAATCTACTACTTTGTAATAACCCTTTTTCATCAGCTGACGTTTGATAGTCAATCTAAATTTAGGCAAAGGTAAGTCGATAAAGCTTTGTGGAAGCTTATTAAACATTTTTATGCTTAATCCAATGAAACAATTACCAGTCTTATGCAGTCTGAGACTTGGAACGGCAAGTCTATGCTTATTTCTGGTGTTGAAGCTATGAGTGTCTGAATTTTTAAGAAAAACATCATAGTTTTTACGTACATAAACAATGCAATCATATATGTACTGCGATGCCACTGTTAGTATGTTAATTTCCTTAAACAATTCTTTTAACGAGTCGCGTGGTCTAAGGCTGTATATTGCACGAATAGCTCTTTTTTGGAGTACAAAAATGGTCTGAATATCGGCAGCAGAGCCCCACAACAGTAGACCATACGACATTACGCTATGAAAATAGCTGAAATAAACTAATCTCGCCGTCCCAACGTCAGTGAGCTGCCTAATTTTCCTAACTGCATACGCAGCTGAACTAAGTCTTCCTGCCAAGGCCACAATATGGGGTCCCCATTGCAGTTTGGAATCTATAGTAATTCCAAGGAAGGTAGTGGAATTGACTGCTTCTATAGGTTCTTTATTCATATTAATGCAAGTATTGACCTGCCTTACGTTAGGCATACTAAATTTAAGACATTTTGTTTTCTTTGAATTGAGCAAGAGATTGTTAGCAGTGAACCAATGTAGGACTTGAGAAAGAGCATCATTTACTTCGTCAAGGACTTCTTTGCGTCTGTCGACTTTAAAAATCAAAGAAGTGTCATCAGCAAACAATACTATCTCACAGAGATCTTTAGTAAAGTACGGCAGGTCATTTATGTATATTAAGAACAACAATGGGCCCAATATCGAGCCCTGGGGCACTCCCATATGAAGGTGAGCGCCAGAAGAAAAAGTGCCATTAATATTTACTTTTTGAATTCGACCTGAAAGATACGATTCTATAAGGTTAAGCGAGTTATTTGAGACACCATAATGTCTTAGCTTTACTAATAAAGTCTGATGATCGACACAATCAAAAGCTTTGGACAAATCACAAAATATACCTATCGCATCCTGCTTATTCTCCCATGCATCAAATATGTGTTTCATGAGTGCAACCCCTGCATCAGTTGTACATTTGTTTTTGGTGAAACCAAATTGTTTTTCATGTAATAATCTGTTACTATTAAAGTGTAACCGTAACTGGTGAAATATAATTTTTTCAAAGATTTTACTCAAGGCCGGCAGAATTGAAATGGGGCGAAAGTTGGATGGATCCCTCTTATCGCCCGCTTTAAAAAGTGGAATTATTTTGCTATATTTCATTAAATCAGGAAACTGGCCTTCATCAATACATTTATTAAAAATAACAGCTAAGTGAGGTGAAGTCATATTTATTATTGTTTTAAGAAGGTCAGTTGAAATACCCCATAAATCCTTAGTTTTCTTGACGTTTAGTTCTTTAAATGTTTTAAAAATGTCAAGAGGGGTTATGTAGTTGAACTTAAAAGAGGTTTTGCACTCTTCAACACTTGACTCAATTAGAGATTTTGCAAGATGAGCACTAGATTTTAATTGTTTAGTGGTTTCAACTGCAATATTTGAAAAGAAAGATTCAAAAACATTTGCTACCTCCTTATCTGTTTTTGCAATGTTATTTTTTATTTGTAAACAGAATTCTTTATCTTGTGATTTTACTTTGCAAGTCTCTTTATTAATAATATTCCAAGTTGCTTTAATTTTACTCTTGGAATTGTTAATTTTGTTGCGCAAGAAAATAGATTTGGCAGTATTGCACACCTTCTTAAATAATTTAGAATATTTCTGGACATATTCAATAATTTTTGGATCGTTAGTATTTGATTTTAAATCATACAGTTCATAAAGTTTATTTCTACTTTTATGAATGCCTGGAGATGCCCAGTCACTAAACTTTCCTTTAAATTGATTTATTGTTATTTTCTTTTCGGTAAAAACAGAATTAAATTCAGTTTTTATTAATCCAAAAAGGTTCCCATACCAGTCATCTACACTTTTGTTCTGATGAAATGGTAATTTATTAATTTTCTGATCAATATTACATTTGAAACTTTCAACACGATTTTGAGTAACCGGTCTGCAATTTATAGTTAACTTGGTGTTAACATGATGGTGCTCAAATTTCGCCACCTGACCGGTATGGTCAGATTGTAGACAATTTAAAATTGACTTATTCGGTAAGTTACCATTTTCATAGAAAATATTATCTAAGCAGGTAGCTGTAGTGGCTGTAATTCTAGTTGGTTCTATGAAAGGAGGAAATAAATTAAATGATCTGAAAAGGTTTAAAAATCTGACAGTGTTCTGTGAATTATCTAAAATATTCAAGTTAAAATCACCGCAAACTACTACCTTCTTATTTGAATTACAAAGTTTTTTTAATACTCCTTCCATAATGTTTTCAAATAGTATGTAATCAGACTACTTAGTACATACTATTATAAATTGCTCTAACTCTGCACACGCTAATTCTATTGTTCGTTCAATAGACAGTGCTACTATATCTTTACGTTCTTTCGATTTAAACTTATTATGTAAAAGTATGAGCGAGCCACCCCGAATAGCCGACTTTCTTATGAACGAACTAACCAATTTATAATTGTCAATACAAATTAAAAATTCATGTTGTTTCAACCAATGCTCAGTTAAACATAAGACATGCACATCCATACAGTCTAGGAATATTCCTACTTCTAGCTCCTTGCCAGGTAAGCCTTGTATATTTTGATGAACTAAATTAAAATAAAAATAACTGTTAATCTTATCCTTTATCAAAGAAATGCAAGAGATGTCCTCTTTTGTCTTAATATCTAATTTAAATTATTTGGACAAATATCCAAAGTCTGACTAATATGCATGTCTTGTCCACTGGTCTGCTCAATAGAAGTAGACTGGTTAGCCAAATTTTTGGCTGAATTTGTAAATAAATAGGATAGCGAAATTGCTATCTGTCGCTTAAAATAATAAGGTAGATAACATTTATCTTTAGTCGCATATAAATTAATATTCATTAATTTGTTTATGTCAATTAAATGAATGAAATTATTATTTGTAAAAGTCACAGTATCAAATGTCAAATTCAATCTATATCTGTGGTCATTTTCTTTTTCTGCTTGTGGAACATTTTTTAAGTAAGGTAGCGTAAACAAAATAATATTTTTCACATTTAATGTACAAAGATTATCTACATGAGTAATTAATTTCTTTTTGTTCACATTACCCCTATTTCCAATCAATATTATGAGGGTGGTATTGGGAACAAAATTAAATTCAAGTATTTTATCAATTATGTCACAGTATGAAGCTCCCGGCATACAGTGATTAACTACTGGGCAATTCATATAAGTACTCAATAACTGGCCCATGTTTTTTCCAATGTCGTCACTAAACATTATTATTGGATTACTACAATTTTTCCTTGAATTATTATTTGACGACAAATTATGAGGAGTACGAGGTTCACATTCCGGACTAGCATTTAATGTGCACGAAATTCTATCCGAGTTAACATTGTTTAAGCTAGGGCTACTTCCGAGTGCCTTAATGGCCAAAATGTATTCCCTATACTCACTCTTTGTACGTTCATACCTAGTAGTCATTATCTCTAGGCGTTCCTTAAGTCTACACATTTGAGACTGAACTGACTGTACATACCTCTCGTGGTCAATTATTTTATTTTCCAACAAGACTGTATACACGTCAAGTTCATTACCTAACCTAATTCTTTCTTTTATATTCTGACAATTTTTAAAGAATTGTTTTTGTTTTTTAATTAGCTTTTGCGTCTTCTTAATATACCTATTCATTTTAACATATTTTTTAAACTTGTTTTTGCTGCACTTAACAGTTCCCTCAGGGTGGATGGTATTTTCTGTGACTTCTTCTGTCAAATCAATTACCTCTGAAGGTAAATCAAGTGCAGCAGAAATGTTGCTGGGAGCACTTCCAACTAACTCGCTAGAAAGACTCTGGTTTTGGTTAATTAACGCTTCCGTCTTCTCCGATTCCATGTGCGAAATTTGGTGCTGTGCTTCCTGGAGTTCATGCTCCAACATTGTGATACGTCGGAGGCCTCGCACAAAGTCGTCAGTGCACTCGCCGAATCCATCAACGATGTCTTGTAATCTGTCCCGATCGTCTATAACTGATACGTACTGTGTATGTAATTCAGACATTTCTTTTTTTAACAATGTGTTTCTACTATAAATATCTAGCATTACTTTTTCATTGTCATCCCTTTCTGATTGTAAATGTTCAATCGACTCCTTGGCTGCCCTTAATTCCTTCAAAGCCAAATCGAGTTGACGAGCCAAGGCACCGCGAGTGTTCATCTCGATATTGAGTTATTATTCTGAACGTAAATAATGATATCCAAGGCGCCGATTAAGAACAAGATTATAACCTCTATATGTCGGCAGTAGTGTTGCTTAACTCCGTACCAATAAAATACAAAACAAAGCGCGCTACTAGCTGATCTCGAACCCGGGAGCTCACGCAGCGACGCGGCGACGCGGGCGCTAGCGTTACACGCTGCACCACGAACGTGATGCGAGAAGCCTCGAAAAATAGTTATCGTTTTGTACACGACGTGCGGTTGTCAACAAATAAAGTTTGTAAACACGTAAACACGTTTTGTCTATGTACCGGGCACCGATTTAAAATTACAAACCACCCACTTTTTTATCAATATCGAATTACAGTAACTAACTTTAATAATTTATTTATAGTATTTAGTAACTGATTTTTAGTATAGTTTACGAAAGATTAACACTACTTTTACACTATGTGTTTTAGTATCACTTGTACAAATCAAACATACACTGCTACTCCAAGGAAACACTTGGAAATTTTTATATTTTAAATTATACGGGAGCTATCCTACTCACGTCAACGATCGCTTCCGTACGCGGACGAACTCTCTATCTTCAAAATAATTTTAAAAATTATTCTCCATTGTGAAAAATGTATGAAATATTTGAAATTTTCCATTTCGTTTCATTGCTTTCTTACCAACTCATAAACGTCCCGTTAAGACAACATCTTCTGGTTGATATTATTATCAAAAAGATAAAGGTTGTCATTTTCAAATTATCTGTCCTGATTGGTTTTATTACATGAACGTTTTTAATTTTTTATTACTTTGGAACTACATAATTTATTTCACAGTGCATAAGTAATTAATTGAAGTAAACTAAAATAACAAGTGAAATTCTGCCCAATATTTTTAAATTTTTGTTTCTGTTTTAATTTCCTTTGAACTAAATTTAGAAATAAAAAATGAGATACGTGAAAGTATCTACAAAGTAACTTCTCATCTTTTTCTTAAGTCAAAACTAAACTTGTGGAATATTAATAATACATGTTTTTGTTTAACCTAGATTATTTATCTGGTATTTTTAATTATATTTTATGGGAAAATTTCAACAAATAATTTTCTTAAAGCATAATTTTACCATATTTTATTAAAAATAACGCATAATAGTTGAAAGAGTATCAACCGTATTCTAAAAAATTATGTAAATTTTTAAAATTTTTTTGTGTTACGTACAACAATTTTTTTGTGTCGACGTAAGTTTTATTCAATTTATGTGTCTGCGTATTTAACAGCAGAACATCTGATTTAGAGGGAGTTGATCTAAGAGGGTAAAATTATTTTAAGGAATATACACTGTCAATTATTTTAGAAAATAGAAGTACTTTTAATTATGCAGTACATAAAAAGCGTGATACAGGCTACATAAATGAATCATATTGATATATCAGTGTATCATTATTCAATAGTACATACATTTCCTAACGACAGCCATTGTCGTCATTGCCCTTGAACAAAAATAATAACACATGTTTATTTGCTTTTCGAAGGTTTTTGTTAAAAATCTTGTCACACAAATTTTCTTAAGTATTTTAGTAGTTTATTTAAAATTAAACTACATTGCGTATTTTACGTATACACAAAAGTCTAACGTACTCATATTAATAACGCTGTTTGAAAATAAATCAAAGATCTCAAAGTAAAAGTCAAGTAGGCGATGCCAATTTGACTTATGGTTCAAGCAGAATTTTATTTAATATATATTTACGACATTTTCTACATCCACCTGTTTTTTATAACTAAGACTTATCATGCAGTTTCATTAATTGTTGTGATTTACTGCCAGGAACAAAACAATAATACATTTGTGATAATTCATTCAATTTATTAAAATTTTCATGTTTTCATTCGTTAAAGTAATTTCACCCTCTTAGATCTACTACCTCTAAACCAGATGTTCTGCTGTTAAATACGCATATATATAAATTGAATAACACTTATGTCGACACAAAAAAATAGCCGTACGTAACACAAATAATTTGCAAAATTACATCAATTTTTTAGAATACGGTTAATATTCTTTCAACTATTAGGCGTTATTTTTAATCAAATATGGTAAAATTTAGCTATAAAAAAATATATTGGTTGAAATTTTCCCACGAAAAATTAATAAAAATATCGGATAAATAACCTAGCATAAACAAAAATCATTATTATCTTCAATCTTTTTGATTTTAATAAACTTTAATAAAGAAGTCATAAGAAGAGAGTCTTGTTATCAACCTATCGGTTCTGATTTTTTTAATTAAGACTTTATACTTTTGTCCAGGCCTAAACGCCTTAACATGTTACTTATCTTTTGTGGATGCTTATTCTTTGTCAGGTATACAAACAAATATCAAAAACTCTGGAAGACGCGGTTTGTGAGTTTACTTATGAATTTATCTCCCTCTATAATAATTTTGTTTTTTCTCGGACTAAATCAAATCTAACTCGGCTCCTCGATTCTTTGGCTACAAACATTCGGAAATATATGGGTAAAGAAGAGAAAACAAAATTCAATCCTTTTTCTGAGTGCTTGAAAGTCAAATATATATAAATGTTTACAAATTCTAACACTACTTTAAACTGTTTTCTGGTTTTATATGTTCTGGTTTTAACATTTAAATAAATGTTCTGGTTTTAACATTTAAAAATTGTTGAGCAGCCTATATAAAAAAGCCAATCGGAGCAATAAAGGAATGCAAGTTTGACATAAACATGTTAAATTCTTTAATCGCCATGGTGCTAACAGTTCATTCCGTCATTCCTCTAATTCATAAGTAATGAACGATTTAATTTTTAATCTTCGAAACTTGTGAAATCGTGGTCTGGGTCAATAGTCCTTCAAAGTTCGAAGACAATGGTTCTGATAACATGATTGTAGTTGCATATAAAAACCACGTTATAGCTTTCATCATTTTAAACACATTAAAATATAAAGTTACAACTGCACCAGAAATACAGTCTTTGAAGATTTCCAAAAGTCAGAAAAACAATTATAATTCTCCTCACTTCATTGGTTCTGTTATCACTCCGATTTTGTTCATTTCTTTCCTTCCCACATAAAAAATTTATTCAAATTTTATAATTTACTGTTAAAATATTTTTGTTTCATTGACTCCAAGATTCACTGCCTTGAGATTATATTTGATATTCCATAGACCAGAACGTACTGTGTTTTGAGGTTTATTTTTCCATTAACCCTAGATTATCAAAGCATTCTTCAAGTGACGTTGTTACTAAACGTTCGTAAAAAATATAACATGGAAATAAAACAGAATAAATTTTAGAATCATAAACTTTAATTATTTTAGAAATTATAGTTACATTCTTTGGATTTAAGAGATCACATAGTAATGAAATAGTATATTTTTTTACTTTACACAGATTGAACACATATCTATGTTTTGCGCCCTACATATAGCTCTTTTACATTTCATGCAAAAGTTAGTTTTCATTTTTCTGGCCTTAGACGGGCATAAGGCGCGTGTTTTCCTAGAATTTGATTTTTGCCTAATTGCCACTTCAGAAAGAGATTCGATACCCACAATCACTTTTATGAACTCTTAGATATTTCTCCGCAATATTGGAGTATTTACTCTTGCTTTTAGGTGAGATCATAATGGTGAAACTATAAGAACATCGACCATTTCCAAAACGAAGTCGCGCCTGAATTTACTTTTTTTTGTGTCTGCAATTATTGCTAACATAAATGACGTATGAGTTTATAATTATAATATAAATCATGTCATAAAACAAGAATAATTGCCATCTACTTGTTGAGTTATAAAATTCAAATATTTCTGACTTTTCTTAAGTACTTATCGCAATAATCGTCATGTGTTGTTAACAATAGATAAACAATTTTAGTTTTTTTTTTGGTTTATGAGAAACTAAGTTCTAACGTCAAAGCAAAAAACAAATGTCCCAATTCGAAGAGAAGTAGAATCCTTTACTAAATTTGGTATTTCTCGTTTATTACTACGTAAGGTTCCTACCAGCGTCAAATCTTACGGAGCATTGAGAAGTTCGAATTCTAGTAGTACTAATGTGAATCAATTTTCCATCTTGATATTTTTATTAGTTCCTTTGCGTATTTTTTTACCCAAGTAAAGTGTATTATTCAATATATATTTGGTTTTCACATCGAATACCATTATAATTTTGATACCATATTTATTTGGCTTATTTGGCAGACACATCTTATAAACCCAGCTACCTCTGAATCCAACTAATTGCTTACCAATAGTCATGTAAGCACCCGACGTATACCATTTCTCACTACGAAATATTGCAAACTTGTCATCAATTCTTCTTGATGAACGTGTATTTTTATCATCGAATGTCAGGCTGTTTATCAGAAACTCAAATCTATCTACTCATGTATATCTATACAGGCTCTGAAGAGAGAAGCACTATATGACGTATCGAATAAAAGTTTTGAGGGGATATGATTACTTTTTAGTATAGCAGACACAAGTAACCGCCTGAGCAAAGCTTTCAATTCACGCTTATCAGTATTAGTTATTTTCATTGGTTTTTAAGCGTAGTTAGACTTTTTTTTACTCGATTTCCACGTTGGTGTATTTGACTACTTCTTCAAGCATTTCATCGCTAAGAAATAAAGAGAACATCTCATACGGTTTGACGATATTACGTGCTTCACCTTGAGGTCCCTCAACAAACGTACGATATTTTTGGAAGTAGCTCGCGTTCTTCGCTTCATAGTTCATTTATATCTGTTTTTGCTTCGAATTATTTTTTTCTTGGTATAACAACCCTGGAAAGAATGGCGCTGCTGAGCAGCTGTCAATATTGTTGTCTATGTAAATCTGCATATTAAAATATAAATAATAGAAGTCTTTGAAAATTACTAGTTTAGAAAGCAATTCTCTACGATAAATATTACGTGAAAGTGAAGTTATCGTGAATAATAAAAATTATTGCCAAAATATATAAAAAGTGCAAAGGGCAATTAACAGTGACTGTTCAGTGTAGCTAAGAAAACTTTTACAGAATTAAATATTTGAGCTGATCCAGAAGAATGTTTTAATGGCATGTGACGAATTTACCCATAATTTGAAGAATGTAAGATAAGTCAAAGTAAAATATAAATTCATCACATAATATTCAATACACATATATATATATATATATATATATATATATATATATATATATATATATATTATATATATAGTATATATCAGTCAAAAATTGCATCATGTTAAAAATACTCAAAGAAAAACATTTAAAATCGGAAACAGAGATTCAAAATTATATACAAACACGCAAGGCAAAACAAATATGAAATTCAATAAATAAATATGAAATTCAATAATTAAATAACATCGAAACAAATTTTCCAAGCCGGCTATCACCGAAGAAGATGACGACCACAACTTTCCAAAGAAGACATATTCAAATTCAAAAATCATGCAAAGAAATATTTAAACATGATATGCTCATAATGCTAAAAAAGAAAGTTGAAAGTGAATTCGTGTCTCACCCTATGTTTAACTTATGCGTGCCAAACTCGAAAACAAAAAAAAAATTAAATAACCGTATGTCATAGGGGAATAGAGAAAAGTATTTCAAGGCGACATCAGGAAAATAGCTGGACTACAATGGAGACACAGCTCAAGGCCGTGAGAAACAGAAATCTTTGGAAAAGGCCTTCACCTGAGAGGGTTTCCTGTTTAGCAGTCAATACGTTATTAATCAATTAATATCTACTAATATATACAAATATTAACTACTATTGGGATATAAAAGGTTTATTTATTTATTTTTATAACAACCCTTGGATTTAATCGCGTTCTGTTTTGACTACATTGTTCATCAGTTTCAATGAGCATAGAATCTTTATTGTGTGAAGAATTAGATTCTATACGCAGGTGCCGCTTTCGTAACTGAAAAATAGGAACATCAGCATCAGAACTTTCCACGATAGCTGGCGTCATTTTGTTTTCCACATTATCGCGATATTACATACATCGGTACATATTTAAAGCTTGCGCTCATATTTTTATGTAGCCTTTAAACATATATTTAATATTTCGTTAAAAAACTGACATTTATCCCTCGCATTGAAGTGACAAGGGTAATGTAAGGGCCACCTTTAGGTATAGATATTACCCGATGGGGTCAGATGTAAATAATTTCAGACCAGTCGCTATCATCTCCGCGCCGGCAAAATGATTTGACTTTACTCTATATCGCAACATATACTCGAGCTACGGTGATCAAATCTGCATGGGTTTCAGGTCGGACATCCGGTGGTCACGAACCTTATATGCTTCCTTCACTATGTTGCATATCATGTTGACCTGGGCTCTCAAGTAAATGTTGCATATTTTCACTACCTGAAAGCTTTCGATCATGTAGGTAACGATATCTTATTAATCTTAACCTTTCTCTTTTTTACCGTTTTCTTCTTGGGTAATGGGAAAAATTCTGCGCCCTGTATTATTGACTAAGTTTTAATTCTTCGTACCTGACAATTGCCTACGTTCACGTAATCATCACATGTTTGTTATACCACCCTCTAGAACCGAACTAAGTCGGAACTCTCCAGTTTCCCGGGCTGTTCAACTGCTCAACCACCTGATCGCGGTTGGACCGGAGTGTGATTTATTTATGATGAGTGAAAATTAATTTGTCGAATTATGCCGTCATTATCCTTTGTAGTTGTCATGCAATTTATGTTCATGTTTAATCTAAAGTTTAAACTTTGTTAAACCATTAATTTCTTATCGTTACGAGTAGGTTACCTGTAATATAAGGATAAATATGTGTGTGTGTATGTAAATAAATAATCACTATCGGTCAGCTGATGCTCTTCCACTTCTAAGTTATTTTCTGACCCACTCAGTATTCATGCTGTGCGCTCTCAATAATTGACTGATTTCATTATCTTCAACAACTAGAGACATCTAAAAGAATATATTATATTTTATATGTATATATATAAAAACAAAATAAGCTATAATCAACATAAAATCTTTGCAAAAATAATAAAAATAACCACCTCAAACTCACGCAAACACTAAACTAAATAAAAACAAGTAGCTCAAAACTCACGCTATCGCAAACCAATACACAAATCACACCCGATCACGATGACAGGGCTTGGCACACTGACGGACGTAATTAGGAAGGTACGGTGAAGAAGGTGAGCTTTGTTTTCATAGGGATCGTGATTTCTCCGTCGTAATTTTTACGATATTTAATAATCTAAGATTAAAACAATTACCTGTTAGTTTTTAATAAATGGAGGATACAGTTACATTAATTAAAGGGATGACAACAGATCGACTTGCACAAAAACATGTACAGACACAGGCACAAACACACACATGCATCGACCATTTAACACGTAACATGTAAACAATAATTAATATTTATAAAACTGCATAAAACAGCGCAGTGTTTTTTTTATAAGTAGGTCATTTTTTTGTAGTTGGTCATTATAAAGAAGTAAAGCACTTTATGTAGTTACAAGCAGTAAATGTATTTTTGTATTCGCTTTTCTAGCATTATTTTGGAATTATTGCTTAAATTGGTTTCTTTTTTATTATAGGCAAAATATAATGAAAAATATAATTTTTACCGACATAAAAGACTTATCCTTCAAATGCGTTTTTTTCGTATTAGTTTCATAAGTCTATTTTTACTCATTCAGATCATAATAAAAAACTGTGCCATAGATAATTATCACAGATTTATAGAATTCACAATGGCTACCAACTTTCAAACTACTTTCAAATAACAGTGCTATAGGTTTTCACATAGACCTGACTTTGAGCATAATGCCTGTTTTTTTAAAATTTATATCTTATTACATTTTACTCACTAATATATGCTTTTCTGGTCATACTGCAGATACAATTCATAAAATTACCTAACAAAATAATTAAATCACCTTAGACTGAAAGAAGCTCATAACATTTACATTCTTTATTCTTACAATTATACCATATTCCATCGACGCTTTATTGAAGAAGATTGTGTACCATATGGGGTTGCCAGCTATCCCGATATAATTGGAATAGCTCAATCTCTTGTTGTTCAATCATCTATTACACTTTGTGGCCGATAAAACTAATATTTTTCTGATTTTTAGCCTTGTAATATTTTTGTCATTTGCCAGTATTTTTTCGCAGGTCGAGTTTCAAATAAACCGCATATACATATATATATATATACATATATATATATATATACATACATATATATAAATATATACATATATATATATATATATATATATATATATATATATATATATATATACATATATAAAATACATCAAAATAGTAATACGTTATTTTAATTCAAATTGATAAAATGCAGTAATAATCTTATTTCAGATCTCTTTTTGCCTTTATTCTGGTATTAGCATTGAAATGTTATAAAATACTTAATTATTTGGTTAAAATAGATGTTAATAATTAATAGTTCCTAAAATTTGTCATATATTCTAATGGATGTGTATAATCAGACTAAGCAAGTTTGTGAATACCTGACTGTGATGTGGCATTGCTGTGTTTGACATTTTCAAAATTAATAAAACAACTTAAAAATATCCACTAACTTAAATACTAAGGTTATGCTTCATTATTTAATTGCTTTTGTAAAATTAACTGCTGATAAAAATCATAAATATTATTTTACGATTTTATAGTTTTATTTGTTTGTAAAATAATGCTGTTATTTTTTTAAATTGGAAGATTTATGAGTATCTTTTTTTAGATATTAATATATTTTTCCTTAATTAAATATAATAAATATAATTGAAAGAACTAAAATGAAATAAAAATTGAACTAAAATTCTGATTTGAGGAGAGACACGCAATACCAAATGTTTCTTAATTATAATCATTTATTGTGTTTTTGTTAACAAAGTAATATCTTAACAAAAAAAAATTATGTAAAACCCTATTATAAATAGACATCGCAATTTTCTTTTCGTGGTCAGATTTTTTGTCATTCAGTCTTAAAAACAATTTTGAAAGTGTGTAAGCCTTGACTATAGGAATCAATTAGAATACTACTAGACAAATTGAGATGTATACATGTATCATGAAAACATGGTGCCCATCTAACACCCACAATACAGATTTGGAATTATCAATTCATTCGTCATGTTTTAAAAATAAGAAATAATTTAATTGAAGATCAAGCTATTTTATTTATAATTTGCTTAACATAAACAGGTAAACGGACAGGAAAAGTAATTAATTGAACGCATCTAGTGCCCGTGTTAAGGACGAACGTACAAAACGCAAGACAAACGCATTATAATTAAGCTACTCGTACAGAAGGTACCCAAGTGTCATATGTTTATATAAGTCCATTTATGTTACCCCATTTTATTCATTACTTTTTAGCTGTTGTAATGTTTCAGTACTTACATTATAAATTAAAGCTTGTATAGTGCAAATAGAAATGACTCCATGAAAGTCTCGTACATATGTCCCGTACATATATATTGTTACATATGTATTCATATCAAATTTAGACATTAGAGGTATAGAGTATACTTATTCAATTATTTAATAAAACTATCTTATTTTTCACTTAACGAATGTTTTGGTAAATTCAATTTTAACATTTTTCAAAATTGGGGAAAACAGGGAACATAATTTTGTGAATATTTTCAACAATATCCTGATACATTAAGTCTTGCAAAAATTATTTCCCACATGACGGAAAACCAAAAGAAAATTATACGAAAGTTAAAAAAAAATATTCAGACAAGTATGCTGATAAATAAACTCTATAACCGAGCCAAATTTCAAGTTTTTACGTCGAACCGTCTCTGATTAAAACGGCGGTGAAAGATGAACCGACAGGTGAATGATCATATACGAGTTCCTTTTTTCCTTTAAAAATTATTAAAATGTGAGTCATTTTCTGTATATGGCGGGGGTAGAGCTGAGATTCCTCCCTGTTTTAATAGCTTTCATAAAATTTAGCGATTACAATTATTATAAATGACGTTACAGTTCAATAAACTATACTTGTCAAATATTGAGTTTAAACCTTTATAACTCAGTCAATTTCCATGATTTTCAAAATTTGTTTCAAGTATATTCAGCTTATACCTTGAGACTATAATTTATGAAATAAAACAATTTGGTTAGATAAGCTATTAAAGTCAGCAAGACAGGGACATATTTTTGAAAAGGAGAATATCAAGATTCCAGGGTTTGAATTCAAAACTTTGGTTTCGAAAATCAATATAAAACGAGTGCTCTAGAAAACTTCGTACTACCTCAGAAACATGGTTGGACGATTTCGTATCTAGAATCAAACAAGCCATCAAACCAACGTAGCCAAAGTAGCGGCCTTAATAGCCTGCAATTAGTATTGCTCCAATCGAGTTGCTTTATTTAATTTTTGTAAGGCACGCGGATATTTGAGCTGGAAATTTTTTTATTTTGTTCGTTATACTAAAAATTATGAAATGAATTCTTTGTCAATTCGATGCTTGCTTTAAATTTTATGATATTTTGAAAGCATATATATGTATGTGAACACATACGTATCTACGTATAAAAATATACACAGACTGTAGTGTGATGCGTGCTTATTCTCTAATATTTCCTTTGAAAATATTCTTTTTCCATTACTTTTATTGACCCTCTTCTGGATGTTAATGAAACAATTTCATTTTGATTAAAATGAAATTGTTTCAAATACTAATATGCTTCAAATATTATTAAGTTTACAGAATTCAGAAATGCGTAAGTTTAACTCATAATTACAAAAACTTTTAAATTTTTAATGGTTTATATTTTAAAACTATAAGAAATGTTGATTTAAATTTAAAATGTTTGCTTAATTTATCTGTTACCTCCGTTCCTCCGTTTTCATGTCACAATTCAAGCTTCTGATAGACAAAAGAGAGCAAGCTACACATTAATAAAACTAATATCTCATGACTTTTAATGAATGTGGATAAGAAAATAACGATTGATGATTAATTATCATGATTAACACTTTTCGTTTCCTCATTTCATTCGAAGTATAACGAGAGTGTACCTACGGTTCATATATCAAGAGAAATGTAAAGAATTTGTAAAGAAAAAGCATTCTCAAAAATACATTAAGATAAGACAAGAAAAATAATCTGAATAAGAAAAGTTCTATGAAAAATAGGATGTTACATCTCTAAAGATTTCATTAAAATCGATCTAAGAATTTTATCAATTGATCTAGCGATATTGGTTTATCAATATACAAGCATTGCACTCGAAAATTGTCACATTAATTTAAATGAAACCTTTAGAAATATAATATAATTTAAAAATATTACATCTCTGAAGAATTTTATAAACGAAAATATCTTTATATTTCCAAAAGTATTAAAATTTAAATATAAACAAACTTACATTTCATATCTAAGGGTACATTACAGATTTCAAGGCTTTAACTACCAAAGGTTAAAATACGCGAGTGTATTTTTACCGAATATATATTTATTGCAATTATTTTTAATATTTTTGGGAAGCTGAAAAATATTGTTGATTAAGGTTTTCTAGAAAAGATGATTATTAATTAATGAACAACACTATTTTAAAATGATTGATAATTCAAACAGGATTATATTCAAATTTATATTTACCGTAACAATTTATTGACAGCAAATCAGAGAGCAAATGAAAATACTATCCGGTAGTGACTGATTAAATTAACTTATTTGACAGGAAATATAAAACTTTATCATTAAAACTTCCATTCAATTTTATGTGTTAGATAAAAAAATGATAGGTATAAAACCATAACTTTTTCTCTTAACTTTATAACTTTTGTAGTGGGCAAATATTTAGCTTTAAAAATACATAACAATATCCAAATTTTGATCAAATTTGTCACAAAATATGTATAATTTTGATAAACAGGATTCATTATTAATTTAATTGTACTTTGTAAGTATGGATAAAGGCATAGCAGTCTCAGTTTCTGAAATATCTTTAAAAAAATGTGCAACGCAGACCATTTCTTTTACCACTTTATCTACAGCCCCTGTCGTAGATAACACCCCAGTATTTTATTTCTGTGATAAGAAAGTTTTTATATCTCCGTTCCTAAAAAATATACGAGTGTCCAAATCACCTGCCTTATCAGACTCAAAGCAATCAATGAAAACACTATTATTTAGAAAATACTTAATACGCAGATTTTTGGTAGATATTAAGTAACGAAACACATGCTTTAGTGCATTGATATGTTTATATGTCTAGAACTAGAATGGTTAATATATCTGCTACAGACTTTAAATATATAAAATAAAACTGAAATAACTGGTTGTATAACCAGGCACAAAATTAATAAAGTTTCAATAGCTTCACTGTATGGAATACTGTCAGCATCACTCATATTAAATTTCTTAATAATTTGCTCAATATATCGTTTCTGACTTACACATATATGTACATATATATATATATATATATATATATATATATATATATATATATATATATATATATATATATATTTATATATATATTTTCCTCTATTTCTTGATTAAGGAAAGTTATCTTTAGGTTATATTGTTTAATCTCAAGACTGTTCTTTACAACAATACTTAATAATAAAATGGGAATAAATTCACACTAGTAATAGGTAAAAATGTCTCGTAATAATAACACCCATGAATCTGGAGAAACTTCTTTGCACAGGAACGAACTTTGTACCGTTCAGCTATAACACATTTATTTGTTTTAAAGGAAAAGGACCATGTTGTAGTAATTGACCAAAAGACCCATTTTGAACAAACATCCAGGCTTGATTAACCTCATGTGCTTCTAATTCGTTCTTAATATATATAGTTCATTTACGTTTCTCTTCACAACTTTTTGTTTCTTCTCATGTATCTGGTATCAGTTATTCGACTATATTTGCTTTATAATTTCTATTTATCCCAAGTCGTAGATTTATTTCTGTTTTATATTCATCCTACATCCTATGATAATTTATTAGGTGGGCCATCCTCACTCCCACAACTTAACATATTGTTACTGGACTCTATTAAAGAACTATGTATTGTATCAAACTTTCACTATAATTGAAGCCAATATTAGATAAAACGGTGACGTTATCAAACTTACTTTACATTTCTTTACTTCCATTATATATCTGAAGTATGATTCAGTACGACTGAAAAAGGTAAACAAAATAATTTATACCTTGTACAGACTAACTGTTTATTAGGCCGCAGATACCACTATAGACCAGATCATCTAGATTTAATAATTTCTTGAATCTTCTTACTTAATATGGCAAACGCGTTTGTTCGCCATATGCACAAACTTATAAACTATAATAACTGTTAAGACAAGACTATAATAACTGTTCACTATGTTTATTGCCATAACTTTTTCAAACATTTTCTTGTTTTCACTCAAATTAACATGGCCCAACTTTCATGCCAAATCTTTAAAGCATGTTATACTAAATTATATATTTCTTTCAACACTGACTTCATTTCAAGTTCATATAAACTATTAATTTATTACACATTACTAGTATATTTTTCTATTATATTTGAGTTTCAGTATCAACTTTCAATATATTGAATCATGTACGCATAACTATACCTTGATAATAAGTTTTTTTTATATTAGCACATAATAAGTGGCACTTATAAGTATATCTTCCAATGCACTTTTTTCTAACTATGTTAACATACTTGAAATTAGAATAGTTCCTTGTCCACATACTTTGAGTTGTCTCTTATTGCAAAAAACAAGATTATTATCACGCCTCAACGTCATATAAATACACACCCCGCCATCTAATATTCAAGTGTCTTGCGATTTGCATAAAGATGTTTCTTTATCTTCTACATTAAATGCTTACGTCAAGCGATCACCTCGGAATCTCCTTTGTTTCTTTTTAGACGCGCAACAACGTCGAAGTGGTCATGTTTACTACAATTTTAATATATAAAGTAACTTAATTATGCTGTTTAATCTGTTTTATGCTTGTAAGCTTTATTATGCCGTTTATCATCATTATAATGTTGATATTCCCTGGTGAATTTCTGGTGAATTCTGTTTGGAAATTACTTCCTTTCACTTTTTTGATTGTCAACATAAAAGGTCGTTCCTTACTTCTTCGCCCAGTAAATGCACAGTTGAATTTGTTATTATTTTTTATTTCGAATCCAAAGATAGCCACGCTTGAAGCATGTCATCTGCCTAATATTTTTGCAAATGACAATAAAAATAGCCAGGCTGTGGTTGTTGGGCCATTGAATTATGTTTATTTCTAGTTTTGGTAGGAAAATACCAATACATTTAGTGTTTAAGACACAATTGATTTGGAATTTCCATTGATAAAAATTGTTGCCCCAAAATTTTTCCACCCTAATTCTTGTGTCGTTCATTTTGAGTTAAGGCGATTCTTTGCAAGTTTCAAACGGTAATCTTATTAGCACAGAGCTTATTGCACTATTGTTTCGAAGTAAATGATATTTAAAATAAAGGTAAATTGGGATTCATTTCTACTGCGATATGCACAGCAAGAATGACAGGAAGCAGAGAGAAAAAAAATAATGGCGACTAGTTATAACTGACTAATCCATCTTATTTGACGGAAAGCATAAAATTTCGTCATTAACTTCATCTGTTTGCTAAATACCTAGCTTTTATTTCAATTTCTACTTACTGAAATGAAATTTTATTGAATTATATACTTCTCCATAAATTGTTTTAAATAATAAATTTTAACTTAAATTGTTGAGCTTTTTCAAAAAATCGGTTTACTAATTTGAACTCACCTTAAAAAGACTGATATCGTATTCATTTCAATGAAGTGTTTTATTTTGTCTAATCTAGTAAAGAAAATTAATATCTTATCTCTTTGAAATGATGTTTGATTAAGTGACGACCATGTATTTGCTAATAATATCTTGCTTTTATTCATTATTTTTCAAAATTTATTTAGAAGTTCCCATTGTGCGACCTGTTTTTCCTAATAATGTACTTCGTATACAGTTAATAACGACCTTGAATAAATTGACCTATCTCAGAAGTGCTGAACGTTAAAACACCGATATTTGCTCTTATCAATTTGATATTGTCGTTAATTAATTTAGTATCTCGCTATTAGGATATCTTAATAATAAACATTCCTACAGTTACCACAAGTTATTTAACTGCTATGATGTGATTCATGATTTTTTAGAGGTATATAAACATCATAATAAACGCATAGAGCTGGTGCAGCCAGGATATTTGGAGACGAATGATAGATCACCCGATGCATTGTTTATTTTGTTTTTATGAAACTCATGCCCGATGATAAAGTCTGAATCAATAAAATGGAAGGACCGTGGTCAATATTTAAAGCCAGTGGTTTAATTAAAGGAGCAGTAGATTTTAAAATGTTATTTGATGAAAAAAAATAATCTACATTCTCTATGGTAGTAAATTTGTGCCTGTAACTCCTTTTAATATATATATATATATAACTCCTTTCGTCAAAAAATTAATCGACACGATATAAAGTGGCTAATATAAAAATATTTCAACAATTTATTTAACATTGATTGAAATAGACATTAAAATTTGTAAAAAATAATTTAAACCATATTTTTAACAACTTGTATGATGATTATTGAACCTTCTAATATTTACCAAAACAATTAGTCGGACTCGAGGATTAAAAGGTATAAAAAATATAAAGGAAGACAGATACAATATCTTTAGCTGTAGAAATTATAATATTCCTTTGAAAGTATCCAAATATACAGGTAATTTAAATTAATTCATTTTTGAAAATATTTTTGAAGGCAAGTCCTGAGTAGGTTTTGAATTTGGCGTATTCTCAGAGATTTAGCTAAAACTGTATTAACCTTTCATCGTACTTGAAAACACGTTGCACCAATATTTTATACATTTACTCTCCAATTTTCAAGGTATATTTTTTCGTGGTATCAATAGTTTTTGAATTGTAGCCTTTCAAAGTTGACTTTACGTCAAATAACTGAACTTTGAAAGAATACAATTTAAATAACCAGTTAAATTTGAATTGTCTTGCAAGTTAAATTTCTTGAAAATATTTGCAAATATATCATTAACGATTTATCAAATATCAGTAAGTCATTACTATCTTGGCGACATATTTTATTCTTTACTCTTAAAACTACATAACTCACTAAAAAATGTTTTTTGCATCAATAGTATATAGACACAGCTAATATTTTGAAAACTATATATTTTGAAAAAATAATTTTATAATGCCTTGATTGACCTGTGTCTCTTGAGCTAATAATTTAACAAAAAAATAACCTGTGGGTTAATTAAGGGTTAATAGTAAATCAGAAACTTTGAAAAATAACATTTTTCGTAACTTTTCTGACTCAGAGTTTGTTGTATTAAGAAACAATTTAGAATGAAAAATTGTACTAAAATTAGTACTTACCTAAATTATAATTACGTATCTTCACGTCCTATAAATAACGAGATATTTGACAAAAGTTATCCTGTTTGCAATTTTTTACTTACTTTACACTTTTTTTGTTTTTGGTCATTTCTTTCAAATGACAAAAACCTCAGATTTATTTGTCATATCATCTGAGATGGCCTTGTCAACTTTGTTATCTCCTTAACTCATTTTATCATCGTGGTGAATTCTACATAAGAGAGGATTGTAAAATATTTATTGTTTTGTCGTAAGATGAGAGAACCCTTGTAAATGATTTACTATTACGCAATGAACATTGCCTTGCGACATTTTTAAAAATCTTTATTTGACATTTCAACATATAATTAGTTGTTTTCGAAATAATTAAAAAGAAATTTTGCAAATTTTAAATCCCTCGCGATCATATGAATACCTAAAGAATAAAGAATTGGTCTACTAAATGTAAATTGATCTTTTTCGTCGTAATATTAACGGTTCAAAGGTATTTAGCTTCAATATTAATATTTAGAATAATTTAAATATTAAAAACAATTTTACTTCACTATAAGATAAATCAAATAACGTTAACCTCCTTTAAATGAGTTATCCAAACATCATCCGTGAGTTAATCAAAACGATAATAAATAACGCAAACGAATTGAATGAATTCCGCCCCGGGTTCAAGTTTTTGATGAAAGATAACTCCTTAAAATAATTGCCTCTCATGAAATAAACTCCGGTAATTAATGCAGATGGGAGGGAGTCTTAAGCAATGGACGTCACGAACGATAATTACGTTCTACGACTCACGATGATCCTTCGATATAATTATTTCTTCCCCTTCCGGCTGAATACGATTTGTCATCGACGGAATACATTTATCTTTTGACGATTTCGAATAATTATATGAATATTTTCAAATTACAGCACTGTTATTAAATATTTCTTTGTAATTATTAAACAATTTCTACATAATTTTGTGCACTTTCCGTAAATTCCACCCCTTATTTAAAAATATTTGTTAAATTCGATTAATGGTGATCAATAAGATGTTTTTTTTGTATTTTATTGCTTTGATTTTTCTCGGTACGTTATTAAAATTGACAAATACTGCGTTTCCTTTTATAGTTTTGGATATAAACATTTATTTACACTAGCTATTGTAGAACTACCTGTTGTGTGTTAAAATTTAAGTATAAAGCAGTATTATTTCCTCACATCAGACTTTTTGTTGTCAGAGCAACAATAAATTGAATACTGGTCTCATATTCATAGCGCTCACTACACTCGCTGTCTCTTGTATTAAAGGTCATTTTAGAGGCAGAAAGTTTAAGTACAACTTCAAGGTTTAACAAAATGACATTAAAATAACCACTCGCTACATCAATACACTTACATTGCCCACATATTACGAAGTGTCATTATGACTGATATCAATGGGAGAGTGTGTAGGTACATACAACGGTGGTGAATCTTGCTTGCAGTACTTGACCGGAATTTCAATATATAAACTGCTAAGAAAACTCAAGGGAATATTCTAAGAAAATTGGTGTCGCAGCGTGCCTTACAAATTATGAATATATTTAAATCTTAAAAATATACCACGTAAACACTGATGCACAAAAACTGATCCCATATCACTTCCCTTTCCTTCCTATTGTATCTTTTAGTATTAAACCTCGAACTGTAAAAGTATTTCTATTTGTTTTAATAGAAATAGGTGGAATATAACAGAGGCGTAAGTAACGTAACCGATAAGCCGGCAGAGATTTTATGCCAAGGTTAATTTCATTTTGATAATATAGAGCGCAAAGGGACTTATCTATAGTAAAGATAAATGGCTTATTAGACTTGTTGAGCTGTTAAAAATTAAATGTTCTCTTTTATGACCTTTCACGACATTCCATGATTAGCAAACAAAAAATAAGAGTATAATCAATATTTTTTTAATTTTAAACGAGTACCAAAGAGAAGGCAAATAAAATATTACCTCTTCAGTAAAAATTCGTTCATATTTTCTAAATGATTTTTTTACAAATATCGTCTTTTTTAAAGTCAGAAAATTGTGACTTTGCTTTTTGCTTAATACTTTTTATTGTCAATTAATTAAACTTCCTTCAAACAACAAAATCATGGTAAAATCACAGCGGATGGGTTTTAAAAAGCAACCCACCTCGCCGTTATTTTGGAGAATATTACTTGATTTTGACTATGTAAAAAATGTAATATTTATATCCAGTCAATGGTAAATCACAATTATTACAGCCGTATTTTGTTTGAGATACTAATTCACCTTCCTTTTTTTTAAATATCAAGTGAAATTCGAAACTGAAATTAACTTGAGATTATTATATAATCCACTCAATATTTCACATTTCAGTTTCAAAACAGCGGAGAAAACAATTCCAAAAATACAATCAAATACATCTGGTTTAATAGGAATAATATATACAGGTAGAATTCAAAGCGGACAAAACAGAAAAAATGCAGCGTGATGAAATTTCAGTACTCTTAGAATATTAAAGCAAACATCTCAGGACTATTGAGTTACATGCTTGGGATGATACACGAAGAGTCTGAATTGTATACGGCGTATGAATCATTGTTATATTTTCTAATGTTTTTACGTGGTAGTGGTTGTTGCATTAACATTAGCGCAATAAATTTAAAAACCAATGAACCGTTTATGGTTTAAATAAACAGGTATCAAGTATGAATTTCTATGCATGCGAAATCGTGATGATGTAAATTTCTACAAAGTACATTTTCGTTTTATCGTCAGTTATTCAATAAATATATCACCACACAGTTTAGGTTACACTAGTGGTCTCAAATGAAATTGAAAGCAGAAAAAATATGGGTTTATTTGAGATATTCTCGACAAATACGGAAATATCAATGCTTAGCCAAAAATACTTTACCATCATTATTTATTTTATTTTTTCGTCATGTACATGCAAAAAGCAGGACACAATATTCCTAAATTATTATTATCCTAATAAATTTAAATTATTTATTATTTTTACAACAAGTCTCGAATGGTTATCAATTCAAGCTACTTTCAAAGGTTTTTAACAGGTAATATTTAAAAACTGGAATGTTTTACTGGAAGAAATTTTTTTTTTTAATTCTAAATCATATTTACGCTGAAGCTTGATCTCTGATTTACATACGACATTTAAATGCAAAAATAGGTCTCCATATGCTCACACTCTTATAGATTAGAGATAAAAATATAACTTGAACATACAGACTATTTAATAAGTACCGAAATTACCTATCGAAAAGTAAACCCTTTCTTATGTAATATACCAGTATACAGTATATATATATATATATATATGTGTGTGTGTGTATATATATATATTAATATCACAACAACTGGTATGGTGAAAAATAAGCATGCAATGTTTAAGCTACGATTAGTTTTTAAGAAGACATCGTCTGACTAATTCATTAAGTAGAACTTTAGCAAGTCTTTCAGGATAGATGGCGGTATTCAGAGGTGAATGTACATTGGATCCAACGGCCCATTACGTTTTGAGCAGCCAATAATACTATACAGTACCTAAGATCACTTTCTACATTTATGTTTTATGAGGAGTGTTTCGTTAAACACACAGTGGCATGTCTGAGATTTTCCAAAAAAACGCGATCGTTTTAAGAAAAGGAGAATGTGAGCTTCAATATTCAAGTGTTTTTTTTTCAAAACTTGTCAAGTTGCGTTAGTAAAGAAAAGAGTGTAAGTGCAGTTTGGCCGCAGTCATTTAATATCGTTGTTTTGTAATGGTGGAAAACTCATAATAAACAACGTTTCGATTAATTATTAAAAATACTAGCTATTTTGTATAGAGAAAGAGAGTGCTATCAATTTTATATTTTACTATATATAAATACGTCCAAGGAACATAAAATTTAATTTCACGCACTAATTTTGAAAAAAACGTCTCAAAACTATAATTTGTGCAACAAATGGTATGGTGTGTGTGTGTGTGTGCATATATATATATATATATATATATATATATATATATATATATTTATATTTATATATATAGGTCAATCTCCTCTAGAATCTCGAAGTCTAAGCTGTACTAAATTATATGAATATACATATCTGAATCAAAGTGTATATGTATATTATCATTGTACAACCAACAGCCTGAATGCGAGAGCTTGCGGATAGATGTATGCCACTTATAATTAAATATAGTGGCAACTTTCATTAGTCGTAATTGTAAAAGACAGAAGAGAGAGAAAAATAATGTGTTATATTTTTTGTTTATGGCGTAATTCAGTAATATAATTAGTCATTAATATACTTGTATGCAAGCATATTTTTTATATATTTAGAGCAAAAAACTCATCAAGTTAAATTTGCGCCGATCGTTATCACCGATTTAAATGTTACAGAACACATTATTCTTACTTATTTTCTATTTTTTGCATTTTTAGCGTTTAGGCTAATCCCGTCAGTACAGATACTGGCTGTTATTCTTAAAAATGCCAGAACCAATGTAGTACATCCATATCTAAAATCTTTAATTCTCAGATCGAAAGTCATAAAGCTATTGTTATCGACAAAAATGCATGTTACTCTCACAATAAAACAAATAGATAATCAATAAAGTAATTTATATTGCTTAATAGCTCAAAAACAAATATATCAAGAAACAAAACTGGTGACGGTACACATTTAACTGTTTACGTCAAAGTACATTCGTAATATTAAACCAGTTCATTTTGTAAAATTTCAGGCTAAGAAGAAAACTCCTTCTTCTTACTGATAACGTCGTAAGTGAAGATAATTCCGTTAATTTCATTTTAAAATTAATTCTTTTGGTATCCTATTACACAAAGTATTAACACTGGTTCCAGTAAAATATTCCGGCGAAAGTGCGATCTAGCCAAAATCCATAATGATGTAAAGTTATGTTTCAGATTATGAAAATAATATTATGAGAGTAAAAATATTAACTACCAACTACTAACACTGCCAATAAAACTCTATCGTTCCTGTGAATATAAGCATCCTATCATATTTTCGATTTCATTAAAAGGATCAAGTTCTCAACTAACAAAATTTTCACGATTTTCAACAGCACCTGTTAATGTTTAAATCAGTTACTATTTACTTAAGATCCTATTTTTTTATAACAGAATCAGCTTTGCGCTGCTTTAGTCGATTATTTTAGTAAACGTAAATTAATGAGCAATGTTGCTTTTTAAAAGTTCCAAATTAACATAATAAGCGTACATCTAACAAAACAATAAAGATCCCTCCTTCCTCGTAATGAATAACAGTTTCATTTCCTTTAAAGACAGACATGTAATATAGTTTATTTAACATTATAATAAATGCGTTGGTTTTATTACTACTGAGAGACGCCCAATTTATTTATTTATTTCTCCCTCTTTAAAAGTATTTTGAATTGCTAACACCGATCTGGACCAAGATCCGCGTAACCCGCAAACCTAAATATACATGTTATGCTTTGTCATATACACAAGCTTTATGGTTTTCTTTAAAATTTCTTGATTTTTTCAAAAGGTATTATTAAAGACCGAAGTGACAAAATAGTGTTACCTAAATGTCAAAACCATTCCCAATGTAAATGTAATGTAATGGTAATACTCAGAATATGTTCAGCAAAGTTAATTATTTTACACAAAATGTTATATAATATCAAGTAAAATGACTTTATTCCTACAAACACAAGGTGCAGTTACATAAAATATACCAAATGCATGGACGACATGTATCTAAAAATTTTGCATTATCCATTGCATTATCCAGTAATATATTATGCACAAAAAGCGAGTTACCAGTCAAGCGTGCACACATGGGTTTTGATCCCAATAGAAACGTAAAGAGATTACGATAATAATGCTTTAACTTTATTCGTGTCTCATGTATCAAATGTTATCTTTTAGACAAATAATTTGAGACATTGTCTCTAAGTGGGTAAAACAAATTAGGTTAAACATATTTAACATAAATTATTTTTATTTTCCGTTAATATATATCTTTTTCACCGGTCTCATGTTGTAGAAAATAAAAATAAAAGACACTCTAATTGTTTAGTAAAGAATACGGAAATATTATCATTCAAATTTTGAAACCAATCCTTTTATTAATATTTTTCAACTAAAATGCAAAACTATTACGACTTTTTCAGATCCATCCGTCATTTTGAAGACTAATGTTTTGCTAATGAGATTTAAAAAGAAAAGTGGTAAACAAGAACTCACTTTAATTTTAGAAGACCAGTCTATCGATACCCCTTCCAACTGAATACGTGAAAAACATTTCGTTTTTAATTCACGTGCTCTTTAAATATTTTGCTACATATTAATTAAGACCATATAAGGTATTTACTTGCAAAGTTTCATGCATATTGATCTAAACCTTTAGATTTTGAGATTTTAATAGATAAAAAAATAGATTTTAATAGAAGAAAAAAGGACTTAATTTTGTCTTAGCTATGCGCCGCCCACGCATAGCTAAGACAAAATTAAGTCCTTTTTTAAACTGAAAATGGATAATGTCTTAGGAATTATTCTAAATTAAAATTTTTATTTATGCTATAATTTTCTTTATTGGAAATTATGAACCTTAGTGTTATGGTAGACATATTTCTTTATTATATGTGTAATATATAGACATTTATGTTTATTACTAACAGAGGAGACTTGGGTGATGCTCTCACAAACAGACATGTGGAAAATAATCTTTTAATAAATATTCGTACTAAATTAAATACAGCCTAAATTTTAATCTAAACTCCAAATATCATCCACATGTAAGTTCTACTTAGATTGCTCGGATAATTTTTCCTCTCATATAAACAATATGTTATGAGTAATAAACGGTAACAAATAATAAGATAAACAGATGAAAATTCTAAAAAGTTGTGTAGACTATTCGATTTCAGATAAACTAAGCCATATTCATGTACAGACGTAGTTTACAAAATGTCAATAAAGAGCCTGATCCAACGATTAAGCTGTTTATATGTAAAGGATAATCAGTCACCAATAACATTTTAATAGATCTAAAGCAGTTTTTTTTTAAACTGAATGATTCTACATTTTTAAACGGTACAGATTTACCTTCTACGATTTTGCAGATAAAAATTTGTAGATGGTTAAGTCGATATAAAGCTACATAAATATTTATATGTATTGTTAAAAACATATTTTATTGTAAAAACGTTCTATTTTAAGTGGAATTGAATTTGAAAGACTCTTTAAAGAAATATTAGGCAATACATAATTTTTAATTGGCTTCAAACACCATATAATATATGAACAAAATAATAATAAAAAAAGACATTAAAAGAACTAAACGAGAGACGTCGTCTAATTACGTCCATCACCGCCAGCCCCCTATCCAAAACTTAATTATCATTTTTTATTCAAGCAGAAAACGATTTTTCACCGGGAGTCACATTTATCAGTGTGGCGATTATAATTATTAAATATTTAATTTCTTCCATACTTTTCACTAGGATACTTTTTTAAAATTATAACAGCAAGAAAGTCTTGTTTATAGTTTTATTTATATCAGATTTTATAATTAGGAATGTAATGTAAAAGGTTCCCTTTCAGCGTTATACTGCTAGACATCAGAAAGTGATCTTAAGTTGTTTGAAATATATTTTCCTACTTCAGTGTGTTTCATGTTGTTGGGGAAAATGTAATTCATTAATTAATCATATTATTGCAATTATGTGAAAATCTGTTTTTTAAACGACCAAAGAACTAATTTTCGTTCAGTTGTGCTGACTCCAGGCACACGGCCCTGGAATTAGTTGTGATGATATCATTGGTAACAATAGTTTCTGTATTGAAAATGACTGATGTCATTGTTAAACTTAACGTTTTTGTAGAAATATGTAAAAAGTTAAACTTTCTTGTATTTCTTGTGATACTCGTATATTTAATATCCACAAATTAATTATAATAAATGTCCCTTGAAATCAATTTTAAATTATTGGTTCATCTTTGACCATCCCCTAATGAACAAACATGAAATAAATGTATTCTTTAAAAAATTGCTTGTTATCTATAATCAACCTTATGAATAGAAAATTAGTATATTTAAACCAAGCAACAAAATCATAATCCGTGGGGGTCATAAGTAATGTAGTTTGTGTTAACGTCAGTGCTGTTGAATTAGAAACTATTTTAAAAACAGATGAATCATGGCGTTTATCTATGTTTTTTTCACAAGCAGAGTATAAAATAAAACAGTAGTATAAAATATTATGTATGTTTAACCCTTGCGTGGTGTGACTTTGCTTACGAACAGATTGAATTTGTATAAATTAAACTGAGTGATAATCTCCATGGAATAGGAAATTATTTTCGTATTTCTATCAAACATATATTATATCAAACTTATTTTCGTATTTCTTACATTAGTTAGGATAGTGGACAAGGATCTATATAAAAAAAACATTTACCATAATATTAATATTACCTAAATTACACTGCCACTATATAGCTATCCATTTGAACATTAGACGGGCAAATTTATAGACTCCACCAACGACGATGCATAGGCGATGAATTGATAAAAAGTAATAGATAAGTATAAATATAATTTATTTTTCAAACATATATATATATATATATATGTGTGTGTGTGTGTGTGTGTACATCAATATTACCTAAGGAGCAATATTTTTACAATACACAATATTTTTTAAAATTTTAGTGAATGGTACCAAAATCAGCCACGGGATGAATTTACACGCAAGCATGCCACGTATAACTGATCGCGCAAAAAACGATCCTGCAAGAGAACTTTGCTTTTGTAAATTGTTTACCAATAACAAACACACCTTGACGAAAAATTGCTGTTTCTCGAATTTAAAGGGATAATCAATGATATCAGTGGAAAAAGCGCCACTAATCTTGTTTGTCTATGACCAGATCGATTTCTACTTTTAGCCGAGTACAATTACAGAATGTTGACGAGTTCATATTTATAAGCAATATTACGATATGATATGCTCACATAGTATAAACCTATGATATGTGCTTACACTATCTCTTGTTTCTAATTTGAAATCATTCTTCAATTCCACATTTTAATTTTAAACTAAAATAACATTGATAACCTTAATTACATTTCTGCCATCCTAAACGTAGACCACGTTTGCAGTTTGTAGACTACGCAGTATTGGAAATGGTAGCACTCTTTATTATTTAGTTGTACTCTACCCAGATCATGTCCTCTTTTTCTCTTCTAAAATCTGTCCTTCAAACATAATGTCCTCGGGGAAATGATAGAGTTTATAAGGTAATATACTTAAAATAATTATGTTAAGGACAGAAGTGTTGTTTCCGCTGGACTGAGACCTTTGTTGGTAAAGTTCTCTTGATTAAAATCTCCGCGAAATGAAAGTTGGTTTGGAAGCGTCTATGAATCGGATACCCGAGAATCATAATTTCACTTTGTTGTCTCGTGCTAACTCTAAATTTCCATTTTATTCTTTTAGGGGTTAAATATTGAAAAATCCTAGCAAGTATACTGTCTAAAAATTTTGCTCTCTTAGACATTTTGAACCCACATTTCATGCCCTTTGGAGCTGTTTTCCCAAAAATCGTAGAATCTATTTTCAATTATTGGTTTTTGAAAATATTTTAACAAAGTTTTGTGTAGGGAGGATAATCTAATTTTATTTTTAATAGAAATTTTGAACCCCCAGTTCACCTCCAATTCTCGGGGGCTGGTTGCCAAACAAAATCTAAAGACTGAAGTAAATATTTCATTTCAGAGTATTTTGACAAAGTTTCGGGTTAATATGAATATCTAATATTTTGTTCCATGCCTGTATTATAGAAAACACATTCGCTTCAAATTATTATAGTAGTAACAGAACCGTTTTTATTTCATTCTAAAATTTTGAACTCCATTTTCTACCCTTACTGGTTGACTTCCAAAAAACTTCGAAATATATGCTAATTTAATTATTTTCAGAACATATTAACAATGTGTTGAGTTAAAGTTAATAACGTGTTGAGTAACAGTAACCTTCAAACTTTATCACTCATTCAGTTACTGGGGATACAAATTACACTAGGTCATATTACATCGATTATTGGCGCGATCGAACCATTGTACTGCGTCGATGTTCATATTTATTTTTATAATAAAGCTAAATTAAGTTTCGACGTCGGAAATGTTCCGGCCAAACTAAATTTTTATGGGGCCCTTTGATTTAGTGGTCTAACGAGATTCTGAAAAGCTCTCTCAATTTATGTCATCGATTTTTTTTATAACGGGTAAATTTTAGTTTTTTACTATTGTAAACAATTCTCAAACTTTTCGAAAGAAATAATTTTATGAACATTATGGCTTTTAAAATTGTTCACAAGAAAAACCTTCTCTGTACTTTTTTCATGAAATTAATCGTTCAAAAGTTGTGAAGTTAATTAAATCTTCAAAAAATGTGCACATTATAAAAATATTACTCGTACTCTAAATTTATATACACATTTTTAATTTTAGTGGTCCTTTGTAGTTTTAAATATATTTTTATAAAGAAAATTTCATCGATCTGTGATAATTTCTCACACACTTTCTCAGACAATAAGACATTGAACATTACATTCCAAGTGAATTAATAACTAAATAAAGCTTAAGCAAACATATGTAAAACAAATTTTCACATAGAGTGAAATCATCGATTTGACGATTGTTTTAGAAATTAGGAAGGGGCATTCATATTTAAAGATTACAGACATTGCCGCATATTTTACTCAAAGACGATTAGTTTGTAACGAAAAATATTTCCTGCCTTTTTTATAAAGAAATTTACAATATCAGTTTCATAATAGAGATATAATTTTCATGATAAATATATTTTCGAAGAATTGAGTATTCGATATAAGAGTAAAAAACTAAAATTTAGTACATTTTTTCTATGTACTAAAACAGGAGTCCCTTTTAGTACATAGAAAAAAAGCAACAACATAAATTAAGATTATTTTTCAAGAACTCATTAGGATATCAAAATGAAAGTTTCCGTAAAAATCTAACTGGTCAGATTTTTTGGTAAATTTTGGTCCAATTTTATTTGGCTGTTAATTAATATCTGAATATAGTCCAGAAGTACTTTTAGAAATCAGAAAATATTTATTATAGAAATAATACTTGCATACGCTTTACATACAGTATATAAAGCGTGTTCTCTGTACACGAACAAACTACACAGGCCATTCAAAACATATCAAATTTGATTAAATAAACCCACCATATAAATAAAATTACAAAAAGGAATAAAATTCAGGTTTGAAATGTATGCTACCAAGGATTGTCTTCAAATATATCAATTTGTTTTTATTTCTCTCAAAACTAAAAAAAAATCCATATATTTTCTATAATGAGTTTGAATAAATTTATTAGCGTTTCCTTCCATTTTGTATATTGTAATTTGCATAAAATACGTATTTTTAAGTTTAAATATATTTATATTATTATATTTAACAACCTTATTAGGTTGATAAATCTAATTCAAAAAATGATCGACATCACACTAGATGGCATTAATCGTTATCATCCATACCATTTACACCTAGATCGTTCCTTTAAACACTTTCAACTTAATGTTATCGTCCTTTTTGTATGTAAAGAAGGGAATAGTTTGGAGTAATATAATTGTGATTCCATTGTATTTTCATTGAGTAATGATGCTGAAAATGCGCCGCCCGCCCAAAATGTGATTCATTCCTTTGTGAGCACTCGCTCATTAGTCGAGAAGACATTAAATAATGGCACGGACACAGCTAACAAGTAATGTTTATATAACTATATATTCACTAGTATATGCATTTTTAATTGTGTTATATTACTTAAGCTGAAATGAGGTATAGTTTTGTATTTCCTATTTTTACATTCACTATAACCTAAATGTATCGTGAATAGAAATAAATATATAGTCAAAGATCGCAAATTTGAAAAATATTATGTCTGTTATTTAATTAAGATGTTATGCAAAATTCATTTATATTTATCTCATTAATAACACGGTTTGAAAAAGCCATAAAAATAGACTTCCTCTAATAATTATATCATAAATTTGGAATTTGTGGATTTAGAATATATCGCCTTTTGATTAAATAAAGTCATATATTACCTAGAAATTTCCCTATCTAAACAATTTCAAAAACGCTATAATATCTAAAAATTAATAAATAATGTTATCATTTAATCAATTGATTTATCTGAAAATCCGTAAGACACAAAATATCAACTCCAATTAAATATGTAAACATACCGACAAATTTCAGAAAAATTATTTTTAAGATTGAAAAAACTTATATTAACTTCAAAAGAACGCTAAATGCTCTTATTAAGTCTTGTACAAGTATAATACTATGGATAGGACGTTGATATGTCACAAGAATTAATACGCTTTTTGAATATATATTTCATATAATAGGACTAATTATTTTCGCTATATCGAAATTATGAACTAGAAACTTTCGGATAAAAGTTGCAGTAAATATTTACAAGCTTTACACTATTTTATGTACTTTATTTATCTAAGAATCATTAACAAAAGACTTAAAAAATGTATTTTGAGATTCACTTTTTCTTACACATATTAAAATTCCTTATTAACCATTAGAATTGATTGGGGGTAATGACGTTCAAAAATAATAATCTTATACTATTAAACGAGCAATTCTTGTATGTATATATATATGTAAATAGTTTCTCGGAACGGCCCTAACGATTTTGATGAAATGTTTATTGCGTGGGTAATTATATAGAAGAATTCCAAAGATGAGCCATGTCGATTAATAATTTTGGAAATGGCAGCCATTTAACATTTTCAAAATTACTATGAAAACTGTTTTATGACTTAATAATTTTTGAATGGAAAAAACATAAAAAAACGGGTGGGGAAGGGTAGGGTGGGAAAGGTAAGTGAATGGGGAAGTAAAAGGGGAAGGGGAAGGGGCGGAGAAGGGGAAGGGGAAGTGGAAGGGGAATGGGAAATGATGTGTAGGGGTATGGTTAGGGGGAGGTAAGGGGAAGAGAAAGGTGATGGTGAAGGGGAGGGTAGCTTCCTACCTGGGGAGGGGAAGAGGAAGGGGAAGAGGAGGGGTAGGGGTATGGGTAGGGGGAGGTAAGGGCAAGGGATAGGTGATGGCGCAGGGGAAGGGGAAGGGAAAAGGCATTGGTGAAGGAAAAGGTGAAGTGGGGTGTAGGAGTAAGGGTAGGGGGAGATAAAGGGAAGGGAAAAGTGATGGTTGAAGGGGAAGGAGAAGTGGAGGAGGAAGATGGGGAGGGAAAGGTAAGAGGGGACGGGAAGGTGGAGAGGTAGGGTAGTGGGAGGTAAAGGGAAGGAAAAGGTGATGGTGAAGGGGAAGGAGAAGTGGAAGAGGAGGATGGGGAGGGGGAGGTAATAAGAAGGTGAATGGGAAGGTAAGGGAAAGGGAAGATGGAAAGGGAGTGGAAGGTAGAGGAAGGTGAAGGGAAGGGAATGGGGAAGGGGAAGGGGACGAAGGAAGGGTGGGAGAGTGAGGGAAGGGGTATGTAAAGATTGAGGGGGGGGGGTTAAGGTGAGGGGAGTTGAAGAGGAATGGGAAGGTGGAGTGGAAGGCGAATGGGAAGGCGAAGGGAAAGTGGAAGGCGAACGGGAGGTCGACCGCGAACGCCAAGGCAAAGGCGAACGCGAATGCGAACGTGAACGCGAAGGCACACGCGAAGGCGAACGCGAGGGTGAAAACCAAGGCAAATGCGAAGACGAACGCGACGACGAATGCGAAAGCAAACGCGAACGCAAAGGCGAACGGGAAGGCGAGACCGAAGGCCAAACTCGAAAACAATGACAAAGGGGAAGGGGAAAGGCATGGAAAAGAAAATCTAATACTAAATCTAATACCATGAAACAAGCAATTTCACTTTCCTGTGGGAAACTCGAAATATACCGAGCATCGCTCGGTCACCTGGTACTTTTAATAAAGAAAGAAATTTACATTGCTCGTTTTTAATAACATTTTCAATATTATTTCGTAGGACTTAGTTGTAAAATAACTTTCATTCAGTTTTTCCAATATTAAAGTCTTTATTTAACATTTCATTTAAAATAATTGTTCTTTTTCTACTCTATCATGGAAGCCAACCTTGTTAAAACTGCTTATCATGAAGTCATAAGAAGAATCAGAAAAATTAATTTTAATGTTATTATAAGTCACTAGATACATTTCGCCAGTCGAGAATTTGTAAATAATTTGTTAATTAATGTAAATTTGTTAATTAATGTAAAATAATAACATTAACAGTAATGGTGATAGATCAAATGGAGCCATTACACTGCATTAAAAAGAATTATATTTTCACGTATCTATTAAGGCTGAGCAAATAATCCTTTGGCGGGGGCTTCGAATTATATAGGATGTGAATATCAAAAATAAACCGAATAAGAGCAAAATAAGCAATCTGCGAATGACATTAAATAATATGCAGCAAAAACATACCAAATGCAATATTCATTTAAATTTTGAGAAACCGTTATATGCATACTATGTAATATGCGTACATGCATACCATGTTTAAACATATAAGATAACATACACAGTGGAAATATCAAACATTTCGAATCATTACAATCATGCATCACAAACATTGACATGTGATATTTTATTGGGATGCCTATTTGCGGTTGAAGACTTATCCTTCTCCATCTTCTGCCATTGGCTGTATGAGCTATGCTCGTCCACGTGATACCTGATACCTGCAGTGGCCACAATATCATCTTTGAGGGACGGTTTAGCCTGCTTGGTAATCGGCTGGTGTCATTTGAATCCCGATGAATAACTCACTCACTCTACAGATCATTTTTATAGCGGGATATGTTCTCGTCTATCGACACTTCAGCATGCAAACTGATGTTGGAGGGTCCATAAGCTTGAATCTTTCCTTGAAATCAATATTTTGGTGGCCACTTTTAAGCTTGATATTAAGCATACTGTGTTCGGTAGTTCTTTAAAAAACTTGTATGTGGATGTTGTATTTTTGTTAACTATACAAGTGTCGATAGTAATAAAGAATCATGGCCTTCGTTTTAGGGTTAATTTGGTCTTGCAGATATTTTTTAATGACCAATATTTTTCAATGTTTTCTCTATTTATTTCTACACTATTTTTTGTACGGTCAAAGAAGTAAATAGTATTTAATGATTGTTTTATTTCTCAATTTATTATATTTGTCATTCTCTGATTACAAGTATTTAATTTTCCTTTGTCACAAAACATGTTAATTTGCAATTCATTCCTAATCCATACTTACTTTATAATCCATACGTCTCTTTATATCGAAGGCTTGCAACATGTACACCAGGACTTCGTTTTGTTCAAACAAAAACCATCCAACTAAATATATATATATATATATATATATATATATATATATATATATATAACATTCAGAAATCGCTGATACGCTTAAGCTAACCTAACCTGACTAGATAGCAAGTTCTAACTTATTTGACGTAAGAGAGAATAATTACCTACCATCAATATACAATCAGCTTAAAATATATAGACGAAACCTTCAAAAAATATATCAGTAATATATATTTTATTAGTCATATTTTACTATTTAAAGAACTAATTTTAAAACATTCTCTGAAATGTTTGTACCCAATCATAGCTCTGACTCATATCTTAAAAATTATCTTAACACGAGTCTGAAATCAATCAACACACTCAACATTTGATTTCATTCGCTATCAACGCAATAAAGTTATGACTTGATGAAAGTTCAAATTTAAATTGAAACGTAATTTATTTTATCTTTAATTAACGAATTATAACACACAAGTGATAGATGACTTAGCAGAAAGCAGAAAGACCCTATAAAAATATCGTCGGTAAAGTTGTTAACTCGGATTTTCTAATGTGATTTTAACAGGCATTTTGTATTCAACGTGCTTTAATTAGGTTTGGAAATAAGAGGAATTCAATACCCTTTATTCAATGTTTATTAGTGGTCCTAATCTTAAATTATTTTTATTAAGTTACATTTAGGTGCACGTATTTAAGAAACTTTATATAGTTTAATAAATAATCTGGTTTATTTTTTGTAATTCGTCATAATCACGAACGTGAAAATAATATGTATATATATGTAATTATGAAAACTGCTATTGTTTGATAACATATAAAAGTCGTTACCAAAGCGATATTAATATTTATACATCCGATATGTCACCTGTTAGGCAAAATATTAACAATACTTTTATTTTCTTGTATTAATAAAAATAAAAGAAGCTATGACAGTAGAAAAAGAAAAAGAAACTGGCGAATTAACTAGAGATTTGTATAAGATTTATCGAGAAATAGAACTATGACGATTAAAGTCAAAATTTTGCGTGCCATTTTGAAGCTCAATATTTCCCGAACATGGCTTATAAATGAAAAATGGCGTACGGAACAAATTCCTTTTTGATTATGAAAAACCTATAAAATAATGTCAAAAAATGTTCGTCTCCAATTGTCATATCACATTCTTTTAATAAGACAACATTTATAGACAGACATTATAGACAGGAAGCGTTTAATGTACTAGCTAGCCACATGCATTAGGGGCTAGTGAACTATTTATTGGAGTACTATTCTCTATATATAATAAATAATTCTTCTTAAATGAGGTGTTTACAAACTGGTAATATTAATATCAATATGTAATATATATTTCATACTTCTGTGATGAAAGGAAATGCGTGAAATATTAGGTAGAAATAAATTGTTTAACGGAAGGAAATAAACGATAGAGGACTATTCGACTTTGTCTGCTTAAGTACTAACCTAAAACTGTTTTTCATTTCTACCATATCTCTCTACGAGATTTCTTATTTTACTGAGCCCAATAAATGAACTACCTTTTTACAAAAATATGTCTTTGTTTAAGACGTTAAATTTTAAAAAGGCCTTTCGATTATTCAGATTAGCAAATTTTATTATTCAAAGCTGTTGAAGTAACCACAAATCTACGTTCATATTAAATTATGACTTTTCAAAAATACTGTCACAGTTCCATATATCTTATTTAATAATATATAAATACAAATGTGTATTTTTTTTGTCCGTCTTCGCCGTCGCAACGGAGCATCGGAACAACTTGATTTTTTACAGGAAGATTGTTGGCGGCCAGGAAATGATACATGTTGCTTTTATTGCAGGAACGTTATAAATGTGAAAGTACGTTTGTTTCTTTTTATTTCACGTCACAACAGAGCAAATAATCGACGTGATTTTTTACATAGAGGGCGGTTCGGATAATTATGTAGGGTACTTTTATCTCAGAAAATCGTATCTTCTAACCAAAATCCATATTTTATTTTGGTTAAAAGATACGATTTAGATGGAATTGAAAATTATTACTAACGGAATAACGAGACATTGTCGCAACGGAGCAACAAAACGAAGTGATTTCACGTATCGCAGAAATATTAAAACATTTCGAAAAACTGTACGGCTCACATAGTCAGCACTTGGAACAACTATGATCCACACACGATCAGTAAAATGTTGCATGTTCGCGTATATCCAATGCCCAAAATCTCCACGTATTAATGCAAATTGTCAAGACGTAATTACAAAGATTGCAATATTGTCCTAAAATATTACTGTGATCTATAATCATCATAGTCGGTATTTACTTAGTGAAAAATTATCAGTGATTCCTTCTCATTAGTTTATAGTTATAACCTTACCTGTAAAGCAGCGGTTCATATCAATTTATTTCACCTCAAAGCAGAACTAAATTCATTTTTGTTTCGTCTCTCTTGGTAATATCATAGAGATTTTTTGTTGTCATAGTTGATTTTTTGTATAGAAGTATTGTTATCGCTGCAAATAGTTATATCTAAGATAAGGGTAAACCGAGATTGTTGCGGAGGATACTTTTGTTTTGGAACGCTCGATTGAAACGTATTTACTCTTATTTATTTGGCGAAAAACAATTTCTTCGTCTACGTCCAGCTGTCCTATTAATTTGTAATCCATCCAGAATTATCTACATCCCTTTTTATTATTATAATAAGAAATATTAAATTATATAACGATTTTCCTATTTAATTGCATGCGAATTCAAAGTCGATGGGCGATTTCAGGCATCTTATCGAGCGTTAAAACAAAATTTCTACATAAAATAAATTATTCAGGATTTTCAGACCGATTTTGTGAAACTACGACTCAACTTTAAATAATGACAAGGGTTTTCTTTTTACATCTTAGCCACTATTATTAAAATAAATTCATATTTATATTTCATTGCGATTATCTAATTTTATTGAAAATTATTAACATTCTGGCGACTCCGTAAGTAATAAATACTAAAATCAATAGAATATTTAAACCTATAGAATAATTAGTATCAGTAAAAACTAATCAGTAGAATATTGTATTCGATTATGTATTTATGCCCGTATAAAGGTAACATATCACTTATAAGTATTCTTTAGTAAATTATTCTTTGACTCCTTATAAGATTATACTCATAAGATTACACTTATCAAAAACGTATTTTTAATGATATCCTCCTGTACATTGCCATCTCGATGGATTAGAATAAAAGAAAGATTTGTCCTTGTCCTAATCAACAAAAGGAATTCATTTTAGCAAAAGTAATTCTTTTCATGTCGATTCAGTAAAAATTTGATTATATTAATTTACGATTCTTACAATGATTAAATAATGTTAATCCTATGTTAATACGTTATTTAAATAAATTATAAACGGGCAACGATATTTTTTCTAAATAAAGAGCAAATCCGTAGATTTTTCAGTTTCAAGGAAAAAGAGAATATCAAAAAAATATTCTATTTATCCAAAAGTCAAAAATACGATTGTCTAGTATTTATGGAGAAGTTATGGTTAAGTTTGGTCTAAACGATCATAAAACAAATAATGATTGATGAAAAATATTACCCATATAATATACATTATACGATTTAGAACAAAAACATAAATGTTACGTCAAAATTTAAATTAATAGTCTTTACAAATTTGGAATTATTTTTATTCACTGTTTTCGTAATAAAATATATCATCAAATTTGCTAAAGAAAGACTCTTCTGTTAGATAATTATTATTCCAATGATTCTAATTTAGGTTAAGAATTTGGTTTTTTATATCACACATTTCAAATTAACTTCAAAGATATTATAGATTTACATGTTTGATACATGGACTTGTAATTTTAATGACGTAACGTGCAGTTTGTGGTAGTTTACTAGTGACCAAGGTACTATTAGCGGCACTTGTCTTATTGTATTTAAATTTTCTTTAGTAAAACCTTTTTTTTCACTTGAGCCATTCAGTACGTGAAATTTCAACGTTGCTAAATATTTATATGATTCAAAGCGATTCTATTTATTTTATACTTGAACATACATGTTTCTCTTAATATATTTTACAAAAGTAACAATAACTTATGCTTATTTTATTGAAAATATTTTATCATCCAATAATACAATTTTTTTTTCTCAACACCTTTGATCTAGGCAAATGTTTCGATGTAGTAAAACACCGAGAAAATTGTATACTTTACGCACTTCTTTTATTTAGTACTAATTAATGTTCCGAATATCCAATTTTACCATTCGCGCTACCAGATAGGAAAAATTAAGCAAAAACAACTTTTTCCAAAAAATTACCCTTCTGATACAAGCTTCCCAAAAAAAGGACAGTGTAAAAATGTAAAGCATCTTTTTCAAGACTATCATACTTTTTTTAATCTCGCAGGTATGACTTCAGAGATTTCACACCCTTCAGAGATTTCACATTCCTTGTTCTTATTGTGCAAAACATTGCCAGATCCTTTTATAATTTGAACAATCAATGTCGTACTTACTTCAAATAATTATTTTTCTAATTGTAAGAGTATAACCTGAGAAATTTCCATTGATTTTCCTTTTACCGGATGGGCGGATTATCTTCATATTTTTGTGTTTCAAAACATTAAAATTTAGCAATTCGCTTCAGTCATTTATTTAGGTAAGAGCAGGAATAGAATTACAATAAAAGAGTTTTAAATGAAGACAATGCAGGGATATGACACTGAGACCATAATCAACTCACACCAGCGAACATCACACGAAGACAATGGACGGTGTAATTTAGTGCGGCGTTCAAAACAAATGAAGCCCGAAGAATAATAAAAAAGTGTTTATTAAGAGCTTCAACATCTGCAGAAGGGAAATTAAAAGGGAATATAAGATTTGAAATAAGCTTAAAAAATATTTTAGTAATATTATCCATAATCGGAATTATAAATATATTTTTCTATTTGCAATTTATGGTGATTACAATTAATTAATTCGTGGAATGAGTCGTAAGATTGCCTTTATATTTATATAGAGCTAAACTAATTGGCATTAGCTCTAAAATCATAGTCGTGTTAAATGACATTTCTCATAAATACTTTATTTACAAATAAATACTACTGTCATTTTTTTACAAAAGCGATATGAAAAAAAAATTACGTTATGTTACATTAAACATAATTTTTTAATTTGAAAAGCGGAAATTCATAATTATATCCTATATTCGTTTAAATAATATGCTCATTTTTCATTCAGAATTTGAAAATGTACATTAACATACAGTCAAAATAATCCCTCTGCGGAAGATTGACGTCATTTGTGCAGTAATATTTATAGAACAGATTAAGTACCTTTCAAATTAATACAATATTTAAACGCCTTAATTTTGTATGTCAATCCGTAAGTAGATAGGTAATTATATGGTAACAAATTCCGTGATAATTAAAAAGGTATAACGCGGCAAAAAAGCATAAAACTTTCAAAAAAAATTCTCATACCGTTTACGATATCCGCTAGTTCCTTAAAAGACATCTTCCTTAATTATTAGTATCATATAACACATAAAAATTCTAATGGCTGACTAATAACTGATGCTTAAATCTTAAGTCCCAATTTTGGCAAAAATTTTATAAAAAAGACAGCCATTTCGGGATCTAAAATTTATTCTTTTTGATGGGATGTCCGTGAAATTTACATAATTTTAAATACACCTGTACTTCTGTAAATATGGGTTTTTTATTTATTCACATTAACAATATGACTACGGAACATGAGATGATAACATAAATACTCTATTTCCTTCACCAGAAAGCCGTACAAAGTATTCGCATCGCAATGACGTCGATCTAAATTTCAACACCAAATTAAGGAATTAAGATTCCGTATTTCAAAGTTGAAAATAGGTCCCTTCTATCTATAAGTTTTATCTTCGCTAATATCCCACCATTAGCTAATATCCCACCTGAAGATGTTGTAATACAACGAAACCTAGGTCGTGGTAAAGAAATTAAAGAAAGTAGAAATAATACTACATCACGTAGTTTCATTTAATTGCGAATAATGAATTATTACAAAATTAACGCCAAATATATTCAATATAAGTTTTATATCAGATTTATCCATAATAAGTATTTAAATGAGGATAGTAATTCAATTTATGTAAATTATAGTAGAAGTTATGAAAAAAAAGAAAAGCATTTTTTTCACTAGTTTTGGCTGAAATGAGAGATTGGTGAGACATAAAAATCTAAAAAATTATTAATTTACACAGAATATGATTAAAAATACTCACATATTTTTAAGAAAATTTCTTGAAAACGCGCATCATATCTCTCTTCTCTTCCCTTGTACTAAAAAAAATACTCAAACTTATGTTTTTTTTAACTTCCTCCTATCAAAATCAAGTACAATTTTTGTGACGCATAACAACGTTAAATATATACTATCAAAACTTAATTTTAAAGGCCAAGGCATCACTAAGATATAAACGTCAATGGTATGAACGTTAAATTTAAGAAAAATATTTCAAAATTACCTAAATAGTTACAAACTGTGAAGTTATATCCTCGGAAAATATTAGTTAGCTGCGTCTGAATTAATATTAAAATAGAAATAATTAACTTAAGCAATTTTAAAAAATGAATGCCCTTTAAAGCTCGTTTACCTCTCAGATCACAAGTGGCGTACGTCACACGAAGCAAATATGATCCGGAACGCACGTGGCTCAGAAAGTAATTAAAAAGTAAAGTCTAAATAGGTTTTGTAATCGAGCAATTGAAATATATTTTGAGGCATATTCTCTTCAATTAGATCACTTTTGAATGTACCTTAGAAATATTATTAAATTATACGGGTAATTGGAATTGGCAAAATTATGCTAAATTTCCTAAGTATATGTTTTATGAAAAGCGAAGGATATGTTTTCAACTTTGACTAGAAGAATGGGAGAAAAATATTTTAATTGACAAATCTGCACTGCTAAATTTGTTGTCATTTTGTAAAATTTCAACATTCATTATTTATATATTATATGTAATTTAATCTCTCTTTAACTCATCTACATTACACTTGCCAGTGTTCACTATTAATGAAATTAGGAGTAAAACAATATTTACTATTACGTAAACGAGTATTAAAAATAAAAATCAAATGATGCCTGTTCACTGAGATGGGTGAAAAGAAATTTGTTTTACTTTTTTGTATGGGTACAAAAGTTGTTTTCTACATTTTAATTATAATCCCTATATAAAGTAGGTTTAAGAAATTTTATGCATTAAGGTCTCAAACTATAGAAACATTAGAGTTTCACAGATAGACAAATAGATATGAGGAAATTAAAGGCACTACGGATCCCTATAAACTATTACTGCCCGCATGATATAAATATATATCTCACTTATACGAAGGGCATAATACCATTTAATGGAGGTTTGGTACCATATATTCTTGAGTTCGTATAATTATATTATAATCTCGGACTTTACATAATTGAATAAATTAGTGTGACGGAAAAATTATTTTAGTTAATAATATATTCACTTTTGAATTTCTAAATGAACTAATTAAATTAAATTTACCCATCGCATATCATTATATTTCTTTAGACTAGTAACTAATATGTTGTTAATTAAATTAAAAAAATTATACATCAATTTACACCCAAAATGTATAAGATCATTAGCAAAATGAATTTAACATCGAACGGTAAACAAACTGCACGTTTAGTCAAAACAACGGTTTTATTTTAACAAAGCAATCACTTTGAATGCACTAAATCAGTTCGCTTCATTAGACGGCCTGCTCCAAGTAAACTGCCCAGCTGTATTCATTAGTTAATGCACTGTGTAGTGTCGCGCCGACACGATGGAGGAATGACTGGTTAAAAAAATCAAATAGATTGAGTTGTGAAAAAAGAATTTGAATGATTTACAGTTCCCTCATTTAGTCCTATCTTTTCTTTTGTAAAACTATTTTTGAGAGATCGTCATCTTTTGATTTGTACGGATTATTATCAATGGATACCTAGATAGTTCAGGTCTTTCATTTCTTTTGTATAATATTTTGGAGAGATCATTATCTTTTGATTTGGGTGGGATAATTATCGATGGATAGTTGGATGCGATCTTACAAAAAATGTATTTCATGACAAATTTCAGGCAACTATTTAGTCGAAAAACAAATTTTCGATTCGTAAAAGTCTTTAATTTCTTCATATATATTTTTGTTCAAAGTAGTCAAATAAAAAAATAAATAACGATTATCAATCAATATAAAATACCAAGAAATTTAATGTTAAATGTAACCGGTGTAAAATATATTTTTGTGCACATTTTTTGTAATTTTCTAGAATTATTCAGCCTTTTCTTCTCTTTAACAACTTTTGTATTTATTTTCCTAATTCCTCTTTCCCAGTCAAATCGTATAACTTCAAAAAATGCATCATGATACATATTTTATGATGAGATATTGCTACACATGCATAATGCTAATAGCGCAGTGAATTATGTTGTAATATTTTCAAATTTTAAAAACAAAATATACAGTTTATTTGATAATAATAACTCACAGAAAAATTTTGTTATTTGTCACTCTCAACAATTATGGATTTAATCAGATTTGTGCTGACCATAGTCGATAACTTTTATAAAAGTGTTTTAGTTTTAGCATTAGATAACAATAGTGCGATCTCTGTAAATCTACACGCGCACTTAACATTTTACAAAATCTTCGAATACCTTAGAAGTACCCCCATTACTCAGCTAAATGGCGATATGTTTATAATAAAATACAGAGAGTTTCACAAGCCGTAGAGACGAGCCAAGATTCACAGAGCACATACGTAATGACATAGATTTTGCTTGAGACATTCCACAGCGTAGTGAATTATGTTGTTATTTCTCACTCATGGATTTAATTAGATTTGTGTTAATCATAGTCGATAATTTTTATAAAAATTGTTTTAGTATTAGCTTTAGATAACAATAGTGCAATATTGGTATGTTTACACGCGCACTTAACATTTTACAAAATCTTCAAATACCTTAGAAGTATCCCATTGCTCAACTATATGACGATATGTTTACAATAAAATATAGAAAGTTTCACAAGCCATAGAGACGAACCAAGATTCACAGAGTATCTACGTAATAACATAGATTTGGTCTTCGGATTTTCTGGGCAAGAGCCTATAAGTTTTTGGTATTATCGTTTTAGTAGAAAAAGAGTTTACTAGTCGTTATTTATTATGTATTTTGTATGAATTTATGTAATTTTTTATTTATTTTATCATTACGGCGTGTTATTTTTTATTGTATATTTTAGGTTTATTTATATTTTTTTTATACTACTATTATACTTCTTTTATTTCATTGCTTAAATACCCGGATTCCTCCTTTCTGCAATTGACGTCCATGTTTTTTGTTAACACATACTATGACATACGTACTTTTAACATATTTCAGATTGCCACTTTCTACTTCATTACTGCATGTAACATTTTTCCTTATTATTAAGGATCTATCAATATTTTCAAAAACCTTCGGTAACTTACCTATTTCAGTGAATCTTGATTTAAAAGTTTTCTTTTCTAGAGTTTCGTAAGTTCTAAAGAAAAAAAAACTGGAGACCTGAGAATTTCATTTACTTGTTCGCTCCTTTGTCTATTTACAACAATCAGTCAGATGAACGAAAAAACCAAAACTTTTTTCTCAAAACATTTTGAAAAACCGTATGACGTAGAAACATGACAATTGGCATTGTAATAAAGAAGTTGACACTCAAAAATATTTATGTGGAAATTGTGGAGGGACCATCGTAGTAACTGATTCTTTAATACCATATGCTGTGTAGGATATTATCCGAAAGAAAAAGTTATATGGGATTCCAGTATTCCATAATTCCTTTATTCAAAATTTCATGTAAGATAGTTTAAGAAATATCCTTGAAAATCTTCATAAAAGGTATGTCATTAACTCCTCCCGCCCCCGGTCTTTGATTATGAAATGCTGATCAATATAATTACGTGGTGAAAAATAATTTTAATAATTTTAATTAGTTTAACGTAAATAACAAACAAAATAAAACATTTAGGTGGATCGCTCTCATCTGAGATTTTTTTATCAGATATTTGCTTTTAATAGCGATAAAAAGGTAACCCATCACCAGTAATAAAAAAATTAAAAAATATTTCTAAGTAGCCTCATTCTACCCGCGCATCAGCTTTGAATAATTGAAATTTTCAAATCGTTTACTAGACGTTTGGACTTTCATATTTATGACTGAAAAGGAATATTTAATAAAAAATCCACAATTCTTATAACAGGAATAATAATTTAATAAAATAATTTAACATCTATGTTCAAGGATAACGAAAAAAAACTTCTCTGGAGTTTTTATGTCAAAGCTGTGAGGATTTTTATATGGCAGTCGCAAAAAAAGAACTTTATTATTACCTCCTGGTTCTACTAAAGAATGAAGAGTGTCATCTGGAACATTGCTTAATATAATCAATTAAATCAATACAAGACGAAGCGTTTAAATTAATCTTTGACACAATCACAGCTGTTGCCTTTAAAATGCGGCTAGCTGCAAGTTCTCTTACGTGTTTCTGTTCGTCTGATAGCATAGACAAAAACAAGTTTTCCGGGTGCACAAAAAAGACATTGCACGTAATAACAGGATTGACTACATTCCTTAATTTTCGTGAAAGATATCTAGCATAAAAAACCATTTTCCAGAAATATCTTACCGCATCTTTGCATGAGGAATGTGCTTTAACTTGAAACTTTGGTTGAGAGCGTAAACCTTAACTTAACACACATAGCAAGTTGTTTCAATTCGTACGTAGGTTTGTCAGTTGAAACATGAAACCGCAAAATCCTGTTAACCTTTGTCAGCCATCTGGCATCAGACATATTTCCTGGGGAACAATGACTCAAATCAAGGGGAAACTTACCAGTTAAAACAACAGGTATGATATCGGTCAGAACTCTTTTCCAATAACATTATGTTGCACTCTTTCTAATCACGTAGTAATTATCCGATTGTACCAGAATAACTAGAAGATCTTGTTGTTGTACCATCGGGTTTCGAAAAATAATTCCATAAGGACAATTCGTCCATGTGTAAAAGCCAAATAAACTACTGAAGAGGTCTATTAAAACGCTTTTATAATAAACGTATAACTGTGCCACATTTACCCGTATTTGTTACTGCACACAAGTTATTTCTCAAAATGTCCTGTAGATCTGCAGACGCTTGATTGTTTCATTTATTGCAAACTCCAATCCGTTTGCGGTAGTTTGACTTGGAATGGCATAACCGATATAAATCTAGCCTGGTTCTTTGAAACTTGAAATGTAGTCTTCAACTGTCGTCATACGATATTGTTTCCCTCCTCTATTTACAATTTTCAGTCTTATCCTTTCGTCCATAAAATGCAAAGCAGGAATACTATCAACTTGATCTTGAGTTAGAGTTTAATGTCGTAATTTTTGCCTTGCCTGTCATAATCTTAACTTGTCAATCACTTTGTTATTACTTTTAATATCTTGCAAGGCTGCAGAAGCGACAGCAGCGGTAATCCTATAGTATATCCCGTATTGGGCACAAACACTCGATAAACTCTTTAGGGATTGTATTTTTTGCATTTTTTCATTCCTTTAATACTGATGAATATTGAGACATAGTTTCTTCTACTCTTATATCAGACAATTTCGAAATGTCAAGATTTTCTAGAGATAGACCTGGTTTACAATAATTTCGAGAATCGTAATAGGTTTCAAATTTAATTTTTCTCTCAATATTTTCCTCTTTCTCTTAGTTGTCAATATTCTTATGATCATTTTTTGTCTGTTCTTTGATCGATTCAGAAAGCTCGTTCTTTATTAGGAACCTTCTGTTCTTGAGGATAATTACATAATTCAAAATTTTTACACTTACATGAACTAAAACCAAACAGTTTCTCAGTCCCCATGCACTTATCGCTCCATTAACGTTATATGTTTATTTATTTGTGATTTGTTATTGTATTCAATATAACTTAAGTTATTGAAAATCAATGCATGTTGTTTATTTTACGATATAAACACTCAAAGAAAATTACTAATTTAAAGTAATTGTTTGAAAATTCAAACGCAATGCCTAGATGGTTAAACATGCTAAAAAAAATTAAAATATACTAGGATTCTAGTTTATAATCAGGTCACGCTTTGCGCACTATTAAAAATTAAAATAGAAAAAAATTATTTTCAAGCCACCTCGTTGTACTCGTACACCTTTAAATATTTATATGTGCCCAAATACATATAAAGACCATGTAGCACACGTTTTACTATTTTTTAATAAGTTTTTTCTGATGTTAATTTCTCTACTTAATATAAACTATTGACGGTAAGAAAGTATTTGAAGATTTTCGTACCTGTAAGTATTACTTCTTGGTTTCATATTGACGATATCTTCAATTCTAACATATCTAATACTATCCAAATTTATTTCAGAGTTGAACTCGATATCTGAAAAAGCATGTTCACACTCGCCACGGTGAATGTATATATAGACAAAATTCGCACATACAACATATTCAATCTTTACTACCCGCAGCATACTTCAACGCATAATACACTTAGTGAGAGATAATAATAAAACTCTTTTTATAGAAATATGACAAAGAAATTGCGTGTGTACATAAATACACCTTTACATACTTCTTATTCTTCTTTGGCATAATACAAGAATAACTTTATTTATCATGCAAGTAAATAATAAAAATAAAATAATGAAAGGACTGGATCATGATTATAAATACGGTTGGGAATCTAAATGCAATCTAATAAGTAATTTTTAAAAACTAAAATATAAACAATGAATTATTAGATGTAATAATTAAAAATGAAAATAAATGAAAATGCTAGAAATATACTGTAATTTATTAATTTTAATTATTTAATTATGATGAAATAATAATGTATAATCCATACAAACACGAAATTTAACCTCATTTAGAGAAATACACTTAAAATTTATTTTTAAAAACTTATAAATAACATTTAGATCACAAATATATACAATGAATAAATATTTTTTTATTATATGGATAACTATTCAATTTGAATAACTAAAAAATATTATTTAAAAGCACAGTGTTATTTTAAAACACGTGTTGTGTATTTACGTATATATTATGAACATAGTATGTCACTACAGGCATATCAATATTTCTTCAGTAAGCAACTTCATCCTGTCGATTTTTATTGAATCGTGCACGCGCATTGCGGGCAACTTCATCCTGGCAATTTTTATTGCATCGTGCACGCGCATTGCGGGCAACTTCATCCTGCCGATTTTTATTGCATCGTGCACGCGCATTGCGGGCAACCTCATCCTGGCGATTTTTATTGAATCGTGCGCGTGCATCGTGACCAACTTCACCTGTCGACATTTATTGCATGGTGCGTGCGCAAGCGCGCATCGTAAAATTTCATTCTCATCATTTTTTTCATAAAGCGGCTAAAGGAGTATAACTTAAAAAAATTTACTTACGAAAAGGTGTTAATGATACGCAACAAATTTGCAGATCTATTAATGCCGATTACAAAGTATATTTGTACAAGATATTGCAAAATTGGGTAAATTTTTAATGGCATGTTAATGTTAGTAATAATATTATTTTAAGTGAAATTATTTATGTGATGTTATTTTTCCCTAATGAACAAAGAAAAACTAATTTCTTGCTTCCCAATTAACCCATAAATACGATTAAAACATAGTAAATATAGAAACCACAAAGCACCTTTTTATTTTCAGTTTGTATGAATCGTATTGATATTCGCCCAAAATAATAAATTTGTTTAATTACACCTATATTAAATAGTAGTTGGTATATGATGTTAGACGATTAACATAAGATTATTAATTATAGACTATAGAGGAAAGATACAATAGTTCCAGCGACTATGACAAATACGTAAATAAACAAATTAAAATAGATATTGTTTAATATAAGACATTTAAACTACTGGACCAAATGCAACATGTTTGATATTGAGATGATAGAAGGTTAATACAAGACAAAAATATTTTTTTGTTTTAAACGAACCACAAAAATGCTTTACTTAATATGTATACGAATTAAATGGTTAGAATTTAAAATTGTATTGTTGCAGCTGATCTACGTTTGATTGATTATAAAAAAGGGTTAGATATAAGTTTTTATTTAGATATATGTTGAGTTAAATTGTATATTAATAAAAACTGAATTGACTTAAAATTATTTTACAGTCTATGTTAACACGCAGTTGTAATTTTCATTACGATCAATTTACACAGGGTTGATTCTTTTCTTCAATATGAACATAAAATGTTTCCTTTGGATGTGAAAAAACAACCCTTTCCGGCATAATCAAATTCGAAATCGATATCTTATTTTTATTTTGACAGGAACATTTATATTTCATGAAACCACAAAACTTCCAGCAAAACAGAATGTTTAAATCTATCGAAAACCTACTTTCATAATTTAGTTTTACTAAAAAGATCAGCTATCAATCTTATAAAGTGTTGACCAGATATTTTTTCCATATATTTAATTGTACGTATGATTTTTCACATTATTTTAAATAGAAAACCCTAAAGAATGAAAACATCTACATCGTTACGTTCAAAATGTAAGTTTTAGATTTTACCTTCATTAAATTTACACAGAGATTGATAGTACCACATCCCTTAACGTTCTACAGAGTTACAAAATATATTCAAAATAACAATTGCCTACATCCATACATTTCTAGATACGATTAATTGAAGATCAATGCAAATGGATGGCAAATTATTCAAGATTAGTTTAATTTAACGAATAATATATTAATATTAAGATTTTTACCTAAATATTATTCAAGCACAAAAATAAATATTTTGATATATAATAACAAAATACTAATAAACGACCTTACTAAGGGCATGTTGTGCATGAAGAGATTCGCATTAACAAAAGATTTGACAATAACTATTTAAATTAAAATAATGTTACTAATAATAGTACTATCGTAAAATTAGAAATAATATATTTTGAAAATTCCAACGATTAAGGGTTGATCTGAAGACTTAAAAAATCTTGAACGATATTTAAATATATATAAAATTGATGTTACATCCATGAATTGCCGGCTTATGGCTTTCTATTTTCTTGAGTTCGCCGGGTTTGTTTACAATGTTTTTTTTCAGTTTCGTTCTTGTAATATCGGTTAAACCATAGATAAGCAAAGAACAGATTGAACACTCGTGACTGAAAATTTAAAATTATCAGCTGATTTAAATTTCGTCTTATTTGTAAAGCATATAATGAAGGTATTACACTAAATGCTTGCAGTTTATTAGTGCCTTTGAACGTCGTCGACCAGTACAGCGTCCGGCGTAATACTTCTTTCGCTTTCCATATGTTCTCATGTAATTATAGAGATCAGTACAAAACCTGGAGACTAAAAATGTATTATTGAAAAAGTTATATTTTCATTTAACGTATGTTTTTTTTTCTGTCTTGAATTTTTTAATACAATTGTTTCCTGAGTAATTTTTATATTAGTTTGGACATTGATAACTTATATTCTGATCTTGGCTATTCAAGTTTGTTAAATTGTTATTCAAAATAGTTTGTGTGTAACTCGACCCCAAGAAAAAAGAACAAAACCCCAAGAAAAAAATTGCAAACTATGATGCTTGTTGCATAGCACCACCTACCGGCAATCCTACTCGCTGGCAACGCTGGATACATCACCCGGTGCTTAAAGTTACATGGACTCTATATAAAATTCCAGCCATTTTTTGCATGAGGTATATGAAAGGTGCCCAATCTAATGTTAAGCGACGTTTGTTCCGATGGTTCATCGACGTAATTGAGGCCTAATTTTGGTATTATGTATTTTTTTACTCACGATGTTTGTAAATTGAAAAATAAATTATAGAAAAGTGAGTACATTTTATAATAAGTATATTATAATAAATAGTGTTGAATTTAGTTTTGTTTTCAAATAAATTAGAATAGTTAATTACTTTTTTACGCAGTGTTGTTTTTTTATCTTATTGAATATTAAAATTGGACGAGTTTTGAATATCCCGTAAGTTAACAAACGAATGTTTTAATATTTGTAATTTTTATAACTATAATAATTGCATGGGTCACATTAAAAACCATATCAAGCTAGGTGGCGACGAGAGGTTATAAAATTAAAAAAAAAAAATTATTAGATAATTTTATCTTTTAAAAAAATTATTTAATGTTAGTCGTCATTATTAAATTAATAAACAACAATCATTCTAATTTTATTAAATATTTCAAAAAACTGATAACAAGTAACCGGTCATTGTATTTTTCTTCACAAAAGAGCAGATAGGGTGGCAAGTGGGAAATTATTTATTCATTCGAATACAAGTTTATCTCGATAATATTATGAAATGTGGTAAATTTACATAAAGAAGGTAATTAAGTAGGCTTAACGATGTAGCCGTGAAGTTGTTTTTCCAAACTAGCCATTTATTTTGCGCAATTATACTAAGAAATTTGCGTAAAAAAATGGGCATTTCAATAATTTAGCACAGTAACAGCACGGTAACATATGGTTTAATAGTGAAGAAAAATATTTGGAATAAAAGCAAGCCATAGACATCTACGGTGACGTATGCCGTTGCCATAATCGATGTAACTTGCCAGTACCATAACACACATAGTTACCAGTAAGACAGTCGCGCCAATTTTGAGAGTAGATAAGGTAGCTACAAAAATAAATCGATGCATGAATGAGCCTGTGCTGCTCGCATTAATGTAATGATCTTTAAAATAATTCAACTCATCCCTATCGATGTTTTGTTTTAATAACTTGAAACAAAATATCGATATGGATAAGTTACTATGCTAAATACGAAATTTCATGATATTTTAATTAAATTTATGTATAGTTAAATATTTTCGTAAATAAAATATCTATAAATACACAGTTTGCTTTTCAAAGTGAGCCTTTTTCAAATGAATCGATCTCTTTACAAATCAAATAATATAAACGTATAAATAGCACATAAAAAAGGATTGAACATCATTATATCATAAATATAATTGATTTTCTATGCTTTACGGTGTCTTTTAACAAGCAGAAAATTAAAAATTTACAAATGCAGTAATGGCTTTTGGGACAAAATCGTTGAAAAACAAAAGGAATATATATCTGAAAACATTTGAGATACACAAAAACAGGTGATATACTTTTAATTTGTAAGACATATGAATGAAATTAATAATTAAATGGAATTATCAAGTATATTTGGGCACACATTTGAATTTTTTGTCTATTTACCAATAAGTGGAATGACAAAAATCTTAATGACAATACATTTACTGGTATTTATTTACTGATTTTCCATTTAATTGACACGTTTCACGTCTTTTTTATATCTGAGTGTTGTAAATTCTAAAATCTTTGTTATATCACAAACCATCATCATAATTTTTGTATGATCTCTTATTTAAAATTAAAAGTAATTTTAACGTTCTACTTTGTAGTATTTCAATTTCGATCAAAACTTCTGCTGCTATTTCGATGCCGCTATTTTGAATTTCTATATGACATTGAAAAGTCCATAATAACGATAGAACATGAACCTTTCAGGAGTAAGACACGTACTACGAGCATTCCGTACATTCACAGCTTAAATTTATTGCCAATGACATCTTTCATGGAAAAACAGTAAAAACGTGATGAATATTCCAAAAAATATAAGATTTGCTATAATCGCTATGATTTTCTTGCAACCTTCTAATCAGATTTTACCAACCCTATTTTTTCCAGATTTACTATGCTCTCTCATTTATTTTAGAATATATGTTTAAATATGTATTTAAAATAATAACAATTTGTAAGCCCTTTGAAATATGTAAGCCCTTTCAATTTAATGCATCACGTATGATGCATAACTTAAAAAATAACAATTTTGAATCTTTTTACGTTTCCTTTAATTTTTAAAGTAATATTTTAAAACAGTAGTGCAAAATATGTGGGCTATGTGAAATTTAAATTTCCTACGTCACACGGTTTCTGAGAAAATCAGCAGTGACGTGTTGATAAAAATATTTCGGCAATTACTTCACTGTTTAAACAAAATAGATGACCGTTTTAGGCTTAGTGAACGTAACGTTTTTTCTTAGCACATGATTGCACAACACCACAACATTGACGCTATTTGTATGCATAATCATGATTGGATACAAAAGTTAAACTTTAAATATTTTATAAACAAAACAACTGATATGAAAAGAAAACAGTTTGCTGGATTACAAATATATAATTTACAGATACTAAAAATACACTGTTAGTACTAACGTCTTCATAGATTATGTATCAACGTAGACTATTCAACTTCTATTCAACGTCTATTCAACTTCTATTAGAGGAGCACGGCTCACGTCTGAAAGTTATTATTGATTATAGTCCAATGATTAAAACCATTAGGTTCACTGACCTTTGTGTAGAATGATAACTTTAAAACAGGTTTTAAAAATATTATTAGTCGTTAAATTAAATAAGAAAATGTAAATACCATAATTGGAAAATTAAATTTTTTGAAGATTAATTTAAAATTGATGTTTTTAAGATTTTTATAGCCCATCTGAGCTTAATATAACATTATGACTGCCTTTCTCTACTTGCTTCTAAACATAGTAAAATTATAAAATATACTTTACCTGTATAGTATAAAAGTCGACTCGCTTTCGTTCGCACTATGTCTTTATTTCGCAGCGGTCGGCACACGATAGTCACTTAACAATTTTACTTCCTGCTCTTAAGCCCGCCTCGTGCACGGTACAAGACGACGGATAAATATAAAGGCCGGTTATTAATTACGATAGTTTTTTAAGGGGGTCCATTATTCTGAATACTGAAAGCAAGTAAAAACAGAATTGAGATGTTGTAATACAACGAAACCTAGGTCATGGTAAAGAAATTAAAGAAAGTAGAGATAATACTACATCACGTAGTTTCATTTAATTGTAAAAACAAAATGTTTTTGGAAACAACTTATTTCATTTTTAATTCTTTCTGTTCAAAATGATAAGAGCAATTACGCAAATTATGTAAATCTCAGACAAAATGTTTAGAACACACGTAAAAATCACAAAACAAACTAACGAAACGATTAAACAGATCTATGTGCCCTAGCGGAACGTTTGCACATAGATATATTGAAATATACCTCTATAGTAATATTTAGCTTAAATAATAGAGTGATTATTTTTAAAATTAGTTTGGGATTTAATTACACAGTCTACTCATAAAATATGCTGGGGTAATATTCTTAAAATCGAAACAGAAATTACACAATTTATGTAAAATACGTACCAAGGATTTGAAACAGGTTTTCATGAAAAAAAAACACTTTTCACTAGGGAAAAAAGATTCTTTTCACGAAGGAAAAAAAGTATCGAAGAGTTAGGAAGAAAAAACAAAAAAGAGACTTCATTTAAGATACCGCATTAAACTGCGTCAATCAATCATCAGAAGCATGAACGTGGACTGGTAGATCGCTGGAAAACGTAAAAATTTCCTAGCATTTTCTCGCATAGTTGGATCACTAAGCCTAATATTTCTTTAAATTTTATCCTCGTTTTATAAAATTTCTCCTGTTTTATCCCTTTTCAACTTTAGATGTTTTAGTTGTTGCATAAGTCCTTATTTTTACCCAACAATTTTTAGCAATCGATTTATTGTCTCGTTTACATTACAAATACGAATGAATGAAGTAACTTAATTACCTTACCTTTGTGAATCAATTTATTTTTTTTGGTGACTTATATCAAGATCTTGTATTTGTTGCTAATTGCGCAATTCGATTCGAATAAACCTGCTTTTATGTTAATTTTTTACTTATCGTACTTATATAGACCAATCAAAAACCAAATCGGTGTTATTTGGGCCCAGCGTAGTACTACCTTGAAAATAAAACTGGAAATACAATCACCATCCAACCACTGATATTTATTTTATGCAAAATCATAAATTTGAAAAGGACACTAATAAGTTAAAAAGATAAATGAAGTAAATAAAGTATATTAGCTGACAAATAACTTAAAAACATATTATTTGTACATATTATGAAAAAATAATATTATAAACAAGAAAAGACAAAATTCGATCGGATGGTAACGAAAAATAATATTGAACTAAATTAAACAACAATTTTATACCACGCATACTGAGTAAAAAATAATAATTCAGAGAAACTAGTGAAAATGCCAGCGAGATGCCGTCATTTGATGAATAATTATGAACATGTGATTAATTATATATTAATGCTAATACAAAAGATTGAGTCATCGTTCGAAATTATTTACTGCCACTATTATTTCTAGAAGCGCGCATTATACGCTTGTAATCAAATCGTATATTTGATCAGTCTCGTAAACCCCGTTTTACGGAATTATTCCTTTTACTTTCTGTTTTTCTGCAATATACATTCCAGTCACCATCTATAACTTTGACAATAATGCGATTTTATTATGTTTTTAATAGGTTTATCTCTGGAAACATTTTAGTCAATGCCAGTTCAATTACGTAGAGTTCTCAGAGTAAAAATTGTTGGTACAAAAGATAGAACAGTGTACCCAATATCGTCTGATTTTGTATATGATATGATGGACTATTTTCAAAATATTAGCGGGAAAAATTTAGATGTCTTAGTTTTATTATTCTATGTAACCAGATTATCATATCTTGATTTTCTCCTAATTTCTTCGGAAGGTAGTTCACAACGTTGGTAAGAAATCTGTTTTTGGATTCAGCGTGCATACTCAGCAGTTATATATAGATAATTAAGTTATTTTATATATCGTCATATCTAGGCAAAAACATTTCTATATTATGGTTAAAATTTAGTTTCATAAATACATTATTCCTTTTGTAAATATTTTTTACTTATTTTGAAATTCCCATGCTTATATTTACACTTTCACCACTTATGTTCCCTATTAGCTAGCTAATGATCCGTAGTGCGAATGTTCTACGCAAAAACTGTGTGCACAGTACACCATTTTTTTGCTATCTTTCAATTATAAGTTAGTCATCTGCTAAATAGTTTCTAAATCATCGAAATTCATCTTTATTGTTTATTCGAACAGAGTAGTAAAAATTTAAATGTTTATCTAGAATTAAAATCACTATTGTTTAATACATTATTACCATTTATTAAATTATTTAAATTAAATTTAATTATTTTAAAAATTAAATGAATATTTTACATTCAATTAAATATAAATACGTGTATATAAAACTGGTCTGGCAGATGATTAGTTTACAGTGGAAAGCCAGTAGATAAATAATATAATTGACCACTCATCGGTCAAATAAACTATGTAAATATATTGTTGGTGACCAACTTCATTCCGCATATTTTTAGTTGCATTTCTAAAATTTCACTTTCATTATTTTTTCATAACACGCCCAAAGAATTATAACTTCAATATGTGTTAAAAATATATTATTAATATATGAAAAGATTCATTATTTACGTTTAATAATAAAATATACATTGTTGACATTTATACCGTCAATGTCAAACTCTGAATAGTCTATGGTCAAACAGTCGCACAGAACAAAAATTGTTTGCAAAGAATTTTATAACGTCAGATTGACTGAATAAGTTTCGAACTATAAATTTTGTGTGATTTCAAATGTTCCTTATTCAATGCTCTGTGTACTGTGCGTCAAACCAAAGAAGCGTTTATTATTTTGGTGTAACTGATATTTGTGATTTATATGTTTGTGAAAAAAAGCTTGCTTAATATACACTAGGTGTAAAAGGAACATTTTGTGACAGCGATCTAAATTGACTTATTTATGATTATATATACTCTGCCATTTTTTAATGAATGTCGATCGAATTTCAGCCACTGAGCGACCACTAGTGACAAGATAAAATGGTACTATTTTGACAATGGCCGTAAAACCTCGAAGTATATAAAAAGGTTTGGCTGCTAGCAAAGCAAGAATATAATATCAGATTGTTCTGAAGTAAGTAATTGAATGGGTCGATAGATTGACGTTCGTGATGGAGTTACCATGGAAAATACATGTTCATATATTTAAAACAACGATGATTGCTAATTTATAGTGAGGGAATTAACAGATAAATGCATGGAATACACTCCATTTGAATTAAAACGAAATTGGTGGGAAAATGTTGAAAAGGAATTTGTGTACCAACAATGGATTTATAGTTTCTTTCATTAATACAATGTATGAAGCCAAGTTAAAAATATAGTTTGAAAAAAATTCATTGAATGGGAGCAGCATAAAATAATAGCAATCATTCTCCAGGAGATTCTGTCTCTAGTTATAAAGAGAGTAGTGAATATTCTCTAATGAAAATTTCCGCTTGTTTTGCAAATGAATGATAAGGAAGAACCGTTTTGTAGAGAATTTCATAAATTATCATTTTTTTGTAAGTATTTTAACCAAAAGTCAGTAATAGCCGAGATAATTGCAATAAAAAATCAGCTCTGTTTCTTCGCTTAAAAAAGGTCCAGGTTTAAAGACGAAGGCTTTTTAGGATGTCATTAAGATATCCAAATAAAGTTGATTCTCAAATATTCAGCCTCCTTAATTTTCCTTTCTTTTTGTAAAATCCTTTAATGACAGGATTATATCAGTCAATAACATGCTCCTCAACATACAAAGATTCAATTTCAAAATCTACTACACAGAAAATTAGATATTCATAGTCCAGTAAGCTATTTAAGACATTCTCCATCACCTGTGGGTTCATGCTTTGAACAGAGTTAGAATTTTTTTTAATATACACAACAGGGGCCATGGATTACGTGCCTATACAATATCGGAAAAAATTGAATCTTTGTGATTGTTTAGTAACTCGACCATAATAATACTACCCATTTTGGCTCTAACCTCATTTCGGGTTAACCTCATTTCTGCTATTCCAGTGTACACGGCAAGTATCAAAAGGACCGAATGTGCACACTGGTAAAGTTATGGTGAACTACCAGTAATAGTTGTTTACAGAATTACTAACTAACCAAAGTCTCAATATTTTTTTAGCAGATAAGGCATCTTATATGTGAACTTCTCGCAATTTAATTGAATTACCATTGCGTATACTAAATGACCTAATGCTCTCTCAAATTATATTTTCACTTTAGATTGATTCATTAAAACAAAGTAAAGTTAAAATAGATTTTGAAATTAATACGCTTATGACAGACAGTGGATCATTCTCATTTCATCATTTAAAATCTTATTCTTATACTTAATTCTCTACGTTTAAAATCTTAGAATTTACTATGACGATTTTAAAAGTTAAACCACATGCAGAGAAAACCATGAGAATGTTGTGTAATTAAAATTATAACAATTTTATAATATAATTAAATTTATTGCATCTTCCAAATACTTTTGTGAAGATTGAAACCGAGCAAACCTTGCAACCGTAATGAAAAAATCAAATGAAATGAAATACTTTGAGAATTATGTAGAAAATAAAAAAGCTAATCTATTGCTTATTCATTATATAAATTGGAAAAAATTGTGAAATTCAATCTAAATGAAGAGGAAACATAAAAAAATGTGGAAATAATGTAGATTGGTTTAATCATGAAAATTCAAACAATGTCCTCCTAAGCTATTAAGTGTGAACCCAGATTGATGACTCTTTTCACAATTTAAATTATAGGAGAGCGATTGGACAATTCAAAATAAGTTTAAAGGCTTCTTAAATGAAGGGGTCATACTTGAATCAAAGTTACCATGGAGCGTCCCCATATATATTGTGCCAAATAAATCTGATGCTTCAGAAAAAAATAAAATAATTATAGATTTTAGGCATTGAAATGAACAGAATATTTCAAATAAATATCCTCTAAACGATATTAAGCATATACTAGATAAGTTAGGTAGAGCTCAATATTTTACTATATTTCATCTAGTAACTGGTTTTCATCAATTAGCTCCAAAGACATCGTCAAAACTACTCACAACAGTTCCAACTCGACATGCTACTGGGAATTTCTCAGTACACCATTCGGTCTTGATTCAATAATTAATAAACTTATTTTGAGAAATTCATGTTTTGCATCTTTAGATGACCTACCAATATATTAAGTTTCATTATAAAGGCATACAGTAAAATACCAAAACCTATTTCAAATATTAACACAATTAGTTGTAAAAAAATGACTGAATTGATTTAAAAAAAAAACAAACCGAATTCTTGTGGCGTGATTTTACTACGTATTACAAACTAATCTTTATAAGATAACGCCATTATTAATTTGAAAGTTTTGGAAACCAAAAAAAGATTTTATTCGAATTTTTTTTCTAACAAAGAAGATTCTAACGTAAATTCATACATAACCAGGCTGAAATATAAAAACAGTTAAGTATATACTTATCCAAAAATTCAACAAAAAATTACATACATATTTACTCGATCCGTTGGTAAATTCACATAATTACAATATTAGGAAGCAGATCAAGACAATACCTACCAAAAATCATGCCTAATATACTTTTATTCCTTTCTTTTCATCTTTACCTGAAAGAGAACGAGCAAGATCTCATGTGCTCCACGTACTTGCTTACTTCGAAACTGTCATCGCGCCTTAATTTCCTGCGTGGTCAGGACGCCATATTTACAAGCTGCATTGTGGACATCATTTAATTTGGTGTTTCATTTGTAATTTTGACATTTACACCAATTACTTATTAAAGAATTATCTTTGAAAATAGTTGAACGTAGTATCGATGAATGTAACAGCGATTCACACAAAACATTGCCAGATATTTCATTACAAAGGTAAATCTAATATACGACAGGTAAATCTAATATATATCAAAATATAATAAAATTAATACAAATATACAAAGGAAGTACTCTATACGGGACACAAATTAGCTAAGAAGAAAAAATATTACTCAAAGAAACACTAGAATAATAAGTCATATTAATATAAGATATAAAAGGTTGAAATGTACTCATGTACTTAATAAAACATTCTACAAATCCGATAGTGTGGCATTTGATACAGAGACTCTAGTACAAAGTAAGTAAAATAAATAATCCAAATAGAAATTAAATGACAATGAATATCTACAAAATTAGCGCCAAATGTATTCAATAATCCAAATAAATTTTACATTCATCCTTTTGTTTTAGCGTGCAAAAAGAGATCAATTATTGTCAAACTAAAAGTTTGCAACCTATCTAAAATCGCAGAAAAACTAACAGAATAGTGAAATCTATCAGAAATATTCATTTAATAGACAAGCTAGAATTAATCAATATTAATAAGTCGCTAATATATACTTACCTATTAATGTGAAGATATGATTTCACATACTCACCAGTCATACGCAACCATATAGTAAGACTAACAATAACTGGAATAATCTCAACTAAATGTCTGTGAATACTTGCAATATCAAAAGATATAAGCAGAAGTCCGAGAGTATAAAAAATCGAGGCGCTCGTATACGTATTAAACAAATAAACGGTATTACCGGGCTGACTTTTTTATCGACCAACGTCACTGTAAAAATACAATATGATGGCGCAATCATATTGTATTTTTATATAATATGTGCATATCGAATGATGTGCATATCGTCAGCCATTTTGAGCAGTAGAGTTGAAGTACTGTGCCCTATCTTAAAGCCAAACTGTATGAGGGTCTAGTTAATTTTGAGGATTTAAAAAGCTAACGAGTTGAGAATATATATATATATATACATATATATATATATATATATATATACACATATATACAGGCTGAAAATATTGGAGCCAGTTTGGGGAAGATATTTTGGATAAGGGAACAGTATGCAACTTCTTCCATTAATGAGGTAAAGTGAATGTCAAACTAGAAGTATTAAGTGTGGTTGTGATGGTGGGTGCTACAATATCAACAATGGGTGCACAGCATCGATACTTAGACCAACAATACCAATTGATCCCTATTTAGTTTGGTGAATGCTATTTTCTCCTTTATGTTTCAAAATTTTTTAAATAACAAAAGTATTTTCACTGAGCGATGCAAGTACTATGGTGTTCAAAGTTTCTAATATCTGTACAGAGTATAGGATACCATGTCGGGATGCAAAAAAAACTTAAGATCATTAATGTTGATTGGACACTGCCTTGTCACATGGGGAAAGGAACAGGTATTACAGAATACTTTTTTATTTTAGTTATTACATTAATTTGAAAGTTGCCATTATTTAGCCAACGAACGATATTAGAGTCAAAATTATTTGAAAAGAATATAGATAGAATTATAAACAAACTCTATGCCAAGTAATCGGAACGAGTTACTTCCAATCGTGCCTCTCTGTTTATAATTGCTGTCAAAGATGAATAACAATAAACTGAGAAATGAAGTGATAACTGTTTATGGGACCCTTACTTCCAAACTGCATATGAGTGACACATCGATTCTGACTACAAAAATACTCAAATAATTAAAAGCATTTCAAAGTTCGGTAGAACGAAAAGAGCACGCAAAGGTCACAAAACCACAGAACCAATGAATAGATAAGAGATTAAACTAAGATTAAATATGTAGCAAAAGGAACTTGCGCTTTAAAATGAACCTGAGTTAGTATCGGTTAATAACACGGAAAAGAAAACTATTTGATATATGTTAATAGTTATACAATCATTTTTAATTAAAAAGACGGCAGTAAAAGGATTGACTATTCTCACGCTGTGTATTATGTAAGGTGTCACGCCTTTTTTGACTGAGCTAAAGGACAGACTATGAAATACTTACATTAAAGTATTGTCTTCGTTTAAATTCTTATCGATGCTTTGATTAAAGTGAAAATATTTAATAATACTTATTATACTGTAGAAATAAATTAGAGGGTTCAATTTTATCTGTAGTGGCAATACAAATAATAGTCATTAATGTTACGTAGGATTGCGAAGGTATTTTAAAAATCGTCATCCCTTTGAGGGAGATTTCAACTATGTTCATGAATTGTTCAAGTTAAAGTATACAATACAAAAGAAGTAAAGGTTTATATGGTGGAGTAACACTACTCGCCTTCAGTTTATCTAAGATGGCGTGAAGGTATACATAGGCAAGACTATTTTAAGATTTTATTTTACATGTAATTAAAATTACAAAAAAATGCGTTTTCGAGTTATATTTTACCGGAAACTTATTTCGTTTATTTTTTCATTTATTATACATTACAAATTGAATTGGATATAATATTATAAATACATCATTTTATTTACAAATGTTGTAACAAGGGAAGGGTCCACTGTAAAACTTCGTATGATAATTGAATTATGAAATAAAAAATAAGTTTTACACAAATTTATTTCCGAGACTATTTACAAAAATATTGGTAAGCTGTCCTTTAACAAAATGAAATAAAGTAAAAAAAATTTCAAATAATTGATTTTACTTTATAATCAATAATGTATTAAAAGGTAGAAAATAATTTATCACCAGCTTTGATTAAACTGAAATAAAATCATGGATCCTTTGGGAGAAAACTTTAAAAGAAATCACAGTGTTATATTTAATACTGTTGCGTTATGTGACTAATTTTTATTTGAAATAGGTCACCTCTTGTTTTTATTAGTAGCCTATATCTGGATCCTAGTATGACATAAAAACAATAGCGGTAAATAAAATGTAGTTGTGTGGTTTATGAAAACATATTTAAAAGACTATCTGCTTCTATATATTTTAAAAAATTAATTACTAACTAAATATTAAGTAAGAAAATCAAACACATTCCACAAATACACTGTAGAAAATAAATTTTCCTCGTTTAAAATAAAGAACGAACAAATAGGATGAAATTAGAGTTTAAGAGACTTTTAATTAATCTTCTAGCAACGCTGATTCAAAATGAAATTAATGAATTTATTAGATAATTACTGCCACTTTCATCTTAAAAAAATATTGATTGACATTTTGAACATTATATTACATAATTATATCTATGTTGAGAGTTTTGTATTTAAGTCGTAGAATATTGTAATAGTTGAATTATTGTGTTTTATGCAGTAGTAGGTATACATGTAGTTGAATTATTGTGTTTTATGCAATAGTATATAGTCCCAAGAACGTTCGTACCGAAAATCACTAGCGAGTGAAGAAAATAGAAATCACCATCTTAAATTTCAGGATCACTACAATGCTCTTTCATTTAAGGACAATAGCAAATCGTACTTATTGGCTAGTCTAAGTGTAGATTTTTATGACTTTACTTACTTTAACCTGAGTGGTCAATTTCCAGTTTGTAAAAAAAATTCTACTAAAGTAGTCGTGAATTACAAAGATAAGAAAAAAAACAGAATGGCATATTTCCATAAAGTTTATTTTAATATTTATTACAAATATATTTATGAACGAAAATAAAATACCTAATAAATAGCTTCCAACTCTATATGTTTTCAATAATTTACGTAAAATGATCAATCAGAATAATGAACACAAGGTTGGAGGCGAGAAAGCGCTGATTATTAAATCAAAAATCATCATTTGCATTCATCCTGAAACGAGCAAAAAGACTAAAATTAACCTTAGGTTCTGACATATTTTTTTTGTTTATTAACAATTGTAGTTATGTCAAATATCTTCTTATGATTACGATAAGGCCACTATTTTTATGATTATCCTACGACATACGTATGTAAAAGACTTGTAAAAGCAGAGAGATCTACGTTATTTAATTATATGCATTATCAGCATTCTATAGCTTTCTACTTCCACACATACATCTCTAGGGCATGCAGGTCAGCTACAATATTATCTGCTCATATGGTCTCTCTTAGGTGACTGGGAGGATACCTGCGGTTTGACCTTTAGTCGTAAACTTTTTTGACGATTCTGATTTAATCCATTTCTTCTGAGTGACTTGCCTGAAGCAACCCGTGTATTACTGTAATAAATGCCGGCTCTTCATATATTAGATGTAGGTGTTATATTACTCGTATGCGTCAGACGTATACTTGACCTAAAGGTCCAAAACAATTCTTGGCACCTCTCTTACTTTTTTCAAATTAGTGTCCATGTTTCAATCCGATAGCCGTAAACACTGGTCTTATTATAATCCGATAAACATATTCTTTTATTTCCAAGTAGGAACTTCTCTGTTCAAAACCTTCTTGAGACGAAGTGGCATTTGTTTTCTGCTGGCAGTCTATCATTTGTATTCTATCATTTTGAAAATAATTCGGATCTTCCTATGTCTATCTAAATCAAAGTAATTGAAATATTTTAGTCTTTTTGTAAAGATATACTCATGTACTTTGTTTACTGATTTGTTCATATTTGTCTCAGATCACTGCAAGGCTTATGTATGTTTCTGAATCTATAAAAATGTATTACAGTTTTTGCAGCTGTTGGGGCATATGCAGTATGGAACTGATTGTATGTATAAGATGCTAGAAGATTCTTTTGCTTCTGATGTCGAAATAAAGAACCTGGTAGTTTTACCAGTGGATTCAGTAAAAATCCCACCCTTTTCAGGGTTAGAGAAAGAAAACATACAAGATACATAAAGCGTGTCCTTGTTTCAAACATCGTTTAACAGAAGACTCACGTCAATATTACCTTTGTGATTTAATTCTGCGCTTGGTGCTATAACCAAAGCCATATGAATTATTCTTGTAAACTAATCAGACACTCTAAATTCTTTAAAGGTTTCCTAAAGGTTCTTCTTTTGATATTGTTATATACCGTCGATATAAATTTGATGAACCGAAATATTGTGGTCGTCAAATTTCTCCATAAGCTTTCGAATTGTAACAATATGATCGATAGACATATCAATACTCTCCCGAATTTGATTTAAAGGTCTGCGATAACCTGCTATAGGATTTTATAAGATTATATACTCTTAAACCATTCAATCGTGAAAAGTCTCAAAAGAGGGTATATTTGGCCTTAGACCCCTTTTTGTGAACTGGTGTAATCAATGCTGTAAGCCAGTAGCCGCAAATTAATTCTTCATTCAAAACTTTCTTATAATATTTACAGAGAGATGTCCTCTCTGTAAATATTATCCAAATAGTAAATATTTTCTCTCCAGACTACAACAATTACACCATGATCTGATCACTAACAGGTACCCTCTCTATTTTGATCACTTTAATGAAATCATTTACTTCCACTAAGGGAGGGCTACCGATATATTGATCTAAACCACCCTACAGTAGTTGAAAGCTGTTGTCAGCTGCATAGATAAGTCTTGTATTTGAAGAAATTAGATTCAGCCGGAAAACTATTTTTAATTCTTGAAATAAGGGTAGAAATTCCAAAATCTCCCAAAAGAATGGAATCTCCCAGAAAAAATTAAAACAGTTCATAGCAAATGTAAACATTTCAACTTGCCAACGCAATATATAAATAGAATAAGGTCTATTACCGCCCCTTGTTTTACCATGTCTTGATGATTTCTTCTAGTAATTGGTGCCAGAACTAATATTTTTATTTTCCTTGTCTTTCCCAGCGGTAGTAGGAGAATAAATTGGAATTATATAAATAAAACCAAATATGATGATCGACGATGGTTTATAACATGTAGACAAAGACGTTCAATGTAGAAAAAGTATTCTTTTATTTTCTTCTGAAGTTTCAAAAGTTAGAACGAAAATGAAAAAATAAGGAATGAAAAAATTAACACCTTAGCACAAATTATTGATATTTTTTGGTCAAAAACGATATTATTATTTTTCTTTTTTAGAAAAATTTAATATCTTCGGATTTTATTCAGATTTGAAAAAAATTAAGCTAATGTAATCTTTACGTAGAATAATTATATATTCGTTTTAGAGACAGGAAGTCAATTCAAAATGCACATTTCCTATAATTTGTAAAAAAAATATTTGTGGTCAAGAACATAAATTCCAGCCAAAAGAGCATTTTAAAATATATCTACTGATTATTTTTATAGTATAAGCAAAAATGAAGGTAACTTCCAAAGTGTCAATGATACTATTAACATTACTTAACGAAAACTAACTACTAACTAACTTAAAAAAAAGTAACTACTAACTCTCTATAAAATAGCAAATTTATCGAGATAATGTGCCACTTCTTTCGCCCTTCTCTAATTTTGCATATGGTGCGTAACAATCGCGTGACTAATGACGTGTCAAAACACACAAATTAAAATTAAGACGGAAATATAGAAATTAAAAATAGTTTAAAATATGAACTCTAAAAATGCTTTAATATATTTCATAGATATGTGTATATTTCATAGATATGGTGTAAAATTAAAACATTTGATATTAATTTTTATTATAATTATTTACATGTAAAAAAGTTTTGTATTAATTTACCTATAATGAATTATTTTTATATTTGCAGTTCCCAAAATTAAAAGACGCTATGATGTCGTTTCTTGCTGTTTTAAAAATGATGACGTATAAGTTTAGATCTGATTCTGTACAATAAAATTGAAATAGAAAACCGCGGTCACGCCCTTAACAGTTAGTTAATATGTAGGAATACAAAGAATATTTTTTTACAATATTATTTTCGGATTTATCGAAGTAAGAGCTTAAATCTTGTCATAACGAACCTCGTCATAGAAATACATAACCAACAAGCCAGTACTTCAATTGTTGTAAGCATTTATTTAATATATTTCGGATTGTCGCAGTGTGTCGATATTAATTAATAAATAAATTGGCATTTCCGTCAAGTATTTTATTGTAAGTATTCTATTTAGTCTTATAGCAAAACAATTACAACCGTTGTTAAATATTATTGAAAATATATTACAATCATCGTTAGACATAATATTTATATATAAGATACAAATAATATTGAAAGATAAATTTAATAACAGATAGTAAAATCTGGTCGTTACTAAACTACTACAACTCTAAAAAAATGTAAAATACTCAAACATTTTTTTCGCAGAATCAGTAATAAAAAAACTACGAGTAGCCCCAAAGCGATGTTTAAACAGCTAGCCTAGTCCTTTCTATTAATTTCTTAAGTTGTGATATGAGCTTTCACGTTTTGTCTCTTGTTAGTAAGTAAGTAAATGCGTCTGGTTTAAGTAAAGCTCGCAAAGTAAGAAAGATTGTTATTAAGAACGTTAGATAATTGTAACAAAAATTATAAGAAAACAGATTAGCCATATGTGTGAGTACGATGATTTTTTTTTTAATTTAACGGACGGACAGATTTGTATGATAAATTAACTAAAAAAATTGAAAATTTTTTGATTTTATTTTACACCTAACATTTCATTGTTTGACCCAATTCGAATTTTATGGTAATTCTAACAAATGTTATGTGTCCGAAAGTGAATATATTTGTCTACTTGTTCTACTTTCACGCCTCAATAACTCAAATGTTCTTCGTAAAATTTGACATACAATTTCTTTTGTCATAGAAATAGTTATTGTAACTATATACCTTAGAGTATTTTTTTTTGGTATTTAAAATAAGTCATTCTATTAAGAATATGAGTCTGATTATAAGTATGTGCATCTATTAAATTAGGAAATCGATAATATTGCCTAAACCTTATAAAACATTTTTAAATTATGCTACTATTTATTTATAGTTGAATATAATAGTTGAATATAAGTAAATTCACAATAGCCGACCGTTATAAAAAAGTACCTTAGTGGTTTTTCTAGTAAGAAGCAACAATTCATTTATTTTATTCATAAGAGCGAGTTAGTTATTAATACCCTCAAAATAAACGAGGCACCCCTTACAAAGTACAGATTCCCGCCCACTTTTTACAAACCTCCCCTTTCAATATATCTTCAAGAGTGTTCGGTACCCATCGTAATAGCTTTTCCGATTTCCAATCTCACCTCAATGGTTTGTCAATTTCTATAATATGGGGAGTATACTGACGTCTTATTTTGTATCCCCTTTTATAATTAAGGCATTTAGGGGTCATGTAAATCACAGCGGTATAAAGCGTGTTAAAATACTTGAATGCATAATTTAATTTTTCATTATTGTTCGTCTCAATTAAAAAAAACATAAAAGAGACATAGTCCAAATGAAATTTCTTTATTCTATATGTTTGCATATAACGTTTTAATTAAGCCCACGTCGTCGTGTAATTGTAATAAAAGTTTTAAAACGTCACTGCAAAACCGTTTGACTAATTTTCGCACAAACACTCAACTTATATCACAAATCTTCCTCTAATTACCAAAATCAACTCACATCTTACGAATTACCAAAATCAACTTACACCTTACATACACTACTTGGAAAATGTCCATATGGTAAGGGATATTTTTTTTTCAAATATTCCTCACACCTTTGTAATGCCTAAAATGGCATGTGTGCGAACGAAAAAACCCTTTACGTCTGTAGTCTAAAATAGGCAACATACCAAAAAATATTCTTGATTATAATTACACAAAAAAAAATATTTTTAATATTGGTGTATTTGGTATATCTTTATACATTTATTATATTCGGTATTAATTTTAAACACCAAATCCTCAAATACCAACTTTAATAACAAACAATATAAGGGCAACTAACTATTTACCTACAATTTTAAAGAAGGCAATCAAATTAAAAATAGGATTTAAAGCTCTAAAGTGAATTAGAACAAAGTTTTGTAAAAAGATAAATAATGATTCTATTGTTAAGTTTTAGTTAAAAATTTTCTTCTGCCAACCATGTACTTCTATTCGCAGTAGATTGTAATACGTAAAAATTATTTTTTTTGCATTGCTAAGAAAAACCCACTTGTTTTCTTCTTATTGAATACACGTTGCCATTTTCAAATGAAAGCTTTTTCGAATAAAGCCTGCCTACACGTGCTGCAATTTACTACAAGCTTTACCAGGCACTGTGAAAGTTAATTATATTAACAAATTAATTTTCATTTCATTTTTGTATATTATGATTGTTTCTGCATATACTATACAGCATCAAATTCGGCCACGATGGCTTTTTTCATACTATCGGCTTGTGACAACCTTTATATATATTTACTTATTATTAATTATTTATACTACTATTTCATCACAGCAATGCGAGAAAGACTTTTTTTTCCTGCATCATTGGTCATACTCCGGTTGATCCAAATTGGGAACAAATTTTTGAAAATGTTAAACGTTCATATCTTCTGATGGAGTGAACCATTTGGGTTGAAAGGAAAACGGAATATTACTTCCAGTTGATCCTTGTTTTTCTAAAAAGATCATTTGAATTGGTTTATTATTTTTTATATGCGGCATGCAGAAACACCCAGACGAAAACTTTAATAAACAATATTTTTGTCGAAACACTGATTGTGGAATGAACTAGTTCTCAAATTAATGTCAATTAGCAAAGATATTCATGTATCAAACGCGTCATACTACTACTATTATTTTACTACTTGTCGTAACCCTGGAGTGTTGGGTTCGATGACCTTAGGGAAAGTGCACCTCGCAGACTCCCTGGATTCTACTAACTTTAACTATATGAACTATATTCTATATGAACTAAATTAACTATATGAACTATATTCTGGTTGAATACAATAATCTGCTCTCATAGTTCACAAAAAAAATAATTTATAAATTTAATTGCTTAATACATTTGTGAAGGAAATAATTAAAACAATACCGTGAACCAGCCCATATAAATACATTTTTGATATTGCACGAGTTGCGGTCGGCTATTTAGTAATAGAAAGTAACACACATACTGTATCTATATTTAAATTATTGCCACTATTAACCTAGACCTACTTTAATATGGTTGCTGTAGTTTTCTTTATTATTTAAAAATCCTAGGGATCCATAGAAAGAAAGCAACAAAACCAACAATAAAATTAGAAATTTAGTTTAATATTTCACTTTAGTATTTCTATTGCAATGCGTATGTACAAAAGTAGAAGTATACCATTAATAGCATAAAGGTATTTTTATAGTTGAAAAATGTGAAGCTATTAATGATATTCTAATTCATTTCAAGTATAAAATTATTTCTACAACAATATATTAATCTAGATCAAAATGAAAAGAAATAACTTATACAAATGACAGTGATCAAATGCTATACTTGGTTGTTGTGAATTACGCAAAAACAAATACGATTTTAAAAATATTTGCGAAAAATATTTCCGCAATAATGCTAAAAATAGTAAATCAATAAATAAATACGCAACTCAGTGTATTCAAAGCGTATATTTTTTTACACATTTGATGATTACAATCACATTGTAGTTACTCATACATTACAATTGTAGTTACTCATACATTACAATTGTAGTTACTCATACATATAAAACTGACACACATATATGTATAAATGGAATTATATTAGTAGTTTACAGAAACAAAACAAAGGCAACATTTAACCTAGCATCATTAATGTTGAATTCTAAAGAGAAGGGACATGTTGAAAAAAAAACGCTTCCATAATTCCTATATTTATCGGGCTAGCACTCTTACACTCTATTAATTTATAAACAATTATATATTATTAAAATGTAATACACATTATAATACAGTAATTTATGATATGCAGCTTCATCATACATCATGGTATACTAAATCGTTGCATTAAATTTTTGAAACCAAAAACATAAGGTAAAATCACGAGTAATGCTGAAATTTTTTGGCCGTCTTAAACTCAGCGGCTTTAAATTGATCGATATTTACTTTGTATCCTGGGGGAAGAGCCTGTAAGACTATAAAATAATAACATCTTGGCCAGTAACTTCAGAAAGTATTTTAGCATTTCTTAAGAATATACGAGCCCTATTGCTGGCAATCATAGTCTCATTAACCTAACCATTAGTTCATCTACAAGTTTGAAATTTTCACGACATTCTTTTTGAAAGTTATTTTGAGGATAACTTTTCCCGTTCAATTTAATTTATCATTAAGAGATCCATAACAACTCTATTTCTGAACCCGTCTTTCAGCATCTTACATGTCTAAAAAATAGTCATTTTTTAATCTTCTATGACCAAATTTGCATATTTTTTATTAATACGAAATGAAATTGCGAGAGAAAGGACACTTTGGAAAAGTTCTCATATATTTGTGGTTGGGGAGGAAATGTTCCTTTGGATAAAAATTCAAATTGGAACTCCTTGTTTCTGACCAAACAAATTATATATCAATAGGCAGGATTACACATCAAAAGAGCAGATACAAATATTAATAATTTCAAGCTAAATAAGTTCAAGAAACTTAAGATCTTAAGTTAGTGAAGCTCTATCTATGCAAAGTGTAAGTCTGATTTGAATTAAAGCATAAACAAAATAAATTTATCCCAGTCATTCGTTAGACGCGGGATTACGTGCGATACCAACTTCTCCAGCATTATCTGGAAAATTTCGATTGACCAAGTGGAATACAAATGGCGCTCGACTCGCTGAACAATTCGAGGCCGATGTGCGCTGGAGCTGCAGTAAACTAATAAATTGCTGTAAATAAATTGTACAAACTACATTCTATTTGAAAACCATCTTTAACTGAGTAACGAAATAAGTGGGCATTATAATTCACTGTTACAATTTTATGACGCCAAGAATACCAATTTACCGCAATGCACAAAGTGTGTTAATGTGTTCGTAGTAATTAATCACCGGAAAAACTAAACTGTTACAGTTAGGTGAATTTCCTCGAAACATATCTGTTGTGATCTCCACTTTCGGATATCGACTTCACTATATCTTCATCGATCGTGGTCTCTAGATACTACAAACGTGTGCGTGCGTGTGTGCGTGAGTGTGTGTGTGTATTTGCGCGTGTGTGTGTGCGTGTGTGTGTGTATGCGTATGTGTGTACGCGTGTGCGTGTGCGTGCGCGTGTGCGTGCACATATGCATGCACGTGTGCGTCCACGCGTGCGTACGCGTGCGCGAGCGCGTGTTCGTACGCGTGCGTGTGCTCATGCGCGTGCGCTTACGCGTGCGCGTGCGCTTACGCGTGCGCGTGCCCTTACGCGTGCGTGTGCGCATACGCGTGCGCGTGCGCTGCGTGTGCGCGTGTGCATGTGTGCGTGCGTGTACGTGTACGTGTGTGTGTGTGTGTGCGTGCGTTTGTGTATGCGTGTGTGTGGGTTTAAATTTGTTATATTATTATAACTAATGACAATCAACATCATCTCGTTGACTATAAGTCAACGAGATGATGTTGTATTTTATTTTATTTGTTGTATTTTTTAACTGTTTTCTTTCCACTAATTGCTAATTCAAGACTATTTTTGATTTATTTAAATCCCAAAAAAATCTTCGAATAGAGCTTCTTATTTTTATTTTTACTTGACAATACAGGTACAATTCGCCAATTGTATAGAAACTTGGGGAAATTCACCTATCGGACTGGCGCTTGCCATTCTGTTTATTTTTTAGTAATATACCTATATTCTACTATGAACTTAAAAAGAATAATAAACTATTTGAAAGTGAGATGACACACAACATTTTTATTAAATTGCTAGTAAGTAAAAGATTTCTCATATAAGATGGGAAAATAGTAAATCAACGCCTTCAAGGAAGTAAATTGTTATTAATATGTTTGAGATTTTGAGATTTAATAAAAGAATATGTCTGAACTTCAAGACATACATGAATGCTAAATTTGGTCAGTCCATGAAATCTATTGAAGTTATTTAAAAACACTTACAGATATGACAACAAGACAGCCTTGCGAAAAAAATAATGAACAACTAGAATATAATTATAACACAATACAACGAAATAGTAAGTTACAGCCTTCTTCCCGGAGAGAGTAGAAATATTCTCGAAGAAGGGACGAATAACTTATCTATGACATAGTGATAAAACGTTGCTAGGTATTTTTAAACTACTGACTGAGTGAAGTCTGCCAAGTAAAATATCTTAATATTATTTGATCAAAAAAAAAGTACTTACATGAAAGCATTTATGAAGCAATAAATATCTTAGGTATATTTTAGGCATTACTAAAGATTTTTGCGCTTAGAAATCGGTATTAGTGATAACTTATGATGAATAAGATAATTTCCTTTCAAACGAAACATAACCTCCGATGCGCAAGCAGACTCGCTCTTGATTGGATTTATTTCTGTTTATATAAGTTTTATATAAGTAAAGACATACTATTGCAATAAGATAAAAACCAGATGATTTCTTCTATCGCTAAATTGGCATTCTCCTCGTTCTTAGGCGCTTTTCTAGAAAGTACTTCTAAATATATATTTATATGTAACCATCTCCTAGCAAATAAGGTAATAATTGATTTTTTCGAAGATTATTCTTTAAACCACATAATGTAGCTTTTAAATTGCCTAAAATGTATATAAACATAAAATGTATTATGATACGCAAACACATACCATATAATAATTTGGAATGGACACATAAACTGATTAATTAATACTTACATTACCTGGTTCGACTTAATTTTATCTAGTTATAGTTGGCAAGTAATTTTAAATTTCCCACTTTAACTGTAGTCACTCATTAGCGTTTCCTAGGGAATGTTAACTTCAACGGAATTTAGCACAGTGCCAATTACAAATATTTATTTTATTTTAATTTATTTAATTGATAATAATACATCTTGTGTGTACAAGATGTATTGGGTTTACCAGGAATATAATGTGAAAAAGTGCTTCCTCTACTCACACATTTAACAGACGAGGAAACAAATACTTATATTTCCTGTACAATAATACGTGAAGAGAAAAGTTTGTATCCATTTTTGAGCATATTTTACGCAAGGAAAAGAACGAAATGAAGCAATGTATCTCAAAATTCTATAAAAATAAAGGCTCATTTTCATTTGATTTAATATAAGCATGAAAAGAAATTAAAACTGACAATTAATTTTCTCAGAAAATAGACAAGTTGTAATTGTGTTGTTAATAACATTAAATTTTAAATTTCATAAGTATTGCAGGGAATTAAGGCAAACAACATACATTAATGACGTATTATACGGAATCAAATTTAAAAAATATATATGCAACGATTATAAAGGTACATTCCTTTAAAAATATCTCAATTACTTTCAGACTTAAAAATTTAATGAATTACGGTCGAATTGTACACAAATACGAATACACATCTACATATTTATACAATGAAGAAATTGTAAATGAAATGCTCTTGGAAAAATTAATTTATACCAGGAAACAAAAAATATTCCCCAAATATAACAAATAAGATTAGGCGAGGTAATTGCGAGCACCGACATTTTATATTAAGACACTAAACAACAAATAAAAAGAGACATTGTTTGGTAATAAAACAAAGTGAACGTGGCCCGCGGAACAGACGCTTTTCAAACTACATATTACTGTTGATACGCCTTTGAGTTTCTCAAATCTTGACTGTTCATTGACCCTGTTTTTAAGATTAAGCTTCCCCAGTACAGTTCCATAAAACTGTATTTATCAACTTTATCCATGTTGATAACCGTTTATGTTTGAAATGGTCAAATTTGAAAAAATTGAGGCATTAAAATAGAATTGTTTGTACTGACATTGTGAACGAATTTTCTCCCTAGTTGTTAGTAAATCTCTTAAAGTTGTAAAGTGGTTATATCGTCATTTGTTTTCCATATTTATAAACCAAGAATGTACAACCATTATTTAAATATTGAATTCATAAAAATGTCTTATTTCCATATGAAATCTACCATATATGTAATATAATTCAGTTTTCCGAGTTTCATACCTCAAAAGGAAAAAAGTTAACCCATATAAGATAACTTACGTATAGGTTCCGGAAATTTTTTTCAGTCGTGTTTCCTAGAAAGTATTGAAAGTAGAAGTTTGCTATTTAGCACAGTAATAATGCGTATTAACTAGCATATATTTATTTATTTATTTATCTGATTTAATGTATCTAATTGATACATATAGCTTAATTATTGCTACAAGAGCAATATCTTACAGCCAACCAACAACACCAGTCCAGCCCCGTTCGACGAACGGCCGGGAATCGAACCCTGGTCGCCGCGGTGCGTCGCATCGTCAAAGGACGTATGCCTTGTGATCAACCCAACATACCACGGCGACGACATATATTTCAATAGTTAGGACTCAATAATATTTTTATAAATATTTTAGAGATGGAAAATAACATCATTGATTTTTTTTAAAATTTCATATATCAAGTATTCTCAGAAATCATACATAATCAACATCATAATCAACATAGACATTTTAACAAAATTCAATACTTAAAGATATTTATAAAAAATACTGAAACAGCCACAGTTATAACTATATAAAATTTACCAGAAAACTATAAACTAAAACTTAAATAATTATTGTAAATCTCGCATTTATAAATGGAAAATATATACGTCTGGAAAAGGTAATATATTTACATGGTAAAAAATAATATCAGTATCTATAAATAGTTTAATAGAAATACAATATATACTTAAATATTTATATATGCTTGAAAGGATACAGAACCTTCATAATACTTGATTGTTATAAGGTTTATTTATCCCAAACGACCTGAAAATTACTGTCGTGTTCTCTATAATTACTATAGAAAAATAAAATAAAATATTTACACCTCGCTCGACATGGTTAATTGATTTTGTTATATAAGTTTTTCGGAGCAAAAATATAGTTTTGAATCCTCACTTAAACCAGATATGTCATTTAAATTTTAATCATATAAAATAGAAATATAGTAAATCCATATTGTTAGTCATAATTAAGTGTGTTCTATACCATATACTATAGGGCATTTTTTACTCGTGAGGTAAGTGATATATATTGCATCCACACTTTCATCAATTTGTAATATTCGAAATACCAAATTGATTTTGGTAGTAATGCAGAACTTGATAAAATGTAGCTTAGAAATATCAAAGGTTGTAAGTTAAGAATTAATATTTAACATGGTGGAATGCGAATAAACAGCATGGCGTAGTTCGGTTTTATGGCTGCGGGCGCTTTCGCTTCGCTTTATTACCGAATGAAAATCTTTTTATTTGGCACTCGATGTCTTCCTATAAAAGATTGGTATGTAAACGCTTACAGTTGCTTCGACTGGATGCGTTCAAATGTAATTAAATTTGCTCAGAATACAGTTTTATTAAGTTTACTGCATTATATTTTAAAGAGGTCATACGTTTGTTATTTAAATACATTTTTTATTCAAAATATAATATTTAACGTGTTTCTCTTACAATTTAATAATATTACATGGTAAACTTTATTCCCCAAATTATTCTGTGGTATATAGTCATTCATGACTATTATAAACTCTTTTACTCGGAATTTTATTTGTTAATCCCATAGCGCGCTGAATCCAAAGAATAAGATGTAGTAAATGAAGATATATGTGAATTAAGGTTCACCATTTACGAGAACGTTATTCTATAACTTGTTTCCATGGTTTGTGACTCATTCCCAATTTATCCAAGATTTCTTGAATTGATTATTTTGCATAAGTTATATGGAAAAAACTGTTGATCGTAGAAACATCTCTGTCATTAACCTCGGTAAACTCTTCGTTCAACAAATAATTGGACTTCATGTCCCATTATAATAATAATCATTGTCTTATTAAGCTAAATGTCCAAAAAGTTTCTCAAAGAACTTACGGAAAATTCGATCGAAAACTAACATTAAGTATTTATCTCTATTTTAGCGCATAAAAAGATAAAGCAAATCTTTTTATACCAGCGTCAAGATCTGTGGCGGAAACTCCGGCCACCTATCTGGCTGCATTATTCGTCTAGTGCTAATTATAGTACGAACAGCATTTCACTAATTTAAGGTTTAAAAATTATCAGGGTGCGAAAAAGCTCTCAGTTAACTGGATCTTGTTATTCACTTTCATTATGATTCTATTAAAAAGGAGTGAACATTCTCCATGGGTATATTGCCGGCGTTGCGGGGATTTGTGATCAAAGGTCACGAAATCGGGTTTTACCTGGATTTTATACAGTGTAATGCCCTCCTGGGCAAAACATATTGCTGCTCTATGTGATAAATTTAAAATAATTATAGGACATTGTAAATATATGGATGACGAGTAGAATTTAATCGGCTGAAAACAATCCCCCACAACCACCTTGAATTACGAGCATACCGCTCTTTATGTTTTGAGATCCGTCCAGTGACGCCAATTTAAATAAATAAGTCATTTGGGTTCTAAATTTCCTCCTCAAAAGTAAAGTTATTCAACTATCTTTTATATGTATTTTCTTTGTTTCGTTATAACCTGCGTGTGAGTACTACCTGATATTTTACTGAATATTTTGTAAAAGTATATATATATATATATATATATATATATATATATATATATATATATATATATATATATATATATATATATATATAATCGTTGAACCTATCCATCAATAACTTCTACTGTTTCAAGTCAATTTTGTACTGTTTTCTGTTCTTGTTTAATATGACATTTGGCATAGTCGCGATTGAAAGTAAAATAATAAATACGATAAACAATCAATTATATTTCAAATCGGTGATTAAAATAAACAAATGTGAAGAGAAACCCTCTTCGTTTATTTTCGTACTATTGAAATTGTAACTAAAATATTTTTATCAATACAGTATCAAAATTGCCACTGCACCTCATTTTTATCAATTTGTACTCTTCGAAGCACCAAATTTATGTTGGTGCTAATGCCTAAAAAACTTTATGAAATCTAGCTTTATTATATCAAAGAATGTAATTTAAGTGTTAATATTTCGTAAAATGTAATACAAGTAAATAGTATTGCGTAGTTTGAAATAAGTCCGTTTTATGGCCGCAGTTTGGCGTTCGATGTCTTGATATAAAATGTTGGAATATACACGTTTGTAGCCGCCTCGCCTGGAGGCGTTCAAATGTAATTAAATTTGCTTGAGATATAAAATTTTCTGTGTTATATTGAAATGATTGCGACGCATTCATCATTAAAAATAAAATGTTTAACTTGTTCTCTATTACAATTTATTAAAATTACCTAGCAAATATTTATCATAATATTTTCCTGTGATATCTTGTCATTCATAGCTACAATCAACTCTTTTATTTTGAATTTTATTTGTCAATACTATATCGTGCTGTTATATTGAAGGACATATAAAATAGCAAATATGTGAATCATACATTTTGGTTCACGAATAGCTGTATCAAGCACAAATGTAATTTACCACATTTGAGAATCAAGAAAAACAATAAAAAATAAAAAAAACTTATAACATTAATTACGGTTATTGCGAAGTGTAAGCCGGTTTTATGGAAATGTGTAAATTATAGTAAGGTTACCCATGGATTCTTTTATATCTCAAAAATTATTACGTATGACAGAAAAAAATATTAAATATGACGGAAAAATTAGACCAATAAATATTTGTAAGGTAATTTAAATAAATTGTATGAAAAAGTATTTTAATATTTTATTTTGAACAATAAATGCACCGCTACCATTGTCAATACCTTGTAAAATATAACGCAATAGATTAAAAAAGTAAATTATATATCAAACAAATTTAATTAGATTTAATCTTCATTAGTCGAGGCGTTCATACACCAGCATTGTATATGAAGACTTCGAGCTCCAAATAAACAATAGATTTTCATTCGGTAATAAAGCGAAGCGAAAGTGGCTTGCGGCCATAAAACAAGATCATTTCACATTACGCAATGCTGTTTACTTGGATTCCACCTTTTGGTGTATTAATACTTGCATTCTTTTTCACTTGATATTTTAAAGTGAAATTTCCAAAAGTTTTATAGGCATCAGCATTGACATTTGCTTTATATTTTCAATATTAAAATTTCATAAAAATGAGATGTCAAGCAGGTACCTATATGATTTTGTAATAAAGAACAAAAAAAATATGATTGATTATTGTTTTATATTCTGGAGATGAGCCCGAAAAAAACATGCTTAATGAATTAGCCAACAGTTTCCCCAGCCATTTTAAAACTACGTACCATACTCATTAAAAAATATGTCCCTTACGATGTACTAATTTTTTATTAAAACACAATTCAAATTTTAAGACTGATTTTTTTTAATATTCTATTTTCTTCATTTTCAATTTACTTTACGCTGTTGCGTATTATTGGAACAAAGCAGGATTTTCGACATTATATTTTTCAAATTGCCATAAGGAAAAAATCGACAAAGTACTTGTTTTTAATTTATTTATAAGCAAACTTTAATTTGCAGAACAAATATTCTGTTAAACAATGCCTAAATTTTTTTTCGAGTTTATATTTACCTCCCTTTTTTATTTTTGTGATTTATTCACATGAATCCTCAATACAAGGTTAGAGTGTTTTCCTGTTCTATAATATATACTTTACTAAAACAGTCATGACAATTATAAATGACGTTCAGTTTCATTTCATGAGAGACGTTTTTGTCCATGTTACAACCCCAGCGATAAGTATTAAAGAGTTTATACACACACACACACACACACACACATACACACACACACACACACACACACACACACATATATATATATATATATATATATATATATATATATATATATATATATGGGATTGCTTGACGGTTTTAGAGTCTTTAAATTAAAATTAACACGTTATGATCTTGTAGCTATATTCTATATTCATGAAAATGACAAATGTTTGAGCTAAGATTAGAGAGTGAAAAAGCTATTTACCCCTATCTTACCAGACGATAAGACGTCAGATTAAACCCTCTCAACTCTACTGAGTAATTTTCCACTTTAAGGATAGGTGCATGAATAGTAAGGGACAATTTTGTTACTTTACTGTTAAAAATATTCTTAATTATAATTTTGATAACAAGAAAACAAAAAAGGGGGTTTTTTCGTTTTTTTTTACTTGCATCGCAGTCTTGAAATTTAATTTTTTGTTTAACCTATTTATTATTTTATTTCTAATCGCAATAAGTTCATTTATTTACATTCACAGTAATTAATGACATCATGCTATTATGATATGTTACTATTATATTTAATATCGCATGTAAATACAGGATGTTAACGATCTGACCTGTTTGTTCCTATCGGTTTATTTACAGCTTGTAAATAAACAAAATAATTCGTTGCAAGGCGGCTTGTAATGTGTCAAGTAACATGAACTAATAATAAAAACCCTTTAACTAAGAATATAACTCAACTACGAGAGTTCCGTAAAAATTTTTGCATTTTAAATATTCAAGGATGAAAATATATCGATCAAACTATTTTAAAACATTAATGTTATTTTTCACATTATCTAGTATATGTTTTGCGTGAAAATATCATATAATTAACAAAACTACTATATTTACGATAATTTCCCTAGTTTTCCAATAAACTGTGGCTAAAATTTTTGAAAGTTCTGCTATTTTCATAATTTTTAGTGAGCAATTTCGAATAAGTGGAGAGAGCTGAAGTAACGTATTTTTATGGACATATTCAGCAATATCCTAGAAAAATAATAGTTTTACAATAATTGTTATGTCTTTCAACAATCAATATCCCTCAAGCCACATGAAATTAAAAATATATATCTGTACTTTATTTGCCCTCTCCAACATTTCTCCTTAAATATATTTATTAGATACCTCTTTAATACAGCATAAGATCGATACGCGTACATCTCCTGAATAATTACGAGATATCAACCGAGGATAGCTAAAGTTGAAATTCGAATTAGTGTCCTCATCAAAATAACCTTTACAATACAATATGCAGGAGACAGGAGAGCACATTTTTATGCGCCATAAAAGCGCGCAACTATAACTAGTATTTCAGTTTTACCCCGCATTTAGCTGAAAGTCGTTCATCGAAATTCACTCGACAATAACATCGATGTTACATTGTAGTCGTGTGAATTCGTCTATGTCTCCAATAAAGGAAAATAGCTTCATATAATCGGGATATATTAAGTGACGTGCAATCTCCGTCGCCCTCTATATCGTTTACAAGAATTGTTAATAGTCTAGAAAGGCTCAAAATTCCGGCTTATTCCCAACTGTATCACTTATGGATTATCTAAAAAAGGTTCATGCATATACACATCGCACCCCAAACGATCGGTAGATAATAAAATATACAAATGTTGCATTCTATAAACATGTATAACATAGTTTCAAAAGTGACTACTTACACTTCATTTAGTTTGTTACCTTCCATGGTAATTCCCTATAATTACTTTTTTTAAATTACTCTTAAATTTTATCTACATATAGTCTTACTTATTTTATTTTATTTTTTAATGTTCATAGTGTATATATGTAATTAAATTATCCCTATATTTCTTTCTTCGTCTTAAAAATCATATGTTTCAATCATCAATTTGTCACTTGCGCCATCACAGCTGCCATCTTATTTTACCACCAGTGACTTACTTCAAGCGCTGTCACTAACGAACGAACTTTTAATAATTGTGGGCACATTGTGAGGAAATAATTTGAGAATTGCGTCTAATGAATAGACAAGCAACAGTTTAGTTACCAACTCACATACGGATACTTGCAAAGTCAGTGGTAAACGGGGTACTGTGACAAAGGCATTATTTGTTACGCGTAGCCATTGCGAAAAAAATATAGGGGATATTCGCTTAACCTGGAGTGCAGCCATTTTATTTTTTTATAAATATTACTTTATAATAAAATTTCTTCTGGGTATTTATTTACTCACAACATTAATGTATATATGTTACTCAAGAGGAATGATACAAAAGATCATTTTCAAACTTGAAGGAAAAGTAACGATTAAAAATCGGAAATAGAATTAAAAATCACATATCAAATTTAAATAAAGGAATTATTTAATAGGTAGAAACAAAATAATAATGCGTTTACATATTCTAGTTCCCCCTAAACCATTATAGTTTGAACCAAAATTAGTTTTAATTTCAAGTATTTATATTTGTTAGTTTCTTGTTTGAACTGTATAAAATATTTTACAATAACTGTGTCTATGCCTTTGTTCATATACACTTTTGGATAATATTATTAAGTAAAATGTGAGGTTGAAAAATTGGATGGGTTAAAAAAACACGTAAATGTTGTCATTATAAAACAAAAAAAATTATTCCTTGCGCTTAGCATTGAAGTTTAAAATTAACATATATATCTTCTCTCTGATGTCCCATTTACTCGACTTGCATACATATATGATATGTATTAATATTATTTTGTTCTTTGGACTAAGTGTAAATAGCAAAGTAAAAGTAATAGTAAGTGTACGTCATATATTGACACGCATACAAGCACAAAGTTAATTATTTTAAGGGATTACCAAATTTAAATTTTTCTTACATAAATTTCGTAGAGTGTATTTTGTTCGCAGGTTTACTATATTTGTAGATACGTCTTTATATGTATTAATTGTTTTCTTTATAATTCACAATTAAATGAAACTACGTGATGTAGTATTATTTCTATTTTCTTTAATTTCTTTACCACGACTTAGGTTTCGTTGTATTACAACATCGTCAGGTGGGATATTAGCAAAAAGGTTTTTGCTTTTTGCTAATATCACACCTGAAGATGTTGTAATACAACGAAACCTAGGTCGTGGTAAAGAAATTAAAGAAAGTAGAAATAATACTACATCACGTAGTTAATTAATTATTATTATCATACCAAATTTCATCGGAATCCATCCAATAAATTTTCATTGTTAACCGCTGGAATTAACCTATAGACAAAAATTCTAAAAAAAATTACTGGCTTCTTTTATCGTTCTTTATGCTAAATAAATCACCTTTTTTAATCAATCATTAAATCATTAAATCACCATATTTCCAATGTACATATTTCACTCTGTTACAATTTTATTACTTGTACAGATCATCATTGAAAAACTGTTTAACTTGTGACTGTACATGACTTATAAGATGCACGGTAAAACGCAATATCACAATCACATCCAAAATAACTATGGCTGTGGTCAGTCTGTACATATGGTGAAAAGTTTATAACCGACATTTCTTATACGATCCTTCTAATACGATCTCGGTTTCTTCCAAAGATAAGCAAGGGTATTTATATAAATTTATGCAAGGGTTTTTATATACAAGGATATTTGAGTGCAAGGATGTTTTTATGTAAAACATTAAGAAGTGATGTCAACATGTTACAAAAAAAAATTTGTGAATTTGGAGAAGTTTGAAAATTTTGAAGTTAAACCCGTAAATGAGAGACGAACGCATTAAAACGCTATATATTTTTGCAAACCATATTAAAAAACTTGAAATTTAATTTAAAAACTTATTAGCTTTTTCAGGGTCTACCAAACCTCTCTACATATACAAACATCTGAGTGTGATGAACAAGATACGACAGAATAAAGCAGGCTTCAAAACAAGCAGGCATGCTATCGGCTTTTCGCCGTGGGGTGCGTTTGCAATAAATAAAAAAGCACAATTGGATGGGGTAGGGCGATCTAGACTTTTCTGCTAGGTGATTAAATGTTTCTTAAACATTAGTTCAATATTAATATATATTCTATTTCCACAGGCGAATTCTCCGCATCTACCTTAATAAAAAAGAGTGATAATTTTAATAAACAACACTTATAACGGGTCTCATTAAGACTTAAACTGAATATCAGACTCACGCTTGCGAAGCTCCGATATGTTCATTAATATTATTAATAAGATAAACTAAATAATGTCATGATTAAATAAAAGATCATATTACAGAACATATAAATTAACTACGATCGAATGCATATAGCGTAAGTATGTAAATATGATGCGAACAACGAACTTCATGTGAACAGCGTGTAACATAGACATAGAGATCAACGATATTTGTGTGTTCGTGCAGCATAGGTAGAAAAATGAAACATTGGTTGCCTACTAGGCCTTCAAATTAAATATCAATAGACTATTTCCTCCAAATTACACAAAAGACATTGTCTTCAAAAATGAGTACGATATGAAGGTAAAATGCACAATAGGTTAAAAAGGATATTACACATGTTGAAATAAGAACATAAAACGATTTTGCTGAGAGTTCATAAATCGATGATTCGCGAACGCGCGAGTGTTTATTTGTGAAAGGTTCAAATTTTGAACGATATTTCGTATTTATTGACACAAATGTACTAGTTTAAAAAGTGAATTAGATTTTATATATCTATATATACGAAACATTTATATTTGCCACTTATAATTTTTTGCAACTTATCATATTTCCATACTTACGCTATGCATTCGATCGTAGTTAATTTATATGTTGTGATTTATATGTTGTGATCTTTTATTTAATCATGACATTATTTAGTATATCTAAATAATATTACTAATGAACATATCGGAGCTATGCAAGCGTGAGTCCGATATTCAGTTTAAGTCTTAATGAGACCTGTTATAAATGTTGTTTATAAAAATTTTCACTCTTTTTTTATTAAGGTAGATGCGGAGAATCCGCCTATGGAAATAAAATATATTTTATTAGTGAACTAATGTATAAGAAATATTTAAGGGTTTATCATAATTTATTTTAGGCAAATCGATATAGATATGCTCCATATTTACAAATGCATTATATAGTTGTAAGAATATAATTATTGAATTGTGTTTATTGATATCTAAAGCGAATCAAGAATTACAAAATCATTAAGATCGATATCTGAATATACAGTGAAATTCATTAAATAATTATAAAATAATTTAATGCAACATATAGAAATACTATTGTCCTTAAAAAAAATAATAATAATAAATTGCATTAACTTGCCCATATATTTTTAATGAACGTATCGATAACGAATATATAAAAACTGTTTTTTCCAGGCAAATAAATGAATAGGTGACCTCAACAATTGAAGAGAGCTTGTAAATCTCATCTTTAACAAGAAGTTATCGACAGTTACTTAGGCTGCAGATTAAACTTATTCGACTCTATACAGCAAGACAGGAACTACAACACAGCCACTAATAAAAATTATATAAGTCAAATTAGAATGGCAGTAATGCCAACACCTACTACTACACAAGGCCTCCCATCTGATTACGTGACGTCATTGCCCGTAGGTGCTCGCGCATACATATTTTGACAGCTACATATAAAATTTCGTTTTCAATTATATTTAGATAGTAACAATAAATATAATAAATTATCTAAAATACTTGTTAACTATCAATTTAATATACTTATTATAGAATAATTATATTTGTTGTACACACCTATTTCAATGACCAAAATAATAACCAATTTTCAAGTTTTCAATTTCTTAATTCCAATACAATATATTTACAAAATTTAATTTACCACCGGTTCGGAAATACTTCTGCTAAGAAGAATCAGCATGAAACTCAGAAGAGATTTCACGTTTTTTTAAAATATCTTGAAAACTATTACAAAAATTCAGCATATATCTTTAGATAAACTTAAAATGTTATAGTTCAAAATACAATTATTTGTTTGACATATTTTACATCTATAAAATTTCATACAAGCTATTATCACAACGCAACATATTCCTTCAGAAAAATTAAAACCATTGTAGTACAAAACACGATAATTTGTATCAAAGTAAACACAGATTTCACCTATTTAAAATTTCTTAAAAACTATTATCGCAACGCAATATATCCGTTTAGACAAATTAAAAATATTGTAGTGCAAAAAACAATTATTCGTTTCAAAATAAACACAGATTGTACGTCTTTAAAATTTCATGAAAACTACTATCATAATGCAAAATATCCCCTTAGAAAAATTAAAAACATTGTAGTACAAAATACAATAATTTGTTTCAAGATAAGCACAGATTTCACCTCATTAAAATTTCAATGTTCTTTAGACAAATCAAAAATATTTTCGTAAAAAATTTATTTATTTATTTGAAGATCAGCAGATTTTACTTCCTTAAAATTTCTTAAAATTATTTTTACAACGCAGTTTATTCCTTTACATCAATTAAAAATATCGCAGTTCAAAATTCGATCTGAATGAATAGAGTATTAGATGTATTGACCGATACAGGAGGAAGTGTGCCCACTCAAAGAAACCTATAGTAAAAGGTTGTTGTATAAATACAATATTTCAGCACAATCATTTCATGGTTTATCTTATTTAGTCTTGTGGATCAAATTTTAATTTTACAAGTCACATGAAAAGTAAAAAATATTTATGACTGAAGTAATGTATTTAGCTTTTTTTTATTTTTAGGGCCGTTCAATTTATTGTTTTGAATTTTACATAATTATTTAAAAATGAATTAGTTGAAGCTTTCAGTAAATAATAAATTATATTAGACACTGAATGATCATTACTATTACATTCAAAATCACTAAAAGCCATATAATTTTCTAATGTAATTTTACATGAAGTATTTATGATCACTTGACTCTAATTTTTACACTTAAGAAATTTTTCTTCATTAGTAATATCAATCATTTTATTAACTACTATATAATTTATTGAAACTATATTTACAACGTCTGATTGTGGATATAATTATCCTCCTCTATTTAAGTTTTTCAGGAATGTGTATTTTTCAGAGTAACATTCATACGTTATAATTTTATCTATCACTAAAAATTTAGAACGATTACTACAAGAAATCTTTTGAAGAACTGACCGTGCACAATAATCTAATAAATATACAAGAACAGGTAGGAGTGAGAAATTTTTAAAAAATCATTTTCATCAACTGAGACATGGAAATACTGTTCATTATTATCAACATTAGGTTCATCGTTATCAAAGCCACTATTTTTGAAACTACTACATATATCATGAAACCTTATTTGTTTATCACCACACATACTTGAATTAAGACATAATGGCAATATTAATTGTGTTCTTAGTTTTGATTCAACTTCAAATATTTGTCTAATTGCAATTAAATATTCTGAGCCAGCCATTGTCCGGTGCTTTCCAAAACGTGCTTCTAAAGAGTCTATTTGTATTTTTCCTGGTAAAATATATGCAAAATTAAGTTCGTTAATACAGTATTTAGTAAGTTGTAACAAACAGTAAATTGAATGTTAAAAGCTAAATGAGTCTCTGCACTAAACTTAAAATTTATAGGATGATAAGATTTCTAAAAATCCAGCCATACTAAACATTTTTCCATGCATTTGTAATTTTCTCGCCCCGGAACTAAAGGTATCAAAAATACATTATTAAATCTAACGTTTTTATATAATGTCTTAACTTTTAACATATTCCACCATTTTAGTATAATTTCAATAAAATTGGTTGTACCCTGATAATGTATTTTTTGCCTATTTCATTTGATTCATTAAACATATTTAATACTAATTTAACTTTTTGCCGTTCTAATTAAGAGTGATTCAATGATTTTAAACTAAGTTATAAGAATATTTCACTAAATCATTACTTTCTTTAGCATATAACATTTTCAAATCTGAAAATTGAGCTACTGAATTACAACTTTGAAATTGAATAGGGTCAAAACCAGGATAAATAAATTGCTGGTCCTTTTGATTAAGCCAATTGTTACGGATACATTTTAGAATATGGACCGAGTCAAATATAAAAAATAAAGCTTTATTTTCATCAGCGGGGTGTTTGTATACTATCTGCAACTGTGTGTAAAACATGACCTATTTCAGCGGCTTGGTTAGAATCGAAAGGTTTACCGACAATATCCCCTCCTTTGTAATCAAAATAAGGTTTCAAATATATTTCATCCACCATCAAAGTTACAGTAATATCTCTAAGGTGCAAAAGATTAAATTTTTGTTTCACGTAACAAAAAAAGTTCTCGTCTATTTATTCTTTTTCCGTATTACAATTATATTGAACACAAATTTTATGCAAAGTATTCGGACATGGCATTGTAAACATATTACACATGTGTCAGTAAGCATGAGGATAAATTGTGTACAGAATACTGCAATATATTAAGAAATCAGTTGTATAGCGACGACATTTTTTGTTTAATGCTAATAATTTTATTTGATTACACAAAAATGTAATTTTGTTGTCTAAATTATTGTCGTCTTTAATTAGTTTTTCTAAGAGAGAAATGGCGTTTGAAACAATGTTATCAACAGATGTATAATTTTTGTTTGAATAGTCTATAGCTAAAGTCTGTAAGATATTTTCAAAATCATTAATGTTGGAAATTTTAATTAGATATCGCTTACCACAAAACAATTTCAGCTCACTCTTACCTCTGAATATCTTCAGTTCTAAGCTATCATCTACAGTAACTGAAGCTGAAATAGTAGGAACATCACACAACGAAATAATAGCGAATAGAACTTTACCTTCACTATTTATTTGACACCAATCTCGCAGGTTACAGGTTGACAAACACTTTAATAAATTACTTGGATTAGAAAAAGAATGACACTGATTATTTTCGTTGTGAGATTTGACACTTCCACTTAATGCTAACCTTAAATGTTTATTATCTAATCGCTTCAGTCTTTGGTCATTATTTTCACGTTAACGTCCAGGTTTATACGAATAGGATGGACAGTTTTTAAATATACATGGACCTGCACTGTCTTTTAACCTGAATCTATTTCATTTCGCCACAATTTTTACACCAGTCTTCTCATGATAGGCCTCGGCCGAACGTACAATTTGTTCTTCTGTGAAGTGAAGCTCGCAGACCTATAAACAAAGAATATTTACCAACTGTTTAAACATGAACAATAATATAACGTAAATATAATTGAAATTAGATAACACGAAGTAAGAATAAATTAAAAATACATAAGTGTGGTGATTTTAATTCAAACTTACTCTTGAATGATGCGTCGGTTTAAATTCACGAGGAATAGCTGCAACCCATTGACGACGCAAGTTTTCATTTTTAGGAAATGAAAACACGGTCGCCTTATTACTATTATTGTAATTGCTCCTGCAATTAGGTACACAGCAAATGTAAACTATCTTAAAATATTGCGGACGTTTTTCAAATTCAAGTAAATAGCGTTGTCGTTAAACAAGCTGTCATAATGAGAGATGCACACTGTTGATTAGCGAAATTTATCAATATCGATTTTGTTAGAGTATAACATGAATACCGTAATAAAATCTTAATAAACACCTACATAAATTAACGAAACGTATCATCAGTGGTGAGAAATTATTTTATTAAATATTATAACAGTTTAATGGGGTTTAAGCAATTTATTTAAATATTCGTCTACGAAATATCGACATATAATATCAACTACAAAGGACAGCATATATATTTCACAAAAGTCCGCCAGATAGCTCTGTCGTCCATGAGGATTTCGATTACCAACTGGCCATGACGTGGCACTAGCTACTCTCGGGACATGACAGGCCTGTAATATCAGTAGGTGTTGGTAATACACACAGACGCACAACGTCATCATCGACTAACAAAAAAATTTAGACCACCCTACCCCATCCAGTTGTGACCCACTACATAATGAACGGTGACAATTTTGTGACTGGTAAGTTAAATATATATATATATATATATATATATATATATATATATATATATATATATAAATGTATATATATATATATATATATAAATGTATATATATATATATATATATATATATATATATATATATATATATATATATATATATATTTCTTTTACAACACTTGTACAACATTTTATTCTTCAGCATCCAAATTCGCATTACAAACATACATGAACATATCAATATTATTTAAATAACGAAATGTATATGTTTTGGTTATAAAACTGTGATAATTGTTCTACAGTTGCTTTGCAAAATTTTTTTTATATATACAGAACGCGTCTTATTTAATACCGTTGATAACCATTGTAGTAAAAACATACGGTACCTAACACTATTGAGTGAATTTGTGAACAAAATATATTCCTAGTAAGGGAAACCAAATAAAACAATATGAACAAAAATTGCGTAACTGATGTAAGTAGAGCATTAATTCAGAATGGTTCACATGGCCACTGAAGCAATAAGCAATTGCATTTCGCAAAACAACTCGCACACACAATTCGCAAAACGAAGCAATATGAATAGATATTACTTGTAAATTTTTATGCTCTCTCTTTTTTATTAATTATATTCTTATTTCATATTATGTTCCCATTATACAGATTCTTTCGCTTAGATTAAGATTATTTTTAATTTTATTACAAGCTATAACTACAGTCACCTTTTTTACAGTACTGCATATTGTAGTCAGAGAAATCGCCAAGAATAATAAAAAATATATTTGTAGCATAAAATAGAAGAGTGATGAGGAACTGCAAGGTTAGTGGTACGCATTGATTTCTTTAATAAAATGATTACAAAGTTATCAATAAACTTTAGAGGAATAAATATTGAATTGTATGGTTTCAAACTTAATGCAAAAAGGCAGAAACAATCACTAACTTAAACATAATATAGTAAGTAACGTGTTTAATTCTATCTTCAATTAATACAAGCAGGTATCGAACGGTGTTACACTGCAATCTAAATCTCCTCATGGATTTGATATCATCCCATTTATAAAATTGTAATAGGTTAAGCGATATACAACCAAAAAAGTTAGAAAACTCGTTCTGGATAAAATGTCAATAACATTCGACATTTAAACGAGTTAGCAAAAATCTTATCTGGAAATAAAGTCGCAGAAAATGCTAATTTAAACGTTTTCGAGTAAACAATGCTAAAACTGTATGTATCTTGCAGCGTAAACATTTATTGTAGACCTAATGTGAGAGTTCCTTGACTGATGCGTTCCGTTTCAGGTAAATGTGGTTTCATTAGTCCATAAAATTTTGTTGTAACACGATTTATCTATTCAATGTTAGCTGTGCAAACACTAGCAATGGACAACGCATAAAGAGTAATCCATGGTCTGTAGGTACTGAAATTTCGTATGATGATACGGATGCATCTTATTTTTCTTAGAGAGATGATACCCAGTTATATGACTTACCGGGAAAAGTATTTTTGCTTTATGGATGCTGTCAGTTGAGTTTATTGTAAAGTAACTTAAGACCTCTTCTTATACACGAACATTTACCAATGCAATACCATCATCAGTAATATCAACATTAGGTTAGCGGAAGCTAATAATATCTCTTAAAGACAGCGTTGCTTTACAATGACAGTGTACTTGGAGAGATGATGTCGATTAGGTAAACCTTGACGGAATAGTCGAAAAGCAGTTTATGCATGGCTGTTTTATTCACCATAAAGCAATATTATATCCAAATATTCAGCATTATTAATCCATCTTCTACGCATTACCATAAAAAAACCAACTAATTCAGCAAATAAAAATAATGAAAAAGAGAAAATGAGGATTTGACGTGACAAAATTGTATTTTGATCATCTTTAGTGTTTCGCTTCCAAAAGCGCTTTCATTTCATAGATTTTCTTTGAAATCAACTGATCTAAACTAATTCTGGAAGCAAAAAAAATTGATAAAATTACACAAGGTTTATAATTTATTGATATTCTACCACATTCATATTCTCACAACTGGATTTTTTTTTGTTTTACTTCTTCACTTGGGTTCAAATCAAAACTAAATAATGGACTCTTAGTCTGTGTATTGATCGTCTGGTGTTGAACACTAAAGACCAAATTTATAGTCAAAATAAATATATAAAGCGGATGGTATTTTTCTTCCTTTGTGCACAATTACTTACAAAAAAAAGTGTGATTTCAAAACCTGTCTTATATAACAGTCGCAAACACACATATGACAGTGCAGACGTATTACATGTATTCGTAGTTAACAACACCGAGCGGCGGCGAAGTAATCTTTTTTTTTTTTATTTATTATGGATTGCTAAAGGTGTTTAAACTCACAGGAAATACGAAAAATAAAAATTCTTCATGAAGAGGGCTATCCCTTGAGAGCAATCGCAAGACGAATAGGGCATTCATACCTGCGTTCATATAAGCCATTTTCTAGAGGATGAATACAACTGAAAGATAACGTAGGGCGATGTTACGAGAAACGTCGAATTCTGCGCTAACGGCTAAATAAATAGCCCATATTGTTGGTATTAAATCATCTATAAGGACAGTTCAAACAATTTTACGTAATTTTTCATATTTAAAATACTTAAAAATTAAAAGAAATCAGGTTTGAAAGAATTTCACTGTACTAACCGTCTTCAGTTTGCTCGAGAAAAAATGCATTGGACCCAATAATGGCATAAAGTTATAATCAAAGATGAACAAAATTCAAATTGGATGGTTCCTATGGGTATTCGTAGTGTTTTCGCCATTTCCGAAAAATTAAATCGTTTTATTACGACCATAAAATAATGCAGGCTCAGTAATGGTTTGGGGTGCGATATCATACAACGATCCGACTGACTTAGTGGTGATACGAAGTAGGCAAAATTCCAAGAGTTACAATAAACTTCTAAAAAATTAGAAAATTAAAAATTTAGCAGTGTTATTGACAATGAAAATTTTATCTCTCAACATGACAACGCTAGCATTCATAAGGCACGGAACGTTATTCAGTGGTTTCAACAAAATAATATTAACATACTCCATTAATCATCACTCTTCCCCAACCTGAATATAATTGAGAATGTGTGGGGGTGGATGTCACGCGAAGTTTATAACAGCAACAAGCAATATAACAGCAGGCAATAACTGGAAGAAGGAATAAAAAAGTGTTGGAGCCAAATGTCAATTAAGTACATAATAAGTCTTTATGACTCCGGATTTTTTATTTAGTTCAAAGGAATGGAAAAAGCATTAACTATTAATTAATACATTTTTAAAATAATATAACTTAGTAATAAATTTTTTGAGTTTTCTTAAATGGTCGTATTCAAGTGGCGGACCACAATGGCTGTCAATAATGACACGGACACCACGCCTAATGTTTATGCTGTTCGATTGTCTATAATTTAACGTCGCATGTTTGATGATTTTGTATACTTAAAATTGTATATTTATTTGCTTCGTATCCAAAATAGCAATGGAAAATGTACTGATCCTATTCGTGTGACGCGGTGTGTATAATGCCATGAAAGGTATTTGATTAGAATTGAATTGAATTCACTAAAATATCTGGTTTATCCTTATTTTAAAATTTACATTCCTTCTTCACTTCATAGGCATAACCAATGACTTCTATTAAGAATTTTTCTAAGGTGTAGAAAAAAAACAAGGGAAAAGCAAGTATTTTTATTATATTTTATCTATAAAAATATATATCTTATTGATGTTCAAAATACGATTTATATACTATTGTGAAGATCATATTGAAAAGAAGCTGATAGCAAGTGAGCGCTTCATTCAAATTACAATGAAGTTAGTTATAGACAATAAAACATAAGAAAAGTCACAAAAAGTTCAAAAAGATTAGCACATTAAAAAGACACTTTGACATATGAAATAGTTTTTATGGAGACTTTGAAGAAAAAAATTAAAATATAAAAAAGAATGAACAAACCAATAGTTAAATATCTTGAACATCATTTCCACTTCAAATGGATTATCAGATTGAGTTTTTACAATCCTTTTTCTATGTTATGGCAAATAATCTTCCTATTTACAAACTTGTTAAGCTAAACGTTCTGACAAATTATAAACATTACGTTTTAAATACCTGTTACATTAGTTGGAAGATCATGTCATAAAATGAGTGCGAAAATTGTATAAATTCAAAAAATAGACCTAAATTACACAGCTAAAATTATACTAACACTGCGGTAATTTCAATGAAATTAACAACATTTCAATTTCAGTGGATGAAACTAATGCAATGTACATGGGTGTAACTTTCATATTAAATTAATTTTTTTTAATTGAGAAATGTCAAGAAAAATTCATTATGCCACGATAAATGTTGAAGTCGATGCAATATTGGGATTCATATCGCAATGATAATCACATTTCTTTTAAGAAAATTAAATACATAAAAAAGTTTTCATCCCATCAATACTGCTTTCCTACTGAGCGGATGTCGAGTTTATAAAAAAAAATAATTTAGGATATTTTGATACGGTGTACTCATTATTAAGCCTGAAAACATTTTATGAACCCGATGAAATGTTAAAATATTAGTTTGAGGATGGTTGAGTTGACCACCACTTACTTCATTAAGTTGTTTTTAATCAAACAAAATTTAAAAAAAAAACATCTCTAATCAATTCTTCAGCTACGTAGACTTGTGAAACGAAACACGGTATCGCCATTTTGTTTTTAAATGACAAATTTAGTCCCTATCATAGACATGATAAACTATGGTCAGTACACATTTTAAATTATCTTATTGTTTTTATTTAAAGATAAACACAGTTTGCATTGTTTTAATAACTGGAACTTGCCCGCCTTCGTCCGAACCGTCAGATTATATCAAATTTAGGTTTTATGGTTTGTGTTTCTTATTTAATTACAAAGTTTTGTTTGTATTTAGTTAACATATTTTTTACATATTCCACATTTAATGTTTTTGTGCGTTTATTTTTTTATTTATATATAAATTCGTTTCTATTTAAAATTATATTTAGTTACTTTTGTTTTTAGGTTTCCTGCATTTTAACTTATTAATGTGAATTTGTGTTTACATTTACAGTCCTTTTTACATATTACAACTTTTATATTACTTTTTTTATTATAGATTTTTGGTGTGTATGTTGTACGGTATCATGTGTATTGTGCTAGTTTTCATGTTTTATGCTGCGTTGTCTTGTGTGTGATGTTGTGTTATGTATAGTGCATTATGTTGTGTTATGCTGTTTGTTAAGTTTACTTTGTTATCAAACTATCTATGAAATATAATTTAATTCTGAAATCGAAGTGTTCTAAAAATGTAAGTAATCTACTCTCTCACTCCCGTCCACTCTCCTATTGATCTCGGGTATTGCGTTTCTAAATGTTTACCTCTATATTGTTTCATTAAATGCAATGAAAAAGGTTTAATTTATTTTAACATAAAACAATTAGAGATTTTGTCTCTCGTGTCTGGTAATATCTAAGAGTATAAAGAGAATTATTAAACGATAAAAAATGTATAAAATATGGTTCAAATTTTTCATGCTTAGTAAGAAAACAAAGCGTGAAAAAATTAGTTCGATAATATTGATCAAGAAGTTAAAAGCAAACTATATAGATTGTTACACCATTTAAAAAGCGGTTTCTATCGTTAAAAGGTAAAAAATGCTTAAATTTTTAAAATGAACTGTGTTTATAATACGTACTTTCCGAGGTGTGGAATCCCGCTGGAAAATTATGCAAGAAAACAGAATACTGTCAATTGAGAAATACGATACAAGACAAGAATTATTTTTATGCGATGAAGCTGAACGACCATTAATACTAATAAGACCAGACGGACTCTACAACTATGCACTAATCAATTGAAACAATGACCTTAGTTACTTTTTCTTAAGACCTCAACTAATACTAGGGACTAGTTTTAAAAACTATTTTATGTATTTAAATCCCCTCAAATTAAATGCTATTATCTTCAGAATATAAATTCCAATAAAAACTTTGAGAAATACTTGAAGGAAAATTTTATTCCAAATCAAGTATACTCAGCTATTTACAATGATTAAAGGCGCATTTATATTTTTCACGAAATACCTCTGTTTTAGCCAACTTCAAATTAAAACGTAGAATGAGTTGATATGTTCATACTTTTTCCTCCATCTTGATGTAAGTACACTTTCTCTAATTTATACATTTTTCCAACGAAACTAGGTTTTTTTCAATTGACTTTTTGTCAAAACCACTAAGACGAGACAAGTTTAGAGAATAATTTCTAAAAAGTTTTACTTTAATTTGATATTAAAAAAGTGCTAATATCCTTATTTTCTCATTAATTGATCGTTTTTATAGTTTTGATTAGCACAATAGTAAAATAGAAAAAGAACAATGTTTATTCAAAAAACTTAGTTTCAGTTTCCGGTTTAAAATTTATTTTTAAAAGTTATAAGTTAATAATATTATTAGTTTTCCTGATATGTAAATTATTCTTATTTCGTAACATTAAAAATGCGAATGCGTGTTTTTTTGGCTTGTTTTGTTGTTTTCACTAATCGTAAAATTTGTTATAAGAATGGCTAAAAAGATGGAGAAGAACATAAATAACTTTATGCAGCGGAATTATAGTTCCATAAATAAATAAACATTGGTCCACGTAAGGGAAATCGTAGGCGGGACCTAAATAATTTAATTAATAATAGATTTAAAAAATGGTCAGGATAAATATATAAATTAGAAACTAGTTAAAGATCAGTTAAAAATAGTGATGTTTTGCCTCGTAAATTTTCATGTCAAAAATGCCTAACTGAAAGAACTGCTCGCTGTGCTGTCCAAAACCATGAAGAAGAATATATCACTAATAGGCAAGGTGAATATTCTTCTCTACTCTATATTAAAATTGAAGACTTTAGCCATTTACAATGGAGTGAGATATACTGTAAAGAAGATAGTTACGAACAAAAAAAACATAAAATGTGTCAAAAAACTTTCAAGGGTGTATAAAAAATTAAACTAATGAAAATGGAGGATGAAGTTTTTTTTTTTAAACTTTCAAACAAAAAGAATTGAAAGACATATAAAATGGATGAAAAAAACAGCAGTCAGATGTATTAAACGGAAATTCTGCTTTATATAGATTGTCAGATGGATTTTATTTTTAAAAATCCTTCTTCGATATTGTGAAAACTTTTCTTTCGGTTGGCCAAACAATTATTGTGAACTATTTATAAACTTCTTAAGCTAAACGTTCAATTTCAAACACTATATTATGCAGCGCGCGCGCTACTCCGTGAACTGCAAAATGACGTCACGAACAGAACTGCCTTCTATTTAACAACTTAGTTTCCTAAAGCAGAGAACAAATGCACTATGGAAATTTCACGAAGAAAACTTAGGCTGCTCTTGCTCTATGAATTCTATTCAAGGCAAACTAGCGAGCGTAGCAACACACAATATTTGCAGAGCAATGAGTAAAGGTATTCTCGTGTGGCACAGGCATGTTTCATGAAACAACTTTGTCGCTTACAGAGTTTTTGTTTTCACTCTCGTCGAGTTTACGTAATGAGATAATGCACTATTGTGCTTGAGATGAGCTTTCTGTTGCAGACCATTGAATCTAAAAGAAATTATTATAATAATTTAATACGTTCGTTACCGATGATGTGTGATGCTTATGGCAACCCATGCACATACGGAGTGCCAATATTCAGCTCGACGTCTAATAATGTTTCATGAGTTTACATGTAATAATGTACGAAATGGGTGTTTAATTTAACGAACGCTTACGGACCCATAAGATTCAAAGAAGGAAATTTTAATCTCTCCGACTAACCTCATCCAGGGCGATCTGCGCCTGTAAACGTTCGTTAAATTAATCATGAATTTCGCGCGTTATTAGATTTAAGCTCATGAAAAACTATTAGACGTCGAATTGACGATTGGCACTCTATACTTGTATGGGCCTTCATGAGCATTACACGTCATTGGTAACGAAAGCATTAAATTAATATAATAATTTTATTTAAATTTAATGGTCTGCAATAAAATACTGCATCATCTCCAGTACGCAAACAGTAATTAGTTAATGTATTGCGCATTATCTCATTACATAAAATCGACGGGAGTATAAACAAAAACTATGTAGACGAGGAAATTTGTTGCGTAAGCTTGTTATTTACGGGCTGATTAATTTGTTATTGAAGTAAATTGTAGACCAAACAAGAGCCTAAAATATTCTAGTACGCTATCGAATTATTCTTTTACATCTACTAAAATGTCGGAGCAAAACATTTTTTTACACAACTTTTATCTGAATAATATAATTAAGTGAATGAACACGTCTTGTTCGTAATATTAGATTGACAGATAATAAACTCACCATCGCGGTTCATAAAATTATTTTGTTTTTGATATTTAAGTAAAAAAAAATAAAAAATAGTCCCCAATTATATAAGCAACGTTGTAATATATCACTTGTTGCGTATATGCTTAAATAAAATTCTTTACTTGTAGAATTATTTAATGTGTCGAATATAAGTTCAAGATTAAGAAGATCTGGATTTTTAATGTTTTTATCCCCTTAATAATTAGATAGCGAGCCAAATAGACGATAGTTGGAAGACGAGAGATCCGGTGGTTAAGTTAAATAATAAAATACTGCGGTAATAAGATACTTTACGCAAACCTTAATACGACGGGAAGGAAGTAACTTCATATATATGTCGACCTTCTTGTGATGTAGAAGGAGTTAATGCCCCATGTATTACACATGTACATACTATACATGGTTACGTGAAAGCCATATAGAATATTTTTACTTTTTCCACAACCATGAAGTTATTTATTTGTCTATGTTACTCGTGCTATCATACTGCAGTATGATAGCATGGATGTGGCTCTGTCAGATAACGCGGACTTATCATGGAGTTTGTTTCCACAAGCTTTCTAATTTCTTTTTTTAAATTCAGTATAGAGGTTGCCCTGGATGAAGATTATCGTAGTGATCAAATTGTTTTCTTTAGTTTTTTGGAACCAATATTTGGCTCTGTCGTAGTAAAGGACATCTTCACCCATCATCCTATGAATATTGTTTGAAAGAAAAATGGCGAGTTATTTGACTTTGTGACAATGGGTGCTAAAGTTGCGAAATTTACATCAATTTATTAATCTTTATTAAAATAAACACCCGAGGTATTTTTAAAAATTTTATAAATAAAAATAGATCCTGTACATTTTGTGATTTGGATTATTTGTTTGAAAGAAATTAATTTTTTTTTTTTGTATTCTGCTTAGCACAGCAATCTGTTTTTCACATTTAGCTGTTATTATTGGTGACTACAGTCTGCGTATGTAATTTGGCTGTGAGGAGAATCCATCGATCTCTCTCACTTTGGGTTTAGAAATCTGCTATGAAGGGTTGGAAAACTGTTCCTTCTTAGTCGTGAGTGTTTAACACGGCCATCTCCTGATAGTTTGGTAGCCAGCACATTCACATGTTCAGATAGCTTGGTCTGGTATTTAAGACTTCTGGTGGCTATTTCCTGTTTCACAGTTGTTAGGTTCAAATCTCGGAGTATGTATTTGTTACTTATACAGTTTGGGATTTGGAACATATATCTCATTGTCTTGGTTTGAAATCTTTCCAAGATTTCGATGTTACTGTTAGATGCTGTCCCCACAGCTCGATCCCGTATGTCCACACTGGCTTTAATATTGTTTTGTAGACAGCCATTTTGCTTTCATTAGATAGTTGTGATTTTTTCCCGATGAGCCAGGACAAGCTTCGCAATTTTGTATCTAATTGTTTACATTTATTCCAGATGTGTTTTTGCCACGTCAATCGTCTATCCAAGTGCATGCCGAGGTATTTAGCAGTATCTGAGTGGTGCGGTATCTGTTGCCCGTTTAAAGTAATTGCTGGGCAATCTCCTTTTCTGAGACTGAATGTTACGTGAACGGATTTACTGTTATTCGCTTTTATTCTCCATTCTGCAAGCCACGCTTCAACTTCAGTAAGGTGTTTTTGAAGAAATATAGACGCGGTTATTGCTTCTGAATGTACGGACAGTATAGCAGTATCATCTGCATAGGTGGCCATTACTGTGTCAACATTTTTAGGAATATCCGCAGTGTAGATCAGATACAATACGGGCCCGAGGATACTGCCCTGAGGGACACCCGAGTGGATTTCGTAGAGTTCTGACGTTTCAGTGTTGACTTTTACTTCAAAGCATCTTTTATCTAAGTACCTTTTTAGAAGTAGATAAAATGAATACGGTAAATGCTTCTTTATTTTGTATAAGAGGCCCATGTGCCAGACCTTATCGAAGGCCTGACTTATATCAAGAAAAACAGCGGAGCAGTAGTCTTTGTTCTCTAAGGCTTCGTTAATTGTGTTTGTTAATCTATGAACTTGTTCGATTGTGCCATGTTTTTGCCTGAAGCCAAATTGATGGTCGGGAATTATTTCATTCAGTTTAGGTTGCAATCGACTCAGGATTATTTTTTCGAAAAGTTTGCCAACCGGAGGGAGTAAACTGATTGGCCTGTATGATACAACTTCAGCTGCTTCTTTACCAGGTTTCAAGATCATTACGACCTGGGCAAGCTTCCATTGGCAGGGGAAATGACAGAGTCTCAGACATGCGTTGAATAGTACTACCAGGTACATTAATCCCTTTTTTAGTAGGTTAGTTAAGAGAGTAGTATCTATTTGGTCATAACCGGGAGCTTTTCTGACCGGGAGAGATTTCATTTGTCTATTAACTTCTCTGGGGCTCACTGGTTTTAATGGAAGACATAATTGGCCTGGAGAGTTTAAGAAGTCTGTTATTTCTTTGTCTTTTTCCAGGTTGCTGCTCGGTAAAGGCGTAAAGACGTCTTTGAGGTGTTCTGCAAAAGTTGTTGCCTTCTCGTGGTCCCTTCTGGCCCAACAGTTATCTCTTCTTATAGGTGGCATGTGTTCTTTCGGTCGCTTAAGATTCTTAGTAGCACGCCAAAGCGAGTAATTACTATCCTGGTAAGGCGTGAGGTGGGCTAGATAATTTTGAAAGTTTAAGTTTTCATGCTCATTAATCATTTTCTTGAGTTCTTCAGTCGCTCTGTTCAGGATTGTTTTATCTGAAGGATACCTAGATCTATGCCATTCTTTCCTTAATCTACGTCTTTCCAATACTTTCTTCATTATGTTCTTAGGATATTCTTTGTTTGTCATTTTATTTATTTTGCTTGTTGAGGTTGATTCTTTGGCTGCCAGGTGGATTATGGAGTTGAATTTTTCTATACTTTTTTCTAGGTCTTCTGTTTTTAATTTGACATTGTGGTCAATGTGGGAGGAAAATATTTCTTTGAATGTGTCCCAATTTGTTTTTTTATTGTAAATTACGGTAGGTGTTTTCGAGTAAATAGCTACTTTGCTCAAAGTAAGGATGACTGGAGAGTGATCTGACGATAGATCGTCGCACTTCTCAACATTTCTATAATTTCGACCGATGTTTTTTGTTATATAAAAATCTAGTAAATCAGGTGTTTTATGGAAATCCGTAGGCCAATAGGTTGGCTCTCCATGCGAAATACATTCTAAATTAAGATCTGATGTAGCTTTATAGAGTTGTCTACCCTTTGGATTGATCAGTCTTGAGCCCCAGAACTTATGCTTGGAGTTCCAATCCCCTCCACAGATAAATGTCGGACCAAGCTCTTCGAAGAATTGCTTAAATTCATCAGCAGTAATTGAGTGTCTTAGTGGACAGTACACAGCGGCTAAAGTTGTCTCTTAGTTTTTAAGGATGACTTTTATTATGCTTGCTTGTATCTTATCGGTTTTGTAAGGGTTAAGAGTATAATGTTTAATGTTATTCTTTAGTATAACTGCAGTGCCACCGTGAGATCTGCCAGAAGGGTGATCGGTCCTATAGATCGTATAGTATTTCATTTTCACGTGGGAACGCTGGGTTAGTCTTGTTTCGGATATCAAGGCCACATCTATATTCTCCGATATCATAAATAGCTCAAGTTCCTGACGTTTCTCAGTAATTCCGTTAGCGTTCCAAGTGAGTATACGCATATTTAAGCCCTCTGTGTGGCCAGATCTGTGATTAGTTGAACCATCCGGTTCATCATGCTGTCCATCATGTTTTTCATGATTTCTTGAAATCTATTAAACATTACGTCCAATAAATTGCTGATTTGGCTGTTGTCTGTTGTTGTGTTAGGTGGAGTGTTACTTGACTGCAGATTAGTTGTTTGCTCCATACGGTCTTTGAATTTAGTTTTAAGTGCATCTGAATAACTTCTCGAGTGCTGTACTTTGGTGCCATTTGTAATGGTTTGCGATGGTATTGGGACATCTTCTGAGGGTGTTGGTTTACACTTGTCTGGTTTTGTTTTGATTTTGAAAATACGCTCTTTGTATTCTTTATATTTCTGACATCCTCTGTAACTTGCTGGATGGTTACCTTGACAGTTTACACATAGGGCGTTTATCTCTGGAGGTTTAGTGCATGAAGTCGTTGGATGGTCGTTTCCGCATTTCACACATCTGAAGGGGCGGAAACATTGATTTTTGGAGTGCCCAAATCTTTGGCACCGTTTGCATTGCAAAACTTCCTTTTTTTTGTATGGTGCCTCTATTGTAACTTTAACTTGGCTGATATGTTTGATATTAAATACATCTTTATTATTAGGTTTCTGTTCTAGGTCTACAAAATATAGAGGAAGTTTTTCTTTGGTTACCCGATGTAGCACGTTGACAACTTGTCTTACTTCGTGTCCTGTAGCTTCAAGTTCAGATTTGATCAGTGATAAATCTTCCGATGCATGCAAACCTATAATTACCACTCGATAGGCTCTCTCACTCTTTAGTTTGTAAGTATAATAATTTACATTTTTTTCGATGAGAGCGTCTCTTATAATTTTATAAGTTTCGATATCCTTAGGTATTAGTTTGACAATATGCCCTGATCTGAGCGTGGTCAATGTGTATTTCTCTGTATCCACGAGCCTGTTAATTGTGTCTCTTAAAGGTGAGATGTTTATTACACCTGTGACAAAAATAGGCTCCGGTTTAGGTACATATTCTTTGACCTGGTTTACAGTTTCGTGATCTTCGTTGCTGAGAGTATCAAAGCTATTATGTACAGTTACCGAAAAGTTGGTACGCTTAGAGGCTGGTTGTTTGTTTTCTATTTCAGCTGGGCTTTCGTTTCTTTTTCTTTTGCTTTTGACATCGTCCTGCTGCCAATTTTCCTGAGTTTGTTCTGCACTTTGTATTTCAGAAGGGTTTTTCTGACTAGCAACGGGATCCGGTTTACTGCTTTTAATATATTGCCATAGGGTCGGTTGGAGGACGGTAGTGGAATTTGAGCTGCCACTAAAGGACGATGATCTCTGCCTAGTTTTGCAAAGATCTTTGGATAATACTTGTGTTAGATTGGTTTTATGTTGCTTTATGTTTTGTAATTTATTTTCGGTTTTATTTAGACTCATATTGTTCCCACGAGTTTGGACGAATTTGTGGTCACTCACAGGGTGACGCCTTTCCTGTGAGAAGGCTATATACAAAGGTGTTCGCCAAGTTCACCAAGGTTGGCGCTAGAGACTGGGCGCCCTCTCAGCCATGCATCCTTTTGGCGCGGTCTCCACCATAGGATTAGGGTGAATTTTTAATGAGGCTTGCTACCTCATGACACGGGTGGTTAAGCCAGTGCCCCCGATTCCATAAACAGGAGTAGCGAGTCGTGGGGATCATTTCCTATCGCCCAGTGGAGGGATCATTCGGGTTTATTAACAGCCGCCCGAGACTCGGCGTTGACCTTCTGCGGCTGGTACGGTCAATTCTCAGCCAACCCTCCTCCTTTTTCATCCGGGCTTGGGACCGGCAATGGAGGAGTTAAAGAAATTAATACGTTGTTAAAGTTAACATACGTAGAAACACGATTTTAATGTCGTTGGGTGCAATGTATTCGTGCGTGGAGATGAGAAATGGAGGGGAGGAGGGTGCAGGAATATTAGAAGAGTACAATTTTGTTGCACTTTATCAAGCCTGGGAAATTCCTAAAAAAATACATATCGAAAAATCTTAAGTAATTAATTGAATTGTGCCCATACAAAGTCGCAGCGAGTCTTTTTTATCTAAAATTAGTATGAAAAAGAAGTAAATAAAACAAGTAAATTTATTTTAAAGGAATTTTTCTTGTAAGTGGAGATATATCACAACTCAAATTTTTTATATCACAACTCAAAATTCTAAGTTTCAATAACGTTTGTAGATTGATGTTTATATGGTTTGCAGATATTATTTTTAGTATACAAAATTTGGTTACAAAAAGACCAAAAGTTGAAGACCATGGCACCTGAAAAGGTAGGTTTAATTTGGCTCCTGTGCAAAAAATAGAAAACTTATGTTCTCGATAAACAAAAATATGAATGACTTAACTAGAAAGTGATGGAAATATTTTTCGAATGTCATAACTATATTATAAAATGTAACTAAGTTTTCTAATGTATCATGAACTTATTACTAGTTAAAAATGAGGTGTATTAATTTTTAACGTGCCCTTTATTGTTACTCTTTAGAAAAAATGTTTCTTCTGTTGTAGAAGTTATTCAATATATTATAATATGTAGTTCATTTTGGTTCATTAAACGCACTTGTAAACAGAGAGATTATAAAGTTCTGCTACGCACCCTAAGATTCGTTTATCCACTAACTATTAGAATCTATACAACTTATTAGAGTACTAGGTAAACTTTGAACTTGCCTACGTTGCCTCATATAGCATATCTTTCGAAAAAAGTTATCTCCAGATTCAATTTCATTTCATTTTTATTAAAAATGAGGAATGTTATCTCCAGATTCAATTTCATTTCATTTTTATTAAAAATGAGGAATGTACGGTGTACCAAGTACGCATTTTGAACAAAACATGACTGTCAGTATTTTTAATCGCTAATTTTAATGTGTTCCGTCAAAATCCTTTGGTTAAACGGCTACATTTAATTTAAGAGGATATTATAATTACCATATTAGATGGTAGTTTTATCTTTGCACAGGAAAATTACAAATTTTGATTTCAGCGACATAAACTTCGAAACTTAGATAAGCAAATAATCGCTATTTTCTTTGGCAGTTATATTAGTCTTTTCGAGACCTATTCAGAAAGTATGAATGGTGCATCAATATTAAATAAACTGCTGAAAAAAACATATGAAATGCTAATGGTATGAATTGGAGGCTGAAGATATATTTTTTCTTTTAGATCGCGTTTTTTAAAATTTGAAATCTGAAAGTACCAGACTTTTCTGATAGTTCCACAGTTCCTTTAAATACTGAGAAATCAAATCGACCATGTTTTCTAACGAAAAATAGCTATATTGTAGAAGTAATTAATGAAATAATTTAAAAAAAAATGTTCACTTTCTTGGAAAAAATAGTCCAAACTTCAACTTTTTTAGCTCTTTTCCACAATTTCAATATTGTTTGCGATATATTCATCGTAACATTTGAGCTTATCAACAAAAATCTAAATATTCAAAGATCAATCTTTAAATGTACAGAAATAAATTTGTAATTAAAAATATTCTATTTTAAATTATAATTTTATTTATTTGTATATATGTAGCTATTCAATTCTATCAAGTAAAAATGACTAAGAGTTGCTATGCTGACCATATAAGTCAGGTGATTTTGGATTTAAAGATCAATACTTGTTTTTTTTGTTAAATTTTTTTTGCTGCAAGGAAAGAACATATATAAATACATTTTTACTCACTATTTTAATTCCAGATTTATGAGCTCATAATCGTAAGAACACATTATTATTTTTAAGCCTTTCAGAGAATTAATCTAACAGAGATGACGGCACATTTAGAAAAACATATTTAAGACTAACTTATTTGAGATATTATAAATATGTTTCCAACAATTTCGGATTCGATAATTGATATTTTACGTTTATTGAGGACTCCAGCAATTGATTCTTGGTGTTTTCTTTATTTCCAAAATTTTAATCTTTTTAACGTTCGCCTTCAATAACTTCATCGGAACCAAATGGTGAAGATTTTTGTTGTTTTATATATTGCAAATTTTAAAATCTTGGAATCGAACATAAATAAGGGAAAATTTCTTTGAGATTGTTCACTTTGAATCATTTGAATAATAAAAAAATAACTAGTAAGTTCTAATATAATACCATAATATATAATAACGGATCATGTTTTGTCTACTTGAAAAATAAATTACAAAAAAATTTCAACCATTATGGTATATTACTTCAGATTTTAAAGGATATTGATCTATCTACCCATCCATTTAATTATAATAATTTTAAACGTGAAATTTTATTTGTATATCAAACTTTAATTAAAAAATTTATGAAGTTTATCCTCACATGCAGTTTGCCCACATACGAGATTTGTCTTGCAAAACGTCTGTTTTTTATATAGAAACCTTAACAAAAGATAATATCACATTTTGAACCTCTCTTTAACCTCAGTCTATGAACTTTTGAGATATTCTGTATATATAAGTGTTAAATTCCATGCTAATGTTTGTTTATGTTTTTTTGCAACTGAAATTTAAATACACTATATTTTAAATTTTTTCAAATATCCAGGTTTTGGCGCTATATACATATAATTTGGAATTAGAAATGATGGAATAAATAGTTTTTGATAAATCTTATTACCAGGGATGAATAGAAAATGATAAGGCATTTTACGTTAGTAGTTCCACATATTTTAGAACAAATTAAATCAAAGTTATCAATGTAGTGTATCTCTGGAAAATCTCCTTCAATAAGTTTGTTCTGTGCTAAATGTTTTTATAAAAACTTTTTACCATTTTCTTATTTTTCTTGTTATGTGTATCCATTTTTATATTATTACTATTGAAAAAATATATTATTTGAAAAATAAGTATATTTTTCAAATAGTATTGATGATCTATGAGTCAGTAAAGTGTGCATCAAGACTTTGGAGGACCCGATATCAAAAGCACATATATTTTTAAAATTATCATTTTCATAGTATGTTACGATAATTAGACAAAAAATATAACGAATGACATACCGGTATTTTGTTTTCACTTTTAATATTAAGTTATTTTACATATATTGAAGCTCATATTAAATTAGCCGTCACACGAACCTGAGCTGTATGAAGTGTATGTTAATAAATACTTTATAGATGTTTTAAATATATCAGATATCAGGATTACAAAGATATTAGGTTTCTGACAAAGCGCAAAATTGTCACTACCTAAAATTTTTGCTCTTTAATGAATTAAATTTTATTTTAACCGTTTCCATCTTAATTTGTCCAGAAATATTAATCTTGAAGAAACAAATATTTAAATGAGTTAAGCATACGTGTATAGTATTTTCCACAATGTGTCATGAAAAATGCAAAACAATAAATTTAAAGTAATTAAAGACACGTTATTTTTCTAAATTAAAGTCAGTCGAGGAGATAGCGGAAAATAAAATTTTATGGCGGTCTACAAAGCGCTTAATAGAAAACAAAATGTTTCGCTTACTTTATACTGAGTGCAGCTTAGGCTAAAGCTGTAAAATGCGCATGTTATAAAATATATAAAGTCATCTTCACGAGTCTGAAATATTAACTCACAAATTATGTTCTTTCATGTGGTTAATATGCAAGAAGTATTTTATGAAATTTTATACTTTACTATAATGGCCGCTTGATATTTAAATAATTCGGATTTAACGAAACATATAGCCAAGCAAGAATTTGAAGTCTCCATAATGTTACGGGCTTCAAAAATATTGTAGTTAATTTTGGTCTACCTATATTTTAATATGTACGAAGAACGCGACACCCATATAAGAAAAATGATGTGAGTCCTACCAGTTTCATCTTTTATTTAGTTCTCTTTTCATTCTCCTACAAACATTGAAACTCCACTTTCTACCCCTAATATTCTGCAATAGTATAATATTAACCCATTTTATTCGATGTGTCCTTCTTTTGCATAATCCAAGATCCACTTCTGTAAAATCGATTATATACATATAATAAAATTGTATCCATATAATCAAAATTGTATCCATATAATAAAATTGTAAGAGAGTGAATTGTGTACATTGAAAATATTAAAAAAGTGAATAATTCGTATATAATAACAATAGAAGCCTGATAAACTTTTTTCGGATTTTCTTCTTTCTATACGTTAATTTTCGCGGATATCATGCAAAATCTACTGAACGAATTTTGATGAAATTTGATGTGACAATTATATTTACCTAGAAGCAACATATCATAGAAAAAGAAAATAATTTTTTTTCTTCCTTACATGCGAACGAAGTCATAGGCACGACTAATACACATAAAAAAGATATACTCACATGTTATATTATACAAAGGTGAATAGGATAAAAAAGTCAGATCAGTATTTTGTTCCATTATGATTATTTTCAATTTTAATATAACGACTCTACTTCTTAAAGATCTTCGAAGAAACTAACTATGGCTGCTACTGATGAATCAATGGCAACATCTTTTATATTATGAATTAATACTGTTTAACACTACCAAAGACACTAAATATAGAAATGATGATATAATGAACATACATATAAAATTAAAACTTGATGAAATCTATTTTTAAACTATTCATTACAAGAAACTTTTTAAGCTAGTCAATAAAGTAAATGCTAATACCTTATTTTACTTGTTCCATAGAACACTCAAATATTTCATTTATAATAATTTAGGACGAATTCCCTGAACAGCCAGGCGGGCCGTCCTCGTTCACACCACAAAGGAAACGAACTCAGCGTATCGATTTCCCCCGTGACGAGATTGTGCGCGGAAATGAAACATTTTCTCTTTACTTTGCTCAAACCATTTCCTATTCTTTTGCAATTTGATGGTGGCATATTGCAGTGTAAAAACTTGCATATGCACATAATTGTACTACGAACACGAACGAAGAGTAAGAGAACCACGAACAAAGAGTAACAATAAAATTGTGCCTCATTCTTATTACATATTTAAATTGTTTTATTGTTATTGGAACATTTCTTATTATTTCACTCACAGATAAAATATTGGCTGATAGGTTGGATATTTAAACGATACCATTTAACTTTATATTGTTTGTACATCCGTCTTTCGTTTAGGTTCATCTTACCATCAATCTTCACTTGTACCTTCGTGTTGTTAGCGATACAACTGGTGTTAATTAGTGGTAATGTTTCATCATAAATTCCATGCCTACATGTGGGCGTGTGCATCGATGCCCCTGCACCCTTCTAAGTAGTTGCTGTTTGTAGCTAGAAAGACGTCTGCAAATAAGTAATAAAGTTGTTTTTCTTTAATATGTTTCGCTTAAAGTTCTTTCCTTCACCTTTATTCCATGACGGCTACTTTACCATTTGGTTTTTCAAAGGTAGCCATTATGTATTTTCCGAATATATACACGAGGGTCAAAATACTTTGCCTCCTGTAACAATAATAGCTATCAAATAATGACGCAAGCCTTCATAATCAACCTTAAATCCGATATTATCTTATACGCAGTAAACATGTCACTTAATAAATCAATTTTACGAGTGATATTGGAGTTGTCACAGGTTTTACATCCAGTATTCTAGACTTCTATTTCAGTTCTTTCTTGATATATATGGATATTATTTATTGCATCGTCGCGCTTTTTGCAGTCAAACGAATCAAGTATAACCAGGTGATTAAATATTCATAAAAATCATCCCGTTACATAAACTTAATTATGTATTACACAAAATCTAATGTAATCAGGTGTAATCAACCTAAGCCGTTTTGTTTATTTGTCATTTTTATTTTTGATAATTTTTTTTTGCAACTTATAAAAATATGGGTTTTTTGATCTTCTCAATTCGATTGTTAAAATTAAGAATGCAATTTATTAAAAGATTGTCTCTTTCTTCAACTCCTTATACTCAAGCAGCTAACATCACATCCGTATAGGATAGAATTATACCAGAATTTTCCAATTGCCTACAATAATTTAATTACAAATGCATAAGAGTACATTTGTTGACGAATTAAATTAAATTATATTTTTGACGAAAACGTATCCGGTTTAAGGGGAAATAATTCTAAAGAATTGTTTGTATACCCTATAATTGACAATAAGTTTAAAACTATAATTATCAAGACCGATTCAAAAATGCAACAATACATTAATTTTTGGCACGTAACACATCGTGATAAGATGGTTACCGATTTGGAGTAAAAATTAGTGATTCACCACTCAATAAAATTAATATAACACAGAAACGCATAAAAATTATAGTTTATATGAAGAATTGCCTATTATAATTCGACAAGTACTAGTAGTAGAACAAATACAAACATTTTAAAATACGATTCCATAAACTTTAAAAATATAGATAAATCTTCAAATCAAGAAAGCACGTGCTTATTTTAAATACACATAATGTGAAAAAGTATAGGCATGGAATCTACAAAGATTCTTATCAAAATAAGACCATAAATGTTAAAGATGAGGCAGCATCGATAATTTGGAGCGAGCACGATTCATGTGGACAATATAACACGCGACGCCAGCCAGGAGTCCAACAATGAATGTCGACAATGAAATAGAACTCATATTCTAATTTGTCCTATATTGATGTGGTACTATCAACAGGTACCACAAAACTACGTTAAGATGTCTCTCTTTCCCTTAATGCTTTACTGCATATAACACGTCAGGACGACAAGTAGCGACTAGCTCTTTGATCTCAATGTTCGTTTCAATATTGAAGTCTTAATACTGAAGCGTTGAATGATCGCTTGAAAAAGTTTCTGAACGATATGTTCAGACTAATACCAGCTACATGTAAGTCTTCTGCCCTGTCTTCGACATAATTTTGAAAGTTATTCAACTTTGGGAGAAATGCATAAAAAAATTGCAATTTTCATTTCATTTCTTTCTTTTTAACCCACTAACATCCCGTTACGACAACATCGTTTGGCTGATGTTTCCTATCAAAAAGCTGAACGGAAATAACTTCGATATTATCTATTCTGATTTACTTACATTACACATAAGTTGATAATTATTTGTCATTACTTTGGGACTACGTCAATTACATGGCAGTGCATAAATAATCAAACGAAGTAAAATAAAATTAACATGAGAAATGTTACTCGATACTTTTAACTTTTTATTTCGATTTTAACCTCCTTTAATTAAATTCAGAAATAAAAACGTTAAACATATTAAAGAATCTGTCGGTTATTTTCTTAAATGAAGACCAAACTTCCTGAATATTATTTTAAACACATGGTTTTTGTTTAACCGATGATATTTATCCAGTGTTCTTATTCAATAGTTCAAAACCATAATCAATTGACCATATTTTATTAACGCCCAATGCTGTAAAAAATGTTGACTATATTTTAACGTCAACATAAGTTTCAATAAATGTGTACATCTGCGTATTTAATAGTAGAAAATCTGATTCGATGGTGGCTAACCTAAAAAGGTGAAATTACTAAGGATGATGCATTATGAAAAATTTCAGAAAATCAATTCTATATGAAAATAGAAGTACTTTCAATTATGCAATATATAAAAAGCGTAAGAGACAGGCTGCATGCATTCATTAGATCAATATATATAACATCATCATCCATCCTAACGGTATCATCTTGTTCTTGAATAAAAATAATGACACTTGTATATTTACTTTTCGAAAGTATTGGTGAAAGAATCTTGTCAGCCAAATTTCCTTAAGTACTATTGGTAGTTTATTTAAAATAAAGCAATATTTCATATATTAAATATAGACAAAGGTCTAATGTATTAGTGTCGCTGTTTAAAAATATAAAACGGACCCGACGATAATGCTCCAGCAGGCGATACCAATTTAAGTTGGGTTACCAATTTGACTTACGATGTAGCATAATTTTATTTAATATCCATTTACGGCATTTCCAGTACATTTTATACCTCATTTCAGTACAGTTTAATCAACTGATATGATTAATGGTCAGAAATAAAACTATGATATATTTGCGATAATTCATTTAATCTCATGTACTATAAGCTAGGAATAAATTTTTCATCTCTTGCCGATGATTTGGACGAAAAACAGGGATGACTCACTGATCATGATATGAGCGAGCGTCTCCGCTGTATTGCTCTATATACTCTGCGTACAGTCGATACCGGTGATCCACGCGCTATGATGGATGACGCGCCTTCTCGTACAGCCGTGATGCCGTTACCTCATTTCCATCAATCTCATGCTGTTAGGTAAATGTGGTTAATGTAATAGAATAATAAGTGTGTGCATCAATATGGAATGAAGGAAAACCAAATCTGGTCGGATGGACAGTTAATATGGTACTTACATTGAAACATTTACACGTCCTTTGAAATGAAGTAAAATAAGTAACAATTATACTTGCCTATTTCATTAAGAGTAGTATATAATGCTCAATAAACAGTTTACAGTTATAGTAGCCCATTTTATTAAGAGTAATTATAGGCCGAAATAATATTTCTGAATTTTTTTTTTAAATAACACATATATAGTAAATATTACCAGAGCAGTCGATTAAAGTAAATCAGTACATTAAATATAATTAAGCTGAATTATAATAAAATGTTTACGTTTATTAAACAAAAAGCATAAATTTTTTGCATGAATAAAGCATTAATTAACAATGTTATAATGTTCGGATTTCCTTTTCGTTCATGATTAAAACACAATTATCAATCTTTTTTTCTGCAATTTTACGGTTGCCTCAACCATATTTATTATATGATTAAACAAAATCGTGTCAGTATTGTATGCCATCATTATCAATGTCGAATTCTTCCGCTCGAAACTGAGATAAATTCTTAGTACTTATAACTTACATCAAATCAAACTATATACAAACTAATAAAAATTTGCTTATTCGCGGTTAATTGTTACATTATCTACAGATAGTTTAGTTGTTGATCTCTCCGTTCAGTATATAAATTAACCTCTTGTATAGGAACCGAATTATTTAAAGTTGTGCTATTCGCATTATAATCTTCTAACTAATTTGAGTAACGTACACATATATTTTTTTTATGTAGTAGGGATGTCGATGAAGAAGAACGAAAACTGATAATATAAAGTACGATTGTGGCACAAGTCAATGAATTTGTATATCGGGGCAGTGGGTTGGTATTCGAATATTTTGAATGATATGAAACTCTTTATACTTATTATACATTTATTAGAGTGTGAGTAGCTAAATTGCATGCGAACGTCCCGTTTTACGTTACAAATTTGTATATACTGTTTTGTTTTGTTAATTTAATCACTAGGGTTGACTATTTCAGAACTTTTTGCTTTTTGTACTACGTAAAATGTACGTTAATGGCTATTTTTCGACTCGTTTCTAGTGTGTAATTCAATATGGCAAAGCATATTACAATCCAATGACTTTGAATAAAGTTAATTCGAACTTAAATATAATTGAGTGTATATAAATATGCAATATATTTGATTGTATTTTTTACGCTGGTTTTTTCCTGAATGTTATAGATTAAATATAGAAAGTAAGTCTCGTTTGCAGAGTTTGTTCTTATCTTTTTGACTTTGTTTATTGAAATTTATTTTATACTTTTTCTAATATTTAAAATTAAGTTATTGAAATTAATATCCTCTTCCATATCCTTTAACAATATCGTGCAATTAATACAATTTTGCTAACGAAGTTGTTAGAAACAAATTAGCTGGTATTACGAATATGGAAATTTACACAATATTTAAATATTTGTTTTTTATATATATAAATAATGACCTTCCTTCTGGCATACAATTCTTTTTTTTCGGCATAGTTTTCAGGCTGAGTAGATGATAAAGATTTTAGTTATATTTAGTATAGTCTTGTTTTGTTAAAAATAAGAAATTCCTTGCATTTAGTTAAATTTATATTAATGAGGAGAAGAGTTTTTTAATTTTTGTTCACTTCTATGCTAACATTTTTTTCGTCAATGTAGCTCTGCCAAGAATTTTCAAACATTGAATTGATTGGTCATAGAATTTTAAAATATTACAAAATAAAAGGAAAAATATTTGGAACAACTGAAAAAACATTTATAGTATGATCAATAGTTCTAAACCAAATATTGCAAAGGTTGATTTCTAACAATTTTTGTTTCTTTTCATGGACTTACGATTAATTACCTCTTATTGTATGTATCCTGCCCTTTATAACATTTTGGTATGTTAACCTTTAAAACATATGCCCCGTATTCTTAATGTAAATCGCATGACTTGTTTTAAAATAATAAAAATCCTATAAAAGAAGTCGCCTCTTAAAGCGTGTGCAAATTAACCGCACAAAACTGAAATAAGACCAGAGTATCGATATGATTGTTTTTTCAGGTGCACTAACATCTCATGGCAAAATAGATTTTTTTGCGATATTCCTACAAATTATTAGTAAAAGTTCTATTTCAATGAGCTTCATTACATTTAAAATATGATTTTTGAAATTAATTATTATTAAAAGGGTGTTATAACCTTTAATTTATTTGCGCTTGTAACTCTAGTGTTTAATATCACAAATAGAAAAATGTTCCTACCACAAATTCCCAGTAAATAACAAAGTAAACTATACCATTACTTTTACTACATAAACACTATAAAATATAAAGAATAATCTAAATTTAGATAAAGCTGAATCGCCATGTATCTCTAAATAACCTATACTTTTCGGGTCCAACACTTTAGTCAAAATATAATTAAGTCTAATAGGGGTGAAATGTGGTGACAAAATTCCTCAGTGGTGAGGAGTATATTCATCAGATTTATACTCAAATAAGTTACCTATTACAGAATTTTGTAGTCGATGTGAAGTAGAATTTAGCACTTATAATGGTGTGCGCGAGTATACGCGTACATGTGTGTGTGAGGGAGAGAGAGAGAGAGAGAGAGCGCGAGAGAGAGATCCTTAAATCTAATATTAGTTGTGTTTTTCACAATTATTTAAGTTCGGAAAGATATAGTACTCCAAAAGTTCTAAGTACTTTTATTTTTATTATTTCATACTTTTAATGTATTTTTATTTAGTAGTATTTAAAGTTGGTTTACATTGTTTTATTGAATAGTTTTATCGACTAAATTTTAGATTATTGAGTTCGAGTTTCACGTTTTTGAAAAGAAGACGGAGCCACGTCACTCTAGATGGAAAACGTCAATCTAGGAATAAATCATTATTATATTTGTTTTTACTAACGCAAACGGAGGTAGCAAATTTAATAAAAAATTACTATAATATCCAAAACTACAGTAAAGACCTAAGAACTTCTATGCTACTTCTACTCAATTAAAAAAATTCTTGGTTTCTAAGAAACTATTGAACAAATTAGCAAAAATAGTAGTTATAATATAAATACCGATGCCACTAATATCGAATATAAGTTTTTATGTAACATCACGAGTATCTTCTCGCGCGAGATTCAGCTTGCGTGAAATATGTTTACCCAATTTTAATTTTAATTTGACTGTGCTAATATTCAATACATTGATATTTTTTCTTTATTTTCAACTTATGAATCTTGTAATAATATATAAAGAGCAAAATGTATTTCATGTTTTTTAACACACTTTACCTAATAAAACACTAAAATTTCATGCATATGATTATAATAATTTTATTGACTATGAGTACAAACGGAGATTGTTTAATAACTTTTTTATTAACCTGTGATGCAAACAATATTGAAAATTTCGTTAAAATCCAAGAAGTGGTTTTTATGTGAGGTGCATAGAAATAAAAAACCGGCAGACAAAAATTTAAAGGTAATAAATTTTTAATCTCCAGTTTATTTAGAATCTTTCTTTCATTTTTTTCTTCCAAAATATATTTAATACATAGATCTTTACTGTATTGTCACATGCATAGATCTAGTGAAATTGCAATTCATGATTACACTTTGTCTTATTGAAATAAAATTTTGTGTATGACCATAAAATGTTAATATTATATTAATGTACGAATGTTTTTGTTTAGCAATAACACTCATCGGATTTATTTAAAAAAAAATTAAATTAAATGTAAAACAAATATTTTTAATAATCGGTGCCGAGCCTGCAGCCTATGGAGAATGCGTATTTCAAGAATTATTCATGATCATCGACTGTCTACAAATTTCAAAAATGTTTAACCAACTACGGTATTATGTACATATGTATAGTAAATTTGTAGCAGATGGTCATCCCACAACAATAAATTTGTAGCAGATGGTCATCCAATTACAGTAAATTTGTGGCAGATGTTCATCCAATTATGATGGTGATTCCAGTAAATAGCCGAGTATGTCAGGGGTAAGCGTACATATTTCTTTCAATCTAATTCTATTCCAGTCCCCTTTAATAATTTTATTCCCTTTAATAATCTAGGAGTCTCTACTGTGATTGATCAATAGAAGCCTATTATACATTATTAAGATTTTGAGACGCATACAGACGCATTGAGACGCAGACAATAATATGCTTTAAAATTTGCAGTTTCTCAATGGTACAGCGTACAGTCAATACACAGAAAAGAAAATTACTAAAATATTCCATTTTAAGTGACGTTTACGAAAATGAAGCTGCAACTATTTACAGTTACTTCCCTTATAAAACGATTGTGTATGGTGAGAAGAAATATTTTTGTGGTTCCTGCTCATTTTTGTGATATTCGTATAAAAAGAAGAAAATTGCAATCAATAATTCGAGAAACAAGGCAATATTAAAAAAAACTAATGACGATTTCTTCATTATTTTAGAAATACGGTGAATAAATTTGTGAACATTGCTTTCCTGAAAATACTATCATAAAGTTATGGTTCGTAATTAAGGAAGACAATAGCCATAAATGGTTACATATAATAATGACAAACTAAAGAGTAAATGAAGATTGCGTCATGCATAATTGTATGTTCTATAATAAATAGGAAGAAGTGAACTTCTTTACTTTTATAATTGTCACACAAATTTGGTGTACGTAAATGTGATCAGTAAAAGAATAATAAAATAAACGGAAAATAATTGTTGCATTTTTGACTTGTTACTTCATATTAGCACCAGGAGACCACTGACGCCTGGGTGGTGATTCCATCTTGGATGATGCTCCATATGATGCGTAGAATACCTAACTGGTTCTCAAATAATACAAAAAAGTTAGTGAATGAAAATTACATTTCCCGTAAAATATTTTTTGTATCTAAACTTTTACGTTATGTATTTTCTTTATTTATTTATTTACTTTTATAAAACTGCATGTTTAAATAAATATAACAAGGCAATTAGTAAATTCAACAATACTGCCTTGTAAATTATTCTCACTTCGAAAACTAATCTCACTCATCACAAACTAATCTCACTCTAGTGTACTTTCTGCACTATTATGCAAACAGTTTTAATACAATTTTATGTTATGTTTTCTATTTCGCCATCTATGCTCGGCCACCAAAAATATGATCTTGATATTTCTTTCATGCTTGTTACACCTAAATGACTGGCCTGTAACTCACATATTACATTGTTTCTAATATTCATTGGAATTATAATTTTATACCCTCATAATAGACTTTCTTTTTCCACACTGATTTCATTTTTTTTTTCTAAAATATGGTTCGTAGTTTTCACCTAGATCATTTTTTACTGACCAGCAATCTTTACAATAGCTTAAAACATTACATAATATTTTATCTTTTTTTAGTTTTACTTTGAATAATTTACCAATTAAAAGTGTTAAAATCTGATTTATTTATAAAATTAATAGTGTTACATTCAAAGTGTTTAACATTTCATCATTTCTCAGCTTGTCTTGACAATTAATAGCTTCACGTGAGAAATAGTCTGATGGGTTATTTTTCAATTTTATGTGCTGAGTTTTGTAATTAATACCCACAATTAAATGAAACTACGTGATGTAGTATTATTTCTACTATCTTTAATTTCTTTACCACGACCTAGGTTTCGTTGTACTACAACATCTTCAGGTGGGATATTAGCAAAGATTCTTATCCAATCTTTGCTAATATCCCACCTGAAGATGTTGTAGTACAACGAAACCTAGGTCGTGGTAAAGAAATTAAAGATAGTAAAAATAATACTACATCACGTAGTTTCATTTAATTGTGAATAATGGATTTCTACAAAATTAACGCCAAATATATTCAATAATTAATACCCACTTAAAAATGTACCAATATTTTAGTCACCTTGCTCTCATTTTTGGTTTACCATATTTTAGTCCTAACATTTTTGTTAATGCCTCGTTATAAGTTGTAAAATAAATTTATGACCAAATAAAAACTCATAAAATTTACTCACTCCAAAAATGATAGCATACGTCTCTTTTTTCAAGATAGGATATTTAATTTGGGCATAATTAAATTTTTGTTTGCAAGTAGTACTAGCTTTATGATATTATTATTGTCTTTTACAGATAATACAGCGGCTACCTCAATATCTGCTGAATCAAATGTAATTGTAGAAGTTAAATTAATTGTGCTGAAAAGTGCTAAAGTTAACATATTTGTAGAGTTTGAACAAAAAGGGGTTGTATTGGCAAGGGCTGTTTTTTTGCTTGGAATAATTTATCGCATGCCTCTGCCCAATTAAACTTCTCTTTCTTTAAAGAATCATATAATGCCGTTAATATTATTGCCATGTTTTTCTTTAAAAATCGGTTATAATAATTAACAATTTTAATTTTAATCCTGACTAATTCTGCAGTACCTGTTTGAATTTCTCATTTGTCTCTGATAATATTTTTTCAATACATATATGTTACCAATGTAGACTACTATGTTTAATCCACTTAATTTTACTGTAATTAATGTTTGAAATGAACCAAGACCGATACTGACATCATAAGGTAAGTATAAATATTTGTAGATACCTTTTTCAGTAACTATTGTTACTAGTTTCTGAAGTTCTTTGTCTAAAAGGGGCACGTAAATATGCCTCTTGCAAATCCAATTCACAAAAATATCTCTTGCCCTGCATTTATATCAATATATTATTGATTGTGGGTAATGGGTAATGATCAATCTGTAAATTCTTATTTATTGTGATTCGAAAATCACCACACAAACAAACTGTTCCATCTAGCTTTCAAACCAGTACCACTGGAGCAAACCTCTCTAAGTAGCCCATTGGTTCAATTCGTTTATTTGCAATCTTTCAATTTCTTGTTTGACTTTATCGTTCAATGCAAATCGAACATTTCTTACAGGCATTATTATTGGCTTTACACCTTGTTCAATAGATAAATGGATTAGCTCTCCCTTAAAATCTCCCATACTTGGGTCAAATAAGGTGAAATATCTACTTTTATGGTGTTCATTAACTCCTCTTAAGAAATGTTTTTGAAATTTTGTAAATTTGTAACTTTTACCAAATTCACATTTTTTTTTCATTTTAAATGCCTTGTTTTTAAAACAAAATTTTAAAATATGTACTTTGACACCGGACTCACTGCAGAATTTTTTTCATTATGAATATTATTTTTCAAACGTCTATTTTTTCCACAACAAAAACGTGTACATATTTTATTTATGGTATGCTTGAACGAAAAGCACTGCTTTTATTTCTATTGAAGTTTTTTTCTTGCTAGTTTTTTTGACACGTCTATGTTTGCTCCTGTTAGTTCTCATGGTTAAATGCTAGTTTATAAGTTAACTCCGTTATTTTTCCAATCTTAGTTAACAATTCCAATGTTTCAATAATTCAAGTTTTACAGAATCACAATGGTACTTAACCATTCAACAATCATTTCTTCATTTCCTCATCTAAGTTCTTGAAATTGTAGTTTTTGTAAATTTTTTTTAGTTCAGTTAGGTACTGTTCTATTATGTCATTAGGTTTCTGTCATCATTTTTGAAATTCGGCTTGCTGTAACGCATTGTCTTTTACAGGATGGTAGTATTTTCTCCATTTTTCACATATTTTTTGATATGTTCCGTTCATTGGCAATTTCGGCACACATAATGTTGTCAACATATCATAAACATTCGATCTTTGCTTTGTAATAAGTACTGTCACTTTTTTCGGCTACGTCTTTCAGTAACATGAAACATTCGAATTTTCACCAGTAAATATTTCCAAGCCAGTAATCGCAGTCATGATGCCGGCATGTGAGCAGTCTTTTGTTTTTAATCTATTTGCGCATTCACGTTCGTATTTCCTAACCTCGTTAATAGAATACCTTTCGAAAAAAAGAATTTTCTGTGATAGTTTATTGGCAATCTCTGTTAATCCTATTTTAATTTCCTTCTGTATCCAAGCTTTTCTTCCTTCTTTTATTTGTTGTTTGACTAAATCCAATAATCAAAAATAAAACTTTTCACTCCAAAGTCAACAAGCTAGTCACGCATCCGTTGAAACACCTGTATTGATGAATTATGGTTCGTTTCACGCTCGTCGCCAATGTCATACCGTATTTCTTTGTATGTAATTAATTAACACACTTAAACGCTTTAATTGACAAACACGTTATTTTGCGTGGCAACTCATTTATAAACGATCCTTTGACATATCCCTGTCATGTAGATATATCGAAGGATCGTTTTTTGAACACATTCAACCGACAGGCAGTGTTTACAATAGTATCACGTGGGTCCAAATACTTGAGCTAGCTTTTAACTTCCTTTAAACTAAAGTCAAGTCCAAGCCGTGGTGTGTTGGGTTGATCACAAGGCATACGGCCTTTGACGATGCGACGCACCGCGGCGACCCGGGTTCGATTCCCGGCCGTTCGTCGAACGCGGCTGGACTGGTGTTGTGGTTGGCTGTAAGAGATTACTCTTGTAGCAATAAGTCCGCCATAAGTATCAATTAGATACATTAAAGTAGATAAATAATTATAATAGATTAATAGGGAAAACACATCAAAAATATATGGCATTACGCTCAACAGATTTATGCCTTCTGAATGGTCGGTAGATATATCTTTTATCCATATTTATTACAATTCATTTATATTTACCGAAATACTTACTATCTATGGGCGGAGCAATCATGTTTTTCTTTCTGAACAACAAATTCAAAATATCTTATAAATCTATACCTAAATTATACTTATTGTGATTTTACACGCCAAAAGGAAAAAACATTCACCCATTTAAGTTAAAGCACGCGTCCATTCATCTATTTGCCACATTCACTTTCATAGAAACTAGACATTTGGTATAGGAAAAAAACCTGTTAAACTGCAAAGGGCTCAATAGTTAACGCTCAAAAAAAATTTTAATTTTAGAGGCTAATATATGTGGCCTGCTCAGAACTCTTTGCAAAAATAGTCGTGTGACGATAAAGTAACCTATTGCAATTCTGAACTCGAACAACACTAAAGATATTTTCAAATCACAAATCATATAAGCCGGTAAGTTGTTCAAGGTTATGTCCACCCGAGATTGGGAATAAACAACCACGAAAAAAAACATGTCGCAGTTAAAGATGCAGATCTTTAATTAGATTATCCTGCTAATTGCGAGCAGGGCGTTTTGATCATTCAAATGTGGACACTCACTTTCGGTGTGACTTGTCGATTTATTTATTTGTTTATTTATTTCTTGAAAAACTGATCGACAACTTACATAAAAGATGCAAATAAAAGATCCTATTAGAAAAGAGTTCGGCATGTGGATGAACACGAAAAGAAATGGTCTCGCATTTCGCTATACTGAGTTGAACAACATGAGAGCACGAAAAACAGATAAAGGCTGTCAGTTCATGCTTGAAATTTTACATTAATTTTTCATTTGATCATGTTCATCCTTACAATTTTATATTATTTCATATTCGGGTGCACTCTAAACAGGTAAAATAAACTATGATATCGTCTCTCATGCAGCAGCGATTTATCAACATAATGATATATTAATTAAAAAGAAACGTGTGATCAGAAATATTTACCGTCGAAGCAGACTGGGATAACAATGGGCAGGTCATATTTACCGAAGAACCGATGTCTCATGTAGATAATGTTTTAATCCGAAACACGAAATTCGAAGCGCATTGTAGAACAAAAGTCAGATGAAATTACGATTTGAAAATTCGGCGTAAACGGCTGGATCCAAAAGGCAGAGGACCGTGTGTGGGGAAGAACCTTGAAAAAAGTTTCTGTCGAACAGATCAATTTTTATTATATTAAATTATACTAATCGACCTCTCAGTAAATGTTTGCTTGACAAAAGTATTTTTTTCTCAAATTATTTTGTCATTGTTTATCTTTTTTTATTTCTATTTTACTTTTCTCCTTCTTATGTATATTTCTTGTAAGACAATTTTTCTCTCAGCTATATATTAAAATAGCATGTTCCAGTTTTGAATACAAATTTTTGGGATAACAGAAACTCAGAGTTCCTATTAGTATTCGATTAAATTTTGATAATATATTAAGTTATCGATTATTATTGTTATATCCTATGTGGAATGTTAGCCTTTTGAAAAAATAGCAAAAGATAATTTCACAAATACTGTCATTATATGGGAAAGTACAAAACTTTCACAATGTTTTAAAATAACGAGCATATCTTTTAAGCCATTTAATAACTGCCTTTATAAGAACAGAGGGATAATAAAATTAATTTGATTACTGTAACAACATATATATACCTTGATCCGCAAAGGTCTGATTTTTTTTGGCTTCTTCTATCTATAGCTGCTTATCTATCTGGAGCATATATGCTTGAAAATTAAGAGTTTTGAGTAAAAATAAATTGTCTAAAGCTCCATATAGTTTTAAAATATAATTTAGTGAAATTAAATGACTTGAGTTTTCACGATATATTTTCATTTGGGATGCCATTTAAAAAGTTATCTAACCATTTCTTTGTAAATATTTTTTAATAGTATCAACAATTTGCAAAAATAATTTGATAGCGAATTCACATGTGAGATGAAAGGATACCTTTGGGTTTTTATCCATCCATAAGCTATGGGCTACATTTGTATTGATTTTACAAGATTAAGTTCTTTATAGAAAAAAAACGTGTCTTGTTAGAGTCTCGCAATTTCCATTTAAATATCTACCTTGTAGAAAGGGCAAGTGGAATAATTTAGAAATTGAATTAACTTGTTTCAGCGTTATAAGGTATACAGATGTGTCAACCTAGCCTCAATAATGTTTTACCAACAAAATGTTGATTATAAACAGAATAAGTTATGACTCATATTACTATTCAAATATCATTAACAAGGTGAAGATTTAATTAAAAATTAACTTACACCAAAGTTTTCATTCATATTTTAAAATTCCATTAAAAACTAAACCGTTTTAACCGTACTCATCAACAATCTAATCTAACCTAACCTAACCTGTAAATGGTGAAGTGCACGATCACCGCGATCACCAGCCGAAATGTGACAATCATCTTCAATTTCTGTCGCTCATAATTATACCGCTCTACGACAAACGGTACTGTCGACATTGTGTGAGCAAACAGAGTAATCCTTGCATTTCCTTCAGTGGCTATTCCTTGAGCTACTGGAGTTCCTGCGCGAATACTATAATTGTATTTCATTAATGATTGTTATTTTCCACATTTTATGTCACAGACGCAAGGAAAAATATACATAGGTGAATCATATGACGCAGTGAAGCAATGTGAAGATAGTCGATATTTTCCCTGCATCCATTTCGAGCCATGCTGATTGGAATTTCTCCCAATGGCGTATCCGTCAGTGGTCAGTTTTATACAGTATTATAGCCGAAATTAGAACTAAACGTATTGCGTTTTAATCCATGCGCTCGCCTTCGTTTTTACTGTACTTAAATCGTAATAGGCCGTGTAATTGAGAAGATATAGTCATTGCTCAAGTTGTGCATGATTTCTACTAATTTTCTTCTCTCATACTCATGGCACTTGGCTTTCTTAATTATTTGCTCTTAATAAACTGTAACGTATCAGTCTTAAAACTCTACTGTAGCTACTTTTCCGTAGGTATTAGTACGTACTTACTAATTTCACATTAATGACTACTGCCATTAAAATCCATAAAAATGTATGAATTGCCGTTAAATATACTGTAAAAAATATCAGATATCAGCTCATTTTATTGCGCAGAAGGATGTAAAGACTTTTCCTCTTACGTTATGTATATAATTTTAAGTAACATATATCACAAACTAATTAACAATATATATATAAGACTCATAATACCATCAGTCAAAAACAACAATCTATTCCGTAATATCGTCAATTTAATATGAGTTTTAGGAAAACATATTAACATTTCAGCTGGAGTACAAAGGATGGGTACAAAAGGAATACTAAGTACAATCTTAAATTAAATCGCTTCTAAATCGAATAATTGTTTCTAAATCTTCTTCGTGTCTTCGTCATTATAAAATGTAACTCTATCTTTACAGCTAATCACCACATATTAAATCAAATAATTATTCGTATGTACTTGTACAATTCTAGTTGTAATGAAACGAGTATACTTCGCAATTCTCATTACACTACTTGAAATTTAACAATTTGAAATTTTTTATTTAAAAAAATTAAAATTTTAAAATAACCAAGGTCTTATAATTCAAGGAAGTTTTCAAAATGCAGACGTAATTTAACACGTAAATTATTTTTATTCTGTCGAAAATTTGTTTCGAAATTAACCCATTATTATCAATAAAACAGCCTTAACAATTTAACGAATCCAACAAGATTAGCGAAGCCGCGTTCAAAAATTTAGTATTAATGAATCACGTACCTTCCGTCTACACCTTTGTCCAACTCTTATGTTCAACTCTTTTGTTACTATGTAAAAATTTTGTAGAAATAAGACTCCGATGATTGCGTCACAATTGTCAAATCAAGACGATATTTTACTATAGAAGAACAAGCTGACTTGGTAGCAACAACATGAGTCTTATAATTATGACTCTTTAGTAAATACTTACAAATAAATGATGTATTGCAAAGTTGTTAATGTTCACGAAATGTTAAGAACTGAAATACAGATATATATATATATATATATATATATATATATATATATATATATATATATATACATATATAAATATATTATGATTTTATATCATCTTGCAATCAAAAATATGGTATAAAGTGGCAACAGTCTGTTCGTTATGCGCAGTTCAAATAAATCTCATATAGATTATACATCGGAGTACGGATAGACTTAGAAGTGGTATAATAATTTATTTTCAGCGTACAATAATATAACAGCGTATAATAATGAAATATTAGATCGACAGGATCTAATATTTCATTAAATCGTATACACTCCATAAAACCATGTAATAATTTTAAAATTCGTTTTTCCTATTATTTATTTATTTATTATTCTTAACATACTATTCGTGTAAGATTATTTAATATCTCATTCGTGACTGATTTTATGGCTTTTCTGTTTTATAATTTGGCTTCATATCTTTACTACATTTAGTTAGGCAGAAATAACTACAATATTTTTATACCCATACCGCCTTAAAAAATCTTGCTCCCTTGAAAAATGCAGCCAATTTTTTGATTGTCGTTGATTTGTGTGTATCAAAATGTTCGCATCATATAAATCAACATATATCATAGACGATAATATCTTTACTCTGTTAGTTATTTTAAATAGTGTCGTTCTTTGTGAGAAAATTATATCTAATTAAGACTCTGTTATATAGAAGAGAAAGTAAAAGAGTCAAAGGACAAAGGAAGCGGGAATGCGGGAACGTGGGTAAAGCACACTTTAATTGAGGGACTAGGAGAAAACTATAGGGAAGCGGATCAAACGAATAGTAATAACTCAATATTATCTTCCCAGTTAAGACGTTCATGTACAGATATAATTATCGCCGACAGTCAAGACACTGTTAATATGGATCAATTAAATATTTCGAGGCAATCAATTAATTGTTATTTTCGATAACTTTATTAAAGTGTACGTTATTTTTAACCCCTTAACTTTGTATGAACTGAAAGTTGTTATAAAAGCTGATATGATTTTATTGTGCATCAGCTAAGTTCGCGCAGGCACATTTCATTTACAAATTAACACAAACAATTTTAAGCCACATTTCCCATATTCATGATTGTTTTCTTCCTGAAGCTAAAAATACTAAATTTGTATAGTACAGTAATCATAATATTAAAATTTTCAACAATTTCAACTCAAAATTAATTAACACAGCTTTTTTTGTAGGATCTTAACAACGTATTAGCATGAAATATTTTGGAATTAAATTTTCATACAATATATGAAAATTCAATTCCAATGACCACCAGTATCGAACTTTCGTGCAAAAAATGGATATTTGTCAAAATACTACTAGCTTGTTGGTAGAATTTACATGTAAATTATGATAAGAAAAGCAGAAAAAGCATTTCATAAACCTAAGAAAATTATCTATAGTATGAATTATTAAATTAGATTTGGAAATGAAGTATACTAGCTGCAGCTTCGCTAGCAGCGAGCCAAAGCGAGTGCTCGTCACACATAAACGCGATTGCTTTCATGCTCCAATGTACCATCCCGAATAGAAAAAAATATACACCTCAAGAATACTTTATTCTAAAAATATTTTATTGTCCTTTGCTGAGGAATTTGTTCTATTTATGCGTTAACACTAATCAATATCATAATTTCTGAAAAAACTAAAGATAGAAAATGAACTCTGCGCTTCAATATTGTAAAAATATTCGAAGTGTAATAGTTAGAAAAAGAGAAGCATATTACTAAAACCATATTTAAAATTTAAAGAAGTAATTCTTGAATTTGGAATATTTATGGAAAGTTATGGCAAATTTCCAAAACAAATTAAAGAGCAAAAAGAATGAAATTTTATACTACATTGAAAAAAATTCAATAGGTCCTGAATTAAAAAGATATCAAAAAAACTGATGGATTATCTGGTTACATATTCAAAGCAAGCTTTGATATTTTTATTGGAACTTTGATATATATAGTTAAAATAGATTTATTAACTAGTATCTATTCCGGTGACAATGAAAAATTACTCGGATACTCGGGACTAGCAACTCTTTTGATTTAACTAATATTGGGTCAATTGCGATCCACTCTGCGCCAGTTAAATTATTCAATTTTGCTTTACATTGCAAAATTGAATAATTTAGCCGACTCAATTATCATCTATTCAATATACAGAAGTCAGATTTGTAGCGAGCAACGGAGATTTCGTATTGGACATTAAACAATTACGAATCTTCCAGGTTTCGTCTACTATATTTTCTTTCAGTTATATCTCGGTTATCAAATCGATGTTTCGTATTTTGACTACTTGAAAGTTTTTAATCAAGTGGAAAAAGACATCTTATTAAACCACCTTGGCGAAGCTGGTTTCTTTCATGAAATCTTATTATATCGATTCTTCATACATTGCGGAGAGGAAGCAACACATACGAGTAGATAATTTTATATTTGTTTCTTATTTCACGCGTTAAGGAGTCGGCCACGTTTCAAATATCGAACCTTTGCTGTTCATTATGCAAGTAAATAATATCGTTATGTGATTAAAACTGCACATTACCTTCTATTTGCTGATGATATTAATATTTTCTTAGCTATAAGAAGTACAGCACATTACAAGTTCTTGCGACATGATATCGATACTGTTCTCCAATGGAGCACTACGAGCGGTTTGCGGCTCAATTAAATCAAATACTCTGTGAATGATTACACTATTTGCGGAATGCCTTTATGCCAACTTATTGAAGTAGTTCATTTAGGCGTTTAAATCTAATCGCGTCTGAATTTTTAACTTCATTTGGTGAATATAGCGAAAAAGTCAATCAGAAAATTTGGATTTGTATTGGGTAACAGCAGGGAACACCAATGTATTTTTTATTTAATTAACTTATTATACCTGACTTTAGTATAAAGGAAGTCAGAAGCCAGCTCTGTTACTAAGATCACAAATGAAATTAAATACAACTTGATGATTGAACTTGCTCAAAAAACGTTCCTTCGATATTTTTACATGAGACAATAAGGTTACATCCCTTTTTATTTCCTGTCAATTTTCTCTTGGATGTGCTGGGTTATCATGTGTTACCAGATTGAAGAAAAAATTTTTTTACGTAGTTTTTTTTCTTATTGTTAAATAGAAAATTGCATGCCTTAATTTACTGAGAAAACTCTCGCTCTTTGTTATTGTTTTGCTATACCGTCATCTAGAAACAAGATATATCAGAATTCTTCACTTTTCCAATGTATATAATTTCTCAAATACCAGATCACGATTATAATGTAGTGATAAGTGAGAGTAAACTTGTTGAAGTGTGTCAACGTTATGAATTGTAGTGTTAATGAATTAAGGAATTACCCCATTATCGCTACTCGTATTGAAACGCAAGTTTGTTAAAATTGTAAATTTATAAAAATTGTAAATATATAAAATTGTAAATTAAATAAATAAATAAGCAAGCTAATTAAAAATATATAGCAATTTAGTGCTTGACCTATAAAAGCTTTAATATCGACAAGGCTACCATTTTTTACTCTAGTGTTAGTGTAAATTCTCATAACATGGCAGCTTTTTATTTTTTATTCTATACAGTAGCCTCGGAATGTTTTGTTCAGAGGGGACGTAATTTTTAAATTATATATCGCACATAGGATGCTCTAATTCTCTCTAGTTAAAAAATGAAATTGGTGTTGGACGCCTTTTATACCATAATATTGACTACCTTTCATTTTCCGGATACTCTGTCACACAGACGTATTTAATAAGACATTATTCGAAGGGCCAAACGTTAGTTTCTTACACGTTATATTGTTAAAACATTTATCTAACTAATAAAAGCATTATTAAACTATATACCGAATCGCACCGTAACGCATGAAGCATTTCAGGAGTCCAACAATGAAAATTGACAGTGAGATAGAACTGATATTCTAAATCGTTCTAATATTGGTTATAATTCATTCGCAGTCACCACAAAACTAGATTGAGATGTCTCTCTTTTACTTTATGGTTTATTACATATAACATGTCATGACAATAAATAAAGACTGGTCCTATGATCTCAATATAACTTTTACCATTAAGAACTTAACACTAAAGCACCAAATGATTGTTTGAAAGCGTTTCTGAACTATAAGTTCAGACTATAACTAGTTGGATGTAAGTCTTAGAAATTGTAATATTTATACTTTTACTCTGCCTGCAAAACAATTTTAAAAATTATTCACCGTTTTGAAAAATGTATAAAATATTTGCAATTTTCCATTTTCCTTACATTCCTTTCTTACCAACCCATAAACGTCCCGTCACGACAACATTTTCTGGTTGATATTTCCCATAAAAATGATGACGGTTGTTATTTCGAAATTATCTGTCCTGATTGTTTTTGCTACATGAACATTTTTAATTTTTAATCATTACTTTGGAACCGTATAATTTGTATCACAGTGCATAAGTAATTAATTTAAGTAAAATGAAAATAACAAGTGAAGCTCTGCCCGATATTTTTAACTTTTCGTTTCTGTTTTAATCTCCTTTGAACTAAATTTGGAAATAAAAAATGAGATACGTGAAAGTATCTACAAAGTATCTTATCTTTTTCTTAAGTCAAAACCGAATGTGCTGAATATTTATCCGGTATTTTTATTAATTTTTCGTGGGAAAATTTCAACCAATAAATTTTCCTAAAGCAAAATTTTACCATGTTTTATTAAAAATAACTCCTAATAGTTGAAAGAGTATCAGCCATAATATAATAAAATTATGTACATTTTACAATTGTTTAGTGTTACGTACGACAATTCTTTTGTGACGACGCAAGTTTTATCTAACAGGGTGAAATTACTTTGAGAAATATACACTGTCAATAATTTCGGAATACCTATTCGATATAGAAATAGAAGCACTTTTAATTATGCAATACATAAAAAGCGTGACAAAGACTGCATGAATACATCATATTGATACATCAATATATCGTTATTCAACAGTACCACACATTTCATAACGGTGACCCTAACGTTGGCCGTTGTCGTCATTACCCTTGAACAAAAATAACACATATTTATTTGGTTCTCGAAGGTATTTGTTGTGTATGTTAAAAAATATTGTCACACAAATAGTCTTAAGTATTTTTGGTAGTTTATTTAAAATTAAACTACATTGCACATTTTACATATACACAATAGTCTATCGTATTAATATCGCTGTTTGAAGATATAAAAAAACCTCAAAGTAAAAGTCAAGTAGGTGAAGCCAATTTCACTTATAGTTTAAGCAGAATTTTATTTAATATATATTTACGATATTTTGTACATCCACCTAATTTTTATAACTAAGACTTATCATACAGTTTCATTAGCTGATGTGATTTATGGCCAAGAATAAAACAATAATACATTTGTGATAATTCATTCAATTTATTAAAATTTTCATGTAATATAAGGTAACGATAAATATTTTATCTCTCACCGATTATTTTTATGAACGGCTGAGATGACTCACTTATCACGGTGTGAGCGAGCTTCTCCGCTGTATTGCGCTATATGCTCTGGATACAGACGATGTAGGTGGTCCACGCGCTATGATGGATGACGCGCCTTCATGTATGTACAGTCGCGATGTTATTACTTCGTTTCCATCAATATCATGCTGTCAGGTAAATGTGGTTAATGTAACGGAATGATAAGTCTATGCATCAATGGAGAATGAAAGTTAAACCAAATTTGGTCGGATCGACAGTTAATATTATGCTTACTGTGAACCGTTTTGCACGTCTTTGGAAATAATATGAAAAAGTTATAACTATACTTGCCTATTTTATTAAGAGTAATCTATGACAGTATATAATTTTTTACAGTTATGGTAGCCCCCTATTTATGGGTCACAATTTTGTTTTTTAATTATATCATAAAATAATACATATGTACATGCATATGCTTAGTATGTTAAATATAATTAAGCTGAATTCAAATTATCTAATAATGTTCATTAAACAACCGACGTGACTTTTTTTGAAGAAGTGCCGTTTTAATTAACAATATTGTCTAGTTCGGACTTCTCTTTAATTAATAAGTAATACGCAGTTATCAATCGTCTTTCTGCTATTTGTCAGTTATGTTAATCACATTTATATAAAAGTAAGGGATTTAAGAAAATAAAGGTGGTCAGTGTCGGTTTAGTATTGTATGCCATCAAAGGAAATGTTCATTTCTCCCGCTCAAAACTGAAATCGCGTCGGTAACTTAAATCAAATTGAAATGGTATAAACTGATAAAAAAATGCATAATTGTGGTTAATGGTAACTTTGTCTACAGTTAGTTTATTTATTAATTTGTCCGTTGAGTACGTAAACTAACCTCTTATACATAACGCAAAGTAGTCGATGTCAGATTTTTCGTACTATAATCCTCTAACTAAAATGAGTAACCTACACATATATGTAGACGTGTCGATAAAAAAGAACAAAAACTTATAATAGGAAATATGCTTGTGGAACGGGTCGATTAATTTGTAAATCGTAGGAATGAGTCGGGGTTCGAATATTGTGTTTCACTACAAATGATTTTGGTAAACAGTTTGTTTGGTGCAGTAAGGGCTGCCCTGTGTTTGTTATTTGCGATATATATGAAGCTCTTTATACTTTTTAGTAATTTATCTGATTGAAAGCAACTACATTATATGCAGATATCTCGTATTACGCTACTTTATATGGTGTATGACGGAGAATATATAGGTAGTATTATATTCTGCGTTGACTTAAGTTTGTTACAAATTTAATCGCCAGGTTTGGTTATTACAAAACTATTAGTATTACGTGTTAAGTAAAATAAATATTAATACTATCTATCGACTCGCTTTTAGTATTTAATTGATAATGGTAAAGCGTATCATAATCCGATGACTTTAACTAAATTTAATTCGAGTTTATTCATAGCTATATAATTGAATATATGGACCTTATTCAAAAAAATGTTACGCCGGTTGATAAATGAACATTATCATTTAATTTGAATTCAGCTTAATTATATTTAACGTACTAATTGACTTTAATCGACTGCTCCCATAACATGTACATATGTATTATTTTATGATATAATTGAAAAATAAAATTTTACCCATGAATTGGGACTACCATAACTGTAAAAAAATCATGTACTGTCATAGACTACTTTTAATAAAATAGACAAGTGCAGTTATAACTTTTTTATCATTATTTCCAAAGACGTTTAAATGGTTCACAGTAAGTATAATGTTAACTGTCGATCCGACCAGATTTGAGGAGAAGAAGACCGACCACTTTCATTCTCCATTGATGCAGAGACTTATTATTCCATTACACTAACCACATTTACCTGACAGCATGGGATTGATGGAAACGAAGTAACAAGATTCCGACTGTACATACATGAAGGCGCGTGATCCATCATAGCGAGTGGATCACTGGCATCGACTGTATATAGCGCAATACAGCGAAGAAGCTCGCTCACACCGTGATCAGTGAGTCATCCCGGCTGTTCATAAAAATAATCGGTGAGAGATAAAATATATATCGTTACCTTATACTACATGAAAATTTTAATAAATTGATTGAATTATCACAAACGTATTATTGTTTTATTCTTGACCATAAATCACATCAGCTAATGAAACTGTATGATAAGTCTTAGTTATAAAAAATAGGTGGTTGTGCAAAATGTCGTAAATATATATTAAATAAAATTCTGCTCAAACCATAAGTCAAATCGGCATCGTCTACTGGACCTTTACTTTGAGATCTTTTTATATTTTTAAACTGCGATATTATTACGTTAGACTTTTGTGTATATGTGGAATGTGCAATGTAGTTTAATTTTAAATAAACTACCAAAAATATTTAAGAAGATTAGTATGAAAAGATTTTTTAACATACTCGACAAATATCTTCGAAAAGCAAATAAACATGTGTTATTATTTTTTTTCAAGGGCAATGACGACAATGGCCATCGTTGACACTGATATATCAATATGATGAATTCATGCAGTCCCTATCACGCTTTTTATGTACTGCATAATTAAAAGTGCTTCTATTTTCATATCGAATCGATTTTCTGAAATTATTGACAGCGTATATTCCTTAAAGTAATTTCTCCCTCTTAGGACTAGTCTTTATTTATTGTCAAGACGTGGTATTTCCAGCTACAAGCAACAACGATTCAGGACAATACAGGAACATCGATGCACATACACATGTGCAGGGATAGAGTTTATGATGAAACATTGCCACCAATTAACATTATTTATGTCGCTAACAACATGGAGTTATAAGTCGGAAGCTGTGGTAAAATAAACCTAAATGAAAAAAATTAATCTATAAACATTATCAAGGTACAAAATATAATTTATATCGTATAATTAAATGTTAAATAACAATAACGAGGAAATTTGGAAAACTTATTAATAATGTGTACAGGTTAAATATTAACTCTTTATAAGCACACATATAAAAAATGGTAATTAATTATTTTTATCCAGGATGAAGATTGGTCATTTAACTTCAGAGATATGGAGAAATAGCCAAATCTGAGAAAGTTGTGAAAATATATCCAAGGAACAACAATATTATCTACGTTGCTGCATGGATGACGAAAGGGCAATAACACTATTTATAGGTAAAGATTTCAAGACAAGCCGAGTACTAGAACTTGTTCACTCTGATATGTGTTATGATTCCATAGAACCAAAATCTCTAGGAGAGGCATGGTTTTTTCTCATATTTATTGATGATTTGTCCTGAAAAATATTGGTCTTCCCGCGGAAACCTAAGGGGTAATCTAAGAAAAATTCAAATATAAGAGCTTCCTAGAATATCGATAAAATGCATAAATTTAAAAATTTACACACCGGTAATGAAACCAAGGAAGCAAAACAAGAATCTTGTAGAAATTTTAAAATATTCAGGAATAAAATAGCAAACGTCGCATAAGATATATTACAGCAAAGCGGTCTGATGTTCGACGGAATTCACAAAAACCCTTTGATCAGAGGAAATAATGATAATATCGAAATAATATAATATAACATGAATCGTTCACCGAAGCAGGATTAACAGCCCATGAAAGCATAGCTGGCTTTTCGAGTCTTCCTTATTCCTTGAGGAAACTCTATTAGGAAGATTTCATTTCTATTCCTAAATGTTTCCACATTAGCTCTCATTTGGTACAACACTTTTATTAATAACAATTATTTCAATTAATAATAATAATAATAACATATTATTATTACTTTACCTAAAACAATACCACTAAATATTTATAGCTCCACTCGTACTTAACAATTTTATTAAAGTGACGAATTAAAAAAAAATCATCTTGAATATTTTAAACTTTCGTTCTACACATAAATTTTATTCACACACGTATGACACATAATATGATTTCACCACAATTTCTTGCAATTTGTTAAGCGCGATCAAAATAATAACACATGATGACTGTGCGCTCGAGCCAGCAACCTTTATATAGTTTGCGGGACTCGGACGATACTCCCGGTTACATCGTTGCCATGTTACTAAGTACATTCGTTGGACAACTGCATGGTCATTTGATTGTAGTATAAAAGTTGGTAGTCAACGCAACGTCCAAAGAGCTACTGTCGCAAATTCTAAAACTATGATTGCCCTGTTCATATGAATATTTATACAGTTAAGGTGAAAAAAGACATTGAGCTAAATTTACTGTAAATTTTAAATAAATAGATAAAAAAATTAAATGAAACTACGTGATGTAGTATTATTTCTACTTTCTTTAAGTTCGTTACCACGATCTAGGTTTCGTTGTATCACAACATCTTCAGGTGGGCTATTAGCAAAAATCTCTTTGCTAATGAAGAAGAATGTTGTAATACAACGAAACCTAGGTCGTGGTAAAGAACTTAAGAAAAGTAAAAATAATACTACATCACGTAGTTTCATTTAATTGTGAATAATGAATTTCTACAAAATTAACGCCAAATATATTCAATATTCAACAAATAGGTAAAATCCAAAACTATTCTGTTATTATCAGCTCCGTGCCCTGCCTATGGATTTTTTTTAAATTTCAGTAGACCATCCATTTATGCCAGTGCGTACCGTACAGGCTTAATAGACACAAAGTAAAAGCGTAACGGTAGCACACTTCGACGCCGATGTATCATTACTAACATTGCGTTGCTCCACCATTAATCCCGCTGAATAGTTCACAAGCAACGATGGAATGTTTAATATTAAATGGTCACCACGAGGGATGTACAAATTAATGTAAAAAATATATACAGATGTACGTAATACTGGTAAATTATAATTATATTTAAAAGCACGTTGTAAACGAGGCATTTATCATTTCCTATACAGAAACTTAATAACGATTTGCTCGCAAGAAACCATCACGGCACATCTTTCTAATTAATCTTGACTCTGACTCAGGGCACTTTCATAAACGTTGTCCATTTGGCCCGATGGTAAATCGGCAATGCCCTTTTCCATAGGTATGGTTGAATTATGATCACCTGAAGTATTTTCGAAAATGTTATTTACCATGACACATTATATCATCGAGCTAGATGAATATGGTGTTACTTCGTCAATGTTTAGAAACCATCCTCATTCACATCATTATATACTGGCCACTGTAATTTTTGATAAATAGCAAATTTACTATCTGTATAAAACTACAGTTATAACAATATAGTAAAGTATTTATTGAATTTGAGTGGATATATTGCAAAAGTAATTGGAATTGAATAATGTTATTTAAGGTTGAACCATCATATACTACGTATGTCTAAGTTTTAAATTTAAATAAAAGAAGGTTATGCCCAAGGTATCACAAATATTTACAAAAAAATAAAATAAAATAATTCGCACTATATATTTTTTTTCATTTCTGATATGTCACTTCCTATTATATATTTTTTTCAAGTCAATTTTATATAATAATTTAATGATTATCCTCTAAATTCAAATCAATCTCAACAATTATATTTTAACAGACAATTTGGTTACTGAAACGCATTGCACTGATTAGCTAATCGCATAGCAAAAGTGTATCATCGCAATACAATCTGTGTACAACCCTTTGTCGATTGCTTGTTATATCGACGGGTTCATAATTTACATTCATTTCTCTTTATATGCCCTTAAATAACTCTAAACAAACTTTTCGAACAATAATTAAAATTAAAATTAAATAAATTAATGCAACTTTAAGATCCTTTCAGTACATAACTTGCCAAAGAAGATGGTAACCCAGGAATTCCTCCATTCCTTAAAGGAACATAATCTTGACTTCTCCGTCAAATAAATGTTCAGAATAAGAAACAATATAATCCATTTGCTGGACACGTCTTCAGGTAAAACATAATAAAGTAGTTTATGATTTTTTTCCATATATTATTTTTCCAGTGTTATATATTCAAATCAAATCACAGTATAAATGTACTGAATAATAATAAATTGTTTTTCATATTGAATTAAGACCGTAAATCATTATTCCAATTGAATTTAAGTATAGAAGTTAGAATAAGCATAGTTAAAGACTATTTTTATTCATGCTTATGTGAACCAATGTAAACACTATAGCAGCATTTTGACTAACAAAATAATTTTATTTATATGTATTTCAATTATACACCATATATATCCCATAATTTAAAAGTAAAGCCATCGACTACAGATATAACATAAATGTTATATCTGTAGTCGATGGCTTTACTTTTAAATTATGGGAAAACCACATGTCGCCGGTAATTTATTAGTTCAAACAAATCTGTATACATTATTTATTTTAATCCAAAGAAAATATATTACAGTGAGTTTTTTGTTTCCCTGATCCTCATTATTATCAAGCTCGATCTTTATTCATATTCCTTAATGCAAATTATATTAAAACATAAATAATAATATGAAATATAAACAATAATTCAAGAATATCGAGTCCATTTCTATGGACCTGAAAAAGTCCTCAGAAATTCAAATAGTTTGATTATAATAAAAAAAATACTAACAACGTTGCTGCTAAATTAATGGTTTTCACTGTCACTGACTGTTTTATATTTATTCGCTGCTTATTTTTAAGGTTATATTGACATCCTCACTATTCGTAACGATTACAACATCCCTTAAAAATATTACATATTACTTTTTCCTATAAATATGCCTTCAAAAGAGCGTGCCAAGATAAGGGTCCAGGAGTGTTTAAAGATAATATTTTTCTATCAGAAAGGTAGTTCGGCAATTATAACGTCACTCGGAGAGCTCGTCATATAAAAAAAATAGAAATGCCATTTTTTAATTAATTGTTTTTCTTATATAATATAACTTACATGATACCTATTATACATTACACAAATTACTATTACATAAAATGTTTACGTGATGACTGCCAAAGAAAAAAATTAATATGCATTTTTTCAACTTTGTCTTTGCTTTTGTGGTCCAAAATAACTCTGGAATTTAGACCACGGAATTTTCACTTACGCGCTGACAAATATTTTTGCCGATCTGCATGATAGTGAAAGGTTTAAATAAAAACAAATGATAATCGTCTACTAAACAATAATGTTACATTTATTTCTATTAAAAAATTGTTAATATCAGCTGCGACGCGCGACTTAAGTTTACTCCTTGAGTATGCTTGTTTTGGAATGTATGAAACAGGTAACGCTCTATATAAATATAAATAGCAATATCAAATCATATACAAATATAATAGGTAAATTCTTTAATAAAAGAATATTGACAATATAATTATTTTCAAGTAAAACATAAATAAATAATATCAAATTTATACAACAAAATTAAAAACATTTAGTAACGCCAGAATAAGAAGCTAAAATTGAAAAAGACTTTAATTTTGTAACATAGAAGGTACCAAATATTTACACATAATTATATTTAGTGATTGTATTTCAAAAATTCTATTACTGAAATTCAATCTGGTTAGCAACATGGTTCCCTTTATCTATAGCTAGAATATTAAAATGTGCAATAAAATTAGTTTGCACCGGATGGTTCACTGTACCTATAGCCACAATGATAAAATGTACATTCAATTAGTTTGGACTAAATGGTTAAGCACAGTGATTGCTTTAATTCAGGAGGTTATCAATACATACTTTTATTTAACATTTGGTAATTTAACAAATACTTGCAAAAAAATATTGTATACTGACAATTGAATTCGAGTACAAATTATGACAGAAGCTACACTAAGTCCTGTTATTGAAATATAATGTATGATTAAATTTTCCCATAACTAAATCAAAAAAAATTTAATGCACAAATTAGTTTGGACTAGATAATACAAATAATTTTTTCGTAGAATTTCAATATGAAAATTCTATTTCATTGGCTAACACACCATTTCATTAAACATTTGTTTTACCATCCTCTTACTAAATTGTAATGTATATTTATAGAGCCTTATTAATAACGCTTGACAACATAAATGCAAATTTAATCATTATTAAATAATTTCCACCATTTTTATATAAGAACAAAAATATAAACATTAACATTTTTTAGCTTTTAAATGTTTTAAAGAACGTGTTACACTGCTCTTCTAGACACAACAAAATAATAACTATATGATATATATGATTTATTGTAGAATATATATTTCTGTTCTGAAATTTTAAAAAAATTTAAAAAAATATTGAAAACGAAAAATAGAATAAAAATGTAAAAGTAAAAAAATTAATACTAAAAATGAATCCCTTTATTTTTCAATTCACTCTGTGCAACTTCAGCATGAGCCTTCGCTTCTCGATTTTGACTTAACAAAATTTTCTTGCAGATTTCATGTAGCTCGTCTTCTCTTCGTTATCTCTGCTTTCATTTCTCATGCAATTTCTTTTCAATTCTTCCGGATATCCGAATGATGGCTGCTGGTCCATCTCCTGCATATTGATACTTTCGTATCCACGTCCAACATGGTTTCCTGTACCTCACCCCTAAGCTAATGCGCAGGAACATCATATGTTGCCTCGGACGATGTTGGCAATGTTTTAGCTGCTTCAGCAAAAACTTCACTTCTACTCGTCGATTGTTGCTCAAACGGATCTGTAGATAAAGTGACTAATTAATTCAACGTCAATTCATGAATATCACAAATTTCCAAATTTTTGAATTTAACATATTTTTGCATATCACTAGAAAGAAAATAAAAAAAATAATTTAACAATTTGGAATTTTAAAGTTGATTAAATTTCAAACTACTTTCATTTGTAATACTACAGTAATAAATATAAATTTGAATAAAATTAACTTCAAATAAATAAATCTAAAAACTTTTGGTGCCCTGTTAATATATTAATCAGTTTCTAAAAACCCAGTAATTAAAAGATTAATTGTACACTTATTTACCTAGATAACCTATTACACACGTTGTTCACCTCGTTTGATGGGACTCCGGCGGTGGCCATCCGTTGCGGCCTTTTCTTTGCTAACACTCTTTTCTGTTTGGCTTTTATATTTAGCCAAAGTAGACAAGTTAACTTCCTTTTGCCTAAAAAAACAAATAAAGTACACGTTTCTTAAGCACATTATTTAAAAAAAAGGAACTACATTCGTGGAAATCACAGATTTAAAATATTTAGAAGCAGATGGTGCATAAATAATTGGACAATATCTTGCGAAAATAATAAAGGCTAACATATATTAATTTACTTCTTTTCGTGGTTACTTGTAATAGTTCGAGCAAGAGCGTATTTGTTTCATGTCTTTTCTTAACTCGAAACCGTCACCACGCCCTAATTTCCTATGTAACCTGGAAGCCATATTAACTGAAGCCGTACTTTCTAAATTTATATAAATTAATTATTCAAAAATTATTCCAAAAATTGGTGAATATTATGGCCATACGCGTGACAGCACTTAATATAGGAATTGGTTAGATATCACGGGTACTTGACATATGACATTGATTGCTTCAAATCGAAATTTTCTCGTCATTTATTGTGAAATATATAATTCGGTAAGCATTTTAAGTTTAAAATATTATCCCATTTAACTTACACACAAACCGCATATACATTAATATTTTAAGTCTTTAACCTCTTTGTAGATTCATAGAAGCGTGGAGTAAATTTTTACCTTTAAAATAAAGTTATTAATTTTATAATTTCGATTGCCGTTTAGCATGATCCGTGGAAATTCGGCCTTTAGTTTTGTTGAAACGAAATTAATATAACCCAGAAATCGATTTTTAAAAATAAACAAGCGTCTATTGACTATCGGTTTGAACAATACATTATCATTAAAAAATAATTTGAAAATTTCATAAATATTTCACTATAAGAGCACCACGACGATTTATTTAAATTTTGAGTTTGTTGGACAGAAAAGTGTAAGGTGGATTTGAATTTTAGGATAAATTTGTCCCAATTATCACTTTTCAGGTTTCTCATCCTTAGATATATATAAGGTTTATTACAAGATATATCATTTTGCTTTAAGACTGCTTCCAAGTTTCCTTTTACGTTATCTAATTTAAAGTTACTTTGCCTGCAGAATCATTTAACCTTAAATAATATTGGTTAAAACAGATGCACCTAAAAATTGGAAACCAAAGTAACATAGTCCACTTGCTAAATTTTTAGCGAAACAAACCTGATGACGGCAGCAATATAGACTATATTATTTCAAATTCAATTATATATATATATATATATATATATATATATATATATACATATATATATATATATATATATATATATATATATATATATATATATATACATATATATATATATATATATATATATATATATATATATATATATATTTAACGTAATAGCAAAATTATGAAAGTCTATTTTAGCAAGAGCAAGAGCAATAGTCCAGAATTACTTGAATATAATATGTCATTACAAGGGTAGGAAAATTAATCATAAGATATCTAAATGAAATTATTTACAAAAGAAAATATTATTTAGAAATGAACACACATTACTTACTAAGCACACAACATTTTCAGATCTCCTTATAGTTTGTATAAATGAAATGGAATTTTAGGCCAATGTAAATATATTTATACTGACATACGTGTCACCACTGAATTAAGGGACGCTCTCTATTTAGAAAGTTAGATATTTAGGGGTTTGTTTTGATAAACTCCGCCTTTGAGTTACGGTTTTAATGTATGATGTTTCATCTGCTTCTTAATATTATAAATATGTGGTGGAAAGAAATTAATTAGGTATTCATCAAACAAATTAATTTCGCCTTCATCCTGGACAAAAGTGTAGATCTTATGAAACCCAACTACAGAGATTTAATTTGTCGTCATTAGCTGCACGAAGAAAAAGCATTGATCTATTATATTTATATAAAATCATACATTCGCATGTTGATCGTCCCTATCTCCTCTCTCTACTCAACTTCAACACTCGACTCAGATACCTTATACCATTACAGTGATTATTCTTACTACAAGTTTATAATAATTTTGTGAATTTTTGAACCGAAATTATTAATATTTAAAAAGGAAACACAATATATATTATTTATAAATTAAAACTAGCAACGATAGAACTAATGTTTTGTATATTTTGTAATATATTTAATAACACAAATAACCTTTGCAAGTGTATACGAAAATACTCAAACCAATTTGTGCACACGTAATTAGAGTTATGATATCGTTTTATACTCTGTTCTTTTTATTATAGATCTAAGTGACTATAATTTATTTCGTCAGCTTTTCAATAAATAAGTAAATAAATTCTATTTTCATTATAAAGCTGAATATTTGACTGTATTTACCTTTTCATTATTATATTCACTAGCATTATATAGATCTCTCGACATTTTTTTCATTTTAACGTTTGCTCCGTCGATGACTTTGTTTTCAATTACATCTTTTTGAGAGACGAATGTCTTCACTCAGTTTTCGTGTAGTTTCTTTTTCTTGCATTCATTTACTAATTTTCTTAACGCAATATTTCCAGCCAGAACAAACTTTGCTTGCAACTGTCACTAATTTTTATCTTCATGTTTGCCCCGTCGATGCTTTTACCTTCAATTACATCTTTATGAGAGACGAATATCTTCGCTCTGTTTCCGTGTAGTTTCTTTTTCTCGTATTCATTTTACTGCTTTTTTTAAACGCAGTTCTTCAAGCCAAAACAAACTTCCCTTTACAACTGCTAATAAATAGTTTGACATGTTAATTAAAGATGTACCTGAAATTAGCTTATTACACTTTTTTTAACACTTTGAACTCCGTACACGCTGAACTTCTGATTTTACTATTTGTAAAACTAAGTACTGGACGCTATATATGAAAATCGATTCTTAAGAAATAAACTTCAAAAAAAACATTAGTATTTAAATTAAAATCATACACTATCAATGATAAACTGTAAAGACTAATGATCTCAAGTCACTGTCGTCTTCAATAATTTTATATTTTTCTTCACCAAAAATTCTATAATATTCTGATAATATTATTTATCATGTTAGATATTAGTTAAAAAAAATGTTCTAAACGAATCCAAAATCGTGGAGAGTCTCAATTCGACTGCTTCTTTTGTTGTATTTTGCCTCATACCTCATTACTGATCATTTAATAACCGATTTAGGCTATTCTTTTTTATTTAGAAGTACATACTCCTAGTGTAATTCCATGAAATATATTAGGATATGAACATGGAAATTAAAGGAACACCACAGAATTTTTCAATATTGAAAAGCGCAGATGCTTGATGAGTTTGAATGATATATATGTAATGATAATTTAAAAAGACACGACTTATGGCGACATAACTTGGTATAATTGTGATAAAATCATGGAGCCGAAAGATGATAATGTTCAACTTTTCAGTGATGAGAAGTAAACTCATCAAATTTGGATACATTTGATGTATCTTGACATAAGCAAGAAATTAACAAAGTATCTACTTACCTATCTATTTAAGATAGGTAAGTATATGGGGGTACATACAAGGGCATGAATCCACGTTTTGAAATAGTTTTGTTTAGCTTTACGTGCCGTATATTGTTCTTGATTCATACCTTGCGATATATTTACTAATTTTACTTTATCGATTCCTATGAAACTTTGCACAAGTATTCAGTCCTCATGATATACAACATTTTGATAATATGAACTTTCGACACTTAATTCCTAATGCTACTTATATACTGCTTACCTGAAATCTAAAATTTGAAGATCTGCTGTCATCAAAATAAGTTTTGTAACTTTCAAGTAAAGACTCTGCAACTGAACTGCAGATTCCAAATCCTCAGTCCTCATGTTGCCTGTTTAAACTGTGAGACTCGAGAATCTGCCTTTTTGAGTTAGTATTATGGATACTATGTCGAGACTCTACCATTAAATTTCAAATTCTAACTTTTCAGTCTTGGTGATATACCTACATAAATCCTGAGACTTGAGGATCCATTGCTTTTCAGTTATTATTGTGGATCTTAAGCATATACTTTTTTGTTAAACTCCGGATTCCAACTCTTCAGACCTAATGCAATAGAGTATTGCCTGCCTAATTCATTAAGAGTCTTTCTGCAATTAAATTAGTATCGTGGCTTTCACGTAGAATTTCCGACATTTAACTTCGGATACCAATTCCGTAGCCTTACGCTATAGTAACACAATTTGTAAAACAACTTGACAACCACTGGTTCCAATTTGATAGAAATAGCCACAGGCAATTACTCTTCTCATCAAATAAAAATGATAAAATCTGGCTAAGCAAACAACACAAAACAAAAAACTTTAAAACGGTTAAATTTACCGTTATATTGTATAATCGATGTTGTATTAAGAGCTCAAATTTATTATGGTTCATCAATCTGGGACTTTGTTCAGACTAAAATAAAATTATGAAGTGCAAAAAATTTAATACCGTTAAGTTGTAGGATTCCTTTTTATGTCGTAATAAACAATTGGAATGTTATATTATGGAACAAGATATAATTATCAAGCTGTAACAAAAAAAAAAGTTTTGCGCTAAATACACCCCATGATTTCATTTTAGGCCGATTCAATCGTCGATATGGGGGTCAATAATTATTTTCAAGCTTTAAGTACTTCATTGATATACTACTTTTCTTTTAGTAAGTCATTAATTGTACAACAAAACGTGTTACCTCATTAATTGTACAACAAAATGTGTTAACTCATATATCAGATTTACTCAATCAATTTTGACAATCTTTTTATTTATTTAAAGGGTATATATACTTCAATAGTAGTATCGTGAAAAAATTGGTTAGAATTTTATAATAGAACTTAAAAATACACCAGAAAATTCCTCAATCATGAAGAGCACAGTTGCCGTGGTCTAGATTGCATGATATAAGTCTACTAAAGGCGACATAAATCTGTCCTTTAGTAAAATTAGAGAAAAATAATGGACAGAAAATCATTCAGAGGCGCTACGTAATTTTTAGGTCCGTATGTATATATGTATGTATGTTTGTGAGTGTATAAATATTTGTGTGTACGTAGATATGTATAGGAATACATATAGTTTCATTAATTCCGTCGAAACGTCTATTTCGATGTCAGTAAATGAGATAAAGTCGATATTAAATTCATCGGAAGCTCGTGACATTCTAGGCGACGTAGATACTAAAAACAAAAAAAATTTAAACCAACTACAAATTACCCGTGCCAAGAAGCACTTAGTATGATAAAATAACAAAAGTAGGAGTACTTAGTTGGAAATTTTGCAGTAAAATATAAATTCCAAACATAATTATGTTTTAAAATATTGTTAGTGCTAGAAACTTTTGAAGTCAGTGCCAAATGAGATGTAGCATCATTCGCGTGTGTGGGTGTAAAAGTATATGAGACTTTAGAACAGCTTCGACTGGGTATCCATTCCAAAATCTTTGGCAGAAGCCATATTTTGCGAATTTATTTATTATCAGAAACGATAATTTACCTCAAAAGTTCCAACTTATCATATTTTCATTATTTTATTCTTTTCAGTGAGCTTCTTAGTCAGTGGTTATTTAAAGTTTTATTAAAAGTATGTTACTTCATACTAAATCTCATAGAAATATATTAAAAAAAGTTAGTCCCCACATTTTCGTTTCACACAAAAATCATTTTTTGCACCAAACTGAGTGGAAACTGTTAAGGACCTATATGAAAATTCTGAACCGTATCTAAAATAAATTTCTGTTAAAATTACGATTAAAATTTAAAAAAATAATTCCAAACGAAATAGTTGGGAGTAACCTTTTTCTAATATTTTCCTATAAAGTTTGAAACAAAGAGACAAACAAATTATTAGGAATGTTTTTTCAGCGCGCCAAAAATAAATGCTACAGCATGGATTAATATTGTATAAAGTTATTTGGCGGTTGATTATTATTCAGTGAAATAATTGTAATTAAAAATGAATATTTAACGTTTATGGAAAACGTGAATATTTAACGTTTATGGAAAGTGGGCCGGTAAAAAGCAAACATGTAAACGGAGCCCCATCTTAAAAATAAAAATTAACAATATTATTGTAGCTAACGGAAGTGATTTTATTTCAAGGTATTAAAAAAAAGACTGATAACGTAATTTCTCTACGTCACGTGATCTACGTCAATATTTCAAGGACCTATATTTTATTACAATAGATAAAAGTTCTTTGCATCCCACTATTGAATCCCAAGTCTAAAAGCAAATATTTTAAGCATTTTAATGACGGTTTTCAACAAATAAATAATTATTTAATATCACTTAAATGAGTCTTCTTGCTGACAGTTCAGTCGAATCACATCCTTTCGCCAGGGCAGCGCGACAGAATAAACAATGTTCCTGAGAGAAAAAGCATAAGTTGATTTTGACGAAAATTTGTCTGCTTGGCTTACGTCCAGGTTGGTCACCGAGTGGTTTTGTCCAATGTGTTGCTCATCCGTCTCTTCCTTACCTTTTATTATATTACTCAATTCGTTCAATTAAACATCAAGTAGCCTAAGAGAGTACTGAGATATATAGAGTTCATTTTACTTACTGCTTTAGTTCTATTACTTAAAAAATAATTGTAAAACATAATAATACTAATTAATTTTTCGAAATATAGTACTCTGAATTTCATAGTAATAACGTCAGATTTATTGTACCTTAGACAATTTATAAAAAGGAAATTATTTAAAAAAGATTAATAGCTTTAAAATTTTGACGTGTAAGTAATTGAAACGAATTTTTTAAGCCTGGTTAGCGATATTAAATTTGAAATTGAAGTAATTTTACATCACACTGAATGGTATTTTATCTAATATCACCTTTCAAGGATGGTTAAAAAAATTGTAAAATTATGAATACATTTGTCAGTGCTGCAGGCAATTCACTCAAAAAGTGAAATAAGGACTAAAAAATTTAAAAAAAAATTAATTTTTAATTACGTACATTTTTCTGTTCTTCACGTAATAATTATTAAAATAAGCAAATTTGTTTGAAGTGATTTGGCTAAATTTTTCAAATCTTGTTGTTCTTAACTTTGAAACGAAATGTTTTGATGGACGCTGTTTCACAAAATTGTTAATTTAGAGAGTGAAATTTGTAAAAGGTAACAAATGTCTCAAGATTCGTGATACTTGCAATAAAAATTTTAAATATTATTATTATATTTTTATATATTATATTATATAATTTACTATTACAAAATACACTTGACAACAGATATGCCAATATATGTACGGCTTTAATTTCATAGAAATAATAGTCAAAATTATACATTTAAAAATGTCCAAGATATTCTAAAAGAATAAGGGACAATAATATTATGAAATAAGAGATAAAAATATGTATAAAATGATATTTTACTAGAAAAAATTGCGTATTTAAAACGCCATAAGTAGGAAATCGATTGAAAATTCCTGAGTCTATACTTTCAACAAAACGAGAGAAATTAATAATTCAATCGGCCACATTACGTCGCGCTTTTGTCCTGTCGTATAAGTAGTCGTATATTTATTTACTTGTTTTTTTATCAACCTTAATATAAAATAAATACACCGAACTTATTGCTACATGAGTAATCTCTTCCAGTTATCCACGACAATAAATTCTTAAAAATTGGTTACCAGAGTTTTAATAAGTCAGTTACAGTCGTGTGAGTCATTCCATTTCAAGTATGCAGGTTGCTTTAACAATTTCTCAAGGGACAAAAATGTTGTAACAATTGTTTAGGCTATCAAACTTCGTGAGACCCGGAAAACTAAAATATATTGACAAAGAATAATTTTGGAAACACATATATGAGGTTATACGTTTCGATAAGGTTATATGCCGAACCACGTCTTCCAGTGTGAATTAAACATAATCCGGATATTAAACATAATTATAAATTGTATTGTCTTTAAGTATAACAGTCATTTGTTCACAAACGGTGTGTACACATAAAAGAAAATCAATCAAAATAGCAAGTTACTGAGGAAAATATAAAAGTATTTGACGAAAATTAAATTGAAAGAAATGAAAACGTGAAGAACTTTAGATTTTTGTAACATAACTTAAATTAGTCTTCAAATTAGTCTATATTTTTCTTAGAACACCTACATAAAATAGAAAAATTACAAAAGCTAAATATTTTTGTTTTGTAGTTTGTTGTTAAAAGATTTTTGAAATGACACTTTAAATGCAGTAAGAATTTTTCACTTCAAATGTGTATTGCACGTCAAAGATGTTTTCATAGAAATAAATATACAGAAAAAAAAGTAAAAATGAAGGACAAAGTGTAAGTGCAACAACATTTTCCAGCATCAGCGGTCAGTACATCTATTACAATAATTTTTATAGTTTTCGATTTCTTTAGTATCAATAAAACTTATGCGCTGATTGATCTTATTATTTATTGTGCGTATAAAAAAAAACAAAAATTTAAGAAGCTGAGAATCGGAGTTTCAATTTATAATGTGTTATATTACAAAGCCTCTGTTATAAAAATATATCAAATGGGGGCATGATTAACCAAGAGAAGCAATCTTAAATATTATTTGTATGTACAATTGGGAAGCAATCTAAAATATTCGATGACAAGATTGAATCGAACAACGAGTAATCTCAGAAGAAAGGCGGGACTTATTATTGGACCTAGAGACTCGTAAAGCCATTTAAAAAAAATGTTTTAGAAGAAAATCAGTTTTTTGTGAGAAATCTGAATGACCGTTGAATGGTATTTGTGTCACATTATAATAACCTTAGAAAATATAATTTTTCATAAATCGAGATTTTCACATCGTGTTCCTGAAAATTTCATTTTCGGAATTACCGTAATTGATGACTCAACAATTATTTAAGCATCTCACTAAAATTGATACTCATTTTTATAACAATAACGTTTTGTGCCTACCAGAAATTATAGGTTTACTTTAAATGTCTTTAGAAATTCAAACATTTTTTTAAAGTATACTATTTTTAATTACTGTTTTTTGCTTCTTATGTTTTATGTACGCTACATTTTTAAATGTCAATAATAATACAACAAACTGTTTTCCCTCAACAATAATTCGCGTACTTTCTGATCATAGTACCATAGCTCTATTAGATTTATTTATAATTTACATAAAAAAGTTTATAATAATTAATAAATTGAATGTAAATAACTCCTTAAATTTTGAAATAGACTCAAGATAATACCCATATATTTTGTAAAGAAATTTACATAAACAGTTAACAATAAATTATAAATTTAATATTAAGTAACGCCTTAAGTTTAAAAATAGACCCAAGATAATACCCAAATATTTTCTTTATCATGAAGATATAAGTAGCTTCACGTAAATACCAAATGACTGCGTCCGTTTGAACAATACCACGGACTAAGGGGGTAAATAAAATGAAGGTACCCTCGATACCATTAAAATCAAGAGAATACAGTGTGACAGGTGCTGATAGCTTGTAGATTGCAAAATATAAAATATTTATAATAGACAAAATTATTGAGATTTTAATAAATTAATCGATGGGACAATTTGTATGGAAACCTTGCTGACAGTCCGTCAGTTATGATAGGATTTGTAAATTGATACGGCGGTGCACGGCGACACATGAAGATAAGACTACCATACATCTATAGTATATTTCACATTGAACCTAGAACGAGATTTAAAAACGGTAGTCACCCGGAAAATTCTCAAAAGAGGTGGAAGTTTTGTCGGGTGACTTAATGATTTTACAATTGCCTATTCTAACCAGTAAAACACGCTGTGCTTTATATTAAACAAAAATACTTTTAAGCCGTTAAACGCTCTTTAAGAAATGAATTATTGATAACATTAACTTAAATAATAACCAAACCGTTAGGTCTATTATTGTGGGAAGTCCTATTAACTACACAAACGGGCGCTCTTTCTGTCGCAAACAATAGGCCCGCCACGAGGATGACGAGGGTTTCGAATATTTTTCTTCCATGCCCTTTTATTTCCTTTGTAAATAAGTATGGAATTACGTAGAAGAATGAAGAGATATTTATCATTTGTATCTCCTTGTTTGTTTCTTGGAAGCTCATATTAAAGGTACAATTACTAAGAAAGTGATCACTGCACTTTCATAGACGGACAATGAGGTCTGTATTTTAGATAATGTACAATACTTTCATGTGATAATTTGTATAATGGATTGGTCATAGATTTTCCATCAAAACGTTTAAATAAAAATTATTTGTTTTTTTTATTATTATCTTTACGGCTTTTCCTACTCAGGCAGACTAGGAGGTGAAAAACGGAACGCCACATTCCTTTAATGTAATACCAGTTTGTAAATCTAGAGATGTGGAAGACTAGTTTGGGAATGGTGATGAAAAATTTGATATGAATCTATTCATTTATAGAAGTAGGCATACTGATGGCTTGTTATCGCGTAGAACCACACATTTTGAACGTTATCACAACGTGTGAATCAAATTCTTTTAGTTGAATCGAAAAAGAAACTTGAAGGGTAGAAAAAACACAAATCAAGTTCGTTGTTAGGACGAGGTAACTCTTCCGTAAATACTCACTCTGTGTTTTACTAGCTTACACGTTGTCTTTAAACCACTGGATCTAATTTGAAACTGTTGTCATTATACGTTCCCCAACAGCTTTAGAAACAAAATTGCTCTATGTGAACAACTGAACCGGGCCAAACTTCAGCTTTATGGTATCAAAAAAGGCAAGCAACAGAATGCGCCACGCAAAAGATAAAAATAATTCATTCAATTTCATTTTCAAAATCTTCGTGGAAAATTATATTATCATCTTTAAGATTCCGGTCAGCAGGAAAGTTGGTGTTTATCTGCAACAACTTCTCTTATCTTTGTTTGACCTAGGAACTTAAAATTTCTCATAGTAATAGATCATATTAATCTACATATTATACAGAGGCTAATACTTTAACATATTTATTTTTGATTTACCTGGCATATCCTCAGGGATACATACCAAAATATGCAAAAAGATTAATTCCCCTCTCCTTAATACCGACGCTAATGACGCAAATATCATGAAACAAATAGAAGATTATAAAATGGTCTTATAATTTTTAGGAAATTCACGGTATTGGTACACCCATGAAAGAAACATATAAGGCAATAAATTAATACGGCGAAAAATTACATTAATGTTTATAATTAGTTTAATGGATACATTTGTATACCCTTAAATATTAATACTTGTATATGTACCTAAGCATGTAAGGAACTCGCGTAGTGCAAATTGTATACGTAATTAATCGATGTTTCATTATCAATACAAAATTTTCATTTATATTTATAATTATGAAATGTTGTCCTTTATTCAATTATCACTCTTACTTTCTTCTACTGTGATGCAAAAAAAAATTTTATGTATGTCTGTTGACTTTATATTCAAACTTTTCGGTTTTAATTAACTTTATTAAAGAAGTCATAAAAGGAAATCTTGTGAACAAACTACCGTTTCTGAACTTTTGTGATATGAAGAATGTTAAAACCACACCTAAACGCTTTTATACGTTACTTCAAACAAATCAACTTGACATCTTTTTGTGAATGCTTATTCTTTGCTAGGTACATAATCGAGTATTTAAAAAGTGCGGACGACACGGTTTGTGTGTTTACTTACGAATTTATTTCCCTCTACGATAAAAAGTTTTTCCTCAGACAAAATCAAATGTAAAGCAACTCCTCGAATCTTTGACTACAAACGTCCGGAAATGTATATGTGAACAAGAGAAAACAAAATTCATTCCTCGTTCTGAGCGCTCCAAGCCTTAACGGAGTAAATATATACAAATGTTTGTAAGTTCTAATAATACTTTAAATCTCCTCCCATTAATAAATGTTCTTGCTTAAAAATTTTATAATTTCTAAGCAGTCTTTATATAGGCAATCCAAACAAGAGAAGAAATACTAGTTTGACGTAAACCTGTTAAATTCTTTAATCGCCATGTTACCAACAGTCCACACCGTCATTCCCCTAGTTCATAAGTAATGAACGATTTATCTTTTAATCACCGAAACTTGTGAAATTGTAATCTGGGTCAATAGTTTTTCGAAGTTCGAAGATATTGGTACTGATAACATGAATGTATATACATACAGAAACCATGTTATAGCTTCCATCATTTCAAATACATTAAAATATTGAGTGACAATTCCAGTCTGAAAATTTCCGAAAGTCATGAAAAATCATGCTTCACTCGATTAGTTTTGTTATCCTTCCGTTTTTTTTCGTTTCTTTCGTGTTTTTCCTGTCCATGTAAAAAAAGAATAAACAAATTTGAAAATTTACTGTTAAAATATTTCTTTTTTATTTGACTCAGGGTTCACTGCCTTGAAATCAAATCTGATATTCAACAGACCAGAACGTATGGTGTTTTAAGGTTCATTTTGCCTTTAAAACAATTATCTGTTTAAGTTTTTAATCTTTGGATGGTACTGTTAGATTAATTAGAGGCATAACAATAGATCGACTAGCATAAAAACAATATAAGGTATATAAATGTATAGATACAGACACATATAAACATGTATAGATACAGATACAAACACACTCGTGCATCAGCCATTTAACATGCACCACATAAATAATAATTAATATTTGAAAAAGTAAATAATAATTAATATCTGAGCATAAACGCCTTTTTTTAATTTGTGTCTCATTACATTTTACTCACTAATATGTGATCACACTACTGATACTATTTATAAAATTACCTAACCAAATAATTAAATCACCTTAAACTAAAAAAACTTTTTACGCTAACAATTATACCATATTCCTCGACACTTTATCGAAGAAAATTGTGTACCGCTTAGTGTTGCCAACTATCCCGACTTAATTGGGATATCCCTATCTCTTGTTCTTGCGTCACATATTACACTTTGGGGCCGACGAAACTAATTTTTTCCTGATTTTTACCTTTATAATATTTTTGGTAAAGTCTTATTTACTAGGATTTTACTAAAGTTTCTGAAGCAAACCGCAAACCCAATGATGGCGCCCGATAAAACTGAGGCACCTTTCTTCCTCCCCACTTACGTTTACAAACTCAATAGTTTCGAACAAACTTAAAACTTTTAAACTTAAACTTATATAATAAAACATGAAGGATTTTCTTCAAATTCTTTATAATGTAACCTCAATTCCAACTTAAAAAACGTATCCGCGGATTGAATTGTTTTTCTCTGCATGAAATGACAAGATGCTTGAAATAACAAAAGAAAAATTGAATTATGAATAAACGTAACTTTACTCAATCCTGAATTTTGATGGCAAAGGAACCAATAATCGTTAAAAACTTCTGAATATAACACAAATTACAATTATCATTTAATTAAACATATATGTTAGTATGAAATATATCAAAATTAGTAATACATTATTTTAATTAAAATTGATAAAATGCTGTAATTTTATTAGTTGAGATCTCTTTCTTCCTTTATTCTCGTATTTACATTGAAATGGTACAAAAATTATTTGGTTAAAATAAATGTATATGATCAAACTAAGTAAATTTTAAATATCTTACTGTTACGTGGCACTGTTGTGTTTGACATTTTAAAAATTAATAAAAGAATTTATATATATATATATATATATATATATATATATATATATATATATGTATATATATATATATATATATATATATATATATATATATATATATATATCCACTAATTTGAATCCTAACGTTATGCTCCATTATTTGACTGCTTCTGTAAAATTAATTTTAGTTAAAAATAATAAATATTATTTGGTGATTTTACTCGTTTATTTGTTTGTAAAACAATGCCATTATTTTTCTTAATTTGGAAGATTTGTGTCTTTTTTTTTAGATATTAATATATTTTTTCTTAGTTAGTTAACCAATATACTAATAATACATTGGTTAACTAACTAAGAAAAAATATATAAGATAACCAATGTACTAATAAATATGATTGAAATAACTAAAATGAAGTAAAAATCGGACTAACATTCCGATTTGAGGAGAGACACCCAATACTAATTTTTTCTTAATTAATCATTCATTGCATTTTTTTAACAAAGTAATGCATTAGTAAATAAAATGATTTGAAACTCTATTATAAATAGATATAGCCATTTTCTTTTTGTGGCCTCAATTTTTTTTTCATTCAGTCTTAAAAAACAATTTTCAAAGTTGGTTAGCCCTGATTACAGGAACCGATTAAAATACTATTGGATTAATTGATAGTATTATGAAAACATGGTGCCCATCTAACACAATGCAGATTAAAAATTGTCACGTCTTTTTTTATGTTTTACAAATAAAATATAATTTAATTGAAGGTCAAGCTATTTTATTTGAAATTTGCTTAACATAAACAGATAAATGACGGGCAAAGTAATTTACTGAATGCATCCATTGCCCGCGTTAACGACGAACGTACAATACGCAAGATAAACCCATGATAATCACGCACCGTGAGCGGTAAATTGTTGGATAGAATTCAAGCAGACAATATTTTATTGCGATTCCACAATACGTCCGCCTCTTCTACTCGTACAGAAGATACCTGAGTGTCATATATTTATATAAGTGCATTCACAATACATCATTTTATTTCAAAATATAGGAAAATACTAAACTACAGCGAGACGCCATCGAAGCAAGAAACTATCGGACATTTTTATCTGTCAAAATTATTTTATTTATTTACGTGTTATCATCTTGTTTCCACTCGCAGTCCTATGTCTCTATTTAGTGATATATCTAGTGACCTAATACAATACAAGTGATGAAATCTTAATTTATTTATTAAACTGAACTAAAATTGTATGTTACAATTTAAGAAATTGTCAAGTGTAATGAAAAAAAGATTTGAAAAGTAGGTAATTAAAAATCTTGAGTTGACATTAGAAAATATGAATCAACGATTGTCCAAAGAAATTAATTATTAAGAGATTAATTAATGAGTTTTAAACTGTCTAACAAATTGAATTTCACACAAGCCCGCTAGCTTAATTAATTATAGAACATATTACGTAAATTTGCAAAGTAATTTACATGACAACACGAGTTATTAGAAAAATGGAAAAAGGTGTGTGTACCATGTTACGCATATTAGAAGTGGTTTCATTTCGTTTAAACCATAAGTGATTAAAATAAAGACGGATCATTGCAGGATATCTTTTAAAGATATTCTCACGACTAACGGAAATCTATTCATGGTTTGATTTTGGAACCTCTCTTCTCCTAAATAGATTGCAAACCAGTTCTAATGGAGTTTATCCCATCTAACTAGGTGGTCAATAGTTATCTTGGCAGCAACATCAAACATTTTTTTGTAATTATGTGTCAAACAATATGAACCTAAATGGATTTATCTATCGCTAACCGTTATGGAGTTCCATTGTTAAGGTAAATGCTCAGGCTAAATATGGCATTAGATTGGGCACAATTTACAAGCATAATACCATTAGAACCAAGGGCCGATTGAAACAAACCCAAGGACGGTTTTTCTGCTGGTAACTGTCAAAGCTTTTATTTTAAATCGGTTTGGTCTAGCTAGAGCGTCACGTTAAGCATGTAGTATAGGTATAATATCATCAGAACTATATCCCATGAAATACGGACCCTAACACAGCGTTTTTGATATTAACTCCCTATGATATGTAACCATTTACCGCTATTGTCTTCTTTACCTATGAAACATAATATTGTGACAGTATTTTGGTAAAAATAATGTAAACAAATTTGTTCACCGTATTTTCAATAATAAAAAGCAAACCTATGTTAGTTTTCTTAATATGACAATATTGTTTCTCAAGCTGCTTGATTGCAATTTTTTTCTGCGGGTATCATAAAAATTAGCAGAAACCATGAAATTATTACTACTTACTATGCACGATATTTTTACAAGAGAAAGAAATATAACTGATCGCAGCTTTCTTCCCACAGACATCAACAAAAACTGAATATTTTAGTAATTTTCCCTTTCTAATCATTAACTCTGTGATGTTACTTTGTAGAACTGCGAATCTTCTAAGAATATCATGGCATTTGCATCTTAAAATCGTTATTATATATAATGGGCTACTATAGATACACCATGGTAGAGCTGTTTAAGTTGGAATTATGCATTTTTGATCAAATTACCTAGTTTATTAATAAAAATATTTAACGTGCTGAAATATACTTTACGTAAAAACACGGCGCGGCGTTTCGAATAGAACGTTTTTGAGAAATACAACGCATGCCTCTAACATACTTGATCGTTTGCTGGAATCACCACCTGCTACAAATTTACTGTACTAAGATGGCTATAAATTTATTGTGTTGAGATGGGCGTCTGCTACAAATTTACTATACATATATATTTAACACATTCAAAATATTTCACAGTCAAGAACTTTTTTTTTAAATTCAGTCCAATGATGAATTGTAATTTATAATATGGCAATGAATTGCAATATAATTAAATCTATATATTGCAATATAATTAAATATATATATATATATATATATATATATATATACATATATATAATTAAATCGTGGTAAAATAGTAAAGGTAAAACTCTGTGTATTAAATATATTTTAGAAACAGATAAATCAAAGAAAAAATCTAAGTAAAATATAGAGTAAAAATCTTTAGTTTTAAAATTACTTTTAAGTTTTTGTGTGTCTACCTGTCCGTGTTTATGCGCCTCACACAAAAGCCACTAGTCGGATTCTAACCGAATTTGCAATTTTTTATAATTCACGAGCTCATAAATACAAAACACACCCCTTTGACACAGAAGTTATTAAGTAATCCAAGATTGTTTTTACTCGTTTCACATAAAACATAAACTATAAATTGTATTATATAAAGTTGGGGAAAAAAATTAAGTACATTTTATTTTTTATATGCTATCATAATGCTTAAAGCTGAAAAATAAAGTAAACAGTGATTCGCTTAACATTGGATAAACAACATTTTATGCAAGCTAAACCTCACGCAAAAAGATAATATTTCATAAAAACTCAGCTTCAATTTTACCGGCAACCATATTGACATTATAACCGATATTTTTCTAATTAGTTCAATACTTTCTTAGGAATGAAGAAACTTTTTTTGATTGAGTAAAAGTAGCATATTCTTCATACTTATAGGTTTGTAATTTTGGATATTTATTAATTTTAAATTAAATTTGCTGTCACCAATTTAGTTAGTAAAACAGATATATAGTAATGATTTATTCCTAGATTTACATATTCCTTCTTGGGTGACGTGTTCCGATCTTTATTTCAATGTAAAATTTAAATTCATTAAGCTAAAATTTACTCTATAAAACTTTTCAACAAAACAACGTGATTAAATAACACATAAGTAAAAACACACTGAAGAGTATGAAATAATAATAATACTTTGGCGATACTATGTCCTTTCTGATTTAAATGAATTTAAGAAAAGGCTACTATTTTTAGATTTTCGAACTCGTGTCAAGTCCACATCTCTCTCTCTCTCTTTCACTCTCTTTCTCTTACGTACGTGCAAACCCATGTGACAAATATAAGTGCCACATTTAACTTTCCACGGACTCTGGGAGTCTCTGATAGTTAAGTTAGTTGAGTGTAAACTTAACGAATCTACTCCTCATCACTGACGAGATCTGTAATCATGTTTTATCCCAATAATCTTCTGGCCAGCTCTCCACGCTTTACACTCAAATATTATACTCAATAATAAACCTGGCTTACAATAAAATCCTTGCAAAATAGAAGGAGAAAATAGGATCGATAATTATTATTTGCTTTCTAGTGTAGTATTTATGAAAGAATCTTTTATTTAGTTGTTTAAACTATTAATTTACTTTTTCTTTAATATTAAAAGAGAGAATATTATTTTAAGCTTGTTATATACTATATTCAGAACAACTTTTACATATTCAACACTATAGTAAAAAACTTCTATGTATTCAAATTAGCAAAGGAGCATATTTTATTAGGTTGTAGTGTCGATTTACGGGATAGGTGTCGGTGTTAGATTGATGCTTGGAACAATTCACTTCTTCAATCTGATGTTAGATTTAAAGAACTAGCTTTAAGGCAGAAAAAAGCAAAATTATTAAAATATTGACTTATAATAATACAGATTAATAAATTCCGCGCCCCTTTACATACATAAAATATTGTAAGTCATACGTGCATTAAACTAGATGATATTTATTTTTCAGACATACGACTTAGTATGTAACGATAGAAATAATGGTCTAATTTAAATAAATGCCTATTTAAATGACAAAATATCTGTTGAAAATCCTGCAGTCTGAAATCCCGCAGTCGCTTTAAGATATGTATTAAAATGTTAAAGAATATAAGCACAAAAAGTTATATGCTCTCCAATTTTCAAAGAAGAATATACTTACGCTAATCAAATTCAAAGCGACGGCTCAAGACGACTAAAAAAATATTGACTTTTCTTAAACATCGCGGTCGCCATTGGATTTTATTAAAAATGTACCGAGTATGATACGCATGAAACGAGATTCTTGAACGTTTAAAGGATTGAGTTGTTTATTTCTAATAAAGCCATTTGAACATGTGTGTGCAAAAAGCGGCAATTAAAACGAAAAAAAAATCCCGTTATAATCAAAGTTAATGAACTTTGCAGAATAACATTACCTTAAGAAAAAATTGTAATAACTCTTACCTAAATTTGCAGAAGTACGTGACGTACAGAAAAAAACAACTAGTTAACATATACAAAAAGTCATTTTTGGTAGGAAAATTTAGTGCCCTAGATATCGGATTTTTCTGTAAACTGTGATAAAAAGTCGATTTTATTCCCAAATTTCAACAGTTCTTCTATCGAAAAATAGTCGGTTATAAATACATCATGTTTTTGAAGTATTTTTGCAACATGTGCAACAAAATTGAAAGCTTAGTTTATTATAAATTAATAAAACTAATCAAATCCAAAGCAAAGGCAATAGAAATATTGGGAAATAATTATTGATTTTAACGAAACAATTTAAAATTTCATTAGTCTCCCACGCATAATCGTGCTAGAAATTTGTAACTTTTTTTTGCAGTAATATGCAATGAAATATAATAATAGTCAAAGTGAAAGCGATGACCATTCAAATAGTGAATAAAATATGTTTGTCTTATTCAAAGCGACGGCATTTAAACAAGAAAAAAAATATTGATTCCTTTCAAATGATCATCTGATTATTGGATCTAAAATCCCCTAAATCTTACATGGTTTAAGTTAGATGCTTGAAACGTTTCACGTTTACGTCCTAATTTATCGTTAAATTGTAATTGTAGTGAAATTGAGAGTGACACCATGTAAGTACTGAAAAAACAATATTGGCCCATCTGTACCACGAAGACGTCTTACACTTACTTCTACATGACATTAGATATTAAAAAATTTACAGTCATAAATATTAACGTGCAATAAATTAATAACAATAGTATAATTCTGAACGGATAAAAATTATTGATTAAAAATTCCACAAAACTTTGAAGTTACTTATAATTTTTTCGGACAGATACCTAGACTTTACCACTCTGAATTTTTCTATTATAAATATAATTATAATAGAAAAATTTAGAGAAAAGACCATACAAAATCAAAAAAATATACTGATGTTTTTAATAGTTTTAGAAATATATTTTAAGTTCTGATAAAGTAATAATAATAAAATTAAAAGCGACAGCAATCCAACTATTAACAAAAAAAATATTGATGTATGCAAATCCCTGCAAACGTCTTGTGATCTGATCTAAACATACATATTCATAGTATTGTTTTGAAATATTTTAATGTATATTTTTGAAAAATTAAAAGCAAAAATCACAAGGTTCAAAATTTCGCGACGACAAAAAGCGTCTGCAATACAATCGGTGTAAGAATCTTTCGCAGCGAAAAATATTGGCGGTTAGTTTCGTCTGCTTGTTTCAGCATAAAGAAAAACCCTATATAAATAAAAAGAAAAATGAACTGACTGATTGAATATATTTAGTCTTATCTGCGTCATACAAAGAAATAATTCATATAAACATAAAATTTAAGGAATTGTTGTTGTTTTGTAAGACAAGAACCAACAATAAAAAAGAAGATATAAATTTTAAACCCGTAGAGGGGCATAAAGGATGAAGTATGTTTCGTCACAGAATATATGCCTTTTAATGAATCATTTATAAAAATATATTAATATTTTTTTATAAATATGTTTTAGAAGTTACGTTACAGAAAGTTGCTAATCTGTTTTAGACACGAATTTAAAGAAAAACCAAAGCGAAATAGAAAAGAAGAACTTGCATCATTAAACTCTCGTGCCAAATTTAACTTTAATGAAATTTGCTTATTTGGATTATCTAAATCATAACTAGAAAATATACTCAGATATATCTTATATCTCAATGTTGCTAGGTGGTGCCACACTAAAGTACGCTATCGTAGAGCTAGCCAAGATTATATGGAAGAATATCAAGGTGCACGCCCTTATAAAATTAAATTGATTTGGCTATTGATCCTTGGTGTGATAAGGAATCGAAATTGATATTTGCGGTATTAGAATATTTCATTTACACTTTGATTTCAGATTTTATTTTACATTAAACACAAATTTTTCACCAACATAGAATTACTACTGAATGTCTAATATTAATAGGAAAATGGTGCGACAAACTTTGTTTACGTTACTGGGGACGAAGTTTATTTATTTTCCTTCCGCTCTCTTTTCTGGTAAGGTATCCAGGAAATGGCGATAAAAGTACGTGCAACAATCAAATCAGATGAATTTTCTCTTAACCCTCATATACAGACGAAATATATGTACATAACCGACGAAATCTATTTGACGAAATGTATTAGACATTTCTTGATTCTATTATACAACCTAAACCACGCTTATTTCCGAAATAATGTTATGCTATACGAATATTTAAAGCGGTTCATTAATAGAAGCCAAAACAAAGTATTAGATACCTGGTGGTCATGTTAAGATCGAATTAGGATCAAATGATGCTCAGACTATTTTCTATTAACTCCATTTTTTTTCATAGATTTCATTCTTAAAATATAATTGACTAAACACTATAGTAGAATAGATATCAAATAATGCTATTCGTGTATCAGTGTTTAAGCATTCGTTTTATCATACAGTTAATTTACATTCTCAATAATGATAAATGGAAGTACATGTGACAATAACATGTTGCTCCACAGTTATATTTTTCAAAATATTCAGTAAATTGTAAGTTTTTTAGAAGCGATCAAAATTCTTTTAAGAAATTCGTTAAGAATATACACGTTAGTCGCCATATCATGAGTAAGTATTTTTTAACTCAGAGCAAAATCGTCAGCTGAAAAAATCTCGTTTCACAAAAATGACATCGAACAGAGACTCTTTCGTGAGTAAAAGTATAGCGACACGACATTTTTGCTACATGAAATAGTATCATTGCCTTTGAATGATGGTGCTGAACATGTACGTAGATTTTGCATGTACAAAATTCACTCGCAGGATTCCTCATCGCTGTCGGCGAATAACTGAATAAATAATACTCCTCAGTTGTAGGAATTCTATTCAGATAAGGACAAATTCTCCGGTCGCCATTTGTGTTAATTTTATTATAACAAAAAGAACGCGTAGCTTTGAAGTGGATGGTAACTATAATAAATCCAATTAAATTATAAAAAATAAAGTCTCCTTTGTAAGTTGACGTTAGCTCGCAAAATGTTGCTTAGACATTTATTTTAAAATATCACCATAAATTCGCATCGGGTACGAACGGAGTATCCGGATGTGAGATAATGCGAACATATTGCAATGCTATTTCAAGTTTCGATTTTTTTTCTGTTCCAATTCCCATTTTTTTAGTTCTTTCATATATCGTCCTCTTAGCCATTTGATATCACGTGTGCTAGAAGTAACTGGAATAATTTTTGACCCGATTGGCAAATTATGTATTTCAAAAATTACCAGCAAAACTCTGTAATGTAATGAGGAAGCCTTTAGAAATGTATTACATCCCATAGAATATACTTTTGTTATATTTTAATAATAGTGTTTAATGGCTTGTAAATAGTAGGCCACAATCAACTGTTTAGATTTGTTGAATAAATAATGGAACAATTAATTTGTACACATATTTATAAAAGAGTATTAATATCTTTCCAGTATAAGAATAAATTCGCCAAAGTGGAAATACTTTAACTGATATTACATGTGAAGACGGGAACAGTATTTATTAAGGAAATTTACTTGTAATCGGGTAAAAGTTTAATAATTAGATTGTTGTGCAAAATCTACATTCTTATGAAATAAAATTCGTATGCTGTTATTGAAGTTGTCCAAAAATATTTCTAATATCTCTCTCATAATAATGGCAATAATAATCGCAGGAAGGTTTAACAATGTTATCTTATAAAACGATTTTGTAATATGTTTACTTCAACGAAAAGACGCGCGGTTCTCACAAGCGTTACTTGTCGCTTTACGAGGAGTGACATTATAGAGAAAATTATGTAAGGGACAGCAAACTCATCCATGGATCCCTTTCTATATGTTAAATTGCGCGTGTTTCTCGAAGAAAGCATATTGTTTTTTTTTATTTCACTTAGCTAAACGTAAGTAATATTTATTGTAAAGAGAAAAAAAAGAATAAATTAATCTTAAGAAAAGAGAAAAAAACCTGTATAACGGGAATATAATATATGAATAGAAATATAATTACTTGGAGAAAAAAATATATGCCAATTAACGAGTAACTAAAATAAAATAATATCTTTTTGTATTGCTTCACTTTTTCTTCATATTTCTCCTGCTTCCTGATTTCCTCAGTGGTCATGTGAATCACTCTTAATTGATGCTCTTCCTGCATCAGTCGCAGACGCATTTTTTGTTCATCTTGTTTTATTTGGCGTTTCTTACTGGTAATATAGTTTTGCAAATTTACTCAGCATTATTAGGTGCCGTATGTTTATTCCTACAATTGTTATCAGTGGTGTTAAGTAAAACGCGTTCCGAATGTTTAAAAAAATTGCAAAGCAAATGTGCATCATTATCACAATTTCATAAAAGTAACCCATAATTTAAATGATTTTGTAATGTGTCTTTATATTCTGAAAAATAATACTTTGTATCCTTAAAATATGTTTTTTTTAATAAAATATTTTAAAGAATTCAACGTTGCTAACATATCAAGTATTTGTAAGTATTGTAATAAATTATTTCCGTAAAATATTAATGTTTAAACTCATCAATCACAAAATTGTCACACAATATTTTTTCCAAAGTATGTTTTGCATTTAAAAATCAATATTATAGCCAAGGAAATGTACAACCCAAGAAAAAAAAGACTGCCAATTACATTTGAATCACTGCAATATCTTGCATATAAACTGTAAATATTCGAGAATATTCATTAAACATTTTCTCCTGGATCTATGAATAGACTGGTCGAAAACTTTCCATCTGTTCTATAGAACTTCTGTCGATCCTTTGTTGCCTTTTCCTTCATTTTCCTTTTGATTCCCTCATAATTTTAAAATATTTGCGGAACGGATTGTAACTCCGTTGCCAGAATTTTATGGATCAGCAATTTTATTCCTGGTGGCTTCTTTTTGATGATTTGTTAAAACATTAGTTTTTTATTTATTGTTACATGTTTGTGAGGACAAACATTTCCATTAATAAACGGACTCTGGCCTTTGTAAAATTAAATGCCATCTGACTTTTTCATTGTATCAACCATTTTTTTAATAAGAGAAAAAAATCAAACAGTAGTACAAAACAAGACTGTTCGCAAAGGCACACAGATTTGGATGAGATGTTTATACAAATTGACAAATATCATTTTATCTATGATAAATGTTTGATTTTTCTAGTTATGCTACTCGAACATACAAGAATCGTCGATCTCTGATCCTCTCTTTCACGCTTCTTGCATGAAGTTCGTTCAAATAATTATCGTAACCTGATATTAAACTTCAAATATCTATGTAGCTATTGAATATATTTCGCGTTAAGTTTGTAGAAATTCATTTCCCACCTGAAGATGTTGTAATATAACGAAACCTAGGTCGTGGTAAAGAACTTAAAGAAAGTGGCAATAATACTACATCACGTAGTTTCATTACATTGTTTATGTAGCTATTATTAGCAAATTGAAATTATGTAATTATTTATTAAACTGATTATCAAAGAAATAAATCGATTCATTAGTTAATTATTTGACAGTTTATTACCTGAATTAAAAGTCTGTCATGAGAGGATTTTGGTTTCAGAACGACGGGTACCTGCTCATTCTTCGTCTACCGTATGTAAAGTTATCAAAGTAGAATTGAACGGTGATTAAACGATATGTGCCACGTCCGTGGTCTGGTAGGTTATCAATTTTAATGTCAAAAGTCTATTTTCTCTAGACTATATAAAAGATAACATTTTCAAAAGTGAATTCGATATGAAGGTAAAAGGCACAATCGGATAAAAGGTCGTTGGACATGTTGAAATAAGAACATAGAACGATAATGATGAAGTTCATAAATCGACTATTGTGCGAACCCGCCGGTGTTTATTCGTGCAAGGTTGAAGTTTCCTTAATTGTTCAAAAAGTAGATGCGTGAGATTTTTGTACACCGATATCTACAAAACATTCTTAGCGGATACATTTATTTTTCTGTCATATAATTTGTATCTTATCTGTGATGTGATTGTCTATTTTATAATTTTTAATATTTGTGTTGTGTACTATGCATTCGATAGTAGTTAATTTGTATTTTTTATTATGTCATCTTCTATTTAATTATGATATAACAGAAAATAAATAGTAAAATCAATATACATGTCGGAGCTCGATAAGCGTGTGTTTGGTATTCAGTTTTTCTTGACGAGATATCTTAATACAATAAGTGTAATTCATTAAGTTTTTCACTCTTTCACTGTAATTCGTTAAGTTTTGAGACAGATGCAGAGAATCCGCCTGTGGAGGCAATAGATATTTTATCTTTAGACAAACATACAAAAAACATATAAGGGCTTGTAATCATTTGTTTTGAACAAATCAAAGTGTTTGTGGTTTCATATCGTGTTTTTTCCATATCTTGAATGTTTCGTTTTACCGTTCATCTTGTAAATCATGTGCATTCACTTAAACAGTTCTTCTAGAATAACTAATTATAAAATCATACGGCGGAACAAACAATGAAAACGGTATTCATTACTATATTTCGTTTATGTTGTGCAGTGTTAAAAATGCATTAATTATTATAAGCGACAATTTTATTTTACTTTAACTGGAATGATTTAGGGCTAATTTGTACAATACTTTCATTTATTATTAATTCATATATCTATTTTATAAGACGAAAATAACGATTATAAACAACAAATGGCTTATATATAAAAATATTATTAAATAAATTTATCTGTTTTTTATCCTAAAAATTGTATATTATTCGGTTACTATTAGTATTTTATATGATGGTTTAAACACATTTTATCATTAATTATGATTTAAATATTTTTAGTTATTTCAATATTATTAGAAGTCAAGTAGGTAAGTATACACATAAGCAGATATATTGTAAAATTCACAACACATTTTAATTTTTTAACTACTTTTTATTAATTTGTTTTATATACAATTCTATTAATTAAAATGTTTACACACTTTCTAAATCAAATCAGTTTTTGTCGTAGTCAGCTGAGATATATTTTAGTCAATTGAGCTGTCCGCTTTTTTACTTTTTAATTAATTTTTACCTTATAAATATTTTCATATTTTCTGTTTCTTTCTTTCACTTATTTAAATATAAATGAGTAAATTAATTTTATTTTGGTGTTATGGCTGAAATTATAAGAATTTAAATTTTATTTGTAATATTTAAGCAAGATCATTTTATTAGTTTATAAATAAATACTTATGTCATGAAATTGTGGCCTTATAATATGTCGAAATTATAAATGTTGCCCTTTCATTACATTTATTGCAAAATTTGGCTATATGATTTTATAAATTAATCCGCTTAAGTAAGGTCTTTCTCTTCCAAGGCCATTAGTAATCTTCAAAGAGTAAATTGTTGTGGGCTGTAATCGCGCCGCTTCAGGAGGAGAGCGTTCGGAGGAATGAAGTGGTGGAAATACATATTCCAAGACAAGATTCAAGATATTGAATGAGATATTTAATTTAATTTCTCACAAAAGCGAGACTAAGATTTATTTTATAACATCCGTTTTCAGAGCATGGAGGCCTTGACTTATTACTTTTGTCAAGTCTTTCAAATTCTCGGTCGGGAAGAATGTTTTAATATTAATGTTATGTACTTTAAAAAACTTTTATATGTGTGAATTTAAGGAATTAAAAAGAAATATTATATAAAAAATAAGTCTGCTTTGCAACCCAACTTTCAAATGAATTTAATAATTTATGTTTTTATATATGTAAAGATATAATTTTGACGGAATTATGAAAATATCATATTCGTAATTGAGAAACATAATTATTTTAATGTCGTCCAAAGTTTTATTTCTATGACGGCATGGAATAATATTTTTTTGTTCGCAATATAAAATAAAAAATCAGGTAATTAATAATTTTACATTGTCAACGCATGATATTTTAACAAACAGAAAAATCAATGTGTGCTAAAATTTAAAATTTAATAATTTTGTACTGCCACTACATGCAGAACTCAGTTGTACGAGTATAAGGAACGGCCTACATCAAAAACGCCATTTTCACAATGAACTATTTTCCTTTGTCGGAGAATTCAAACGACTATAATGTAACATAGATGCTATTGTCCAATGAACGGATGTTTAGCGGATGGCAAGACTCAAATGATAGTGACAGTCACACTTTTTATGGGGTTGGATTATTTTCTCTCTTCCCTCCTGTATCCTACTTTGACGGAGACACTGATCTGGATATCAGCTTTGTTATTCGCGGCTGATTGTATTCACTCAACCGATGTAATTAGATAATATTTAGAATGCTCAATTTTGCATTATGAAATGATACTTCTATAATGTCTTATCAATAACAGTCCGATAATTGGTCGGTCACACACACACACACACACATATATATATATATATATATATATATATATATATATATATATATATAAATATTTATATATATATTCATATATATATATATATATATATATATATATATATATATATATATATATACATATATGTTTCAGAAGTAATATAATGCAAACAATTCGCAAGAGCTAAACTGATCTGTACCTACGTGAAAATAAGAGTTTTAAAAAGCATTTATTCTAAAGGATTTCCAAACAGTATAACAAACGACTGGCAAATATCGTAAAGGAGATACGTAAAAAAATATCAGATAACAGTTTTACTGAAGGATGGAGTGTCAAAAAATATTTTATTTCCATGCATATGTGTGTTAGAAAAAGATATCATAAAAGACACGTACTAAGAAATAATGGTTTTTCTAGTATATTTTCGACTACAATTTTCAGAACTGATACTTTATCTGATTTATTTTAAAAAATCAACAATTAGAAAGAAAAAAATTCATATATATCATAAACGTATTCACGAATATAATAACCCAGCGAATAAAAACATTATTTTTACGTTGGCATGCAATTTTGTCGGGACGGAAGTTGATGTGAAGCGAAATTGAAATTATGGTTATCCCTTAAAATAATTAACTTTGTACTTGTATGCGTGTCGATATATGACGTATACTTAATCTAAAGAGAATGATTGTATTAATATGTATTTTATACGAGTGCAAGTCGAATGAATGAAACATTGACAAGAGAATATTTACATTAATTTTAAATTAAACACGACCAAAGTATTCCTCACAATTAATATAAAGGATGAACTAAATAGAAGACAATTACGCATCCTAACAAACCTAAGCAGTATTTCGTATTTTAAAATGTTCGTTTAGATTTCATACTGACAGCGCGTGTAGTGGAAGTCATCGGTATTAAAATTGTATGGTAGCCGTTACGGTATAAATGACAGACAGATCACCTATGATTTTCAAGATGAAGAAAAAAATACAAGAATCAATTAAGAGTTAAGACGCTCCGTGAACATCAAAATAAAAAAACGAATAAGATCTAGAAAAAAAGGTGTCGATGAAATTGTAGGGTAATTTAAAAAAAGTAAATGGAATTATATAGTAAGAAGGTAAGAAACTAAGTGAAGTGTAAGTAGCTACTTTTGATTCTACGATATATTTATAGAATTATAATATACATATATTTCGTTATCAGCCCATTGTATGCGATACGATGATGTATGCACGAAACTTTTTTTGATAATCTATTACTGATACCGTTGGGAATGGGTCGCAGTTAGAATTTCGGGCATGTCGAGCCTATTAACGATTATTGCAAACGACATCGAGGGCGACAGGGATTGCGCGTTGCTTACTATTTCCCGATTATATGAAGCTATTTCATTTTATCGGAAACATAGCAAAATTCACACGACTACAATGAAACATCGATGCTGTTGTCGAGCGAAGTCCTATGAACAACTTTCAGCTAAAAGGGAGGTAAAACTGAAACCCTTGTTATAATTGCGCGTTCATATCAGGTTTAGCTATCCGCGGTTGATATATAGTAATTATTCAGGTGATATACGCATGTTCTCATTATGCTGTATTAAAGAGCTAACTAATAAACATATTTAAGAACAAAAGTTGGAGAGAGCAAATGAAGTACAGTTAAATTTCACGTAGCGTGTGGGACATCGATTATAAACACATAATATTTATTCCCAAAACTAATAATTTTATGGGATATTGATAAATATATTGATAAAAATACGTAATACCAGCTATCTCCACTTATTCGAAATTTCTCACTAAAAAATAAAGAAAAAAATAGCATTACGAAAATATTAGCCTAAGTTTATCGAGAAACTAGAGCAATAATTATAAATTTAGTAGTTTTTTTAATTTCACAAAACATAGACTAGGTGATGTGAAAAATAACATTAATATTTGAAAATAGTTTAATAGAAATTCTGTTGCCCCTAAATGCTTAATATGCAAAAGTATCTACGAAACTTTAGTAGTATGAGTTACTTTTTATTTAACGGTTTTTATTATTAGTTCACATTTTAACCGGCCTTGTAACTAATTATTTTGTTTATTTACATTCACGATAACTACTGACATCGCAGAAGGAATATTATGATGTGTTATTGTTATATTTCCAATATAAATCCAACATGTCAATAAACCCACACGAACAAATAGGTCAGATCATTAGCAACCTGAATTTACATACAAAAAATGGAATTGGAAATAACGTTATCGAGATTAGAAATAAAATAATAAATGAGTTTACCAAAAAATTAAATTTCAAGTCTGTGATTCAAATAATTTTAATATTAAACTAATTATAATTGAGTATTGTTTTATTGCCTGTAACTTCAATGCTTTTTGTGAAATTATGGTCGTGAAAATCAGAAATGTTCGTACTCCACTCCCTATTCCTATGTTGAAGTTCCATGTAAGTCTGAGGTGCTGCTTCTGATTCATTAGTTTCTGGAGTTGTAAAATTTTGATAAGGCGTTGATGGTCCCGGCACAAGAGATTCTGATTCATGAGTTATAGTTCTAGGTTATTCTATTTCAATAATATGAGAGGGATGGATCAGAGAATCGTCTTAGAGGCTAGGGGAACTATCTTTTGATAAATGCAGTAATTCTTGACATGGTAATTCTTCTAATTCATTAAAAACTGTATCTAAACTTTGTGGTTGAAAATTCAAGTTAGATATTGTTGAATCATAAATTTTCTCCTCAACATCTTCTTTAGAAGACATCCTAGACTCGAGAACGCCTTTCATTTCCTAATTACGACTCTGAAATCAATGAAATAGATTTAATATTTAAAAATTACGCGCATCAAGGATAGCTCTAGACGGATAATAGTAATATATTTTTTGAACAAAATTCATGAAATGTATTATCAATTACAGCTAATAAACCTCATTACAAATTAAAATTCTATAAAATATAAAAAATCGTTCGACTTACCTTTCTTCGTTTCGACGTTATTTTAATTGTTTTCACAAAATAACTGAAACCACTGAACTGGAACGTGTACTTTTGAAAAAGGACGTTTGAGATTAGCAGATTCATTAAGAAATAAAACTGCCATTTTTTAAATCATAGAGATTATAAGTTTAACATATTGTGGGAATATCGAAACTATTGCTCGGTAAAAGCCTTAGACTGTACATGTGAGAAATATTTTACCTTTGTCCTATTTAAAGTTAAGGACTCGTGTTAATAAATCACAAAATATAGAAAAAGGACAAAAATATAAATTTGAAAAAAAAAATTAGGCAATGTTTATTAGAATATTAATTCTACCAATTATAATTTATGATTAAATTTAAAAAATACTTCGTCGATTTTTTCTTCGTTGTAATTTAAAAAACAGAATGACGAAAATACTGTTTTATTACGATAGCACGGTAACACAGTAATAGCACGGTAAGTTCAACGTAATACAAAAGAAAATGAAAAGAAAATATAACATTAAAAGAAACTCACTCTTAACATTTTTACGGTGTTTTAACAGAAAATTGGTACATCATATAGAATATATATATTAATATTTTGCAGAATTCCAAAATGGCTAGAGAGGCTACCGGCTACTTCCTTAAGCAAGATTTTTTTCCGATTCCTCTCAAAATTACAAAACTATAATCCTTTATAGTTTTTATCACGTTTTTTATTACTAAGGTCTTAGAGGTACCTGCTTGATATCTCATTTTTATCAACTTTATGAAATCTTACTTTGAAATTTTAAGTGAAAAAGAAAGCAAATTTAAGAATTAATACTTGACAAGGCGGAATGTAAATAAACGGCATTGCGTAGTGTGAAATAAACTCGTTTTATGGCTTTTGCTTATAACCGCTTTTGCTTCGCTTTATTACCCAATCAAAAACCTCTTTTTATTTGCATCTTAAAGTCATAATATAAAATGTTGATACATAAGCGTTTACAGTCGCCTTGACTGGTGACGTTGAAATGTAATTAAATTTGTTTGAAATATAATTTTATTCTATTTATTGTTATATTTTATAAGGCATTGGCAATCGTACTGATACGTGTATTATACAAAATAAAATGTTAACAAGCTCTTTCTTACAATTTTTTTCAAATTACCTAATGAATATATATTGCATTAATGTGTCTGTCTTATTTAAATTATTTCATTTCATGTATAAATATTTTTGAGTATTAATTGAGATATTTTATAAAACAATTCACCGTTTCCCTGTCTATAATTTACTATCGACCATGAAACAAATTTAATCTTCTTAATAACCTTAATTAATATTATAATTTTTCTTAATTTTCCATCGTTTTTCTTTATTTTCAAATATGATAAATGTTATTTGTGCTTAATACTGCTATTCCTGGATCAATATTTACGACTGACCTATTTACTGTTTTATATTCCCTTTAATATAACAGCACGCTATACAATTTACCAATAAAATTCATAATAAAAGAATTGATTGTAGCCATGAATGACGATATACTAGAGAAAAATTAGTATAATAAATATTTCCTTGGTAATTTTATAAAATTTTAAAAGAGAACGAATTAAAATTTGTATTCTGTTAATAAGTAATTGAAAATGTTAGCGATACGGTTCTATTTTCAATGTTTGTTTTTAAATATAATGCAGTTCTTGTAAATAAAGTAAAATTATATTTCAAACATTTAATTACATTTGAATGCCTCTAGTCGATGCGACTCTAAGCGTCTATGTACCATCAAGACATCGAGCACCACACAAAAAGGAGATTTCCATTCGAAAATACAGCGAAACAAAAGCGGCTCGCGACCGTAAAACGGGTCCATAAACGGGCGAATTTCAAACTACGCGATACTATTAACTCGCATTTTATTTTATCAAATATTAACTTCTAAATTGCACTCTTTCACACTTCATATTTTAAAGTAACAGCGTTCAGTAAGTGTTGCAGACATTGGCACCGATATTTCGAAGATTACAAATAGATGATAAAGAGGTATCAAGCAGGTAAATGTATTATATTTATGTAATATTTTAGTAACAAAGATCCAAATATATATGTCTTATATTTTTGGGAGGAATCCGAAAAAAATTCTTGGTATTCCAATTAACCTAAAGCCTGTCGAAGTGTTTTGAAATGCTGCGCAATACTCATTATTATTTATGTCTTTAACGATGTACCAATTTTCTGTCATAATGCAATTAAAATGTTACTTGTGAATCTTTTTATGTGATATTCTATTTTCTTCTTTTCCCGTCTATTTTACCCTGCTGCGTGCTATGGAAACAAAGCAAGATTTTCGTTATTAATTTTACCAAATTACAATAAGAAAGAAATCGACCAAATACTTGTTTTTATTTATTATTAAGCAAACTATAATTTATAGAACTAATAATCTGTTAAATAATATTTATTTCTTATTCAAATTCATATTGATTTAATTTTTCTATCCATTATCATTTTTTCACAATTTATTATGTTAATCACATATTTGAAATTTAAATTATTATTTAACGTATGTATTATTTTATTTCTAATCGCCAATATGTCAAATATCATTTCAAAAAAGAACAAAAAACAGTACAAAATCGATTTGAAATAGTAACAAATATTAATGCATGGAATCAATGATATAACAATATGTAATACATTTTGTATACTTTTATAAAATGAACAGCAAAATTGTTTCAAGTAGTTCTCGCAAGTGGACTATAAAAACCAAAGAAAGCACGTATAAAATATTGTAAAACGTTTTCTTTGGAAAAGTACTTTTAAAGCGCTAATGACTTCTGTATTTAAAATAACATCTTTGTACGGGTTTCATAACAATGAAGTGCGGCGTGTTAGCAATTCAAAGTGGATGTAGAGGTCCATTGTTATGAAATTTCAACAGCCGATGAAATGCAGCAGCATTTTACCGTACATAAGCTAGGAAAAACCGTTTTTCGTGACCTTTCGTCACGAATTCCCCGCAACGCTGGCCATATATCTATAGAGAAATTTTCTTTTTAAGACAAAAGTGAATAATAAGATCCAGTTAATAAGGAGTTTTCAAAGATTGATCGTTTGTATGTCTAAATTTACCGAAATGCTGTTCGTACTGTAATAAGCACCAGACGAGCCGTGCAGCCAGCCAGGGCAGCCAGAGCTTCCGCGACAGATGTTCACGCAGATGTAAAAATATTTTCTTTAATTATCTGTAGCTTAATAACACGATAATTGTTATTATTATAAATTAAAGTGAAGTCCAATTATTTTATAAACGCAGAGTTCACACGAGGTTAATTTTCGAGGTGTTTCTACGATCAACAACTTGTTGCATATACCTTATGCTGAATAATCAATTCAAAAAAACTTGTACAGGTTAGAAACGAGTTTTAATACATGGAAACACGTTAGAAGGATATAATTCAGAATTATGTTCTTGTAAATTCTGCACCTTAATTCACTTGTATCTTAATTGATTACATCTTATTCTTTAGGTACAGCACGCTATGGGATTAACAAATAAATTTCAGAATAAAAGAGTTTATTGCAATCATGAATGCAGTCACTCATATACCAAATAAAATTTTGCAGAATAAAATTTTCTACGTAATTTTAGTAAATTATGAGAAAGAATATAGTAATCATTTTATTTTGATTAACAAATATATCACTACTATTTTCAATGTTTTTTTTAAATTTAACCCACTTAACTTGATAACATTGTATTTGAAACAAATTTAATTATATTTTAATTCCTCCAGTCGAGGCGGCTCTAAGCGTTTATATACCAAACTTTTATGTGAAGACATCGAGCGCCAAATAAACAAGAGATTTTCATTACATAATAAAGCGAAGTAAAAGGGGCTCGTGGCCTTAAAACGAGCTTGTTCCAAATTACGGCATGCTGTTTACTAGCATTCCACCTTGTAAAATATTAATTCTTAAATTGTAATCTTCCATATTTTTAATATAGATTTCATTAAGTTTTATAGGCATTAACACCAAAATATATTTGGTATTTCGAAGATTACAAATCATGCAAGTACCTTTGTGATCTCAGTAACAAAGATGCAAATAAAAAAATGTGTATGATTTTCATCTTATATTTTTAATTCAAGTCAATAAAAATGAGGTAATGCTCTGGCATATATGGTATAGAATGCACTTAATTATGACTAGTGGTATAGATTTACTTTGTTTCTGCATTTATATGATTAAAATTTAAATAAAATTTAAATTCACATATCAGGCCTATGTGAGGATTCGGAATTATTTTCTCGCTCCAAAAAACTTAAACATCAAAATCAGTTAACTATGTCGATGCAAGATGGAAAAGTATAATAATAAACAATTATAATAGGAAATATTGAATGTTCTATAGAAATTTTAGAGAAAACCAAAATAATTTTCAGATCGTTTGGAATAAATAAAACTTATAAAGATCAAGTTGAACTAGTACTATGAGGGTTACGTTACTCTCAATCACATATAAATGTTTAAGAGTATTTTTTATTTCTGTTTCTAGTTTATATATACTGATATTATCACTCACCATGCAAAGGTATTGCCTTATACAGACGTATAAATTTTCAAAAACTGTGATATTTACAGTCACTGTTATGGTTTTCTGGTAACTTGACATGGTAATGCTGTTTATTGTCATAATCATGACTGCAGCAGTTTTGAGTATATGACCTATTTTTGTGAACATTTTCAATAATATGTCGAACTGTTTTAAATAAAATTCCTAAAATATAGTTGTGGAACTCTTAAACCTTTCTCTTTTGTTTGATACCCTACGTGATATAAAAAAAAATTAAGAAAATCAACCTCTAAAGCTTTACATAAATATTTTTGAGTATTAACTTTTGTCAAAGTTTCTATGTCAAACGGTATCTGAAAACACATGATACATTGAAATTTGAAAAAAAATCAGTGATTTCATCTGCCATATCTAAAATATTCATTAATTTTTTTAAGTGCTAACTAATGAAAAATATGCTGGCTAATAGGTATTATGACTGTGCTAAATTGTAAGCTTCCACCAACAATTTCTAGGAAATGCGGCTGAATAAAACTTCTGAAAAGACGAACACACGAACGGATACGTAAGTTATTTTATAGGGATTTATTTTCTCTACTATCAAACTATTAAAATCTAAAAATTTAAATAATATCACATATGGAGTACAAGTTTTCATTTGGAAATAAGAAAATGTTGTAGAATTCGGCATTTAAAGGAGGTTTATACATCACTGGTTTACAACTTTGGAAAAGAAACGACGATACAACCAAGTTACAACTTCAAGAGGTTTATTAAGAACAGGACGGAACATTCATTCACAGGCACAATTTAAAAAAATTAATTTCATGCCATAATATTTCACCATTTCCAAGAAGAGTGGTTGTTGATATAAATAAAGTAGATAAATACAATTTTACGGAACTTAGCTGAAAAAGCTTAAAGTTGAAATCGTGGCAAATAAACAGTTAATATTTGAGAAATTCGAAAGCGTATCAACAGTAATAGGTAGTTTGAAAGAAGCCTGCTTTACGGCCGCGGGCCACGTTCACTTTGCTTAATACCGCACAATGACCCTTTTTATTTGGTGCCCATTGTCTTGGTGTAAAATGTAGGTGCTCACAAATACCTTGACTAGAGTCATTAAAATATAACTACGCTTATTTAATTTTAAATCTTATTTTGTTGTGTTTGTGAATTAATAATTATTTTCTCTTATAAATTAATTTTTTAAAAACCATTTCCTTTATCATTTTTTCATTATATTTGCTTCATAATGTCTTGCATGTCGGTATTTATTTTTGATAAAATAATAGTAATATATTTTACCAACTTTTGCTAGATTTCACTCAGTCACTAATTTAAAAATACCTAGCAATATTTGATCATTATGTCATGGATGAGTTATTTGTCCCATTTTCGAGAATGTTTCTACCCTCTCGGGGAAGAAGGCTGTAATGTACTATTTGGTTGTATTAAGTCATAATTATATTTTTGTGGTTTATTATTTTTTTAGTTTTCTTCACAAGTGTTTTTACTGATGTCAGTAGATATAAAGGACTCACGAAATTTATTATTCGTGTATATCTTGGAATTAAGACAAGTTCGTCTATTGAATCATAAACAAATTAGTAACAGTTTACTTCTTGATTTATTATTTTTCCGTTCCATAAAAGAAATGTATTCCTCGCCAAAAAAATAATAAAATATTTTGTCTCATCTCGCTTTCAAATAATATATTATTCGATTTATTTTTATAATAGTGTATATAGACGTATTATAAAAAAAAATAAGGGCAATGACCAGCGCCAGTCGGAAAAGTAAATTTCATCAAGTCTCTTAAATATTGCCAAGGAAAAAATAACGATAAGTTGTATTCAGAAGATTTTTTAGACTCAAGTAATTCAACAATAATCTTTTGAATCAGTAGTTAGTTAGAAAGGAAAATTGCTAAAAATACAATAAATAAATTAAAATACAACGGCACCTCGTTAACTTATAGCTGAAACTTTTAAATTTTTTGATATTATGAATTAAATTCCATTATATGAAATTCTATTACAAATAGATAAATTCGGTTACACAGAATTGAATTCATAATATCAATACAAATGACCTTGAATATAGTATCAAGGGACCATAATCGATGAAGATACAGCGAAATTGATATCCAAAAGTCGGGAACTCCACAACAGATGTGTTTCGACGAAATTCACCTAACTGTAACAGTTTAGTGTTCTCAGTGATTAATTACTGCCAACGTACTAACAAAGTTTATTCATTGTCTTAAATTGGTATTCCTTGCGTCTTAAAATTGTAGCAATGCCCACTTATTTCATTATTTTATTAAAGATCGTTTTCAAATAGATTGTAGTTTGTACAATTCATTTACAGCAATTGATTGGTTTAATGCGGTTCCAGCGCTCGTCGCTCTCGAATTATTCAGCGAGTTGAGCGTCATTTGTATTCCACTCCGTCGACCGAGCTTCTCCAGGTAATGCTGGAGGAGTTGGTATCGCGCGTAATCCCACGTCTAACGAATGGCTGGGACAAATTCCTTTTGTTTATGCTTTAATTTTAATCTAAATTACACTATACATAGATAGAACGGCACTAATTTAAAATCTTCAGTTGTTTGGACTTTTGTACCTTAAAATCGTTTAATAGTGATTTTTTTATAAATTTTAATAAAGAAAAAAAAAAAAAATCATTCCACTCGCAGCACTAAAAGAAATCAAAACGGTAGTTTCACATTTTTATTTCAATTGAATAAAAAATGTATATTTTTATTAATATTTTTAGTAAAAGCGCGACAAATCTTAATAGATTTAATTAAAAGTTCATTGGTATAATTACAAATTTACACATTCACGATAAAATATAAAACGGTTACTCACAAAATGAAATTTTGTTTCTTTATGATTCATTATCAATTATAATTTTAATTTTAATTCGAAATCGAAAATTACACATTTTTTAAGATTTATAAAAAAATGCTAATCATTTAGTTTTACACCCTTTCTTTAGACGATATTTTGATATTCAATTATGATACGTTGGTTAAAATTCTGTCATTGTACATACATACAGTTAATATACAATGCCTATATTTTATATGATTTTTCTCATAAGAATTTTTAAAGAAATTTTATTTTTAAGATTATATTAATACTAAACATTAAATATGAAACCGTTTTTATCATAAATTAGCAAATATAACCTGAGCCACATTGCAAACAACTTTGGCTTATATCTGATATCTGACGAATAATGTGACTAAATGAAATTTCTTATTTCACATGATCGATTGAATTAACTTGATTGATGTGCAAGAAAAAGAATATTTTCACCCCAGCTGTAAATATATGAGAACTTTTTCCGAAATATTTCTTTTTCTCCCACTTTCACTCCATGTTCTTCTTTACATCAGCTAAAAACATGCAAATTTTGGTTGTAAAAGAAGAAAATTAGAGAAATTATTAATTTTTAATCCTGATGCACAACGAAGGACAGGTTCAAAATTAGAGTTGTTATAGATCTTTTAGTGATAAATTAGGTTGCAGGAGAAAGAGTCATCAGCGAAATAATTTTCAAAAAGGATAACGTGAAAAGTTGAAATTTACAGATGAACAAAAAGTTGAGTTAATGAGATATATAATGGGGCCATAGGGTCCACATATTCTTAACAAATATTGAAATAGTTTCTTAAGTTAATGGCCGTTCTATTATCATTTTATGAACTTATGGGCTCTTATCTCGGGAATAATATAGATCAATTTAAAGTCATTGAGTCGAAGGTCGCCAAAAACTTCTTTATTATTACCTACTCGTGGTTTCACCATATGATTCCCGTTCCGAAAATTTTAATACATAGTTTCATTATACCATAATTTATACTATGATAGATTGATCATACCATGCTGAATATCATACATGGCTATATTATATTGAGCATTATATTTGATTAATAAGTAACTTTGCGTAAATTAATAGAGTGTAACAGTGCTAGCCCAATAAATGTAGGAATTTTGGATAATTGTAGGAATGTTTTTCTTTAAAATATATCTGTTTATTAAGTATCCAAAGTTCATGACGTTTGGTTAAATTTTGCATTCATTATGTTCTTAATATTCATCTCATTTTATACTCTTTTAAATATATTTTATACCATTGATATAATTCCATTTTTACATATATGTACGTCAGTTTTATTAGAACGAGTAACTCATGAGTATTATTTCTTTATTGAAATCAGCAACTGTGCAAAAAATTATACGCCTTGAATATACTACTTAAATTACATGTTAATTCATGTACTCTATTTAGCATTATTATATAAGTTTTTGAATCATTATCGTACATTTTTTCTTTCGCCACCAAAATGCCTTCTGTAAATACTTTCAAAAACGTTGGTATTTTTTTCTTATCTCACAACACCCAAGTATAGCATTTGCTTACTCACATTATTTTTAAGTCATTTCTTTTCATTTTTGTCTTGACGGATATATTTTTGCGGAAATTATTGTAATCAATCGAAATAAATTGGCAAATCATCATTGATTTCAGATTTGTCTACTCTAAAAATGCTTTAATGCACGGGGCATATTTCTACTTGTACTAGAGTGTAACATTAAACTAATTTCGCTGTTTCACTGTTTATTTTGTTGCTTTCTTTCCATTGTGCCCTAGGGTATTTCAGGTAAAGAATACTAAAGTAACCTCATTAAAGAAGATCAAATTCAATTCAACTATTTAATTTAAATATAGATAGCATGCGTGATGGTTTCAATTGTTAAACACCCAATCGCAACTCGTGTTATACCAAAAATGTATTCTTACGAGAATACCGTAAAACGGATTTTTGATATTGTCCTTAGAAAACAAAACAAATTTATTAAGCAATTAAATTTATAAATAAATGTATTTGAATTTATTAAATGAAAGAGGCAATTAATTTATTTACTGATTTATACAAAGATGATATATATGATGAAATATGAGAGCAGTCCTTTCAGTCAATCAGAACATAGTTCAACTCCGTTATTTAAGCGGAAATTATTCGAATCTAGGAGGTGCACGGTGCGCTTTATCGCCAATTTGCTTCATCCAACAATTTAGGGTAACGACAAGTAGTAGAAGTTGTTAATATGTGGCTGATATTCTTTCATTATATTAAACTATATTATACTTTATAAAATATTTTGTAACCACTTTTGGGTTTAAAGTATAAAAAAACATCTTTGTTTTCTATAAAAGTATGTAAAAAGGACATTAAACTGATACTTAAATTAAAACCTATAAAAATGAGAAAATAGTGCATTTGCAATTCACTTTGCAATTCATTACTTTTTCTATTTGACAATCTTTAACGAAATTTCTTATTGTCCGCCTCACAATCAATATAGTACTTTACTGCAAAATCATGTATGGAGAGTAGTACATGGACATAAATTAAATATCAAGAATATTTATTGATCATATAATAAAACAGTAGAATTGATCTCTCTGTGTACGTTAATGATATTTGTGAAATAATATTAGGGAGCACAAGATAAAAGAAATAGAATACGGAAATATTGTTTTTTTAATGTTTGTCCATTCGTTTGTGTGTTTGTGCATGCCTCATGTAAAAATAGTAAACCAAATTGGTTTACCACCATACCCCATAATTTTTACTTCAACTGAAAGTAATATTTTTCAATTAGAAATAATATTTACTTTTCATTTCATCCCAAATTATTAATTCCATTAAAAGATATGAACGTTTAATATTTTCAAAAATTAACTTACATTGCATTAGTACATGAAAAAAATAAATACCTTCCCGGCGCGTAGTAATTAAGCAAAATATAGTGTGATTATGTGTATCAACAGATCGAGCTACGTATTTTTTATATTTCACAACGACATTTTCCACATGGTCACATATTATCGAAACGGCTATGGCTACAAGTGAAATGTGAAGTGGTGCAGGAAAAGTAAGAGCTCGAATAAGTAACCTGAATGCGGGCAGAGGTATGAGGCCAAGCATTGTCTTTAGTCATCTTCCGCCCACAAAATTGTTCAAAGTTTAAAAAATATATATATTGGTAATAAGCTTATTTTTTCCATAACTTGTTTAAATTTCAATATGTTGTCAATATTTATAATTTAATTGCTTTGATTAGTTTCGTATTAGGCTTTATATATATATTTATCGTTAGGTATTTTATTGTCTATACATATAATAAAATTGTAGAATTAGCTTGTATATATTTCGAAAGTATTTGGGATAAAATTATATACTTTGATATATCAAAAGTAATAGAATACAAAACCCTCAAATAATCACCTGTGTACGTGATTATTTGTTTGCATATTACACATGTATCAAAAATAATTTTTATGAAATTTATGCTGATGGTTTCTGTTAAGTTTGGGATAATATAAAGGCTATGTTTTATCACAATCGACTTTACAAAAAAGAAGATACGTCAATTTTATATCAAGTTAATCTCTTTTTTTTTAAATTAATCATTAATTTACTCATGTTGTTTGTATACAATATGTATGAAATAACGTTTCCTCTATCCTACGTTCTCAAGTGTTTCAAAATCTACGTTCTCAAGTGTTTTTAAAGTCGTGACTGATGTTATTTTAGGTCTTAAATCGAATATTTTTCAGTATTTGGTTTGGCGAGAATAATATTATTAACACTTTTTGTAAAGAAAAAAGGAGTATTTATAATAAAGGACGTATTCCGCTACAAAACACGCAGTGATGAAAATTCCTTCCTAGTTTAAATCAAGAGGCAAGAGAAATTATAGGTCTTCCTGGATGTATTGTGACAAAATAGTAGCTGAAATAAATACAAATGATGTAGAAAGATGATATATGAAAAATACCACTGCGGCCGAATTTGATGGTGAGAAACAAAGGATTAAACGCAAAAATCAAAAGAAAATTAATTTGTTAATATAATCAAGTTTCATGATGTCTGGTAAATATTGCACGGAATTGTAATAACTGGAAGCAGTCTTTCTTCGAAAAAGATTTTGTATTTTAAGCGGAGAGAAAATAAGCAGAATTCTTCCTAGTAATGTAGAAAAAGTAATACTTATTTATTATAATTTACTATTATAATATTTTACACTAAATATTTAGTATTAATGTGTGTCTTTTATTGGTTACAAAAATGTAACTGTGATTAGTTAGTCTCAATTTTTTTTATAAAAAAACTAGCTTTTTAATTTGGTTTGATTAAGATATATATTTCTTTAAACACTTATAATGCTTCATTCCTCTCTTTCATCCCTAATATTCTATGCACTATTTTACTATTCAAAATAAATATTTAAAACTAAGATTGCAAGTATAAAATCAATTAACATCATTTAAAACAAAGTAGAGTGACTACGTAATATCGATCATCATATGACAACATCTTTTCCTTCGCCTCTCAGCACACCCTCTATCTAGTAGTTACGACTCTTAGTGACGATCAGTACTGATATATTTTTACGTTTTATTTTCATTTATTATTTGTTTTATGTCACTATCAAATAAAGGGTGGGAAATAATTTAGGACTTAATGCGAGCAAATATTATGTAGAGAGCTACATTCGAACAGGTACTTCCATTGAGCACGAATATAATGGGGGATAGAAGTTTCTGTTGGAACTTAATGGACTTTAACATGAGTTTAACTTCAAAATTAGATATACAGATGGATGGGATTAAAAACCTGTACTATTATTTCAGTATTTCTGGTTTTGTTCACTTATAGATCTTGGTTATTTTTTTACGTAGTACCAATTTTTTTTTTGGGTTTACTAGGTTTCCTTTCCTTCGTAATGTAAAAGAAACCTTTCTTCTACACCACTTTTGTATTTTTGCTAAGCTATACTAGCGTAATTATATATAATAGTCACAATCGCAATCCAACCATAATATCTTCTGTTTATGATGATTGAAAATAAATTTGCAAAAATAAGTTGTTGTATAATAAACTTATCGTTCTCTGTCTCGTTTCTATGTTGAATAAATAGATGTTTGGTAAAAAATAGATTGAAAATGTGAGTACGAATTGACTATCATATCGACTTTAAATTAAAACACGAATGTTTTTAAAAATATGTCTCTGTTCGTATTTAAATTAAAACTCGTATATTTGTGTAAATATCTTGAATCTATTATAAGTTAGCAACAAATAAAAACACGTCTTTACGGAAGAATTCAAAACTAAAACCTTAAAATAAAATCAAAATTTGAATTTTGGCATAACTGTGTTCTAATTCCCTGAATGGTTCTAATTTAAGTTTGGGGTGATTCTTTCAAATTGTATACTTCAAACTCAGATACTAAGCGTCCTTTGTTTCCCTTGTATTGTTTGTTAATAAAGTTGAAATTTGAGAATTTGGTTAACACAACTAATTCATTTACTTATCACTCGGGAAGTCACAAATTAAGACCGATAAAGTAACTCTACTTTTATACACTTAAAGTTATGAATATTTTTCGATATGTTGCCTGTTTTAACACAGACCGTAATGGTTTTTCTTTCGTAAACATGAAATTTTTAGCGTTACAAAAACGAGAGGAATGTATGAAGGAATGCCATTTTTCCTATCATACGGAATAATTTTTCAAGCAGTGCGTGTAAGCAAAGAATAGAATGGAAGTCGACTTGAGTAACCTGAGGAAGATCTATGATGAAAGTTTTTTGAAAATTAATAAACTAGTTTTCTAGTGACATTTTAAAACATTTATTAAAATTATATGATAACGGGGTTTAAAATATTCTATGTAAATATATTTATTGGAGAAAACATATTGTTTAAACAGTTTTTTTTATTTGGACTTTCAAGTTTACCACTTTTTATGTATTTTCTAACTGCAGCGAACGATAATGAGAAATTAAATTAAACATACAAATATTTAAATACGCTTCATACAGCTATAATTTAAATGACTCGTAAATACCTTAATTATAGAAAAGTATAAAAATAAGACGTCAATATACTCCCCATGTTATACAAATTGACAAACCATTGAGGTGAGATTGGAAATCGGAAAAGCTATTACGACGGGCGCTGAACACTCTTAAAGATATATTGAAATAGGAGGCTTGTAAAAGTGGGCGGGAATCTGTGTATTGTAAGGCTGTCCCGGTTAGTCTGAATGTAGTATTAATTTACTATTAACTAAATTATTGCACCTTACTAGAAAAATCACTGAACAACGATTTGCATAATAGTCGATTGTCGTGAATTTATTTGTATTCAGATATCTTGCACCCACTTATATCTTGCTTTTTATAGACAATATCTCAAAACTCAATTAACATTATATTAGATAAATTTTAATTAGTCCAATATTTTTTTATGTCAGAGTAATGAACTTGGGAAACCAATTTTTTTTAGAAATAATGTTTAAGGATGATTATAATTATTTTGCAATAACAATACAAATGAAATGAAATTGAAATTTACTTGTTTATTAACATAGATATTGTATTCGGATTATTTTAAGTAATTGCTCAGAGCAGCTGAAGTACTCGGTTATTTGTATTGTATTTACAAGCGTTCTATTGAAAGAAAAAGGAAAACAAAAATAAAAACATATCGGAAAAAATTGAATACTCTATTTGATTGAGCTATCTGTAAGTTAACGGCTATGATGAGATTTAAGCTCTTACGGGTTTTGAAGTTGTTTACAAAATACAATAGTATCAGCAATTGTTAATATTCTAGTTGAAAAGCGGTCATTATTTCGTCCTTTCAGTTTGTAGCAAAACATATTTAAAATTATGCTGCTCACTATTTTTTGCATATATCCGATTTCTTATCATCGGGACAAAAATTTCGCTGCTCACATTAGAATAGAGAAGAAGGGCATTGGTCAAGAACTTTTCTTTAAAATTAATAAATTTCATTAAAGTAAAATTGGTGAGTATTTTCAATATTTTTATTTGACAAAGAAATGGATAGAAAGTTTAAATAAACTGTAAATAACTTAATCCCCCCATAATTGGACATCAAATTAATTTTATATTTCAATCTTAATGTCTAAAACCAACCCCAAACATGTATATTTTAAATTTTAAAACGGCAAGAACGGCCATCATCGTGTTTTTTTATTAGCAGGACAGGTCCTAAAAATGAAAAAAACAAAACAAGAAATAATTCAAAAAAGATAATTAATGTAAAATAGTTTATAGGTAAATAGTAATTATTACAAACAGTAATTTTAATTTTACAACTAACTGATCACATATTTTCGAAATATGTTACAAGCATTTTCAGATTCCATACTTTAGAATTTTTATTTAGTTTCCGCATTTCCTGTTAAGTTATCCTTTGCGTGTTTTGAGACGCCATCAATTCCTATTTATTGTTACGCACTCATATACAAAATTAGAGAATGGCGAAAAAAGTAGCATAATTCCCAAACAAATTGCTATACTCTAAACAATAGTTAGTGGCGGTAAAGGATATTTAGGCACGTCTTTTTTTACATGAAATTTATAACTAAGTATACCAACGAGCTTATAACATATCATTCCTATTTATATAATTTCCACAGGCATAATTTAAAGGAAACTTCATTAAAAAATCTGTTTGAATTACCAAATTAATAAAAATTGCCGAACTAGCGTGACATGCAGACGTCAAGATATGCTTGAATTTCGTATCAGCTGCCTATGGTACGCACGCAAGCTTTGGTATAAATCGTTTGTATAAATCCTTTGATATAACAATTGGAATAATAAGATAAATAACAAACATTTAAAAAATATAAGACATTTACGTAAACAGATAGAAAGACTGTGTATCAATCATTATTTTTTTTGGTACATACAATATTTTGATTGAAATTGTTATTCAATTTTTTGACTAATTCTTTTTTACTAATTAAATTGAAAAATTACATTAAAAATAAATTAAAATTTGTTCAAAGTACGCTTTAATAAGATTTTTTTCTTCCCTCTTAATCAGAAATTATGTTTTCCAAAATGAACATTTGAGATTTGTATATATTATATTTATAATTGTGCTATAACTTTCTACACCTATACTGAAATTATATATCAGATAGTACTCTAGAAGCCTGGTAATGGCCAGTCAAGTCTATTCTGTCCACTAGTACGTCAAACGGGAAGCTTAAAAGATAAATAGAAAGGGTATAAGTGAAAAATGTGGTAAAACTTTGTCGATTGACAAATATTTAGAAAGAAAAAATTAGAAGTTCAATAAATCATGATAACCAAGTAATAAAACCATATCTATAGACTTACAAAGGCCGAAAAAATATTAGCATTTATTTTTATTGACAGAATTATCGCACATAGGCGAATGTTACAAACAAGTTACTATTGCATGAACCCACTTCAGCACATATCTGTATTTTTCGAATTCACTCTGCAATCATACACCTATTTATTTCTTCCCGAGTTGACTTTCATTTAAATATGCAAGTTGTTATTTTAAATAAACTTCAAATAAAGAAATTACTTGCCTACCTCGCACCGTAATTATTTCGGCTGCCGCGATGCCAACACGCGCTCTTATTCGAGTCAAACGCAATTTGTATTCCAGTCGGCGCAGCAAATTTCTTTAGACGATAAGTTAGTACCGCACACAATACTATGTCTAACGAATGACTCAGACAAATTTATTTCATTGATAATCTAATAGGAATCTGACATACCTGTGATGGTAAAATATTAGGTCATGAGTTACTCTGTTCATTTATTTATTTATATTGTTAATTTTATCAGCTATAAAACAAAATTTAATATACTCTGTTCTATTACTGGTACTTCTTCTTAGTCGTGCACTCTTGATAGAGTGGTCGTGATCATGATTCGGCCGGTTCCTTCGCCACTGCCGCCCTCGCGATGTGACGCCATGTAGTTCGGTGTTTTGCGCAGTGAGAGCAGTCATTTACACTGGAGTGCGTGGCATA